>JASDDO010000004.1:403803871-404449391 GCA_030015575.1 Agapanthus africanus
GTAGACGAGAATTACCGATCTAGGATCGTTAGTTTCTCAGTTGGTGATAGGTTTCATGCCGACACTACCCTAGACGCGATATGCGATACTCATAGACAAACGGACCGGACTGTACGGATATTGTCACCGTCAGGCTCAGTAGGGTTCCAAGATGAGTTCGCTCGTCGGCCTCCCTTTCGCTCAATACCTGGGCAGCCGTTACGTACAGCTAGTGCTATTGACGTGCTTGTGGTTAAACCCACTGCCAGCGTATTGACGAGTCTTTAGAGTCTCACACAGAGGGTTTCCCTAGTTCGGGCGAAACGTTGTAGAGGCCGTATGGTTTTATGGCAGGGTTCGATCATATACGTGCACTTGTGCACGGATCATGATCGGACGGATAATACTGGTGGGCTTTGGTTTAAGCCGGATCCTAGTATTATATTGTTGGATTATTTTCGTCTCGTTGTATTCGTATTCAGTCGGAATACGGATGCATGTATGTATATACAGATGAGGGGTATTCTTGTAATCCGTTACAAGTATATTTTAGAGTCGCTATTTTCTTTTCTTCCAATTTAAACATTTAGTTTAATGTTTAAATGTGAGGTGTGAAATGTGAGATATTTTTGTTTGCATGGAAAATTCGTGACTGGCCAAAATTCGTGACTCATGCTTTGAGGTGAGTCATTTTGTGCATTGATGGTTTTTGTTTAGGTTTGGATATTTTGTATGAGATATTTTTTTGGGAATTAAGTGGCTATTGATTTTCTTTGGTGAGGGAATTTTGAGCGACTGTTGATTTTTGGTGGTAGTAATTTTCGTGAATCATGTTTTGAGGGAATTTTCTTGAGTTGTAAAACACTAGCCACTTCATTCCATAAAGCTAATCTTTTGGAACATCTGTCTTGATGAAGTTGCCGTGTATGAGAAATGTGAGCTGTTGCATTTATCATACCTAGAGCGATTATTATATATTGTTATATATATACTAGTAGATGTTGTATATAATTTACAACCGCGCTAGTCCTGCCCCCGCTCTGATACCATGTAAGGTTATGCCAGCGCCCCGACCATCAATCCGTGGCCAAACGCGGAACAAAAACTTTTTTTAAAACCCGGGGCTAACGGAACCCGATTCCCGGATCGAACCATTAACCCTATACTAGTTAACTGTAAAAGGAGTTTAGAGAGGTTATACCGATCTATCCGTGTCCTTCGGTCTTCAACCTCTGTCCCAAGCTTCTCGCGGCTTTCTCAATCAAGTTCGATCTCTGGTCTCCCTCGTCGAAGACGATCCACGTTGAGGATTAGTAATACGGGCTCCCGCTTCAAAATCGAACCAACTCGGGCATCCAGTTTGCTAGCCTAGATACCCAAGATGAAGTAGAGATAGTATGTGAATACTTTGTCTCAAATCATCCAAGGATTTAGGTGGAGGTGATGAAGTTGCCATGTATGAGAAATGTGAGCTTAAGAATTTTTGCTTGAGAGGAAAAAATTGGCTCTGTGGAATGAATTGGCTAGTGTTTTGCAACTCAAGAAAATTCCCTCAAAACATGAGTCACGAAAATTATCTCCACAAAAAATCAACAGCCACTCAAAATCCCCTCACTAAAAAAATCAACAGCCACTTAATTCCCAAAAAATACCTCATACAAAATATCCAAACCTAAACAAAAACCATCAATGCACAAAATGACTCACCTCAAAGCACGAGTCACGAATTTTGGCCAGCCACAAAATTTCCATGCAAACAAAAATATCTCATATTTCACACCTCACATTTAAACATTAAACTAAATGTTTAAATTGGAAGAAAAGAAAATTGCAACTCTAAAATAAACTTGTAACGGATTACAAGAATACCCCTCATCTGATATATATACCTGCTACCCCTTCGAAACATTTTGGTGAAGGAGGACAACGAGAAGACAAGAAGGACACGATTCTACGAGGTATAATATTCATCCGAGTAGTTAAACCACATATGGTTTGCTAGCGATCCGGTTCCTTCAACGATATCAAGTTCATTACGTTAAAGGTTTGGAGGAGAATTTGAGAATACAGTGGGAGACATCCTGATTAGATAAAGTGGTTAACCATTCTGATCTAGATTAGAGTGCACGCTGAGTGTTTCTTTTCTCTCTCTTTGGCAGCGACCATGTCCCGACGCTAGACTATAACTCAGTATCCAAGATAACCGAACCTTCTTAAAACACATTGACTTTTGGATTGTCAGAGTTGCATATATCATTACCGCTCCTACTTTTATCCTTTGCATTTCTCTGGAATATTCCGTGTCAATACGAAGATCCACATTTATTGGATATGGCTATCGTATAGTTACACACGAACTCGAAGAAACTTGTTTCAGATTCGAGGATGGTTTCCGGTTCTGGAGAAATTGAATAAGACTATTCAGTTGTCTTTTCCTTTTACCTTCTCTCAGATTATGAGGGCTCCTAGGATAAGGAGAGGGTACATCTATTGCGCTTATTGGATAGTCTTCTTCCAAACCATAGGCAGGTGCCGAAAAGTGGGAAATGAAGAAAACCAATTAGCCTAAGTGTGGTGTACAGAAGGTAATAAGTAAAAAAAAGGATCAGAAGAGGACAAAGTAAAATGCGACTGTTATCATTCACGACCAAACCGCGTAGTTCATCGCCACTCCTACTTCACCTTTGCATTTCTCCTATTCAGGAGAAATAGAATATGGTTTATTCAGTTGTCTTTTATCTTTATTTTCTTTCAGGTTGCGAGTGCTCTTAGGATTAAGAGAGTACACCTATTACGCTTATTGGATAGTCTTCTTCCAAACCATAGGCTGGTGCCGAACGGTAGGGAAGGAAGAAAACCATTTAGCTTAAGCGTGGTGTACAGAAGGTAATGAATAAAGATAAATAAAGGAATTTTGAGAGATGACAAAGAAATATACGGTTACGGTCATGAATCTGAATAATGGAAGAGACATTACTAGGAATACCCGGCTACCCCTTCGAAGCATTTTCATGTTTCAGTTTCACCATGCGCTATTAATTGAAAACCGATTTCCCAATTAGATCCTCGTACTATATTCTGTTTACTTGCGACTTCTCCAGTTTTAGACAAGTGTTTCGTAGAAATACAAGGTCTAAATTTTGAGAAGTTATAGGTATAAGAATAAAGTAAAGATCCACGTGATGCAAGTATCAGGATTCTTCAAGGTGATCGAAGATGTAGATACTTGTGTTTGATATTCAGTTGATAGTAATGGCTTTGAGAAACTTGTTTTTTTTTCAGGTTACTCATATCTGGATGCAATCCTAGTTGAGTAATGCAGATCGGCCTCCTTCCATTTAGTTAACATGCACTGGAGATAGCTGCATGATTGGTTCCAATTAAATCAGTCCTTTGTTTCTATATTGTATATAGAATAGTTCATATCTTAACGATGTTAAGGTATATGGAGTTGTCCGGCTTATGCTTAAAACCAGACTCTGGATAACTTAAGGCACGTTTTTGTAATGGCAGTTTGTGGGTTATCCCGGGCTATGACGAGGGTTAACTTTCTACCATCTGGAAGATCAATATTGATATTGTTTTTGACTCGCCACAGTTTTAGCAAAATGGACTTTTTCAGAAAACAGTAGTAGGAGTATGGTAGAACTGGAAGTGATTCTAGAACCACAGACGATTACTGAAAATTTAATAGAACCTAAAGATTTAATCGGGTTTGACATTCCATTAGCCACTCCGCAGATATGGTGGGTAACCTCAGGCGCCCGAGAGGTACTTCGGTATCCTCAAAGACGGTGATAGGGAGGTTCTTGTTTATCCAGACTTGACATTACTGTTGTTCTAGACTATGAGATCCGGCATGAGGACGAGTATAGCATCGTTCTAAACTAGCTTTAGAATTGCACGTGTATATGACTCTGCCAGAAGGTTGTTGTAGTCAGTGGGAGCAGTGGAAGCATAGTGGACAAGAAGCTTGTGTCTATTTATAGACTAAAGTCGGTATAACAGAGATAGATCATCTATTTTTGATATGACAGTCATATGCTTTGACTTCATCAGAATAAGAGATAGATCTGTTAAGAAGGCAGTAGGGTGTGATGTCATGGTATTTGGATGACATACACTTTGTAGGAAGTGAAATTCCTATACTACGATCAGTTATACTATGGTTGTCACACAGTGGTTTCTTCATATAAGATATGGATATTATATCAGGCATTCTGGTAACTGGATCTATGGTTTTAGATCTAAATTTGGATAGTTTCCCAATCCGGGTACTTAGACAGTATTCTAAAGGTGTTTTAGAATGGACGACTCCTGGCAAGGTGGTGTACCTGCAGGTGATGGAGTCACCCTCTCTAAAGGTGTCTTACAGACTAAAGGGGAGAGGGATGTGCATGATTGGCATATTACTTGCTTAAGCAATTGAGTCAATCATGAAATGTCAAGTACCACACCAGATGTTGTTTTTGCACTTGATGCAATAAGTTTATATTAATCCAATCCTGGAGAAACGTTCGGAAGCAGTTTATGAACATAAGTGGATGTTCTAAGGATTTGGTAACAGTATCCTCCTTCGGGAGATGGTTATCATTCCAGGCTTCCAAGATGACCTGGATGATACAGTGACTGTCAGAGTTATAGTTTTCCCTCTTTTGAGAGGCAGTAGTTTGGACAGTTGGTCCAGGCGGATTCTGAGGGAGGCATGGCGTAAGATACTGATTAAATTCAGTTGACGATACAGTCTAAGAAGTTTACTGGATTTGGAGTTCATTTGTGAACTGGGTCCCATCAGATATCCAGACATATTCTAAGACATGTATTGCTCATTTCGGGAGATGGCTTTCTCCGCGAACTTGAGATAAAAAGAGACATAGAAAGAAACATTGGAGCGGATCCATTCACTGAGACTATTTCTCGAACGCAATAGTTTTACAAACGAGCTTTGTGAAACTGCAGATATATAGTTTGAACAGTCCTAATAGTTTCCCTCAACCTTTCGTACGAGTTAGAACATCCCTGAAGTCCTGCCCTTTACTTTTACTCTTTATCTTTATCCTTGCCTGCCTTGAGGTTAGTAGAGAAGTTGGGTGTTCGGTATCACACGGGCTGTGAGTATGCGACATCGCAATAATTAGCCTTAAGTGCAAGTGGGAGATTGTTGGCTATAGTGCCCTCGAGTCAATTATTGGATCGCAGGTACGTGATTGCAATGATTGAGGGAGGACTTATACCGGTAGAACAATCTCACTCAAGATGATAGTATGCTATCTGGTTTGTTTTTATCATCATGTACATGCTTCAGATGACATTACAGATCACTATTACATGTTGATAGAGCCCATAGGATTCTTGCTTGACTACCAGCAATATAATGGCGATCATATACGTGAGAGTTGGATGGTCTATAAGCACATTCTTAAAGTGTCCCTAGTCGTGGGAGTTTCGAGACTGTGCATCTCTACTCCAAGAGTAGACTAGTGTATACGGATCGAGAGCCCGACGAGGGGCGGTGGCCGGTCTCACAAGCCATTGGTGTTAGTTGGTTCACCTAAGATGTATACATGTGCTCATTGGGTTATGAGTACACCGGACGGACTCGCCGGGAACATGCTGGTTGGTATTATACCTATTGTCAGATAGCAGTTTCCTGGTGACATGTACATGTTAGTCTATCGACCTGAGATCGTCATTTGTCTCGTGTGAGTTCTCACTGTGCTTTGATTACTACCCTAACACGGTTCAAAAGAGTCGTGCAAACAGGTTTTAGTTGGGTACAGTCCCGAGCCACATGGAGGCAGTGAGCGGATCGTCAGGGGATTCGTCTCTCCCGGTATTGGGGGTAGATGTCGCGGAGTGCACGGGTGGCCATCACCAGAAATCCTCAGTCGGGGTAGACAAGAATTACCGATCTAGGATCGGTAGTTTCTCAGTTGATGATAGGTTTCATGCCGACACTAAATGTCGCGTTATGACTTTATCCACCCCCTAGACTCGATATGCGATACTCATAGACGAACGGACCGGACTGTACGGATATTGTCACTGTCAGGCTCAGCAGGGTTTCAGGATGAGTTCGCTCGTCGGTCTTCCTTTCGCTCAATACCTGGGCAGCCGTTACGTACAGCTAGCGCCACTGACGTGCTTGTGGTTAAACCCACTGCTAGCGTATTGACGAGTCTTTAGAGTCCCACACAGATGGTTTCCTTAGTTCGGGCGAAACGTTGTAGAGACCGTATGGTTTTATGGCAGGGTTCGATCATATACGTGTACTTGTGCACGGATCATGATCGGACGGATAATACTGGTGGGTTTTGGTTTAAGCCGGATCCTAGTATTATATTGTTGGATTATTTTCGTCTCGTTGTATTCGTATTCAGTCGGAATACGGATGCAGGTGTATATATAGATGAGGGGTATGCTCGTAATCCGTTACAAGTTTATTTTAGAGTTGTCATTTTCTTTTCTTTCAATTTAAACATTTAGTTTAATGTTTAAATGTGAGGTGTGAAATGTGAGATATTTTTGTTTGCATGGAAATTTTGTGGCTCGCCAAAATTCGTGACTCATGCTTTGAGGCGAGTCATTTTGTGCATTGGTGGTTTTTGTATAGTTTTGGATATTTTGTATGAGATATTTTTTTAGGAATTAAGTGGCTATTGATTTTTTTTGGTGAGGGAATTTTGAGTGGTTGATTTTTGGTGGGGGTAATTTTCGTGACATGCTTTGTGAGAATTTTCTTGAGTTGCAAAACACAGGCCACTTCATTCCACAGAGCCAATCTTTTGGAACATCTGTTTTGATGAAGTTGCCATGTATGAGAAATGTGAGCTGTTGCATTTATCATATCTTGAGCGACTATTATATATTGTTATATATACTAGTAGATGTTGTATATGTTTTACACCCGCGTTAGTCCTGCCCCCGCTCTGATACCATGTAAGGTTACGCCAGCGTCCCGGCCATCAATCCGTGGCCAAACGCGGAACAAAAACTTTTTTTAAAAATCCGGCGCTAACGGAACCCTATTCCTGGATCGAACCATTAACCCTATACTAGTTAACTGTAAAACGAGTTTAGAGAGGTTATATCGATCGATCCGTGTACTTCGGTCTTCAACCTCTGTCCCAAGCTCGTCGCGGCTCCCTCAATCAAGTTCGGTCTCCGGTCTCCCTCGTCGAAGGAAGCCGCGAGGAGCTTAGGACAGCGGTTGAAGACCGAAGGACACGGATTGATCGGTATAACCCCTATAAACTCCTTTTACAGTTAACTTGTATAGGGCTAATGGTTCGATCCGAGAATCGGGTTCCGTTAGCTCCGGATTTTAAAAAGTATTTGTTCCGCGTTTGGCCACGGATTGATGGCCGGGACGCTGGCGTAACCTTACATGATATCAGAGCCAACCCATTAACCGTATGCTAGTTGTTTAGACGATGTTAATATATCGAAACCGAAACAACTCCAAATAAATACCGACATTCCAGTTTCTGTCAAATTTATATGGTCTTCAAAAATTATTTTAGCACCTGCTTTGATCCACGTCGTGGATTAGTAATATGGGCTCCCGCTTCAAAACCGAAGCAACTCGGACATCCAATTTCCTAGCCTAGATACCCAAGATGAAGTAGAGAGTGTGTGAATACTTTGTCTCAAATCACCCAAGGATTTGGGTGGAGGTGATGAAGTTGCCATGTATGAGAAATGTGAGCTTAAAAATTTTTGCTTGAGAGGAAAAAATTGGCTCTGTGGAATGAAGTGGCTAGTGTTTTGCAACTCAAGAAAATTCCCACGGAGGCGGAATTATATTGACAGGGCCAAACTATAAAGTTTGGCTCAGGAATGTCAAGATGGCAATCACTTATGACAAGTTTGGCTATATCCTTACTACTAAAGCCCCGCCGTCCCAGGTCCAAAATCTATACTTTGTTGGTGTACATAGACTCCATCTCGGTCCGCATTGCATCTAGCCATTTTACCGAGTCTATGCTATGAACGGCTTGCTGGAAGTTAGTTGGCTCATCATTATCAATGATGCAATCCTCTCTCCCCGTCTACGAGAAAACCGTAGGCGGATGAGACAGCCTACTACTCCTGCGGAGTGGCGCGGGAATGTCCTGTTCTTTTGGAACATCTGTTTTGATGAGACGGTCAAAGAATTTGACTTTATCAAAAATCCAGATGAGCCGTGCATTTATAGTAAGATTGTAGCTAGAATTGTAGTATTTCTCGTCTTGTACGTGGATGACATTCTCTTGATAGGAAATGACATTCCTATGCTACAATCTGTCAGAGGATTCTTGTCACACAGGTTCTCCATGAAAGACCTGGGTGATGCCTCTTACATTCTGGGGATCCAGTTCCATCGTGATAGATGTAAGAGGATGTTGGGATTTTCACAGTCCAGGTACATCGACACCATACTGAAAAGATTCAGTATAGAAGATTCTAAGCGCGGTAATTTACCGGCTTGTTACGGAATCACCCTTTCCAAAGAGATGTCTTCCAAAACTGATTTGGAAAGGGATTGCATGTCTATTATACCCTACGCTTCTGCGGTAAACTCTATAATGTATGCGGTGTTGTGTACCAGACAAGATGTTGCTTACGCATTGAGTGTGGTAAGCCGGTATCAGTTAAACCCTGGGGAGAAGCACTGGATAGCAGTAAAGAACATTCTCAAGTACCTGAGAAGGACTAAGGAGATGTTCTTGGTGTACGGCGGAAAAGACCTCCAGATCGAGGCATTTGCGGACTCTAGCTTCCAGAGTGACAAGGATGACTCCAAGTCCATGTCGGGTTATGTCTTTTCCCTCAATGGAGGGGCGGTATGTTGGAAGAGTTCCAAGCAAGACACCGTTGCTGACTCGACGACGGAAGCGGAGTATATCGCAGCTTCTAATGCCGCAAAAGAAGCAGTCTGGATGAGGAAGTTCTTAACAGAACTTCAGGTGGTTCCGTCCATTGTTGATTCAATACCTCTGTATTGTGACAACAACGGTGCTATAGCTTTAGCAAAGGAACCCAGGTCCTATCAGAAGTCCAGACACATCTTGAGGCGGTATCACCTGATCAGGGAGATCGTGGATCGCCGGAAGATCGAGGTGAGGAGAGTTGCTACAGAGGACAACACTGCAGATCCATTCACAAAGGTCATCTCTCAGACGCAGTTCGAGAGCCTATTTGAGATGATAGGTATGCGATATGCCAGCACATGACCTTAGTGCAAGTGGGAGATTGTTAGTGTAATATGCCCTAGAGGTCATTATTGTATAGTACTAGTTTGTATATTACATTTTGAAAGCTTGGAATATATACACGGATTTATAACAGTCTTACTCAATATGGTGTATGCTACTTGGTTTGTATCTATCTAAATATGTGTATATGTTTCTTTTGACGTATCGCTAATACATATTGATAGAGCCTTTAGATCTTTGCTTGACTACCAGCGTTGTGATGGCAGTCACACTAGTGGGGGCTGGGTAGTCGATAAACACATCCTTATACATGTCTCTAGTCGTAGAATTATCTAGATAGGGCATCGATACTCCAGAGTAGACTAGTGTATACGCTTCTCATCCCAGCAGGGAAGATGGTATGTCCTGTTGGAGATAGTGCCCTCAGAGTCAATTATTGGATCACAGGCACGTGATTGCTATGATTGAGGGGAGGACCTGTCCCAGTAGGACAGTCTTACTCGAGATGATAGTATGCTATCTGGTTTATCTTTATTATCTTGTACTGCTTTAGGTGACCCTTCGAGTCGCTATTACACGTTGATAAAGCCCCTTGGATTCTTGCTTGACCACCAGCAGTATGAGGGCGATCATATAAGTGGGAGTTGGGGGTCTACAAGCACATCCTTAAAAGGTCCCTAGTCGTTGGAGATTCGAGACAGGGCATCGTTTCTCCAGAGTAGACTAGTGTATACAGTCGAGACCCCGACGAGGGGCGGTGGCCGGTCTCACAAGCCACTGGTGTCAGTTGGTTCACCTAAGATGTATACAGGTGCTCATTGGGTTATGAGTACACCGGACAGGACTCGCCGGGAACCTGCTAGTTGGGATTATACCAGACGTCAGATAGCAGTTCCCTGGTGACATGTGTACAGGTTAGTTCATCGACCTGAGATCGTCATTTGTCTCGTGTGAGTTCCCACTGTATTTTGATTACTACCCTACCACGGCTCAAAGGAGTCGTGCAAACAGGTTTTAGTTGGGTACAGTCCCGAGCCACATGGAGGCAGTGAGCGGATCTTCAGGGGTTCGTCTCTCCCGGTTTTGGGGGTGAGGTCGTGCTGTGTCTAGGAGAGCCAGAACATGAAAAGTCCTTGGCCAAGGCAGGAGATTTGCTGGTAGGTATTCCAGTAGTATCTCAGGGTGTTCTGGGCTACACTCCGACACGACTTGTACCGCTTTTGGGGGTCTGACTTTTACCAACCCCCTAGGCCCGCCATGCGATGCTCATAGACGAACGGACCGGACTGTACGGATATTGTCACTGACAGGCTCAGTAGGGTGTCAGGATGAGTTCGCTCATCGACGTCCCTTTTGGTCGATAGCTGGTGGCCCGTCACGTATGGCTAATACCTCTGACGTGCTAGTGGTTAAATCCACAGCCATAGTATTGACGAGTCTTTAGAGTCCACCACACAGACAGTTACTCAAGTTTCGGGCGAAACGCTGTAGAGGCCGTATGGAGATATGGCAGGGTTCGATCAGATACGTGCGGTATTGCACGGATTGTGATCGGACGGTTTTTACTAGCCGGCTTTGGCTTAAGCCGGATCCTAGTATTAGATAGTGTAGTTTTGTCTCTTTGCATTTGTGTTCAGTGGGAATACAAATGCGGGCATGTATTTGCAGTTGCGGGGTTTTCCTGTAATTTATTACGGGATCGGTTTTCTGGGGTTGCCAGTTTGTATTCCGTTCCGGCCGGTTTTCTTTTATTTCTTCTCGGCCGGACTTTTCGTTGGAGGGGGTTAATTGCAAGTTTGCAATTAACTTAGTTGTGAGGGGCTTTCTTGCATATGTGGCTTTATGATGAGACTAGCTTCATGATGATATTCTATTATGGTCATTTCATTTGCTTATCTTGTGAGTGGACTTTGATGAGAATGGAGGGTGACCCTTTTTGCATGCTTATCTCTCATTTCCTTTTTTTAATTAATCAATTTTTCTCCACCCATTTTTATGCATGGGCCGGCCACTGTTTAGGAGTGAAGTGAGGTTTGTTTTTGTGTGAAAAAATTCCTTACATGCTAATTGGGTGGGCCCCCCCTTGGATGTGTGCTGTGAGATAAATTTCTTCTTTTTCCTTGGTATTTATTTATGCAACCTTCACACATTCATTTTCAAGAGTGAGCTTGCTTCTTTATTTTCCAGTGAGCAAAGAAGGCTTGGCCGAGCTCATTTTTGCTTTGCATGCCCCATTCTTCATCAAGCTTTGATCCATGAATATCTTTGTGCAAAATTCCTCCAACATGGCAACCTCATAAACCCCAAAAGAGACATGGCTACTACACTATTCTACAGCATCCCTTGGACGCGTCGGCTAGCCAACTTCGCGCCCGAGTTGCCTCGGTCAAGAGGCGGGAGCCTGTAAAAGATTCCGGCTACGTGGTGCCCCTTTCCGACGAGCGAGGAGGTGACGGAGATTCCGCAGGAGATCGGAGTGGAGACGAAGACCGAAGGACACGGATCGCTTGGTATAGCATCTCTACTCTTTTCTATTTTGCTAGCTAGCTAGGTTAATGGCCCGATCCGGGTGAAAAGTCCGCGGTGGTGCCGGTTTGCAAAGTTCGCAAAGTTTTTGTTTCCGCGTTTTCCGGCGTCGGATCGACGGCCGGGGTGCCCCCGCGGGCTTACATTGGTATCAGAGCCACGCCATTAACCATGCCTAGCTTGCTCTAGTATGTTTAGTACTCGATCGAACAAAATCCCCAAAAACCGCATTTTCCTTCGCTTCAAGTTTCTGTCGATTTTATTTTGTCTCGGAAAATTTTTCAGTACATTGCAGAAACATGAGCAGAGAATTCTAAGAACTCTGGAAAAATTTGGTCTTGTGATGATTCAGGATGACCGCGGAAACGCGGCCAAACCCCTGGTTTGGCCGCGGTTCCGCGGTGGAAAGAACTCCTTGCTGTGCAAAATTTTTCCAGAGGGCTTTTTACTTGGAAATAGGGGTTTTGGGATATTTTCTTTGGGTCCAGATTTTCTGTAAGTGCTACAGTACTGCTTGGGGCCCACTTGATAATATTTGTTCGGTCGGATATTTTAAACATGCCAGTTCACAGTTTTTACATTATATCTGCGACCGTGAATGTCACTTGATCGGTAAATCCTGTCTAACTGCTATAACCCGGTTAGACGGATTTGCGAACGTGACATTCACGTTGATGTTCTGTGATTGTACTGTGTTGTTGCGGATCGGTCGTGGGGATAGCCTGGATGCAATGTTAGTACAGTTTTGTTTTATTATGTACATTTGATATTGCGGGGCGAGCGTCCGACATGTGGACTGCCGTCACTGCCTGTTTGTATTATTCTTTTGGGGCACGACCAGGTTGCGGTCGATGTACCCGTTGTATGTATATTTTACTTTCTGTACTAGGATTACCCCGTGGAGGGATGCACGGATAGCCGGGTTCTAGAAGGCAACAAGCCCGCATCTCATGGCATTGAGACGGAGGGGGCTTCACTCTAGAATTGGCGGGCTATTCGCCGCACTCGTAGGGGGTATAGGGTTGACCCAGGAGGGGTGCCCAAGTTACCGGATTCTGTGAAGTGCTGGGTGGTCCATTCACGTTGCTGAAGGCGGCTGCCTCGCTTCAGGTTTTGGCGGGTGACTTGCCGCGTCCGTAGGGGTCTAGGATTTCATTGCACAGGCTATCCACACGACCAGGGGAACGTCGGGTTTCAGCGGCTCTGTGAAACCCGGGGATCCCAGATATCTGTATTGATCTGTGTTGCTATACATTTCTGTGTTGCTGTCTTTTTTTATCACGCCTTGAGCGAAAATTATATATTATATATATATTAGTAGATGTTGTATATGTTTTTCATCCGCGCTAGTCCAGTCCCCGCTCTGTCGTTAGTTAGCTAACCTAACGGGTGATGACGGGACCCAGTGGCGAATGCGGATGGCATATACGTACGTCAGTATATTTTCGTTCTTTGTGGTGTGATCAATTGATGGGACTGCGTTGATTCGGATCAATGCAAATTAAACAAACCTATTCTGATGTTGTTGGAACACTTTTTCAAAAAGCTGTTATTGCAAGGACGTTCACTTTTGTTTTGCACAGTGGTATTCAGTTGGAATATCCTGCTCCTCAGTCGACGAGGCAAGGGCCGAGATCCCTTCACCGGGAGTGACCCTTTGGACAGAAGTTTGCGTCAGGGCAATAACTTCACTATAGCCGTTTACTTTTGCTTTGCATCGTGGTATTCAGTTGGAATATCCTGCACCTCATTCTACGGGGAAAGAGCCGAGATCCCTTCACCGGGAGTGATCTCTTTAGCAAAGGTTTTCGTCACTATATTTTTACAAAGCTATCAGTTCCTTCAACGATATCAAGTTCATTACGTTAAAGGTTTTCGCCAGAAACCATTCGTAGCCCTCCGTCATTTCATATGGATAGTTAATAGTATTCAAGCTGTGTATGTTGGCCAAAGTCAAGGCACAGTGTTTGGTAGCTGTTGGGTATTCATATGCAGCATAGATAGATGCGTTGGTTTGGGACAGTCGTACTGCCATTTTGGCCAAAGTCAAGGGTAGGTACGGGTGGGTTCAAATTAACCAGGAAAATGACGGGTAGAACTTGACATGTGACTTATGATATGTTGGCCAAAGTCAAGGTCATAAGAGCATGGGGCAGAAATCCACATCGGGAGTTTCAAAAGAACTGAAACTTGCCAGATATGCGCATACCTTCTGGAGTGTGATAACGTGAGCGGATTCCGTCACGTTATCATACGATGAGAGTTGGATCCCGATTCCCACTGATGAGTTGGTTTACTCCTCGGGTATTCCCGACTAATTCTTCTTTCAGGTTTGGGGAAGAATTTGACGTTACAGTGGGAGGTTTCCAGATTAGATAAAGTGACAACCATTCTGATCTAGGTTAGAGTGCACGCTGAGTGTTTCTTTTCTCTCTCTCTATGGCAGCGACTATTGACCCGACCCTAGACTATGACTCAGTGACCAAGTTGACCGAACCTACTTAACACTGGCTTTTGGATTGTCAGAGTTGCAAACCTCTTTGCCACTCCTACTTTTACCCTTTTCTCCGGGACACCCCGTATTACTACGACCGTCCACTTCCATTGGACAAAACCATCGTATGGTTATATACGAACTCGAAGGACTTCGAGGATGGTTTCTGGTTCTGGAGAAAACGGATAGGACTATTCAGTTGTCTTTTCTTTTCACCTTCTCTCAGGTTGCGAGTACTCATTGGTTTAGGAGTAGTACACCTATTATGCAAATTGGATAGTCTTCTTCCAAACCATAGGCTGGTGTCGACCGGTAGGGAATGAAGAAAACCAGTTAGCCTAAACGGTGTACAGAAGGTATTAAGTTCAGACAAAGCAAGAGATTAGTAAGAGGGCAAAGTAAATTGCGACTGATATTCACGACCAAACCAAGTATTTCTTCGCCAATCTCAAATCACCTTTGTATTTCTCCAGGACACTCCGTATCACTACGAAGATCCCAGTTTATTGGATAATCCATCGTATGGTTATATACGAACTCGAAAGGAACTTGTTCCAGTTCGGGGATGGATCCTGGTTCAGGAGAAATAGGAATAAAGTACATTCAGGTGTCTTTTATCTTCACCTTCTCTCGCGTTGCGAGTGCTCCTGGGATTAGGACAGTACACCCTTTATGCTTATTGGCTAGTCTTCTTCCAAACCATAGGCTGGTGCCGAACGGTAGGGAAGGAAGAAAACCATTTGGCCTAAAGGAGTGTACAGAAGGTAATGACTAAAGACACATAAAGGGATTTGGAGAAGTGGCAAAGAATTATACGGTTATAGTTGTGAATCTGGATAATGAAAGATGCATTACTAGGAATACCAGGATACCCCATCGAAACATTTCAATGTTTCAGGTTCACTGTGTACTGTTAAAAGAAAACTGATTTCCCAATTAGACACTTGCTCCAGGGTATGTATTTACCAGGTATGATTCTCACATCTGTATGGTTTTACAGATGATGAGTGGGAGTAAGTTATTGGGAATTATGTGACCATCCTCATTATATCGGGATTCGTTGGAATTGGTGATATTTGAGGAAGCCACCTTGGTTGTTTGCCGGTCGGCAAATATTTGGTTTTCAATATCCGTTGTTGTGCACCAATTTCAAATTGATATATCTGTACGTCTATTTTTATAGAGTGAGACATACCTTTTTGAAATTATGTCTATGACATTTACCTATACCAGTGGATGGTTAGGTAAGGAGCATTGAACAACGGTGTGATTCTTCTTAACCAAAAGTACAGTTTTCAACCTACGACACACAGTAAATGAGTCACTAGACTCAGGGGACTTATACAGAGTATTGTATATTGTCCAGTGTCCATTAGGACAGAGGGGTTGGTCCTCATACTATATTCTGTTTACTTTTAACTTCTCTAGTTCTTAGACATGTGTTTCGTACAAACACAGGGTCTAAGTTTTGAGGAGTTATAGGTATAAGGATAAAGTAGAGAACCAGATATTGCAAGTATCGGGATTTTTCAAAGTGATCGAAGATGAAGATACTTGTGAATGGTATTCAGTTGATAGTAATGATTAAGAGAACTTGCTTCTCTTTCAGGTTACTCATAATTGGAAGCATTCCTAAGTTGAGTAACGCTGATCGGCCTCCTTCCATTAAGTTGACATTCACTGGAGACAGCTGCATGATTTGAATCTGGTTCAATTAAATCAGTGCCTCTGTTTCTTGGATATAGAACAGTTCATATCTTGACATTGTTAAGATACGGGGAGTTGTCCGGCTTATACTTAAAACCAGACTCCGGATAACTCAAGGCACGTTTCAGTAATGGCTGTTTGTGGGTTGACCCGGGCTATGACGAGGGTTGACTTTCTACCATCTGGAAGATCAATAGTGATATTGTTCTTGACTCGCCACAGTTTTATCAAAAATGGATTTTTTCAGAAAAACAGTAGTGGGAGTATGGTAGAACTGGAAGTGATTCCAGAACCGCAAACGATTACTGAAGATTTGATAAGAACCTAAAGATTCAATCTGGTTTGACGTTCCATTGGCCACTCCGCAGATATGGTGGGTAACCTCAGGCACTCGAGAGGTACTTCGGTATGCTCAAGGATGGTGGCAGGGAGGTTCTTGTTTACCCAGACTTGCCATTGCTGTTGTTCCAGACTGTGAGACCCGGCAGGAGGATGAGTATAGTATCGTTCTAAACTGGCTTTAGAAGTGCACGTCTATATGACTCTGCCAGAGGGTTGTCGTAATCAGTGGGAGCAGCGGAAGCATTGGTGGACATCAGGCTTATGTCTATTTATAGACTAGAGCAGATATAGCGGAGATAGATCATCTATTTCTGATGTGACAGTCATAGGTTTGACTTCATCAGAATAGGGGATGGATCTGTTAAGAAGGTAGTAGGGTGTGATGCCCTGGTTTTTGATGACATACACAGAGTAGGAAGTAATATTCCTATACTACGATCGGTTATACTTTGGTCGTCACAATCGGAAGCAGTTTTAGAACATAAGTTGATGTTCTAGGGAATTGATAACGGCAGCCTCCTTTAGGAGACGGTTATCATTCCAGGCTTCCAAGGTGACCTGGATGGCAGAGTGGCTGTCAGAGTTATAGTTTTCCCTCTGACGAGGGGCAGTATTTTGGACAGGCGGTCCAGGTGGATACTGAGGGAAGGCATAGCGCAGGATACTGATTAAGTTCAGTTGACAATACAGTCTAAGAAGTTTGGATTTGGAGTTCACTTATGAGCTAGGTCCCATCAGACATCCAGACATTCTAAGACAGGTATTGCTTATTTCGGGAGATGGCTTTCTCCGCGAACTTGAGATACATAGAGACATAGAAAGAAACATCAAAGCGGATCCACTCACTGAGGCTATTCCTCGAACGCATTAGTCTCGCAAACGTGCTTTGTGAGACTGACTAGTAGAGGAGTTGGGTGTTCGGTATCACACGGGCTGTGAGTATGCGACATCGCAATAATTAGCCTCGAGTGCAAGTGGGAGATTGTTGGAGATAGTGCCCTCAAAGTCAATTATTGGATCACAGGCACGTGATTGCTATGATTGAGGGGAGGACCTGTCCCAGTAGGACAGTCTTACTCGAGATGATAGTATGCTATCTGGTTTATCTTTGTTATCGTGTACTGCTTTAGGTGACCCTTCGAGTCGCTATTACACGTTGATAAAGTCCCTTGGATTCTTGCTTGACCACCAGCAGTATGAGGGCGATCATATAAGTGGGAGCTGGGGGTCTACAAGCACATCCTTAAAAGGTCCCTAGTCGTTGGAGATTCGAGACAGGGCATCGTTTCTCCAGAGTAGACTAGTGTATACAGTCGAGACCCCGACGAGGGGCGGTGTCCGGTCTCACAAGCCACTGGTGTCAGTTGGTTCACCTAAGATGTATACAGGTGCTCATTGGGTTATGAGTACACCGGACAGGACTCGCCGGGAACCTGCTAGTTGGGATTATACCAGACGTCAGATAGCAGTTCCCTGGTGACATGTGTACAGGTTAGTTCATCGACCTGAGATCGTCATTTGTCTCGTGTGAGTTCCCACTGTATTTTGATTACTACCCTACCACGGCTCAAAGGAGTCGTGCAAACAGGTTTTAGTTGGGTACAGTCCCGAGCCACATGGAGGCAGTGAGCGGATCTTCAGGGGTTCGTCTCTCCCGGTTTTGGGGGTGAGGTCGTGCTGTGTCTAGGAGAGCCAGAACATGAAAAGTCCTTGGCCAAGGCAGGAGATTTGCTGGTAGGTATTCCAGTAGTATCTCAGGGTGTTCTGGGCTACACTCCGACACGACTTGTACCGCTTTTGGGGGTCTGACTTTTACCAACCCCCTAGGCCCGCCATGCGATGCTCATAGACGAACGGACCGGACTGTACGGATATTGTCACTGACAGGCTCAGTAGGGTGTCAGGATGAGTTCGCTCATCGACGTCCCTTTTGGTCGATAGCTGGTGGCCCGTCACGTATGGCTAATACCTCTGACGTGCTAGTGGTTAAATCCACAGCCATAGTATTGACGAGTCTTTAGAGTCCACCACACAGACAGTTACTCAAGTTTCGGGCGAAACGCTGTAGAGGCCGTATGGAGATATGGCAGGGTTCGATCAGATACGTGCGGTATTGCACGGATTGTGATCGGACGGTTTTTACTAGCCGGCTTTGGTTTAAGCCGGATCCTAGTATTAGATAGTGTAGTTTTGTCTCTTTGCATTTGTGTTCAGTGGGAATACAAATGCGGGCATGTATTTGCAGTTGCGGGGTTTTCCTGTAATTTATTACGGGATCGGTTTTCTGGGGTTGCCAGTTTGTATTCCGTTCCGGCCGGTTTTCTTTTATTCCTTCTCGGCCGGAGTTTTCGTTGGAGGGGGTTAATTGCAAGTTTGCAATTAACTTAGTTGTGAGGGGCTTTCTTGCATATGTGGCTTTATGATGAGACTAGCTTCATGATGATATTCTATTATGGTCATTTCATTTACTTATCTTGTGAGTGGACTTTGATGAGAATGGAGGGTGACCCTTTTTGCATGCTTATCTCTCATTTCCTTTTTTTAATTAATCAATTTTTCTCCACCCATTTTTATGCATGGGCCGGCCACTGTTTAGGAGTGAAGTGAGGTTTGTTTTTGTGTGAAAAAATTCCTTACATGCTAATTGGGTGCCCCCCCCTTGGATGTGTGCTGTGAGATAAATTTCTTCTTTTTCCTTGGTATTTATTTATGCAATCTTCACACATTCATTTTCAAGAGTGAGCTTGCTTCTTTATTTTCCAGTGAGCAAAGAAGGCTTGGCCGAGCTCATTTTTGCTTTGCATGCCCCATTCTTCATCAAGCTTTGATCCATGAATATCTTTGTGCAAAATTCCTCCAACATGGCAACCTCATAAACCCCAAAAGAGACATGGCTACTACACTATTCTACAGCATCCCTTGGACGCGTCGGCTAGCCAACTTTGCGCCCGAGTTGCCTCGGTCAAGAGGCGGGAGCCCGTAAAAGATTCCGGCTACGTGGTGCCCCTTTCCGACGAGCGAGGAGGTGACGGAGATTCCGCAGGAGATCGGAATGGAGACGAAGACCGAAGGACACGGATCGCTTGGTATAGCATCTCTACTCTTTTCTATTTTGCTAGCTAGCTAGGTTAATGGCCCGATCCGGGTGAAAAGTCCGCGGTGGTGCCGGTTTGCAAAGTTCGCAAAGTTTTTGTTTCCGCGTTTTCCGGCGTCGGATCGACGGCCGGGGCGCCCCCGCGGGCTTACATGTCCCACAGCCATCAGTACATCGTACTGGAGATAGTATGCAGGTGCTCATTGGGTTATGAGTTACACTGGACGGACTCGTGGGGTACTGCTGGTTGGTACTATACCTATCGTCAGGTAGCAGTTCCCAGGTGACATGAGTACAGCTTAGTCCGTTGACTTGACACTGCTACTTCGCCTCAAGTGTGTTCCCACTGTTCTTAGATTGCTACCCTACTACGGCTTTATTGAGTCGTGCAAACAGGTAGTAGTTGGGTGCAGTTCCGAAGTATTTGGAGGCAGTGACGGTTAGATAGGATTCGTCTCTCCCGGTATTGGGGGTTGATGTCGTGCTGTGTTCGGAACGTCATTACATAAAGTCCCTGGCCAGGGCAAGCGAGATTTACTGGTAGGTACTCCAGTAGTTTCTCAGGGTGTTTTGGGCTGTACTCCAACACGACTTATTGCGCTATTAGGGGTCTGACGTTTACCGCCACCCTAGGATATGCGATGCTCTTAGACGAACAGATCGGACTGTACGGAGATTGCCATAGACAGGCTCACTGGAAGTTTGGATGAGTTTGCTCGTCGGCCTTCTTATCGACAGATACCTGGGTAGCCGTTACGTGCAGCTAGTACCGTTGACGTGCTTGTGGTTAAACCCACTGCCAGCGTACTGTCGAGTCTTTAGAGTCTTACACAGAGAGTTTCCCAGTTTCGGGCGAAACGATGTAGAGGTCGTATGGTTTTACGACTGGGTTCGTTCAAATACGTGTACTTGTGCGCGTGTGATGTTCGAGTGGACAAATACTAGTGGGCTTTGGTTTAAGCTGGATCCTAGTATTTGATTGTTGGATTAGTTTCGTCTCATTGTATTCGTGTTTTTCGGAACACGGATGCGGGTATGTATATACGGATAAAAGGAGACACCTCGTTAGGGTTTTGACCATTGACTTGATTAAAACAATTATGAGGTGGAGAAAAGTATTTGTTATTTTTGCAAATGATAATTGTGGCATGGCTACTTGTTCTTAACTTCTTGACTTAGATTGACCTTTTGACTTGGATTGACCACTTGACTTGGATTGACTTTTTGACTTTAGATATTTTTGTGACCTAGATATTTTGACGAGATATTTTTCCATCACATGCTTGTGGTCATGTCAAGCTAGCTATCTCATTTTTATTATCATTATCAAAAATCATTTCTCTCTCTTCAAGTGAGCTCTCATGTTAACTCTCTCTTTCTTCCTCTTCTTCTTAAAATCCCCAGTGTCTCATGTGTTGAGAATCAAGGGTTAGTGAGACTAAGCTACCCAAAATCACACTCTACTCATTCTAGGTTACTTAGTTTAGCAAACCAAGTGATCTAGTTACCTCAACTTGGAGGTTAAGCTCAAGGTTGGAACTTTCGGGTGGATCTTCTTCGACTTTGAGAAGCCTACGAGGAGGTGCTATCCATTTCCACTCCAAGGAGCTCGCGTGGTGAAGGAGGACAGCGAGAAGACAAGGACACGATTCTACGAGGTATAACATTCATCCGAGTAGTTAAACCACATATAGTTTGCTAGCTAGGGTTTTATATTCGATCCTTGCTTAAAGTCGATGTTGTGAAGTCCGTAAAAATCATTTTTTGCTAATTCCGCCTCCCTGCGAACACGTGGGGTGCGCAACATTGACTAACAGCGGGGAATTTTGAGTGGCTGTTGATTTTTGGTGGGGGGAATTTTCGTGCCTCATGCTTTGAGGGAATTTTCTTGAGTTGCAAAATACTAACCACTTCATTCCACAGAGCCAATTTTTTCCTCTCAAGTAAAAATTCTTAAGCTCACATTTCTCATACATGGCAACTTCATCACCTCCACCCAAATTCTTAGGTGATTTGAGACAAAGTATTCACACACTATCTCTACTTCATCTTGGGTATCTAGGCTAGCAAACTGGATGCCCGAGTTGCTTCGGTTTTGAAACGGGAGCCCGTATTACTAATCCTCGACGTGGATCGTCTTCGACGAGGGAGACCGGAGACCGAACTTGATCGAGAAAGCCGCGAGAAGCTTGGGACAGAGGTTGAAGACCCAAGGACACGGATCGATCGGTATAACCTCTCTAAACTCCTTTTACAGTTAACTAGTATAGGGTTAATGGTTTGATCCGGAAATTGAGTTCCGTTAGCGCCAGGTTTTAAAAAAAGTTTTTGTTCCGTGTTTGGCCACGAATTGATGGCCGGGACGCTGGCATAACCTTACATGGCATCAGAGCCAACTCATTAACCGCATACTAGTTGTTTAGACAACGTTAAATTATCGAAACCGAAACAATTCCGAAATATCACTCGATTTATTCTAGTTTCTGTCGAAATTTTATTTGTCTTCTAAATTTTTTTTAGAAGACTACCTAGGCGACCACTAGAACACACACCAAACACGAGCACCTAATTCCACTACTGGACCGGCCACATGCAAGATAATTCCGGCATGGCCAGTTTTTCTGGGGAGTCAGGACTTGGATTTTGGTGTGTTGTCTAGTCTTTGGAATACTGGTTCGGTGATATTGCTAGTTTAGCCCAGTTTTGATATGGTTTTATCTAGTAGTTTGGGGCTATCCGGGGTTATTTCGAAGTCGATATTTCTAACATTGTTTAAAGTTTACAGTACTTACATTTCTATCCGCGACCGTGAATGTCATTCGAGCGGTACAACTTGTTTAATTGCTATAGTTCTTTTAGACGGGTTTGCGAACGTGACATTCACGTTGATGTTCTGTGTTGTGTTGTGTTTGTTGCGGATTTGTCGTGGTGGATAGCTTGGGTGCAATGATAGTACAGTTTGGATTTATTTGTACATTTGATATCGCGGGGCGAGCGTCCGACATGTGGACTGCTGTCACCGCCTGTTTGTATATTATTTGTTTGGGGCACGACCGGGTTGAGGTCGATGTCACCGTTGTACATATTTTCTTTTATGTACTAGGATTACCCCGCGATGGAGTGCACGGATAGCCGGGTTCTGGAGGGCAACAGGCCCGTACCTCATGGCGATGAGAAGGAGGGGGCCTCACTCTAGAATTGGCGGGCTTTTCGTCGCACTCGTAGGGGGTACAGGTTGACCCAAGGAGGGGTGCTCAAGTTACCGGATTCCGTGAAGTGCTGGGTGGCCCATTCACTTTGATGAAGGGGGCTGCCTCGCTTCTGGTTTTGGAGGGTAACTTGCCGCGCTCGTAGGGGTCTAGGTTTTCATTGCACAGGCTATCCACACGACCCGGAAAACGTCGGGTTTCACTTGCGGCTCAAAGGAAACCTGGGGCTCCCAGATTATCTGTATTGTTCTGTGATACTTATCGCTTATCTGTGATGTTTCATTTGTCATACCTAGAGCGATTATTATATATTGTTATATATATACTAGTAGATGTTGTATATGTTTTACACCCGCGCTAGTCCTGCCCCCGCTCTGTCGTTAGTTAAGTAACCTAACGGGTGATGACGGGGCCCAGTGGCGAATGTGAATGACATATACGTACATCATATTTTCGTTCTTTTGTGGTGTGATTAATTGATGGGACTGCGTTGATTCAGATCAATGCAAGGAAAACAAACATATTTGATGTTGTTGGAACAATTTCAAAAGCTGTTATTACAAGGACGTTTTCTTTTGTTTTGCACAGCGGTATTCGGTTATGAATATCCAGCACCTCATTCGACGAGGCAAGAGCCGAGATCCCCTCACCGGGAGTGACCTCTTGGGCAGAAGTTTGCGTCAGGGTAATAACATCACTATAGTCGATTACTTTTTTGTTTTGCATCGTGGTATTCAGTGGGAATATCTCACATCTCATTCTACGAGGAAAGAGCCGAGATCCCTTCACCGGGAGTGACCTCTTTAGCAAAGGTTTTCGCCACTATATATTTATAAAAAGCTATCCGGTTCTTTCAACGATATCAAGTTCATTATGTTAAAGGTTTTCCGCCAAAAATCATTCGTAGCCCTCCGTCATTTCAGACGGGTAGCACTTAGTATTCATGCTATGTTTGTTGGCCTTCGTCATGTCATAGTGTATGGTAGCTATTTGTTACTTTTCTGTTGCATAGATAGATGCGTTGGTTTGGGACAGTCGTACTACTATTTTGGCCTTCGTCAAGGGTATGTACGGGTGGGTTCAAATTAACCTGGACAATGACGGGTAGAACTTGACATGTGACTTATGATATGTTGGTATTCGTCAAGGTCATAAGAGCATGGGCTAAAAATCACATCGGGAGTTTCAAACATACAGGAAACTTGTCAGGCATGCACATACCTTCTGAAGTGTGATAACTTGAGTGGATTTCATAAGGTTATCATGCGATGATAGTTGGATCCCGATTCCCACTGATGAGTTGGTTTACTCGGGTGATTTTAGATGATCCCGACTAATTCTTCTTTCAGGTTTGGAGGAGAATTTGAGGATACAGTGGGAGATATCCTGATTAGATACCATTCTGATCTAGGTTAGAGTGCACGCTGAGTGTTTCTTTTCTCTCTTTGGCAATGACCATCGCCCGACCCTAGACTAGAACTCATTAACCAAGTTAACCGAACTTTCTTAAAACACACCGGCTTTTGAATTGTCAGAGTTGCATACTTTATTGCTACTCCTACTTTTACCTTTTGTTTTTCTCCGGAACATTCTGTATCACTACGAAGATCCACATTTATTGGATATGACCATCGTATAGTTACATACGAACTCGAAGAAACTTGTTTCAGATTCGAGAATGGTTTCCGGTTCTAGAGAAATTGAATAAGACTATTCAGTTGTCTTTTCCTTTTACCTTCTCTCAGGATGTGCGGGCTCCTAGAATTAGGAAAGGGTACACCTATTGCGCTTATTGGATAGTTTTCTTCCAAACCATAGGCAGGTGCCAAAAGGTAGGGAAGGAAGAAAACCGATTAGCCTAAGTGTGGTGTACAAAAGGTAATGAGTAAAGACAAATAAAGAGATTAGAAAGATTGCAATGTAAATTGCGACTGCTATCATTCACGACCAAACCGCGTATATCATCGCCACTCCTATTTCACCTTTGAATTTCTCTAGAATACCCCGTATCACTATAAAGATCCACATTTATTGGATAATCCATCGTATAGTTACATACGAACTCGAAGGAACATGTTCCAGTTCGAGAATTGGATTCTGGTTCAGGAGAAATAAAATAAGGATTATTCAGTTGTCTTTTATCTTTACATTCTCTCAAGTTGCGAGTACTCCTATGATTACGAGAGTACACCTATTACGCTTATTGGATAGTCTTCTTCTAAACCATGCTGGTGCCGAACGGTAGGGAAGGAGAAAACCATTTAGCCTAAAGATGATGTACAGAAGGTAATGAGTAAAGACAAATAAAGGGATTTGGAGAGACGGCAAAGAAATATACGGTTACAGTCATGAATATGGATAATGGAAGAGGCATTACTAGGAATACCTGCTACCCCTTCGAAACATTTTTATGTTTCAGTTTCACTATGCGTTAATTGAAAACTGATTTCCCAATTAGATCCTTGCTTCAGGGTATGTATTTACCAGGTTTGATTCTCACATCTGTATGGTTTTACAGATGATGAGTGGGAGTAAGTTATTGGGTATTAGGTGATTATATCCTCATTATATCGAAATTCGTTGTAATTGGTGATATTTGAGCAAATCGCCTGGGGTTTTGCCTGACAGCAAATATTTGGTTTTGAATATCCGTTATGCACCAATTTCAAACTGATATATCTGTACGTTTATTTTATAAAGTGAGATAACTTTTTGAAATTATGTCCGTGATATTTACCTATATCAGTTGATGGTTAGGTAAAGAGCATTAAATATCGGTGTAATTCTTCTTAACCATAGTACAGTTTTCAACTTACGACCCACAGGATATGAGTTATTTAACTCAAAGGACTTATACAAAGTATTGTATGTTGTCCAGTGTCCATTAGGACAGAGGGGTTGGTACCCATACTATATTCTGTTTACTTGCGACTTCTCAAGTTTTAAACAAGTATTTCGTAGAAATGCAAGGTCCAAGTTTTGAGAAGTTATAGGTACATAAATAAAGTAGAGAACCAGGTGTTACAAGTACCAGGATTCTTCAAGGTGATTGAAGATGTAGATACTTGTGTTTGATATTCAGTTGATAGTAATGGTTTTGAGAAACTTGTTTCTCTTTCAGGTTACTCATATCTGGATACACTCCTAAGTTGAGTAATGCTGATCGGCCTCTCTCTATTTAGTTGACATGTACTGTAGACAGCTGCATGATTTGAATCTGGTTCCAATTAAATCAGTGTCTCTGTTTCTATATTGTATATAGAATGGTTCATATCTTAACGATGTTAAGGTATATGGAGTTGTCCGGCTTATGCTTAAAACCAGACTCTGGATAACTTAAGGCACGTTTCTGTAATGACAGTTTGTGGGTTATCCCGGGTTATGACGAGGGTTAATTTTCTACCATCTGGAAGATCAATAGTGATATTGTTTTTGACTCGCCACAGTTTTAGCAGAATTGACTTTTTCAGAAAACAGTAGTAGGAGTATGGTAGAATTGGAAGTGATTCCAGAACAACAGACGATTACTGAAAATTTAATAGAACCTAAATATTCAATCGGGTTTGACATTCCATTAGCCACTCCGCAGATATGGTGGGTAAACTTAGGCGCCCGAGAGATACTTCGGTATCCTCAAAGACGGTGATAGGGAGGTTTTTGTTTACCCAAACTTGACACTACTGTTGTTCCAGACTATGAGACCCTGCAGAAGGATGGGTATAGTATCGTTCTAAACTAGCTTTAGAAGTGCACGTGTATATAACTCCGCCAGAGGGTTGTTGTAGTCAGTGGGAGCAGCGGAAGCATAGTGGACAAGTAGCTTATGTCTATTTATAGACTAAAGCAAGTATAGTGGAGATAGATCAATTTTTTTTGATGTAACAGTCATAGGGTTTGACTTCATCAGAATAGGAGATGGATATATTAAGAAAGTAGTAGGGTATGATGTCATGGTATTTGGATGACATACACTTTGTAGGAAGTGAAATTCCTATACTACGATCGGTTATACTGTAGTTGTCACATAGGATTTGGATATTATATCTGGCATTCTGGTTACTAGATCTATGGTTTTAGATCTAGATTTGGGTAGTGTCCTAATCTGGGTACTTAGACAGTATTCTAAAGGTGTTTTAGAATAGACGACTCCTGGCATGGTAGTGTAGCTGCAGGTGATGGAGTCACCCTCTCTAAAGGTGTCTTACAGACTAAAGGGGAGATAGATGTGCATGATTGGCATATCATTTGCTTAGGCAATTGAGTCGATCATGAGATATCAAGTACCACGCCAGATTTTGTTTTTGCACTAGATGCAATAAGTTTATATTAATCCAAATCCTGGAGAAACGTTTGGAAGCAGTTTATGAACATAAGTGGATGTTCTAGGGATTTGATAACGACAGCCTCTTTCGGAAGACGGTTATCATTCTAGGCTTACAAGGTGACCTGGATGACAGAGTGGCTGTCAGAGTTATAGTTTTCCCTCTTTTGAGGGGCAGTAGTTTGGACAGTTGGTCTAAGCGGATACTGAGGGAGGTATGGCGCAGGATACTGATTAAATTCAGTTAACGATACAGTCTAAGAAGTTTACTGGATTTGGAGTTCATTTGTGAACTGGATCCCATCAGATATCTAGACATATTCTAAGACAGGTATTGCTCATTTCGGAAGATAGTTTTCTCCGCGAACTTGAGATAAAAAGAGACATAAAAAGAAATATTGGAGCGGGTCCATCCACCGAGACTATTTCTCGAACGCAATAGTTTTACAAACGGGCTTTGTGAAACTGATTAGTAGAGAAGTTGAGTGTTCGGTATCACACGGGCTGTGAGTATGCGACACCGCAATAATTAGCCTTAAGTGCAAGTGGGAGATTGTTGGCTATAGTGCCATCAAGTCAATTATTGGATCGCAGGCACGTAATTGCAATGATTGAGGGATGACCTATACCGGTAGAACAGTCTTACTCAAGACGATAGTATGTTATCTGGTTTGTCTTTATCATCGCGTACATACTTCGGGTGACATTACAGATCACTATTACATGTTGATAGAGCCCATATGATTCTTGCTTGACTACCAGCAGTATGATGGCGATCATATACGTGAGAGTTGGGTGGTCCATAAGCACATCCTTAAAGTGTCCCTAGTCGTGAGAGTTTCGAGACTGTGCATCGATACTCCAAGAGTAGACTAGTGTATACGGATCGAGATCCCGACGAGGGGCGGTGGCTGGTCTCACAAGCCATTGGTGTTAGTTGGTTCACCCAAGATGTATACATGTGCTCATTGGGTTATGAGTACACCGGACGGACTCGCCGGGAACATGCTGGTTGGTATTATACCTATTGTCAGATAGCAATTTCCTGGTGACATGTGTACAGGTTAGTCTATCGACCTGAGATCGTCATTTGTCTCGTGTGAGTTCCCACTGTGCTTTGATTACTACCTTACCACGGCTCAACGGAGTCGTGCAAACAGATTTTAGTTGGATACAGTCCCGAGCCACATGGAGGCAGTGAGCGGATCGTCAGGGGATTCGTCTCTCCCGATATTATGGGTAGATGTCGCGGAGTGCACGGGTGGCCATCACCAGAAATCCTCGGCCGGGTAGACGAGAATTACCGATCTAGGATCGGTAGTTTCTCAGTTGGTGATAGGTTTCATGCCGACACTAAATGTCGTGTTATTAGGGGTCTGACTTTATCCATCCCCCTAGACTCGATATGCGATACTCATAGACGAACGGTACGGATATTGTCACTGTCAGGCTCAGCAGGGTTTCAAGATAAGTTCGCTCGTCGGCTTCCCTTTCGCTCAATACCTGGGCAGCCGTTACGTACAGCTAGTGTCACTGACGTGCTTGTGGTTAAACCCACTATCAGCGTATTGACGAGTCTTTAGAGTCCCACACAGAGGGTTTTCCTAGTTCTGGCGAAACGTTGTAGAGGCTGTATGGTTTTATGGCAGGGTTCGATCATATACGTGCACTTGTGCACGTATATGATCGGACGGATAATACTAGTGGGTTTTGGTTTAAGCCGGATCCTAATATTATATTGTTGTATTTTTTCCGTCTCGTTGTATTCGTATTCAGTCGGAATACGGATGCAGGTATGTATATACAGATAGGGGGTATTCTTGTAATCCATTACAAGTTTATTTTAGAGTTGCCATTTTCTTTTCTTCCAATTTAAACATTTAGTTTAATATTTAAACGTGAGGTGTGAAATGTGAGATATTTTTGTTTGCATGGAAATTTTGTGGCTGGCCAAAATTCGTGACTCATGCTTTGAGGTGAGTCATTTTGTATATTGGTGGTTTTTGTTTAGGTTTGAATATTTTTGGGAATTAAGTGGCTGTTGATTTTTTTTGGTGAGAGAATTTTGAGTGGCTGTTGATTTTTGGTGGGGGTAATTTTCGTGACTCATGCTTTGAGGGAATTTTCTTAAGTTGCAAAACACTAGCCACTTCATTCCACAGAGCCAATTTTTTCCTCTCAAGCAAAAATTCTTAAGCTCACATTTCTCATACATGGCAATTTCATCACCTCCACCCAAATCCTTGGATGATTTGAGACGGAGTATTCACACACTATCTCCACTTCATCTTGGGTATCTAGGCTAGCAAACTGGATGTCCGAATTTCTTCGGTTTTGAAGCGGGAGCTCGTATTACTAATTCTCGACGTGGACCGTTTTCGACGAGGGAGACCGGAGGCCGAACTTGATCGAGAAAGCCGTGAGGAGCTTGGGACAGAGGTTGAAGACCGAAGAACACGGATCGATCGATATAACCTCTCTAAACTCCTTTTACAGTTAACTAGTATAGGGTTAATGGTTCGATCCGGGAATCGGGTTCCGTTAGCGCCGGGTTTTAAAAAAAGTTTTTGTTCCGTGTTTGGCCACGGATTGCTGTCCGGGGTGCTGGCGTAACCTTACAATAAATATAGAGCCTAATAGCTTGGAAATAGACACTAAATATATAACTATCTACTAAATGTACGAATATACGCATCTTGTATTCTAGTATGACTCTATAGGCTAGGTATACGGTTCTAATATATATAGTATTCTAATTACTACGGTTGCGGGGTGTTATACGCCATCCACCCGATTTCCCCCGTAGATATACATATACTCACCGATATATGCCTTACTCTAGTCGAAACCGACGAACGTCTTGTCCTTCTTCGTTGTCTCGAAAGTTTCCGCGATCGTACCTACAATTGAAATCATATCGAATCGCATAAACACCTACATTGAAAACGAAACGAGTAAAGCGCATATAGGTTAGAACATATGGCTAACGCGTGCCAAATACGACAAAATACCCCCTACATCGACGTACGAACATCGAACGACTAAGTCATAACATAGAAATCCAAAAACCAAGTTTAAAAACCGTAAGACATCGTCAAAAAGCTAAGTAAAACAACTCCAGATTTTTACTCAGGGAATCTGAAACAATTTAGCGTATAAAAAGGGCTTGTACATCATGTAAAACATCTACCGGACAAACCCCGACACCTATATCAACAAGGTGGCCGCAAATAAATTCATTTGGACCGCAATTTGCGGCCAGGTCATGGGTGTTGGGGCTCGTGCTTCTGGTGGGGTCTCCTGGTGGTCTAAATAGATCGAATCTATACGCAAAATGTTTTTCAGAAATCCCAACTTACACCAGATTTGAATTGAACATCACAACTCCAAGAAAACCAAGTTTTAAACTCTTAACACTATAAAACCAACCATACATGCACTAAAATGCCCTCATCTATTCCTAATTAGGATGTGATTAGTTAAGAAACGATCCTAGCACAACATACCCTTCAAAACTTATTTTGAATTATCAAAACCAATTAGAAGTTGATCTTAACTTAAAAACTAAAGTTATCATTGCAAGTGTACTTGAAATATGGTTAAAGAGAGCATTTTTACCTCTAGATTAGGATTATGGGGAGTCCCAAGTTTGCAAGATGGCCTCAAAGGCGAAAATTTGGCTTCTACTTTAAGTTTTGAAAGAAAATAGTAAGGGTATATAGGGATTTGTAGGTATGTGTGTGGGATCTTGGGAGTTAGAGCGGAAGATGAGGAGAAAACATGAAGAAGAGGAAGAAGAAGAGATAGGAAATGGTGATGAGAGAATGGCTAAGGCAAGCCATAACCCCCCTCATTTTCTCTCTCCCATGCTCAATTTTTTTTATTCTAACCATGCTTGAGCCATACCCCCTTGTCCCCATGCTAATATATATATATATATATATATATATATATATATATATATTCTTAAAACAAATTAGAATTAAAAAAAGAGAAGATAAGAGAGATTAACTTGTCATGGCAACGAAAACTTTTGTGAAGGTTTTAAACATATCTTTTATAGTTAAGATACTTAACTAATTATATATGTGTGCACTAATTAAATAAAAGAAAACCAATTTAATTAAATGTTCTCTAGTTGAAATGAAACTAGAAATATCATTAATTGTAAAAACCCAAATGAAAAGAGAATAAAAAGAAAGCTAATTTACACCCACTTGTTAACATGTCATGCACACTAATCATATGTTCAAAGTAAGTCTTGGTTTAGTATACTAATTAAGAAAACACAAATTTGTTTTAACATTATAACTTGTATGGATATAATTGTATGATAATTTAAGAAAAAAACCCTTAAATAAATGCTTTCATAATTATAAATTCATTTTAATTCCAATTACTTTAAAAAAAAAGAGGTATATAATTATACCAATTTATGAAAACTCAAATCCATATTGGTTATCATATCCGTAAAACCCAACATATTATTATTTAAATTCCAAAATAATATTTACTATTTTTTTGAAATTTTACAGAGGGCTTCAAGATGAACCTCATATACTATGACCTGTATCAGGCAACAAGACTAGAGAAGTTTGTCACAGGTATGTTTTCATTGATTTTTGTTTCAATTTTTTGTTCTGCCATTATCTTGTTTCCTAAGGTTTTATGATTCAGCTGAACCTGAGAACATTATAATGTTCTCCTATTTCTCTCTCTTGCAGCATATGGCCAGTTTCTAAAGGCCAATGGTGAAGAGCCTGTTACTTGGAAAAGAGCTGCTTCCATGGAAGACGTGCTCAGAGAGGCTGATGTGGTCAGAATTTATGCTTTAGAATTATCAAGACAGCCTAGCACATAGCAATAGCAAATTTAGTATTGGACTTTAAAGTTAGATTCAACCCCTCAAAATTAAGGTTAGATTATGATCTTCGAGAACAAATCCATGATGTTTTATGCCGGTTGCCAATTACGTTTCATAGAAATGAAATTAGAGGTAACGACCATAGACGATAAAATGATGGAGAACGTAATGAGATGGTTGAGTTTCAAAGGTACGTCTGATCGAAAAACTTAATGGTAGGTCTTAAAAGAACATAGATGAAGGCGGTTAAAATGTATATGACAATTCAATAGAAAAAGAAGAAGATATAAATGCTGAAACCCTAAAAATCAGGGAAAGGCTTGTTCTTATTCTTGTTTTATAGTTATTCAGAGTTTGGGTAATGTTGGCAGATAAGTCTTCACCCAGTTCTGGACAAAACTACATATCATTTGATCAACAAAGAGAGACTATCCATTATGAAAAAGGTAGAGTCTCTTGCTCTGCCATTCTTCTTCTTATTCTATATTTATGCTGCCGTAATTAAAATTTTTAGTATTAACTAATCCAAATTGATCATTTACAGAAAGCAATCCTTGTAAATGCAAGCAGAGGGCCGGTTATTGATGAAGCTACCCTCTTAGAACATCTGAAAGTAAATCCCATGTTTCGTGTCGGGCTTGACGTGTTTGAGGTAATCAAGCAAAATATTCACATACGAACCATGAAAATAAATTTTTTGCTTGATTCCTTATCGAAATTATGATGGGCTTTCGATAGGATGAACCTTTCATGAAGCCAGGACTTGCTGACCAGAAAAATGCTGTGGTGGTGCCTCATATTGCATCTGCATCCAAGGTGAGCAGATAATAAGTAAATTTCTTTCAATCGCAATTGGTGCAAATTATTAAAAATACACTAATAAAACCCTTTGAGTTTCCTCTTGTTTTAGTGGACACGGGAAGGAATGGCGACACTTGCGGCTTTAAATGTTTTGGTATGCGTCCCCCCCCTGCCCCCCAAAAAATAAAATAAATTATACTGTAGGAATTGATGTTCTTTGTGTACAAATGAAATATTTACTCTGTATATTTTTCTTTAAAATACAGGGTAAGTTCAAAGGATACCCGCTATGGGCTGATCTGAATCAAGTGGAGCCTTTCTTGAATGAGAACTCTTCACCGCCTGCTGCTTGTCCGAGCATAGTCAATGCAAAACAACTTGGTATTCTATTACTCTTTTCTGGACCAAATAATATTTTAACATAGTAGGTCTCTCTAACTTTGTTTGTAAATGTTGTAGGGATGCCTGCTTCAAAGCTTTAAGAGGAGTCTTATGACCTGCACCATAACATCCAAGGAAGACATAAATCTAGGGATGCGTTGAAAATAATATATAATCAGATAGCATGTCAAAATGTATACGCATTCAACCTGTAAGTGTTTCAGTTTCCTGTTGCACATGACATGTTTGCACCGCATAAAAGTTCTTGGGGTGCCAGATTCAGCATCTCCTACGAAAAGCTTGCAGAATATGAAACTCAAAAAGAAGGGGATAAAATTTAGTTATTCAAACGGCTGAAACATCAGTTTTTTCATTAACTTTTTGAAAGAAAAAAACAGTCTGGGTTTATTTTTAAATTTCTCCTATTGCAGATCTAGTATTTGATAGTGACAGTATAATTGACAAACATTACTACACTATTTGTAACAGAAGCAAAAATGAACATTCACAAGAATAAACATTTCACCCCACTGATGGGCATTGAGAGGGTTAAAATGCTTGGCAAGCTATCTTAAAACACTTCAGATGCATTGAACTATAGAGACAAGATCAAAATCAAAATAAAAGGGAATTTAAGCTGTCAAATACAATATTCAAAATGACGGCAACAGATGCATTACCATAGATAAAGAGAAAACTCGTAATATTTCTGCTACTATGAAGTTAAGCTCATGATGCTCCATCGACGCTCCACGAGTTTTATGTTTGTACGATCTGCATAAACACAGTTATTATTCAGATAAATATATCTAAGAATAGGCAACTATATAACTGGAGATGGTTTATGAAACAAAAAGCTCCAAAACTAAAACATGTTACAATTTATTAAAGTAAAAACAAGTTTCCATTGCGACGGTTCAAATGTATGATGAGGCTAAAGGCTCTAAAATTTCTCCATAAAACAGACAACACTCAAATAATTATAGCCACAGCGATAATTAATTGAGACGTGATGCTTAGAATCTTCACTGTAACGGCTTGGTAAGCTATATTCAGTAGGTAGCTTCTCACAAGGTTCGTTATTATAAACAGTTTGGAGCCATTCTTTCACAACTAATTTCATCTTATTTTTTCATACTTTAAAATCCATCGTTTACTTCTCAATGTTTGATACTCATGAATATAAAAATATAAAGAAAAAAAGAATGTTTGATACTCATGATTATAAAAATATAAAGAACAAAAGGTATTTTCTATCGACTGGTTATGTTTTCTAAGATTTAGAGCCAAATATCTCCATGATAATGAATTATAATAGTTAAAGGTGCACACTCAATTATGTGGGATGTCGTGGCGAATTTTGGGAACAGATGGTGGTGAGGACCATTAGTGGTTTATGAGCTACCATTTGATTTGTCGGAGCTAATGGATCTAAGATTTGAGCTATTTCTTGGCTAAATGACATAAAATACCCATTGTTTCATCTAGATAACAAATAAATTTAAAATGCCTATGTTTTAAAATATCACTTTAATACATGAAGTTTTGCTTTTTGGCACATTGCTATCTAACCGTTCTCCAGAAATGTGTAAAATCCTTATATATTTTCAATACCAGGAAAAAATTCTAAAAAGGTCATGTGAGAAGCACATGGACATGGAGATCTAGAAGGGAATTTACACATTTTCTAAAGAACGTTTAGATAGCAAAGTGTCATATTTTGAAACATAAGTATTTATCTGCTATTTGGATGAGACAATGGGTATTTATAGGCCATTTAGCAATACTTCTTTATGTTGTAATGAAATGTTATGAATTATGATCTATTTCATATCATGATGGATGAATTTCGATATTGCAACTGTATGCATGAAGCAATTATAGTAAACAAGGCAAGCAACAATTATATCACACTTCAAGAAGCAGCTAAATGCATGGTTAGCGAATAAAGTAGAAAAAGCCCAATAAGTAGGAACACGCACACTCACTTGCTTCACCCCGGGCATTTCTTGATTCAAAGATCTCATCTCCACAAGACTCGGTGTAAACAAAGCAAATGGCTCCCATTATACATGGTGAAGAACCACGCCATCTATAGACAAATTGCTCCCATCCTTGACACTGTAAACCTTCAACTTCCTCATGAAAGTAAGTCGACTAAGATGCTATCCTCTCTGCAACTGGGTATCTGGCTTGCATAAACAGAAAAGGAATTATACATGCTCAAGAACAGAGCTCCGTCACCCAAGCTTTGCAACCTCATCAGCTTTGTCAGCTCACCCAACTCTACTCTAAACACCTTAAACCAGTATCCTTGGGCCGGAGTGTCAGTCATATAATGAGCAACGGGCAGGAGATCACCATTTGACTCAACAAAGTGAGCCATGTGGATCGCAGGCAACCCAGCAGACAGGTCACGGATGCAATTTCTTGAATACTCGGGTTCGGACCGATATCACTGGCACAGAAGGCACAGACACGCTTTTGAATACAATTTGGATCATATGGTATCAAATAAAATCGTCTGCTATAAAAGCAGTATTTGGGGTCCCAACGACAGAAGTCAGGACACTGGATGAGAGTCCAGGCAGCATCTCCAGTCGTATAGAATGTATTTTCATTAAATACTACGGAATTCGAACACGTCGCAGGGCCTGAAGATAAGATGAGTTGGCATATACGATCATTACAGTTTGGGGGAGTAGGGAGATGGATTTTCGATCTGGTGACTGGATTGAAGAGGACGATAGACGGGGAGAGAGAACATTGCAGAATCATCCATCCATGGGACGATCTGATGCGTTGCATTCCGGAGAAAATGAGAGACTCGGCAAGTTCAGGAATGGGTACCATTTTGTCGCCGCCGCCTTCGGATGAGAGCTTGTAGAAGCTGAAAAAGGTAATTTCATCATCCTCACGAAGGCTGATGATGAGCCATGGGAGTTGAGGATGCTTTGGAGCGGATGAGCGCCACGATGTGCACACCGAACAGAACCTAACATAATCAGGATCAAAGGTGAGGAGCTTCGAGATCAGCTCCAGTGCATCCCTTGGCAGCGCCGTCCAGTCGACCGAGGACATATTGGATTTGGTTGTTAGGGTTAGGAGTGTTTTGAAAAAGAAATGCACAAGCTATTTGGTAGGTCCTTTCTAGCTACTCTTTTGCACATGCCATGTCCATGAAGATTGATATTGTCATACAACATTTTGTGTGTGTGAAGTAGGTTTTGGGTACAAACTAAAAAATCTTAGCAGGACAGATACCAATATACTATTTCTAATATAAATAAATTCGTGAGAAAATACAAAAATCCTTGCATTCCTTCAGATCCCAAACAGTAATAGGCAATATTGATTATTATGTTTATTCTTTACTATTTTTAAGTCACGCAAGATCATTCATTAGCGCATCCTTGACGGGCACTCAACAACACTCTGGCAGGCTCACCAGAGTTCTGGTAGGGCCTGCAAAGAGAGCGCTGATCCTAAATTCTATCATTTGCAAAGCCATAACCGTATCTTTTCTTCTGCAATATATCTTGTTCTTTCACATAGAATCAGGTATCAACCTTAACATGATGAATGTTACTTGCACCAAAAAGGATAGAGATACTACATACCAATGCAAGGGATGTCATACCATCTGCAGATGCTACAACATGCTATCATCAATTTTAGTTCCAATTAAATCCAAAGCCGATCAATTACCGTGTTGTTCGAACTAATTTCGCAGTTCGCAGCACACCTGCCTCATCATCTACAATATCAGAATTGGATCTCGTATTGAGAGTAAATCTCCACTGATTCCATATAGCATAGGCAAGATATGAGTTAACTTACATGATAGGTTGCTGAACCTGGCTGTAACAAAGAGCCGACTTGATCGCTTATGTCTATATCTGCACAGATTCCATCATACTACATTCATAGAGTTTACAAAGTTCATACTTTGAGCATCATTTAATACACAACCAGACCTGCTATGCTCTGATACAAAAACAACCATTCAGCAGATCGGACTTCTCAATGAAATAGATGTACACAGAAATTTGATGGAACTTGAGCAGAAGTATTTCGGCACGCAACAGTTTAGATATTTACATTTCTTGAACTTGAAACACAATAGAATTATAGATGATAAAGCAGCGCAGCCAAGAGAACAAAAGCAAACAGAGCACATCAGTAATCGAAGACAAAGAATGCAAGATATTCAAGTATGCAAACATCGAGATTCAGACAACCAATGGTCATATCATGCATATAGCTGACCTCATAAGAAATAAAATCACCAAAGGCTTAAAATGCCTGGAAATCATTCCAATGCAGCTCAGGCTCATCAAAGCCAGGAGAACTATAACAGTAAAATACCAATTACAATTCGAAAGGGTACTTAAGATGTCAACCACAACTTTCAAAACAGAAACAACAGCTGCATTTTCTTGATAAGGACACTTATATCATTCCTGCTAAGCATGAAGCTGAAGCTGAAGCTCACTATACTGGACGTTCCAAATGTTTGTCTCCGATCCCTCTGTAGCAAAACAGGGATTTTTAACGATGGGAGAAGAATAGACTAAAGAGTAAGCGACCACTTAATGCTTAACAGTTGAAGTAAAAAGAGTCTTACAGTTCATAGGCTCCAAATGACCCCCACAAAAACAAAGGTTAGCGGAATAGGAAAAAATTAAAACCTTGGCTGGGGCCAATTCTGATCAGGGCCCACATACACATAGGTGTATCAGAATAGGAAAGTAAGTTATGATAATACACACAAGATATGAGAATACAATACGGCAATACATATATCGTCATCTCATTCAATTCGATTTAATGCAGTAGTTAAATCATACCTTAAACACCCAAATATAAGCTCCCAACTTCATCAAGAAACATGCATCTTTATTTACATTTACTAAATCAGTAAGAATTTCGGCAATTTTACGTGATACATCAAGTTCTCAAGGAGTTAAAATGAAACTACAATCCAGAGTCCTGCTTGAATGTTAAACATATAGTGGTTAGGAAAATCACATATTCACATGACATTCCTTATCGCGTTTACAACAAAACAATTATCATACAATTTACTCCAAATTTTTAGATTAGGCTCAAAAATTCTTTTCCTCCATTCTACTTTTGTTAAGGATCATCTCCTTATCAAGTGTACTGAGCATAATTGTTCGAAAGACCGACTGGAATAACATAGGACGGTATACAAAATTATCAAGTCCAGGTGGTGCAATTGGAAAAGGGTTTATACCACCACTCTTTTCTGATTATTATCATTCTTCTTCCTTCATGAGCGATCCTAATGAAAATATATACAACCACTCTGATGGGGTGAGGGGTGGGGGTGGTTGATGCAGTAGAGCATTAGCAAACAGAAAAGGCTACCTCAGTTTTTGTTCTAGACATTACAACGGATCATCTCTTTTGGCCTGAATATCTTTATCATGCAATGTACAGATTATGAATTTCAGTTTGAATGTTAGTCAAATAAAAGAAGAAACTCCGAAAGAGATTCAATTTATTTGGGAACATGAACTTGAAATATGAAATTTAAATCGATAATCACCCCCATCATGGAATCAAAAGCAAAAATGAAACATCAATTTCAATGAATTCCAACTAATTATCACTAGCCTATATCCTACTCACAGAAAACTTTTGCAGAATGCATAAGCTTTCACCTAGCAATTGTTGAAAAACATCCACGTGCGTGCACACGCGCGCATAAAGACAAATTGGTATTTGACTGAAAATAAGACTTAATGAGAAAACTTTTGAGTCTAAAATGGGCCTGAATCTTTATTAATGCTGCAAGGACCAACCTCACTCCCCAACAAGTTGGCATCGGCCTCATGGCGTCATGTGAAGATCTAGGAAAGATCAAACATAGAGCAGCACCATTGTGCATCAAATTTAGCAGCAATATGACATGGTAGATGATTAAAGCAACACTGTATCATCTCTATGATATTGGTGGGTGCTATAATTGCTTTAATAAATGTATATGGCCATTGATAAGTATAATAATACGAGTTATCATCAGTGTTTTGGCAGTCCGGCCTAATATAGAATTCTACAAGGTTATCACACATGCACAAAGATAAGAGGAGAGCAGATAAAGGAAAGAAGCTCATGCAAGAGATCATATGGGGTTTATATCCAAGATTGTTAAGAAACAAATAAGAATAGCTAAAAGAGTACGTGACGATTTGATGCTATGCAATTGAAGCAAAAAAAACTTAATAATGATGGCTGTGCCAATTCTGAGACGGGAGTCATACGTGCTAAAAGTACAGGAGCAGGAATTAACAAGTGTGTGATTGCTATATTGTTTGACTTGCGCGTGATCGCACAAGGCGGCAGCAAATTGTCATCTCATGCTTTTATAACATGAATATAGGTTACAAGACTTTTTTCTATTTCATCCAATTGAACATAGCGCAGTAGTTAGATGATAATTCAGATAATCTAACCACCACTGATAGAAAGCGCCCGAATCATTAAGAGACATGCAACTGTATGAAAATCATTACATATTCTAATAGCTTAATAAACTTCGTACTGTTATAACACAATCTATATCCATGACAACTAGCTTCATCAAAGGGAAAATCGATTAAGCTATCAAGGACACTCTTACTACCAATAATGAAACCATCCACATCATTAAGAGACATGCATCTGTACGCAGAAGTAATAAAATTAGCACATATACTAATGGTTTAGTAACTTGGTGCTATTATAACAAAACCTACATCGACAATATCCTGTGAACAGTACAGGGCAGGGATATATATATATATATATATATATATATATGGGAGTGATCCATTGCAAACCGGTCCGCGTTTTTAAAAAACGGCAACTCCCGATCTACGACATATTTTATCGATCCGATCCGTTCAAGTTGATCATCCTACCCTCAAATATATGTGTATGAAAAATCAAAGGATTCAAAAACTTTACACATATATTTGAGGGTAGGATGATCAGCTTGAACGTATCAGATCGTTAAAACATGTCGTAGATCGGGAGTTCCAGTTTTTAAAAAACGCGGGCATGTTTGCAATGGAGCACTCCTATATATATATGTTTGCAAATTGCAACATCATAGCTTTCAATCATAGAGACACATATTTTATACATTTCATTTAAGTTCATAATTGTTGGATGAATTGAAACTACACAATCAAGTTAAAACTACATTTGCAAAGAAAAATAAATCAAAATCGATTTTGCTGCCAATTAAAGGAAAAGATACTTAAAGCATATGGCCTAATTTAGTAATTGACTAGAATAAAATTTGCCATAACAAAATAAAAGTTCTGTATGAAATTCAGAACATAATTAAATAGTCCATGATGATGCTCGATATCGGTGATCTCCCAGATCGACACGTGGCAGACGACGTGTTCCGGAGCTTGCAAGAAAGGACCAAGAACGGTACGTCGGAAGAATTCCCCGGGTCTGCGACCCATGGACGTAGCCGACCTTCTGCGACCGACCACACCACTCCTATACCCACCTTACAAACAACCGTTGGCTCGCCTCCGAGCCTCTTGCACAATTGCCCTCCTCGGCCCTCTCAGCTCGCCTCCGGGTTATCGCAGAACCAAGATATCTCGGCCTCCCGCTCGTCCTCGAGCCTCCCGCCGAGCTCATGTTCCTCGGTCTCACTGACCGACCCGCAGCGCTGATCACAGACACTTTCGCCACGGCTCCGTGAATCTCTCCATGCGAGAGATATCCGCCGCCCACGATCCCGCGTTCCACGCCATCACGATCCCTCATTAACGAGCCTGCCTCGTCATTAATGCGGGATCCCGTCTATCACGCAGGCGTGACGCCGGGGGCGTAACGGCCGGCGTGATTCTCGCGATCGTCTGCCCATTGCTGCCGGGTATATAAACCCCTCTTTCAAACGGTTCAAGTAAGTCATTTTCTCCTCACTAGGCCGTTACTCTGCTCAAATATCCGTTCTAACTTGATCGTCGGAGGGTCCTCGGTGGTACAACCACCCCGGGACTTCCTTGCAGGTAGCTCGGCCTCAACCACCTCAAACCCATTGAGATCCACACGCTTTAGGAGTCAACCTCCAATTCAATTTCAGCCGTCCATCATCGCCAACAACAGATCTACGGAAGGTAACATCTGAACGTGATCCGACGTCCGTCAGTCCACCACGTTTAAGCAGCGAATTCCCCCATCAACTTCTTGAGTCTTCAAATTGGATGAAGAATTCAACAAAAGTTAAGAAAGACAGCTCTTTGAAGCCTCTTCACAATCAGCAAAATTTATAACAAGTCCAATGAAATTAGACATAAGCTCCTAGTGTAGAAGAGACTATTAAATAAATACATAACAATTGGTTAACATTGAAGACGGCAAGGATAATGAAACAATGATCTTTTACAATGTTGCTATAGGGTAGAGATCCGTGAAATTTGGGAAAGAAGAAACTTCGGTCTGTAAGAAACAACGAGGATGTTAAGGTGTTAACAAGTCTCTAAGATGGTAGGCCAACCAAAAACTGAGGGATTCCACTTTCTTTACATGAAAATAGAAGAAAACAAGTATTGGAATATTTACTAATTTCAATTATAAGATGGCAAAACTCCATTAAAATAAGGTGATATAAAAAATCAATACAATTTAACTTAAAATTAAAAAGAAGGATCATGCATCTTTGCCTTTTCCCATAGTCATCATTCCTCTATATCCCTTCTGGTCAAGGTTCAAGAAAGATAAAGAAGACATATATGACTCCAAACTATCAAAGAGAAATAAATGTTTGATATTATCCATGATGGAAAAAATTGTTTTTTGCTGATGAGTCCTGGTTTTTCTACGGTTTACAGCTAAATATGTTCCTTTCATTGATTTACATAGATGTGTGCATGCACGCATACATAGAGGTTTTCCCCCTATTTTCTGTATGCCATATTCTTTCTCCTAAATTTTTATTTTAAATTTTCTGTGTGTGGCAACCATATCATTGTGTCTTTATCCATGATCACATAAAGTTTCATTAACATTACTGCCAAAAGATAAAAAAATCAAGCAAACAACTAATAACACTCAAATATATGCATGTAAACAATCAACTAACCAATGGATCATAGTCTGCCATAAAACTTTTCTCTCCCATGTGAGAGGTCGATGGTTCAATTCCTAAGCGGTTGATTTCAAAAACATATGCATGCAACTTTCACAAAACATAAAAGGATTTGAAACTATTATATAATTTATATCACACTTTAGAGATGACAGACATGTATAGACATAGAGTAAGGGAAACAAATAAGCAGGAAAAAGAAACTCACTTGAGCACTTCTTGATTCCAAGGCCTCACTGCAACAAGTTCGGTGTAAACCAAGCACACGGTTTCCAATGTCCATCAGACAGGGAAGCATCATCACCTAGAAATACTTCATTCCCATCCTCGAGATCGCGCACATTCAACCTTGTACTCTCTTGCCCTCTCTCACCATAGTCAGTCCAAGTATAATATACATTATTCCCTCTGCAACCAGGAACTTGACTAACACAAACAGAAGAGCCATTAGCCTGTGGCCCCTGCTTCACAAACAACGATCTATCACCCAAGCTCTCCAACTTCACCAACTCCACCCGTTCTCCCCACTCTAGTTTAAAAACCCTAAAACGGTACCCTTCACCATTAGAAAAGTAACCAAGGACAAGCAATAGATCACCATCTGACTCAACCAAATGAGACTCGCATCGTATCTCAGAAAACCTCTCGCTTTCTAAATTCACCGACGCAACAAATTGAATACTCGGGTTCCCACCAAGGTCGAAACCATAGACACTATCATAGGAAGCGACGTAAAACCGCCCTCGAAAAAAGCAAGCTTGGGAATTCCTGGCTTCCAACCTAGGGCCACGCAAGCGGGTCCAAGCGTCATCTCCGGCTCTACAGAAGGAGAATTCCCTGTGGCAGCAGCAGACGGCTAGAGCGACACGGTCCGGGGATAAAGCCGCCCTAAAAAACACGCAGCGGGACGAATCGGAGAAGCTCGGGAGAGCAGGGAGATGGGTTGTGGATCGAGTGAAGGGATTGAAGAGGGCGATGGATCGGGAGACGATGTCTGTTAGAATCATCCATCCACGGGACGATCCGATGAAAATGAATCCATTGGGGATCGAGAAGTTTGGAAGGTCAGGGATTGGTAGGATTCGATCGCTGTTGGATGATAATTTGAAGAAGTTGAAGATGGAGTAGATACCTTGGTCGTCTTTGCGATGGCAGAGCAGCCATGGGAGCTGAGGGCGCTTCGGAGACGAGGAGCGCCATTGGGCGCAGACGGAACGGAATCTAATGTGGTCGGGATCGAAAGTGAGGCGATTTGAGATGAGATCGAGGACGTCTTTTTGCAGCGACGACCAGCCGCCGGCGCTAGACATTAGGGTTTTGATTTGGGGGTTAGGGTTCGGGAGAGAAAAATATCTAATGGTCTTTTTTAAGGGGAAAAAAAGTAAGAACGATATTATTTTGGGGTAAATTGTCAAAAAACCCTTGCTCCTAACCCTAGAAAAATTTCCTATACCGTTTATAAAGGTGCTATAGCTAATTAGTTCATAAATATCGTAAGCAATTGTATAGATATAGAAAATACCTATTTTTTATTTTTTTTTATTCGTTAATAGATACATAAATAATGTTTATGTTAAATCATTAAATAAACCCTACAAAATCAAAATTCCAACTTGGTGCCCTTTCTTATCGATTTCTTGCTAAACATGTTATAATATTTCACCAACCTTTTAATGTTTGAATAGCGGCTTATCAGCTTTAATCTATTTTCATAATGGATTAATTCTATAAAGCATCCTTGAATATTTAAGAGTTTTTGAGATAATACCATTGAATTTTAGAAATGTCACCGTCTCTATTGAGCTGGTAATGTTGTGTAAAAATGCTACCTTTGTGAACTCATCTAAGGCACAATTGAACTTAGAAGTGTGGGTCTCACAGACTGCCGAAGGCTATCCGAAACTCTCTCCTCTCTTTCACCCCTTAACAGCGTGTATTACACCCGGCACACCGAATAATTTCTCCTCTCTCACTCCCTGCCAGGGTATATTACACCCGACACACCGATAATTTCTCGAATGGAAAAATTACTTCATGTGCTGGCCGTATACACCCGGCTAAGAAAGATAAGAAATAGAAGTGTGGGTTCCACAGACTGCCCAAGATAGTCCGAAACTCTCCTCTCTCTCTTATCCCCTATCCGGATGTATTACATCCGGCACACCGAATAATTTCTATGGAAAGGGGTTGGGAATTCCAGGGGAAAAGACAAAAAAATCGAAGTGAAAGGGGAGCAAGTGGGAAATGAGGTGGAGAGAGGTGGGAATACCGGGGCAAAAGCAAAAAAAAATTGAGAGGCGGGAATATCGCGGGAAAAAATTTGAATTAAAGGGAAGCATGTGGGAAATGATGGTAAGGGTTTGAAATTTTTTAAATTTTTAGCCGTTGCCTTTCTGAAATTTTTCTAAAACCTCCTCGTTCAAAATTCCGCATCCCCATTCGCTCTCATTCAAAAGTCTATAAATATCTCTCTACACTATTCATTTTTATCACAATTCACAACAATACAATTTTCAATCTCCAAATTTCTCTATTTAATTTCCGAAAAGGCTGCTGTTAAAATTTGGAATCAAGCAATTTTCATTCCTGCAATCTCAATCTTCACTTCAGTCTCCATAATTTGGTTCTGCTATTCGGAATCGTATTTTTCTGGTATTGGTTATATATTTTTCTCATTTAATTTTTTTATCATATTTCTTCTCTCTTACTATTTTTTTTAATCAAGCATGGTCAGTTCATCATCATCACAAGATAACAGGGATACTTCATCATCATATAGATGTTCTCTTTAACTTGATTCGAACTCACAAGAGGCAATTAGAATAAGAAATATGGCCGCTAGTACATCATCATATAGGCGTTCTTTTCAAATAGACTTGGATACACCAGATGCAATTAGATTAAGTAATATGATACCAATAACCGATTCTTATTCTTTTAACTTTGATTTTGCTAATTTTGAGATGCGTGCTAATTTTGAAATACCAACCCATAAAGTTACGCTCCTGAAGAAGTTCATGCTCCTCCTGTTCCTGAAGCTAGTGCTTCTGCTCTCAGAGCTGAAAGCACTAAAACTTCTGAAGTTTGGAAATATTTTATAAAAGAAGTAGTTGAAGGTAAAGGCATGCGGCTATTTATAAGACCTGTAGATCAGATTTTACTTATGCCGCAAAAGATGAAACTATCCATCTAAAAAGACATCTGAGCAAATATCAAAAAGCAAATTCTCGGCAAACGACTCTAAATATGCTCTCTAACTTTTTAACTAGTTTTTCTTATTCTCAAGATACTGATATAAAAGAATTAGCTAGATATGTTATACATGTTGAACAACCATTTAGTTTTGTTGAAAATGAAAAATATGATAGATTAGTAAAAACAACATATAATCCTGCATTTCAAAGGGTATCAATAAATACACTTAGAAGTGACACTTTTAAATATTTTTATGAAGCCAAATCTAATTTAGTTGGTATTTTTGCAAATCTTAATGGAAAATTTGTATTAACTTCTGATCTTTGGACAACAAAACGGGACATTAGTTATATTTGTGTTACTGCATATTTTTATTGATAATAATTGGTTTTTACAAAAAAAATTTATTGGTTTTTCGAAAATGGAGCATCCATATTCTGGAAACAAAAGTAGTTGTATGACCACTTTACGTGAATATGATATTCAAAATAAAATATTTTCAATTAGTTTTGATAATGCTACTAAGAATACTTCTGTTATAACAATTTTAAAAAATAATTTCAATTCTATTTTAAATGAAGCATTATTTCATCAAAGATGTGCATGCCATATTTTAAATCTAATTGTACAAGATGGTCTTAGAATTATTGATCCTCATTTATCAAAACTTAAAGATGCAATGATATTTATTGAAACCTCTAGACCCAGAAAACAAACTTTTATGTAATTTTGTACCTAGTTAAATTTAAAATTTAGATATTTCAAGTTCAATATTCCAACTAGGTGGAATTCTACTTATGAAATGTTAAAATGTGTTTTAAAATATAAGGTTCCTATTACTTTATTTTTTCAGGAATAAATACCCGCTAATAATTTAGAGGAGCTTGATTGGTTTGTTTGTGGATATGTTATGGAATTTTTAGAAATATTTTGTACTGCAACTAAAACTTTATCTGATGTTTATTACCCAACTATATATTTATCAGTAGAACAATTATTTTATGTTAGTAAAAATATTAATGAATATTTATTTGACCCTGAAAGTGCATTTGCTGGAATGTTAAATAACATAGTTTCCAAATTGAATAAATATTGAGAGGAAATTCCTGCATTGTTTTGTATAGCTAAAGTTTTTGATTCTAGAATTAAACTAGATAATTTATTTGTTTTATTAGAGAGATACCGTAATAACTTGGGTACTGATATAGAAGATTATAAAAATGTTTTACATTCTTATTTGCAAGATATGTATACCTTGTATGACGCACAGTACGGTGAAACAAAACATCTTCTTCATCTGGCTCTTCACTTCAAACTTTTATTTTGCATTTATAAGTAGAAAGCAACAAATAACCACCGTTTCTACTTCTTCTTCTTCTAATGAACTTACAATGTATTTACAGACTGTTTTCAATAGTTTTCTCACCACTAAACAAATAGATAATTTTGAAATTTTGGATTGGTGGAAAACACATAAACACATGTATCTTGTGCTTTCTGTCATACCTCGTGATTTACTAACAACTTTGGTGTCCACAACGAAAGTTATTCCTAAAAGAGGGTGAATAGGAATAAACTACCGATATACCCAAATTAAAAATTCTACACTACACTTGTAAATATAACATAATTGAATACCTTAGCAAAAGATATACCAATATGATAAGTGGCTAAACAAGCTACAATTGTAACAAACTAAATATATAGCAAGCAAGAGCAATATCAAGTACAAGCAATGAGCATATGGAGTGGAAGATAATCTAGCATGCAATTTCTAAACTAATAAGCAATGAGAGAGTTAGAAATAGCAAACACAAGCAAACGTCAACACAAAGCTCTTTTTATAGTGGTTCGGGAGATCCCCTAGTCCAATTGCTTTAGGTGCACGAGCCCGTTCCACCAAACACGTCTCCACCGAGATAACACGTTGCGCACCCGCAACCAAACACGTCTCCACCGAGACACGCGTTGCTCGATACACGTGCAACTCTTCACTTTACAAGTTTTTCTCTCTTACAAAGACACCCTTGCACTTAATAATCCTTACACAAAAAAGAAAATTTTCTCACTTTTCTCTCTCACAAATGACTCTCTTGCACTCAAAATATTCTCACACAAAGAAAAGAAGAGGGTTACAATTAAGCACAATTACTTACAAAGGAGTTTCTCTCAAAGCGCGCTCTCTCTCTCTCTCTCTCTCTCTCTAATACTCTAACAAGTATGGATAATCAAATGAAAGCTCTTGATTTTGTGTGTGGGAGTGAATTTGGATAGCAAATTGAAAACTCTTTTAAACTCTCACAAGAGATGAGATATTTGGCTCAAGATCACTTAGATATTGGCAATTGAAAAGTTTAAGTGATTGCAATTGGTTAACCATCAAAAATCCCAACCAAAACCTATTTATAACCTCAAGGAAAAACCAACTCAAAACAAAAGAAATGCACATTTTTCAGTAAGGTTAGACGTCTGAAGCTCAGATAGGTCAGACATCTACCTTAGTACAAAATCGAACCGTTGTGGTATTAAATGCACAGTAACAGTAATATTTATGAAATATTTTTAAAGTCAGAAGTCTGAAGAATAATAAAGGAAGACGTCGGAACAAGAAATATTTTGGTCATAAAACAAGCTTCATACGTCTGACATATGAGCTTCAGACATCTGGCAGAATGATCCAAAAGGCCAGAGCAGAGCCAGACGTCTGAAGATCAAGAGGCAGACGTCTGAAGACTAAAATATTTGTTTTTAAAACTCTTCATCAGGCGTCTGCCTAGTTTGAACTGCAGACATCTGGCCATGATCAAAAAACATGTAAGGACCCTGAAATATGTACATTATAGTAGGCATACGTCTGAAGGTCTAAAAGTCAGACGTCTGACCTGGAAAATTCAGGATACTTAGTTTTTCAAATAAAATCGTTTTGGACGAAATTCTTTGCAAAGCAAAACTAAATGTTTCATGCAATGTAAAAAGTTTGTGAATACATGTGTGAGTGTACAAGAGCTCTAAATGATATAATCACAATCTATAGAGTACTTACAAGGATTCTAATGTCGATTTCACAAATCTTCGAATTCTTGAATCCTTATCGTCTCTAACTCTTGAACTTTGGCGATACGCTTCTCTTGAACTTTGGAACTCGCCAATCCACTGACTAGCGTCTTGAAGTCGATCTCTTGTACTTCAAATCTTGGTCTTGACTTTCACACTTCAATTCGGACTTGGCTTCTAGCTTTTTAGCTATCCGTAGCTTGAATTCTTGAACTCTTATTTCTCAGCTACGTAGCTTGAACCCACGAAGCACAATATGAAATTTAAGAAGCTCTCGTCCATATTCTCCAACCTCCAATTAGATATGTCGGTTAAGCTCAATTTCCTCCATCCTCCTTTATAGAGTTTCGTCTCGAGATATTCAATATCCTGAAAAGCAATCTCATAGACCAAGCTCATCATATACAGTGTTATGAAATAAACAAAATAATAAACACTATATATGAACATTCATTGTTTGATATTCGAAACTATGAATATGAATATGAATATCGATATGTAAATCACAAGCAAAGCAAGAGATATTGATAACGATATGTATATACATGTTTATATGAAAACCAAGATAAGAAACACATGCATATACATAAGTATTCATGTTTTGAATATCAAAGCAATGAATGAGAATAATATATCAATATCAACAATATATCAAATGCAAAGCATGAGATATCGATATATTATTCGACATATACAAGATATAAGATATGCAAGCTAATAATCAAGTCTATGCAAGTTTAGTGTCGATAATGAAAACAAGATAAAGCATGTGACACTGAACGACTATTCATGTTTAAGCTATCAGATAGTATACTATCATTTAGAGTAAGACTGTTATACCTGTATAGGTCCTCGTTCAATTATCATAATTTCCAACTTGCAATCATAATAATTGCCTTGAGGGCACTATATCCAACAACCCATTTGCACTTAAGACCAATTATTGCGATATCGCGTACCCACAGCTCGTGTGCTACCGAATACCAAACTTCTCTACTAATCAGTTTCGCAAACTATATTTGTGAAACTTAATGTATTCGAGAAATAGCCTCCATGAGTGGATCCAATTCAATGTTCCAACTTCATCTCTCTATATCTCAACTTTGCGGAGATCGACAATCTCCCAAACTGAGCGATACCCCGCCTCAAGGATTTGTCTGGATACTTAATGGGACCAAGTTCATCAATGAACAACTCCATCCAACAAACTTCTTGGACTGTATTCTCGGTTGAGTCATAACCAGCATCTTGCGTCATGATTACCTCAGTATCCCTATTGGAACACTATCCAGTACACTGATCCTCAGAAGAGGCTAAACTCAAAACTCCGACAACATCTCTGTCATCCAGATCACCTTAGAAGCCTTAACTGATAACCGCCTTCCAGAGGAGGTGTTCATAACAGAATATTGCATTTTATACCGCCCATTCTTACGCTCGTGTGTTTATAGGTAGGTGCTTTTAATCCGTGTTTGTTACATATTTACATATTACAGGTTTCCAGTACAAATATTGCAAATCAAGACAAAATCTCTACAGTTACGCCAAAAGCAGAACATCTGTTGACAGCAGATAAAAGCCGGGTTCCGGTCATCCATATCCGTCCAGTGCCGAGTACCGGTTCCAGAGACAAGACATATAACAGTGGTCATTCGTGTCTCGGACAAGCACTGAGCACGAGGGGGGCTGCACAAGAATCAATGGGTGCGCGGAGCTCGAGGGAGATAGAAGTCTAAAGTAAAGAAAATAATGCAATCTTGGACTAAGAAATCTGAAGATATTCTGGAAGATTTTGTGCAGTTTAAAGTTGGCAAACACGAGGAAAAGCCAAACCAGGGAAGCACCCAAAAGATGATGGCCTAACACCCCTAAAGGGCCGCGGAACCGCGGCCAATAGGGGGTCTAGGCCGCGGTTCTGCGGCCGTACTGGCCTCTCTCTCTGTCAACTTTTAGGGGCAGTTTGGTACTTTTATATGGAGCCATATTCTTGCCCTACGTTTCCAGTTCCCTTCCTATAAATACCCCGGATCTGAGCCAAGCAAAGTGTCCATTCTTAGTTAAGTTCTTTAGCCTCTTTTAGTGTAGTTTAGTCTTCTTCTTCTTCTTCTTCATTCTTTCCTCCATGAAAATTGTAGTGAGAGCTTTTTGAGTGGATGATGAAATGAAGATGAGGGTTTTTGTATCATTCTTTTGTTTTAGCTTCCCCTTGAGATCCTTGCTTTCTCTTGATCTTTCAATCTTTTCATTGAGCTTGAAAGTTTAAGGGTTTGTTATTGATTTCAAGGGTTGTATCTTCTTATGGAATTATTGCTTCATTTCACATGAGTTCTTTACCCTTCTCTTGATCTTGCAACTTCTTGATTGAGCTTGCAAGTTTAAGGGTTGGCTATTGACCCTATGCTTATCTTGAGTTCTAGTGTTCTTGTAATTACTTTCTTGCTTATTTCTTTCTTGCTTTTTATTACTTGCTTTACATTCATGCTTTACTTTCTTGCACTTAAATTCCATGCACTTACTTACTTGTAATCTTTTCTTTTCTTTTGCTCTTTTTGGTTCGTTTTTGTGAATGGTTGTAATTATCGTTGTTAAGAATAAATATGGTATTGTAAGTTAATATTTCTTTGCTCATTTCCTTTTCCCGTTATTTTCCATTGAACTCCGCCCAAACGTTATGCAAGCGCTCCGTTAGGCACCCTACCCTACCAAGGTAACGGTGATTCCTAACCGCGACCGGTTGCGTTTGGTTTGGCAGGAGGTGAAAGCAAGAGACAAGAATGGAAGGACAAGGGTAAATAAGCCAGATTCCACGAATACCGTGCTTAAATCCCCTAATCCACGTTGTTGCCGATTGCTCCAGCTTCAATTGGTCAAGACTCGGCTCAAAGGTTTTGAGTACGGATTTCTTTAGCTTACAATTTCGTATCTTTTTCTTAACAACTTTATACTTGCATATAACACATAGGTTAGAATCGAACAAACATATACTCATTCTTTATTGACTCGTCTAAGACAAGAACGGATATACAACCGTCTCCCTGTGGATCGACCCGTGCTCAACCGGCTAGCTGCATAGCGACACCGTCCTGATCGCGGTTATAACTTTAGAACTTTGAACATCCGACACGCCAAAATCGTGCGATCAGGAGGCTGCCGTTACCTTATACCAAGAACATCCACTTATGTTCATGATAGCTTCCCTTTGTTTCTCGAGAATTGGATTAATATATGCTTATTGAAAATAGTGCAAAAGCAATATCTGTTGTATAAGATATTGCATGATTGACTCAATTGCCTAACCAAATGATATGTCATTCATGCTAATCCCTCTCCTCATCAGTCTAGAAGACATCCCTTTTAGAGATGACGACTCCATCACCTGCGGTACACCACCACGCTAGGAGTCGTCCATTCTAAAATACTTTTAGAATGCTGTCTAGGTATCCGAATAGGAAACTTTCCAAATCTAGATCTAAACCAGCATCCCTGCTATATTATCTATCTGGTTTTGTACAAGACATTACACGATTGACTCAGTTGCCTAAGCAAATTATATGTTATTCACGCCCGTCCCTCTCTTCATCAGTTTAGAAAGCATCCTTTTTAGAGAGGGTGACTCCATCACCTACGGGTAGTCCACCACGCCAGGAGTTGTCCATTCTAAAATACTTTTAGAATGTTGTTTAAGTGCCTGATTAGGGAACTTTCCAAATCCAGATCTAGTCACCAGAATTCTTGATATACTATCCATATCCAACATAAAGAAAAACATTGTGTGACAACCAAAAATTGACCGATTGTAGTATAGGAACATTACTTCCTATTTGGAGTATGTCATCCAAATCCGAGACAGTACTCTCTACATCCTTCTTACTAGGTTCATCTTTTGTTTTGATAAAGTCAATCACCTTGACTGTCACATCAAAATAGATGATTCGTCTCCGCTATCTATACTTCAGTCTACGAATAGACATAAGCAACTTGCACACCTTCCGCTGCTCCCACTGACTACGATAACTCTTTGACAGAGTCATATATACGTGCACTTCCAAATTCTCATTTGGAAAGAGATTATAGTTATCCACCTGCCAGATATCATAACCATGAACTGCATCAGCGCCAAATCATATCCATATGGACTTCAACATAGATACTGAAATAAAAGTCACATCACAATCCACAATGGGTATTTGATGAAAACTCTTTACAACAAATCTAGCCTTATTAAGTTAGGACCTTTCCACCTGCACGGATCCCGAAAGATCTACTTCCTCCTAATAAGTTTTACCCCTTCTGGAGCACCCGGCAAAGTCTAAAATCCATAATTTGCTGAAGTGTGTAGAGTCCATCTTGGATATGAAGTATCTGGTCATCTGAAAGTTACCACTTCCTATGACCTGCTAATAACAAGCAGGGGAACAACAATGTCAAGTCATATCCGTATGGATTTCAGCATAGACATAGAAGTAAAAGTCTCATCACAATTCACAACGGGTATTTGATGAAAATTATTTACAACAAGTCTAATCTTATTAGGTTATCACCTTTCCACTTGAACAGATCTCGAATGATCTACTTGCTCCTAATGGGTTTTACCCCTTCAGGAGCACCCAGTAAAGTCCAAAATCTATGATTTGCAGAAGTGTGTGGAGTCTATTTTGGATATGAAGCATCTGTTCACCTGGAAGTCACAACTTCCTATGACCTGTTGACAACTGGTAGGACCATCATCACCATGATGCCGACCTCCCTGTCACTGTTTACGAGAAAACCAAAATATCTATTGGGTGTATGAGGTCACCTACTAAAAACTGCGGAGTTACTAATGGTTTGTCAAGTCCAATTGAATTCTTAGATTCTACTAAATTTTCGGTAACCGTTTGTGGTTCTGGAATCACTTCCAATTCTACCATACTCCCACTAATTTCTTTTGCAAAAAGATTCCTTTTATAAAATGGTGGCGAGTCAAGAACAATATAACTATTGATCTTGAAATGGTAGAAAACAAAATTCTAGCGAATGCTTGGGATAATCCACAAACATCCATTACCAAAGCGTGCCTTGAGTTTTTCCGAATTCTGTTTTTAAACAGAAACCAGATAACTCCATATCTTAACAATCTCAAGATATGTAACCATTCTATGTCCATATAGAATCAAGGCATTGATTTAGATGGAACCAGATTCAAAAGTCATGCAGCCATTTCCAGTGCATATCACATAATGGAAAAAGGCCAATACAACATTACTCATCATGGAGCACATCCACGGATGAGTAACCTGTGAGAGAATCAAGTTCTCAATACTATGATGGAATACCTAGCATAAGTATCCACATTTTCGATCACCTCGAAGAATCCTGATACTTCCAATGTATGGTTCTCTACTTTATTTTTATATCTACAAACTTCTCAAAATCTTTGGACCTTACATTACAATGAACGCGTATCGAAAACCAGAGAACTTATAGGTAAACCTGAATGAAGTAAGAGTACCAATCCCTTGTCCTGAAGAACACCGGACAACATTCATTTTAATGTATAAGTTCCAAGAGTATACTAACTCAAATTCCGTGTTTTGTAAATCAAAAACTGTATCTTGGTTAAGAACGTCTTACACCGTTATTCAATACACCTTACCGTATCCTCAACTGATAAAGGTAAATGTTTAAAACACAATTTTCAAAATGTATATCTCACTTTATAAAATAAAGGTACAAATATTTCATTTTAAAATTTGGTGCATAACAACAGTTATTCAAAACCAAATATTTACCATCAGGCAAAAGCCAGGCGATTTAATCCAATATCACCAATTGCAACGAATTCCGATATTGATGATCAAATCATCCATTTTCCAATATTCTACTCCTACTCATCATCTGTAACACCGCACAGATGTGAGATCCAAGTCCGGTAAATACATACCCTGGAGTCAGAATTAATTGGGAAAACATTTCTCTTTTACAAATACAAAGAAAATCCGAATCATGAAAATGTTTCATAAGGGGTGGCCAGATATTTCTAGTAATGCCTTTTCCATTATCCAGATTCATGACAATAGTTGCAATTTCTTTTGCTCTCACTTCAATCCCTTTACATGTCTTTACATCTTATCTTCTGTACACCGCACTGAGACTAATTGATTTTCTTCCTTCCCTACCTTTCGGCACCAGCCTAATATTTGGAAGAAAACTATCTAATAAGCGCAATAGGTGTACTCTCCTAATACAAGGAGCTCTCGCAACCTGAGAGAAGATAAAGGGAAAAGACAACCGAATAATCCTATTCAATTTCTCCCTGTGGCCATTCTTGACTGAAGTAACTTTTTCGAGTTCATATGTAACTATACGATGGCCGTTCCAAGCAATATGGATCATCGTAATGATATAAAGTATTCTGAAGAAATGCAAAGGGTAAAGTAGGAGTAGCAGAGATATATGCGACTTTATCGCCAATCAAGACAAGACAAAGCCTAAGTGTGTAAGAAAGTTCGGTTAACTTCATGAGATTTTAAAGTAAGTTATGGGTCGCTGTACGAGAGAGAGAGAGAGAGAGAGAGAGAGAGAGAGAGAGAGAGAAGAAACACTCAGCGTGCACTCTATCAAGATTAGATTGGTTATCACTTTAGCTAATCAGGATGGCTCCCACCGTTTCCTCGAATTCTCCCTCAAACCCTAAAAGGAAAACTAATCGGGATCATTTACACTTTACAAGTTCGCTAACCGTTCAGCCAGACCAGTGTTGGTACACTGAGGGAGGTCCCCCGTGCTTTCGCATGGACTCAATTAATAACCTCGTTTCCGCAGAGGTGTAATCTCGTTAACACATTCTAGATACCTAATAGGTTAGCAAATTGTGAAGTGAAAAATCTCCCGAGGAGTAATACATACTCATCAGTGGGAATTGGGATCCAACTATCATCATGTGATAACCTGACGGAATCCACTCAAGTTACCAAACTCCAGAAGGTATGCGCATGCCTGGCAAGTTTCCCATGTATTTGAAACTCCCGATATGGTTTTTGCCCCTAGGACCTAAGTGACCTTGACTGAGCCAACATATCAAAGAGTCCTAATCAAGTTCAACCCGTCATTATCTTGAATGCATTAAACCCACACGTACAAGTCTTTGATTGAGCCAAAATGACCGTACAACTGTTCTAACCAATCGCATCTAATGCCACAGAAAAGCACTACATAGCTACCAAACACTATGCCTCGGCTGAGCATGACATACGTAGTATGAATACTAAGCAATACTAATTTGTAATGACGGAGGGCTACGGCTTGTTTTGGGCGAAAAACCTTTAACGTAATAAACTTGATATCGTTGAAGAAACTCGAGTGGTTTTGAAATGGAGTGGTTTAAGCTCCGCTTTTTAAAACTAGTATTATAAACTTTTGCTTATGAGTGAACTCCCAATGAAGGGATCAAGGCTCTTCCCTTACAAAATGAGGTGCGGGATATTCCTAGCCGAATACCTCTATGCAAAGTAAAAGAATACGACCATGAGTTTTGAAGAAAACCGAATAGTTTTAAAATTGGTTCCGACAACATCGTTTAGGTTTATTTTCCTTGAATTATTCAGATAATGTGTTCCCATCATTTTAAGTTTCCAAGCCACAAAAGAAACAACCAAAATAACATGCTATTTATATGCCATTTGCATTCGCTACGGGGCCCCGTTATGCACCATTGGGTTACTTAACTAATGGCAGAGCGGGGGAAGAACTAGCGTGGATGCAAAACATATAGAAGTATCTACTAAATATATATAATATATATATCAACATCGCAGGCAGATAATAGTCATCACAGGCAGACAAAAATCATCACAAGCATGCGAACTATAATATGAAATAACGGATAATTTAGGAGCCCCGCGTTTTATTTGAGCTATAAATGAGACGCGACGTTCACCAGTCGTGTGAATACCCAGTGCAATGAAGAACGTAGACCCCTACGAGTGAGGCAAGTTACCCGCCAATTCCTGAAGTGAGGCAACCCCAATCAACAAAATGAATGGGTCACCCATCATTTCACGGAATTCGGTAACTTGAGCACCCCTCCGTGGGTCAACCTATACCCCCTAAGAGTGCGGCGAATAGCCCACCAATTTTATAGTAAGGCTCCCCCGGTCTCAACGCCATGAGATGCGGGCACGTTGCCCTCTAGAACCCGGCTATTCGAGCACTCCTCCGCGGGGTAATCCTAGTACAGAATAGAAAATATATATACAACGGTGACTTCGACCTCAACCCGGTCGTGCCCCAATAAAAGAATATATAAACTGGCAGAAATGACAGTCCACATGTCAGACGCTCGTCTCGCAATATTGAATATACAAATGAATCTGAACTGTATATCTAACATTGCACACAAGGCTATCCATCACAACAATCCATCCATAATATTAGTGCAACACAGAACATCAACGTGAATATCATGTCCGTAAACCCGTCTGATTGTACATATAGCAACCAGTCGTATTATACCGCGCTATGATATTCATGGTCGTAGAAACTAACAAATGCACTGAAAACCATGAATTCAAAATTTCGATCGATTAAAACTTTCCGCATTGATCCCAATTACAAACCAGTACTCAAACAAATCTGAGCCAAAACCAAATATTTCAAAAATCACATTTCCATAACCTAGAGCACCATAAAAAAATTAGGGCACAACGACCCAAATTGGACCGTGGAACCGCGGCTAAATGGCATGTTCGGCGGCAGTTTCGTAGCCAAATTTTGGGCTCATGTGCCCAAATTTCTTTCTGGCCTCTAGTTTTGCTTGCACATAATTTTAATACAGCCTGAACAATTTTTTGAACAACTTTAAAATTCAAACAGCAAGCAATGAAATGGAAATGCGAATCGGAAAATTCCATCGATCGAAACTCTAAATTAGTGCAAACTAGCTAGTTAAGATTTATGGACTGGCTCTGATACTATGTTAGGGTTCGGTGCCCTCGCCGCCGAGGCCGCGGCCGAGGCCGCGGCCGAGACGAAAGCGAAAACAAAAATTTACACGAGCACCAAACACCCGTATAACGATCCAAAAACCTAAACTAGCTAACTAGAGATACAAGGGTTGAGAAACTACAACCTTTGTCGCGTGTCTACTCAATTGTGGAAGACCCCTCCAAGCTCATAGACACCGGGAACGGGCTTGAAAATCGACCACCCTCGCCGAAGACGATCCACCCAAGGAAAACTGGAAGAAACTTTAACCGATGATCTAAACTTTCTAGGTGTGGATGGTCGGTGATGTAGAAATATTTCACTAAACTTTTCTCTCATATTCTCCAGCTCAAGTGAGCAAGAGAAAGAAGAAGGAGAAGAGGTGACGATGATGGTTGCTAACACTTGCAACCATGGAGCATGAAGCATCTAAGATGAAGAAAAATCATCAAGTCTCAAATGAAAAGAGAATGGCTACATATAAGCCACCATGTATCAATAGTGCATCATGAATGATCAACAATAAATGCAAGAACCATACATCTCTACATGCCTTATGCCACCATACCTCTATCTCATTTTCCCATTTAATTTTCTAAAAAGAAAATCAAATATGAAGTGTCCTTCTTCTATAAGCATTCACGTATAAATACAGAATACTTCACCCGGTATATGTATTGCTACACATACGCGTATCCATATAAAAATACAGATAGCACCAAAGAGAGAAAATGAATAGTGAACAATAATACTAAAATATATGTATCAATATACATATATAAATTATTAAATTAAAACCTAATTTAATAATCCAGTTTAATCCTAAGCCGACTAATATTATCAACCGTCCGATTAAAGTTCGTGTATCCCGTACACGTATTTAATCAGACCCCTGCACGTACCAACATACGGCTCCTACATCTATCGCCTGGACCGGAAAAACCCTCTGTGTGGGACTTTAAAGACGCGACAATACGCTGACAGTGGGTTTAACCACAAGCACGTCAGCGGCACCAGCTGTACGTAACGGCTACCCAGGTACTTACCGAAAGGGGGGTCGACAATCAAGTACGTTCTTATCCTACCGAGCTTGAATGTGATAATCTCTGTACAGTCTGGTCTCTTCATCAAAGAGTATCGCATATCGAGTCTAGGAGGTGGATAACGTCAGACCCCTACTAACTCGATAAGTCGTGTCTGAGTCAAGCTCATTACTAATAGAGATACTACTGATCAATTATCAAATCTCATCCACCGTGGCCATGGATTTCTAGTGATAGCCAATTGAACACAGCGCGACATCAACTCCTAATACCAGGAGAGACGAATTCTTGACAACCGACCACTGCCTCGATGTGGCTCGAGACAATACCCAACTAAAACCTGTTTGCACGACTCTTTTGAGCTGTGGTAGGGTAGTGTAACACCCTAGTGCATTTACATTATATTTATTTTGGGGCATTTCAAATCTTGCGTTAAAATTTTGATTATTATTGCTTTCGGGTTGCGGATAGTGCATTTAGCAGCTGTGGTTATTATCCGACCCGACCCGCATGTGTGAAACCTGTTCAGTTGATAAAACTGCACATTTGTTATTACATTTTTCCTACCATTTCCATATGTAAAAAGGTCTTTATTATAATTTATCATACATATGAGGGTTTATATGTAAAAATACTATTTTCCATGTGTTGATATATTATAATTAGCTTTTTGTAGGAAAATGTATGCAAATAATATCATTGACCAAATCCTAGTAGAACAAAGTCTACTAAATATTATTTGTTAAGTTGTTGTGCAGAATTTGCAGGTCTAAAATCAAGAAAATCAAGTTGTTATAGTAAAAATGCCTAATTAAGAAATCAAAAACTTGGAGATCAAGTCTGGCAGCAACTACGAGAAGATTTCAAAGATCCAAAAGTTCCAGAGATTGCCACATGTCACAAGAATCCATCCCCAGAATTTTGATCAATGGATATGATCAAATGGCCGCGGATCCGCGGCCATACCCCTCTTTGGGCCGCGGATCCGCGGCAGTATTTGGGAGTTAGGGCATGCAATTTTTGGGGGTGAATCTATACTGTTAGCTTCCAATTTTGGAAGCTAAATTTCTGGCTTTGGGATTATAAATAAAGACCGAGAGCCTCTTGGAAAAATCATCAAGTCGACGAGATCACGAAGTCCAAGACGGCTCACGCATCCAGACTGATCATCAACTGTTCGTCTACCTCCTTGGAAGAGATCGAGAAGCAAACTAGTCTTTGTAATCATTTTCTAAGGAATCAAAGTGTAATGAATATTGTTGATTAATAAAGGTAGCTTTCTTTTTCTTATTTTATTTCTTCGTAGTTTAATTATGCATTTTCTCTCCATCTCTTTTTCTCCCAACATGCGCGAGTAATTCTCCGCTTGTTAGGGTTCATAGGATTAGGGTAGGCTAATGGATGATGAACATCCCTAAACCCTTTTTAAGTCGTATAAAGTTTATGAGCTTTATCAAAAGAATCATTAACATCCTAATCGGGCGCGCTAATAATTCTTTGTTAGTTCCGACCGCGATTAGAGATTAGATTAATGATTGTTTTGGTAAAGGTTAGATATGAACGGAGTTCCGTGTCGAGATAAGGGTTAAGAATATGATTCCTTTTCCCTCCAGAAACCCTAATCTACACGCATCACCGTCGTTCTAGTTTTAAATCTATTAAAGGATAAAAATGGTAACTTTTAATTAATCGTCCATAACTTCTAAATCTTAACGAACCCTATAAGCCCCCTTATTATATTAACTACATCCCTAAAATAATCTAGATCTATATTTTTGCATTCTTGCTTAACGTAGATCTAGAAACCATCCCTCAAAATTCTTTATCCCTCCTCTCTTTCTCAACACATCTAAAGTAAGAATAAAAGGTTCAACATTTCCCTGAGGACGACCCGTACTCACCTCGGTCGAGCTACACGCGACACCGTTCTGATTGAGGTTAACTAAAAACATAATTTTTCGAACCAATCAAATGGCGCCGTTGCCGGGGATACGTGCGTAATTTTTTATTTTTACTATTTGTGTTGAATTCTTAGACGATTTATATCATTATTAAAACAAAACTGCAAATTGCATATTTAACGATTTGTGTGTGAATTTTGCGAGGGAATCTGGAGTCATGGACTTGAGGAAACAGGAGATCTAGGGTTTCACACTTCTCTGGTATCTTTCTTAACTCCTTCACTCTCCTTTCAAATCTAATAAAATCTATTTTCTGCAGGATTCTTTGCAAAATATCGCCGCTCAAAAATCTTTTTGCAAAGTTTTATTTTGCGGTTTGTTTTTGCATATTTTAATACGGATTTTTAAGGGGCAAGACCAAATCCAGATTAGGTGGGGATTTCATCACCCTTCCTAAGCCCCATAAATCATAAACCGAGCATCTACATCAACCCTACATTAGTTTAAAAAATATCTAGACCAGATTCTAAGGACTGTCGGGCTCAATAAGGACAGAGGAAGGTCGTGGGTAATCTATCGCTTATCCGCATTACTTTTGTGGTGACTAGGCAAGTGTGTCCAAGGTGAGTGGTTACTTAATTAGGACCACTACTTTTGTAGTGGGGAGCCTCCCACTCACCTGGCACTTACCTGGCTACAAGAGTAGTGTCACGACCCGAAAGAGCACGTGACTGGCCCTTGAACCATATGAAGTCTATAGGACTCCATCTGATCCAAGTAAGCCAAAAGCCCAGAAATCTAAAACCATTTTGAAGAATAAGTAAAGAAAATTGGTTTAAAGAAGTGAAGAAATACAGGTTTGAAATCAAGGTTTTTAAATAACTAAGCCGAAGGTACGTTTTGAAAACAATAAAGTCTTTTCTAAAATTTTCGGCAGAGTTTCCTTTGAAAAACTGGCCCCGAATGGGGTACAAGTATAACAATATGTATGCAATGATAATGGCATCCCCAAGCAGGAGCTAGCTCTTCGTCAATCGACGGTCACAACCACATATGCAACAATAATATACAACGCCAAGTGGCGAGGATCAAATCCAAAAGAAAGCTCAAAAGCAACAGTAAAACCACAATACTACTAAGCGCGACTCTAAGGTCGAATAATACATCACTAGTCTCGGTCTGAAACAATATACAAGTTTTGGTTGATGGAAATACTAGATACAATGAATAAATAAATACAATGGTGGTTCTTGATGCGAAAGAATCCACCTACCAAAGCAAATCACCCGCAAGAAGAAAGTGTGCCAGAAATGCCGCAATAGAACCAGGACGGCAGAACCTGCAAGAACTGTGGCACAACGGGGGTAAGTTGCCAACTCGTGAATACAAAAATCTACAAGCAGAAACCGAATGCAAGACATAAACCTAAGTCAACGATCAATAATATAATCCACAAGAGTACATCTGAGTGTAATAGGGTGGCAAGGTAACATCTAATCATGTATGTAGTGCCAGGTACTCAGGTAATCACATGTCATCAGTGTAAGGTATGTCTGCATGATGTAACTATGATGAAATATCAATGATATCAATACACATATATTAGCGTCCCATACCACTAATATTGGTGTAAGGGTATATATAACAGCGCCCTCATACCCTGTTATATATACAAATAAAGTATGATCAATGTGAAACCAGTCTGTATATGATCCAAGTCTGTATGTAATCCATGTCTGTATGTATGTGGAACCCGTCCACTCGTCACCCACTGACGATAAGCATCAAGTATGCAAGTATGAGGATATAAACAATGTCATGGAAAAACATCATGAAAACCCGTGCCTAGCATCGACACGTAAATCCTCATCCATATGGGGCTCCGTCTGCGGTATCGGCCCTCGGCCCCCGGCAGTACGAGTCAACCCATGTCCATCTCTGGGCTCCGTCTGCGGTATCGGCCCTCGGCCCCCGGCAGTACGCCCATCTCTCGGCTCCAGGCGGTATCCCCCGGATATCCGCCGAGCTCAAATACAATCACCGGTAGGTACTCGCCCGCCTCCAGGCTCAATCGGCATAACCCATCGATCATCTCGCCGAGGGGAACCATACCGGGCCCACCACGAACCCGCAAACGGAACATCACCACCTCGAATCGGGTTTCAAGCACACGTCTCAGCACCGAGAAAACGCGTGGTGGACGCACCGAAATATCATATCACGAGGTACCGGGTTTTCATAAAAGTGCCTCTTTTCTCAAATAACCCCACGGTCCTCAAAAACCAGAAATCACATGAAAATCCAACATCAGGAAGTAAACCCAATGCGATGTGCTATGCAGTCAATCCATGATGTATGCGACATGTAAAGAACAGTAATCATATCGTAAATCATGCAACATGGAATAGTAATGTGCATATGTCGAAGGGAGAATCATCTTACGAATGCAATAGTACTACAGTGTAGTGGCATAGCAATTATCGATGATGAAGTGTGTGAGCCGGCAAATAGTGTACGTGGAACATACGCATCATCGATAATGGTGCTGGTGTCCTAACAGCATGATAATAATATAGCAATGAGTATATGCCAGCAATGCAAATAGCATGAAGATGCAGAAATCTAGTAGTCAACACCACAGAGAAGTATCTACTATGCAACTACATTTAAGTATCAGGTCAATCAGGAGGGGTAGGTGTGGAAACCACCTAAATCTGAGTCGGTATATATATAAAGATATATAGTCGGTGATCTCGCCTCAATGTCATATCATAAGATATCCTCGAGCTATGAGTGCGGATCTATCATCAATATCGGCTCGTACGGTAAATCATCGTACGGCATCCCCAATAGCTGGGTAGGGGCCAACATCTCACTGTCTCATCACATAACAGATATCACCATCATCAGATCATATACTCTGGAGTACTACTCTATGTCTAGTACAAAACGGTAACATCAGTAAGTGTGCATGCGGGGGTAAACACATATCCCAAGCCCGCAAGAAGCACAAGTCATATCCCACATATGAATCGTATCAAATCACCGATCCCAGGGCACCAAGCCCACATCATCGACTCATCTCCAAAGTCATCACATATCATCAATCACAGTGCAAGTATAAGTGATACGCAAGGGTGTGTGTATAGGTGTAATTCTATCCTAGGTTCGCGACTATGAACTGCACTAGTCACTTCTAACCCTATACTATCCATAATACACCTAAAATCACAATAACTACATAATAATCTATCTACGGACTGCGGGGGTGCTATACGCCATCCACCCGACTTCCCCCTGTAGATATAATCTACTCACCTGTATCATCATTTGCGGACGTCACCACGTATTTGCTTGTCGTCCGAGGTCTTCATGGGTACCTACACATCAAGATATCGTATATGCGCATTAAAATCACATCCAATCTAAAACGGCGCATGAAATCCAAAACGATACGATAAGGGGGCCTATAGGTGAAAACCTATGGCACGCCCTCAAAACCATCAATAAATCCTCTATATCGTCGTATAAACGACAAATAGTCGAGGCAAAACACAATCCACAATTTCAGAATCAAAAATACGGAATACGGAAACACGAATCCAAAACAACAACTTAGGATATATGTCCCAGATTTCATCTCAGGCAAAACTAGATCAAATCAACAAGTCCAGGGTACTATGCAGGGTATAAATGAGGTATAGAAGCAAAATGGGAAGATTTCACCACAGAGTGGCCGGCCACATCCTCCAAAATCCCGGCCTCGCCGGCCCACTCATGGAGTTGGGTGCTCAAATTTCTAGGGTGGTCTCCTGGGGTCTAATGTGGGTCCCTGGTATTACTACTTTTATCTGAAAATGTCCCAGTATATCCCAGATCCCTCAAAGGCACACTGAAAGTAACAAAACTGATATGGTGAAATTCCTGAGTTCATGCCACGGCTCACGTATATGGTTCAGGTCAGGGATCACGTCACCAAGTTCAAGCAAAAACTCACCACAGCTCCCAGATTCCACTAACAGTAAGTATTCACAATTTCAATAGGACCAAACTACTCCAAATATCACCAGACAACTCCTACCAAGAAACCAAACCCTAACTTCTCTAATGGGCCGGCGTCGCCGGCCATCCCTTCATTGGCCGCCGGCCAAAACAGGTGGGTAGGGTGTGGGGTTTTGTGTGGTCTATTAGGGCTACCTGCACAACATTCTAGCACTGTTTATTTTACCAGTATGGGCTCGGGATCACAGCAGGTTATCCATGTCTCAAAACAACACAAAAACACGACATCGAGCCGAAACTAAACTAAAGAAAGAGTTATACCTCTCTTGTTCCTCCATAGGCAGCACCAACTTCCCAACTTCATCAAAATCCTACTTTGCTCGGTTCATCTTGTAGAGGATGAGATGGGGACTAATATTTGTGAAAGGAGTTTAGGGTTTTGAGTATGTTTTAGAGATGAAGTGAAGGGATTTAGTGGAGGGGAGAAAGGGGCTAGGGCAGCAGCTCAAAGGAGAGGAAGAGGGAGAGAAATGAGTGTTAAGAAATGGAGGAGAATGGTTAAGGATTGGTCAAAGTCCCATACCCCTCTCTCTCACCTACTCCCATCATTTCTTTTTCTTTTCTTTTCCTTTTCTTTATAACTCCAAACCTTCTCACATCAATAGTAATCCCAAAAGGAAACCATGGCTAGAAAAATGCACAAGTGTAGAAAAAGTGGTATGTGCAAGTTTTGCACAAAATTGCCAAAAAACCCGATTAGCGATTTTAATCGCGATTAGCACTAAATTAGTGTCAAACTAATCACAAAAACTTAAAAATGTCATAATTCACTAATTTACCCTATTTTAGAATTTTCCATAATTTTTCATAATTTTTCTAACATTTTTCCTATTTATTTGCATTTAATATTAAAATAATCAATAAAATATTATTAAATTATAAAAATTCCCAAAATTAATATTTTATATTTTTGAAAATGTTACAAGTAGTAAAGAGGCGGTAGATGATTTATCCTGTGGCTTGTCCTTTGGAAGTCTAGGAGCGGTCTAGAGACTGACCTAGGTAACCTTAGTTTCAGGGTTGTTTGTGCATTTTTGTGTGATTTGTCTAAATCCGTCATTTTTCAAAACAAACCAATTATTTTACCCCTTCCCCCTTCTTCTCTTCTTATAATGGGTGACCCAAACAGGCGATCTCTTGCCGAGCTTTGCTGTCCACAACCAGATATCTCTTGTTTTCGTAATCCCTTCGGTATACCGTCCGGCTCTTCCATGTCCTTAAGAGATCATATAGAACAAGCAGGAAGAAACAGTTGGACACCTCAGTCTAGGTCTTATCAACCGTATCCTAATCCTACACCTGTTTCAGTTCATACCCAGAGTGAGGAAGCCCCTAGATGAATGTCCATTGCTGAGCACATAGCTAGGTCTAGAGGCCAAAGTTTCAACCCGGACCAATATCAACCATCACCACCACTGTCCGGAGAAGAGTTTGATATGCGGTTTGTGGCATATAAGATGTCTGTTGAAAATAGCCAACCAACCAACCCATATCAATATTCTTCTTATCATAATATTGATCCTACTCCTACCCAAGTTCCGCAACCATTCTATTCCTATCAATCCAATCCGACTTTTCCACCTACTCTAAACAGTTCTTCTAATCAGTCATTTGGGAGTTTTAATTATCCACAGGAATTTCAATCTTATACTGAAACCCTTTATCAACCCAAGACTAGTCTGGAACAGACATTAGAAAAATTTCTGGAACTGTCGAACCAAATTAGGAAGGATTTGGGTAGTAAGACAGAACTGTACACCCTTCCTAATCAAACCTCCCCATTCCAAACTGAAATCCACAACTCGAGTTTCATAGATTCATCAAGTACAATGTCTGATAAGTTATGTGACTTTATAGTGTTTGATTTACCCGACTGTGAAGGGTCCATTTCAAGCGAAACCATACCCAACCCTTGTGATCTCTACACCTCCACTCTTGAACCAAAACTGATTGAAAACCATACTTTTGATGAGGTGTTTGAGAATTTTAACCTTCACTTGAATAAGGTGATTGACGTTAGGGATATATTTATTGATGAACCCGAAATTTTGGATGATTTTGTCCCACCAATTCATCAAATCCTTTCACTTCATTGTGGTCATCATCTTGAGCCTTTAATTCTTCCCGAACCCCAAATATGTCTTGAAGTTGATGATAATGGTATACCCGAAAATCAGACCGAAATACAGCCTCCATCTTCCACATCTGGTTCAGCAACACTCGACACACCAATTTGTTTACCCATTTCACCTTCTACTTTCTCCGGTTCTTCTTCTGTTCCTATAGTTTCAGTGAGTTTTGATGAATTATAATCCGTTAATTCAAGTTCAATAATACCAGAAATTCAACTTGATTTGGATATTTTTGAAAATGAGGTAGATGAGTTTTTCAAATCCTCTACCTCAATAATTTTTGATGAATCAAGTAGGATAAATTCTGGCACAAAACTCTTTGACAGCAAAATGTTCAATCACACCATTGATAAAAGTTTTGAAGAACTTTTTGCTGACGAACTTGAATTTTTAAACAATACGGATTTTGTGATTGATCAATCTTCATCTATAGAGGTTGAACTGTCACCATTTCTTCTTCCTAATCATTCATCCCCATTCTTTTTTTTCTCTAATTTCAAACCCTTTCCAGACCACCTCTTATCCCTTCCCCATTTTTTCTTGACTCGATACAACATATTCTTCCACCAACCTATACGCTATACTGATAAAATCTTTGAATGGTTGGTGTTAACTTTTGGTCTTTGTAAAGTCTTACTTTGACCAAACGACTCACCCCCTCTTAAAATGCTTCGTATTGTCTAACTCATGTTTGAGGGGGGGTTATATTTTTGGCTCTTAAACATAACTTTTGTCCTCAAATTTGTGAGCCAAAAATAAGTTTGGGGGAGGATTTTCACTTTCATATATTTTTGCCCCCATTAATAATGTCCCCCCAAGTTTACAGGTTTTTGTGATCCAGCAGATAGCAACAGTGAGGACATTGTTGAAAACAAGTTTGGGGAAGGTTTGTGCTTATTTACGCATACTTTGCATTATACTATATATAAGCACAAAATTTTTTTGATAATAAAAGAATAGAAAGTGAAAAATTATATATGAAAGATAGGAATAGTTTAAGAAAACCAAGATTATTAGAAGTTTTCTTAAACGAACTAGTAATAAGTAGTTATGAGCTGTTGTCCCAAGGGTTAGTAAGATGAAAGAAGTCACTAATCTGAGGATAAAAATAAGTCTGAAAAATAGTTTCTATTCTGGAAGCCAAACATTTGATGTTGATACCCTACTATTTGCACTTACACACGTCTTGAAGCTCGGGATAGTAGAGGATACCTTGAAATGCTCTTGTCTAAAAGCCAAAGTATGAAGGAAATAAAAAAAATAAAGAAAATATAAAAATGGTGAAAAGAAAAATGAGCACTGGTTTTGTTATCGCCAAGGCAGCAATAAAAAAATATAGCGAGGGTGCTTCATCACCTAGTGCCCTAAGGCCAATTGGTCTGGGAGTCACTGCTAAGCCTTAGGTGGTGCAAGACGAGGAAAATATTATCACCTAATCAGCAAGCACATAAGTAATCGGTTGGTTAGTACCTCAAGAAGTATTAACGTTCGCATGAAAATATGTGAGCAAATCTAAATATTCATCAAGTTAAAAAGTACTGAGGTAGATGGATGATTGAAACGATCTTCGGATTGTGTTGTATGTTTTTGGAGAATTGTATTTAGAAATCACAACCAAAAATTATTTGACCGCAATCAACTACGGGTCGGATGTAGATCGTTAGCGAGTGCGGATCGTCCACAGGGAAAGTGTAATCCGTTCAATTTCCGAATTAGATGAGTTGAAAATTTAAGGAAAAGAAAAGAAAACAATTCATGATTTGTAATTGAAGATCAAGAGTAAGAAAAATCTAGATCTAAAAGAAACATTAAGAACAAGAATTGAGATGTGTGATAATTTCCAACCAACAATCAAGATTAGAAGTATGGGTCGTAGGAGTAGATCGGATCTATAGATGTGATGAGATCTAAAAATTACTAATTCTTATCCATTAATGAATTGATACTAGATCGATGCAATTTCATCGAGGTTTAAGGATCTTGCGAGGAAATTAGGGATTTCGCAACTCATCCTTTGTCCTTTCGATGGATCGCATTCAAATTCTAGGTTCTAATTAATCAAATGTTTAATAGTTGTTCCCTAGTTTCGAGTGAACACGATCAAGAAAGCATCATCTTGAAACTAGGTTATTAATCATTTGATTAACTAGAATTTCCAAACATTATAGGATTTAAGAATTGTAAAAATATTTAAATCATCATCATCTAAAGATCGTCACAACTCCTATACGAGCGGAGATTACTCAAACATCATGATCACAAACACAATCACAAATTGAGATCTAATCATTATGCTTGAATTAAAAGATAAGCAAGAATATAGAAAATTCATCTTTATTTATCGACAAATTTCGTTACAACTCTCTTGAATTTACAAAAGGAAGGAACTAGATCGTCGATTTCGGTTTCGCTCGGCTCCTTGAGTCGCGGATCGGCGTGGATCTCTTGCTCCGTTGGAATCCGGCGTCGCTTCTAAAGGTTGAAGGCACTCTTGCTTGAAATGCTCTCGGGATCTTGATCTTGATTTTGAATTGTGGTTGAATTTGAGGCACAAGCTTTGTCACTAAACTTGTGGGTTGAAGATGGTGGTGATTCTTGAACATTTTTCACCCTAGCTCTAGACTCCTTTTTATAGACCTCTAGATCTAGAATTGAAATTTGAATTCCCCCTACAAGTTAGTTAACCAAAAGATTTAAATTTCCCTCCAAAAAGTTAGTTAAGCCCAAAATTTGAATTTCCCTCCAAGAGTTTGTTAAGCCGAGCCTTCTAGATGTGCCACGTGGAGCTTCTGGGGTCTTATGGAAGCTTTAGCCGTTACAAATAGGCATGTGATGAAATTTAAAGCCATGATCTCATTATATGGCCGCGGATCCGCGGCTCCAAGGGGGTTTGGGCCGCGGATCCGCGGCCCTTTAATGGACTTGGAACTTTGATTTTGCATGATAATTCTTGGGCTGAATTTTGGGCTTCTTTCTGATATGTGGAATTTTATTTGGATTTCTGTATCATTACCAGATCTTCAGCCTTTGAGTTGGCGTTTCTTTTATCGGATCTTTTTCCAAATTTTGGGCTCTGCTTCTGTGATTTCCTGCATTAGACCCCAGACAAGAGTTGCGCAATACAAGGATGATGTGATGCCATGAAAAACACACAATTTCCCTAAAAGTGCCGGTTTTAGTATATAGTACAAGTAATTCAGTATTTTATACGTGTTTTGCAAATATGTGTGATCTGAATACCGGATACCTCTATTTGACTGCGAAAGGTAGGGAAATTGCCGTGTTAGAAATACAGTATTTTCGACTGATCAAATTCCCCCAAACTTATTTTCGATCGTCTCGATCGAACTGTTTTATTAAAAAGAGAAGGAGAAAATAAAGAAAGAGAAAAGCACACTTTCGTAGGCAACACGATTGCACTGAGCACGTGCAACAAGCCTTTAAATCTCTAGGTGTCCCTTGTAGGAGGAGTGTTGTCTCCTGAGGGTTTTCAGCGGATTGCACCCACAAAATCCAATAATAAAAGGAAGATCATGAATATTACATTTAAAGATAAGAATTGTAAAGGAAAAGCCTTGAAAATTAGGGTTTCCAACTAAGCTAGCTTTTCGGTTGTTATGAGCCCTATCTTAATGGTTATGAAAAGATGTTAGAAATCACGTCCTCCCTCAATAAAACATCGTCTTATTCTTCATTCCTATCTTCATTCCAAACATCGATCATATCACCCTGCGTGTGTGTAAAGAACATCCCTACACCCGGAGAATTCAATTCAAGCTATCATACTCTTGCCCATCAGCCTCAGTACTTTTTAATTATATGTGCTTACACACTTTCATGCGATCGTTAATACTTCTTGAGGTACTAACCGACCGATTACTCATGTGCTTGCTTATTTGGTGTATTTTCCTCGTCTTGCACCCCCTCAGGTATAGCAGTGACTCCCAGACCAGTTGGCCTTAGGGCACTAGGTGAAAAGGCACTCTCGCTATATTTTTTTTTATTATTGCCCTTGGTGATAACAAAACCAGTGTCTATTTTTCTCACCGCTTTTCTTCATTTTTTTCCCTTCATACATCGGTTTTAAGACAAGAGCATTTCAAGGTATCCTCTACTATCCCGGACTTTAAGACGTGTATAAGTGCGGATAGCAGGGTATCAACGTTCAAAATATTTGGCTTTCCAGAATAGGAACTATTTTTCAGACTTATTTTTATCCTCAGATTAGTGACTTCCTCCATCTCACTAACACTTGGGACAACGGCTCATAACTACTTATTACTAGTTCGTATAAGAAAACTTCTAATTTTCTTGGTTTTCTTAAATTTTTTCTAATCTTGTGGATGTAATTGTTCACTATCTAATCTTTTATTATCATAAATATTAAATATTTTGAAATTTTGAAATTTTTTAAAATTTTTATGAGTTTTGAAAAATTTTGAATTTTTATGGATTTTGAAATTTTTTAAATTTTTATAGGTTTTAATGGGTTTTGAAAAATTATTTACAAAAAAAAATGATGAGCCAAAAGAAAATATTTACACAAAATTTTTATGGGTTTTGAAATTTTTTGAATTTTTTATGGTTTTTTTTAAAGAAATGTTTTGTGCTTATGCAAATGATATGCACATGATGCAAAACTAAGCACAAACCTCCCCCAAACTTGTTTTCAACAGTGTCCTCACTGTTGCCAACCGCTATATCTACAAAACCTGTAAGCCTGGAAGGAATTTATTAGTGGGGACAAAATATATAAGTGAAGACCCTCCCCCAAACTTATTTTTTTCACTCAAAATTTTTCTAAAAAAAAATTTTTCTTTCCAGAAAAATTGTCCCTCCCAAACTTGAGTTATGCAATGTTAAGCTTTGAAAATCACATGAGGGGGTCAAGAATCATTGGTCGATGCCAAGCTTTGCAAAGACCGAAGATCAACACCAACCATTCGAAGATTTTATCAATGCAGTGCTTGGGTTGGTGGAAGAAGAAGTGGGGAAAGGGTAAGGGGTGGAAGAGAGTGTGTGTGCGTCTCATTTTGGAGAGACGAAGCAGTGAATGTGATGGATAACTCGCATTCTTTTTACAGTTCAGAAGAGGGGGTGGAGGTTCAATTTCAATGATTGGGACATGATTCATCTCAACACCCGTGTTATTCAGAAATGCGAGTTCATCAGCGAAGATCTCCTCAAAAGTTTCATCAATACCCCGAAGAATAATGTCATCACAAAGTGCGGGGTGATCTTCAGACTCTAAAAGCAATTCATAATCGGTGTTAGTTGTTGACCCGGACATCTCGGTGGAAGAGTCCGTATGTGTATGATACATAGTTGGGTTAAACAACAACGTATGAAAAGAGTCAAGATCGGTATCAGGAGGATCATCAAATTCGCTGCTGTCGACATCCATTAAGTCGACAGAACAGACATGAGCAGTAGGTTCGGAGGGTACACTTCCCAACTTGTAAATATTCAGCTCTATTGACCTATTCCCGAAGGATAGGGTCATAGAGCCATTACGGCAGTTGATGATAGCGTTAGAAGTGGCCAAAAAGGGGAGACCTAAAATCACCGGAATTTGATTCCGTGGGTTCGCTACAGGTTGTGTATCAAGTACAATAAAATCCACAGGGAATACAAATTCCCCGATTTTTATTAACACATCCTCCAGTTCACCCCTAGGTTTGGTGATTGATCGGTTAGCCATCTGGAGAGTGCAATGGGCTGGTTTCAACTCTTCGATCCCTAGTTGCTCATAGACTGAGAAAGGAAGCAGGTTAACACTTGCGCCAATGTCTAAAAGAGCACGATTGATATGTTTATCCCCAATAGAAATCGATATCGTAGGACATCCTGGGTCCTTACGTTTCTTTGGTAGTGGAGGGATAAAAGTAGTGCTAATGCTATTGGACATGAAGACCTTCTTTGGCACTTGAGTCTTCCTCTTCCTAGTGCACAAGTCCTTAAGAATTTTCGCATAAGCGGGGACTTGTTGAATCGCATCTAGAAGAGGGATGTTGATGTTAACCTGTTTGAACATTTCCATGATCTTCTCCATATGTGGACTCGATGTGTTAGCCCTTAACCGGTTCGGGTAAGGTGCTTTAGCAATGAGCGCTGGGTCCATCATAGTAGAAGGAAGTGTGTGTGGCCCCGATCCAAAAATAGAAGTGGGGATCGTTTGTGGAGGAGTAAAAGAGGTGGGCTGAGGTGTCGAGCCTAGAGGGAAATGGAGAATAGGCTCGCGAGTAGGCGGTGGGGTAGAAGAACAAGAATCAGACGTAGAAGTGTGTGTGTGAGGAAAGGTCTCAGCCGGGGTGTTGATAGGATTCTCAATATCATCAACTTCTTCCCCAACATGGTTATCCAGCACTCTCCTAGATCTCAACATGGTGATTGCATTCACATGATGTGAATAACCAGGATTGGGTACAAGTTGAGCTGGGAGTTTCCCTTTTTCTCTCGCACTTATTTCGGCCTTAAGTCGTGTAATCTCAGCTTCCATCGTTTTGATACTCTCAACTTGGGACGCTGAGTTTTTCTTTATCTCACCAACGGAAGACTTAACCTCGGCCGACACTTCCATGAAATTTGACATGAGTGATTTCATGGTTTGAGCGAATTGAGAGAATTCGTCAGAACAGGTCGACTGCATAGGATTAGAAGGTGCATGAGTGTTGACCTGGTTTTGGAAATTTTGTGACTGGTAGGGGTGCTGGGTGAGTTGAAGTGGTTGCTGTTGTGGAGGAAGAGCCCTTTGGAATTGGTTTGGGTTTGGAACCGTGTTTTGGGATTGGTTCCAAGCAAAATTCGGGTGATTCCTCCAACCCTGATTATATATGGAAGAAAAAGGGTTGTTTCCAGGTCTTTGAAATGCGGCATTGGTATGCTCAAGACCTCGAAACTGAGAGTTTAATGGACATTCTTCCGTCAAGTGAGAAGGATCAGAACAGCACCCACAAACAGTTTTGGGGAGCGACATTGGGATTAGGGAGGCTGCTAAGAATTTGTGTTCCATAGCGTCGAGCTTCTTTTGCATTGCTGCCATTTCAGCTCGAACACCTATGGACACGTCTATTTGGCATACGCCACCCCTACTCGATGGCTGGGTTCCAGTCTCCCACTGTAAGGAATTTTCAGCGAACTCTTCTAAAAATTTCCATGCTTCCCCATCATCCTTGGTCATAAAGGTGCCTTGACACATGTTTTCAAGGTTTTGTTTAGTGGTAGGGTTACTGCCCTCATATATGATTCGGCAAAGGTCCCATCTCGGGATGCCGTGATGTGGGCATTGAACCAAAAGATCCTTGAATTGTTCAAAGCATTTTGAGAATGGTTCAGCTGGAAGCTGGGAGAATTGATACAGTTCGCTACGGATTCGAGCTGTCTTTTGCATAGGGTAGAATTTCTTAAGGAATGCCGCAACGAATTCTTCCCAATTCGTGATGGAATGTGCGGTGGTGTTATACAGCCACTTCTCGGCTGTATCGCACAAAATAAATGGAAGAAGTCGTAGACGCATGGTATCCACAGAAAGTTGTGATGTACCCATCATTGCGCATACGTTTTCAAATTTGGTAATAAAAACGTACGCGTCTTCAGTCTCGAGACCGTGGAATTTGGGTAGAAGGTTGATGTACTGTGGCTTAATCTCAAAGTTATCCCCGTTGGCTGGTGGAATGGATAAGCATGTCGAGAGAGGACCTCGCAAAGGGTAGCACCTCTCTTGGAGAGAGATACGAGGTGGATTCTGCGCACCAACGGACGGCGGTACAGTAGTGGTAAAGAAGTTCGATGGAGACGGATCCATCGATGTGGGTGTGGTGGTGGGTAAAAGAAAGGTAAATGGAGAAATACCGACTTCGGAGTCGATCGAGGGGACGCGGACAAGACGGGCACTAGAATCCCGTGTCCAGCCTATTTTGCACTAAAAGGGGTTAGTACAGGTGGCAGCGTGATTTATAATTAGGGGAAATGAAGTGAATGCGGTGTTTGTTTTGAAAAATGATACGGATTTTGAAAATATGATGCGATCACAACAAATGCAACAAGCAAAACCCTAAAATTTATGGTCACCTAGGTCCAATCTCTAGACCGCTCCTAACTTCCAAAAGAAAAGTCGCAGGATAAAATCCTCCACTGTCTCTTTGTCCCCCTGTGGCCAGGTAAGTGCCAGGTAAGTGGGAAGGTACTCCACTACGTAAGTAGTGGGCCTAATTAATAACCACTAGCCTTCGACACACTTGCCTTAGACACCACAAGAAAACGCGGATAAGCAATGAATTACCCACGGCCTTCTTCTGTCCTAAGTGAACGCGACGGTCCTTAGTGTCATCTCTAGATATTTTTTAATTAATGAGGGTAATGCGGATGCAAGTTTGTGATTTTTGGGGCTTAGGAAGGGTAATGAACTCCCCACCTAATCTGGATTTGGCCGTGCCCCTTAATGTCCGTATTAATTATGCAAACAACCACAAAATAAAAAACAAGCACAATTTTTTTTTTTTTTGCGGCGCTTCGATTTTTGCAAAGAAGCCTGCAACAAATTGTTAATTGGAGCAGATTTTAGGAAGGAGATAAGAAAGGAAGAGGTTACCTGAGAAATTTTTTACAGAGAAGCCCTTAATGGACCGCGGAACCGCCGCAATAGGGAGCTAGGGCCGCGGAAACGCGGTGGCTTAGTGGGATCTCTGCACAGAAAAATTTGGTACTGCTCCTGTTCAACTCCTGAGCTCTCTGGAATTCTCTAAATAATTTTCCAATTTCACAGCAAGCTCCAAATTTCCTTGCAATTAACCAAAACTTCTTGTTTAGTGTTTTGCGCAAGTTTTGATCTAAAAAATATTGATGGAATAAACTTTTCAACTCAAATTTCAAAAAATGAACAAATAGCACACGATCCCCGGCAACGGCGCCATTTTGATTGAAACGATCTTCGGATTGTGTTGTATGTTTTTGGAGAATTGTATTTAGAAATCACAACCAAAAATTATTTGACCGCAATCAACTACGGGTCGGATGTAGATCGTTAGCGAGTGCAGATCGTCCACAGGGAAAGTGTAATCCGTTCAATTTCTGAATTAGATGAGTTAAAAATTTAAGGAAAAGAAAAGAAAACAATTCATGATTTGTAATTGAAGATCAAGAGTAAGAAAAATCTAGATCTAAAAGAAACATTAAGAACAAGAATTGAGATGTGTGATAATTTCCAACTAACAATCAAGATTAGAAGTATGGCTCGTAAGAGTAGATCGGATCTATAGATGTGATGAGATCTAAAAATTACTAATTCTTATCCATTAATGAATTGATACTAGATCGATGCAATTTCATCGAGGTTTAAGGATCTTGCGAGGAAATTAGGGATTTCGCAACTCATCCTTTGTCCTTTCGATGGATCGCATTCAAATTCTAGTTTCTAATTAATCAAATGTTTAATAGTTGTTCCCTAGTTTCGAGTGAACACGATCAAGAAAACATCATCTCGAAACTAGGTTATTAATCATTTGATTAACTAGAATTTCCAAACATTATAGGATTTAAGAATTGTAAAAATATTTAAATCATCATCATCTAAAGATCGTCACAACTCCTATACGAGCGGAGATTACTCAAACATCATGATCACAAACACAATCACAAATTGAGATCTAATCATTATGCTTGAATTAAAAGATAAGCAAGAATATAGAAAATTCATCTTTATTTATCGACAAATTTCGTTACAACTCTCTTGAATTTACAAAAGGAAGGAACTAGATCGTCGATTTCGGCTTCGCTCGGCTCCTTGAGTCACAGATCTGCGTGGATCTCTTGCTCCGTTGGAATCCGGCGTCGCTTCTAAAGGTTGAAGGCACTCTTGCTTGAAATGCTCTCGGGATCTTGATCTTGATTTTGAATTGGGGTTGAATTTGAGGCACAAGCTTTGTCACAAAACTTATGGGTTGAAAATGGTGGTGATTCTTGAATATTTTTCATCCTAGCTCTAGGCTCCTTTTTATAGATCTCTAGATCTAGAATTGAAATTTGAATTCCCCCCACAAGTTAGTTAATCAAAAGATTTAAATTTCCCTCCAAAAAGTTAGTTAAGCCCAAAATTTGAATTTCCCTCCAAGAGTTTGTTAAGCCGAGCCTTCTAGATGTGCCATGTGGAGCTTCTGGGGTCTTCTGGAAGCTTTAGCCGTTACAAATAGGCATGTGATGAAATTTAAAGCCATGATCTCATTATATGGCCGCGGATCCGCGGCTCCAAGGGGGTTTGGGCCGCGGATCCGCGGCCCTTTAATGGACTTGGAACTTTAATTTTGCATGATAATTCTTGGGCTGAATTTTGGGCTTCTTTCTGATATGTGGAATTTTATTTGGATTTCTGTATCACTACCAGATCTTTAGCTTTTGAGTTGGCGTTTCTTTTATCGGATCTTTTTCTAAATTTTGGGCTCTTCTTCTGTGATTTCCTGCATTAGACCCCAGACAAGAGTTGCGCAATACAAGGATGATGTGATGCCATGAAAAACACACAATTTCCCTAAAAGTGCCGGTTTTAGTATATAGTACAAGTAATTCAGTATTTTACATGTGTTTTGCAAATATGTGTGATCTGAATACCGGATACTTCTACTTGACTGCGAAAGGTAGGGAAATTGCCGTGTTAGAAATACAGTATTTTCGACTGATCAATGAACAAGAGTATGATAGCTTGAATTAATTCTCTGAGTGTAGGGATGTCCATTTCACACACGTAGGGGTATATGATCGATATTTGGATGAAAGATAGGAATGAAGAATAAAGACGATGTTTTATTGAGGTATGACGTGATTTCTAACGTCTTTTCATGACTATTAAGATAGGGCTCATGACAACTGAAAAGATAGTGTAGTTGGAAACTCTTATTTTCAAGGTCTTTCTTTTATGGTTTTTATCTTTATATGTAAATTTCACCATCTCTCTTTTATTATAGGATTTTGTGGGTGTAATCCGCTGAAAACCCTCAGGAGACAACACTCCTCCTACTAGGGACACCTAGAGGTTTAACGGCTTGTTGCACGTGCTCAGTGCAATCGTGTTTGCCTATGAAAGTGTGCTTAGTTTTCTCCTTTCTTTTCTCTCCTTCTCTTGAATAAACTAGTTTGCTCGGGACGATCAAAGATAAGTTTAGGGGTATTTGTTCAGTTGATAAAACTGCACATTTGTTATTACATTTTTCCTACCATTTCCATATGTAAAAAGGTCTTTATTATAATTTATCATACATATGAGGGTTTATGTGTAAAAATACTATTTTCCATGTGTTGATATATTATAATTAGCTTATGGTAGGAAAATGTATGCAAATAATATCAAAGACCAAATCCTAGTAGAACAAAGTCTACTAAATATTATTTGTTAAGTTGTTGTGCAGAATTTGCAGGTCTAAAATCAAGGAAATCAAGTTGTTATAGTAAACCTGCCTAATTAAGAAATCAAAAACTTGGAGATCAAGTCTGGCAGCAACTACGAGAAGATTTCAAAGATCCAAAAGTTCTAGAGATTGCCACATGTCACAAGGATCCATCCCCAGAATTTTGATCAATGGATATGATCAAATGGCCGCGGATCCGCGGCCATACCCCCCCTGGGCCGCGGATCCGCGGCAGTATTGGGGAGTTAGGGCATGCAATTTTTGGGGGTGAATCTATACTGTTAGCTTCTAATTTTGGAAGCTAAATTTCTGGCTTTAGGACTATAAATAAAGACCTAGAGCCTCTTGGAAAAATCATCAAGTCGACGAGATCACGAAATCCAAGACGGCTTACGCATCCAGACTGATCATCAACTGTTCGTCTACCTCCTTGGAAGAGATCGAGAAGCAAACTAGTCTTTGTAATCATTTTCTAAGGAATCAAAGTGTAATGAATATTGTTGATTAATAAAGGTAGCTTTCTTTTTCTTATTCTATTTCTTCGTAGTTTAATTATGCATTTTCTCTCCATCTCTTTTTCTCCCAACATGCGCGAGTAATTCTCCGCTTGTTAGGGTTCGTAGGATTAGGGTAGGCTAATGGATGATGAACATCCCTAAACCCTTTTTAAGTCCTATAAAGTTTATGAATTTTATCAAAAGAATCATTAAAATCCTAATCAGGCGCGCTAACAATTCTTTGTTAGTTCCGACCGCGATTAGAGATTAGATTAATGATTATTTTGGTAAAGGCTAGATATGAACGGAGTTCCGTGTCGAGATAAGGGTTAAGAATGGGATTCCTTTTCCCCCCAGAAACCTTAATCTACACGCATCACCGTCGTTCTAGTTTTAAATCTATTAAAGGATAAAAATGGTAACTTTTAATTAATCGTCCATGACTACTAAATCCTAACGAACCCTACAAGCCCCCTTATTATATTAACTACATCCCTAAAATAATCTAGATCTATATTTTTGCATTCTTGCTTAACGTAGATCTAGAAACCATCCCTCAAAATTCTTTATCCCTCCTCTCTTTCTCAACACATCTAAAATAAGAATAAAAGGTTCAACGTTTCCCTGAGGACGACCTGTACTCACCTCGGTCTAGCTACACGCGACACCGTTCTGATTGCGGTTATCTAAAAACACAATTTTTCGAACCAATCAAAACCCATCATGGTTCAAAATTACATCAAATATTTGCTAGTATAGATTATCCGTGCAAATTTAGATATGATACACATATAATATATTTCATAGATTTATTGACTGGACATTGCATTATGGTTTAAATTTTTACGTATATTCTCTATATTTTAAAACTAGATTTTTAAATGGTTACGGGTAATATTCGGAAAAATCTGGTATCAGCCGTAAAATCCTATATATATATATAATATTCTATATAACCAAAACTGTTAAACAAATATAATATAAATATATTAATTAATTATTAATAATCTCTCTCGTCTCTTTCCCTCTCTCTCTTCCTCTCTCTTTCTCGTCTCTCTCTATAATATATATATATATATATATATATATATATATATATAATAAAATTATAACACCCTCTTCTCCCTCCTATGCTCTTCTCCCAATCGACTTTCACCCCTCACGGTCACGACGACCTCGCCGTTAACGCCGTCGCCGTCATCTCGTTGCTACCTTTGCTGTCGCCACCTACCAAGAACCCTACCGCAACTACTCTCTTCTTCTTCTTTCTTTCTTCTTTTTTTTCTTTTCTTTCTTTTCTTTTCTCGACTCCGACTATCTCGCCGGAATTCCGCAAGACACCGACGATTCAGACGACCCAGCCATCGTTGTCGTCTAGCCCAATCACCATGTCACGTCACTGCTCAGCCAGTCCAGTCTTGCGCACATAAGTTTTGCATCGTGGCGTTATTTCGACGTCGGACATGATATCCATATCTCGACGTGAGATCCGATCAGGAAAGTTATAAACCTGCAACATACTATGTTATTATATCAATATTTATTTAATAAATGATAGTACACATGTTTTACTATTTAGCAGAAATTACCGATTTACAGTTTTATAGCATCCGTACCGATAATAGTTTATCTAGTTGCATACCGGAACATCATGATATTATTATACTACTATATCAGTTCAATATGTTATCTAAATTGCATCATACATGGTAATGGACATATAATGGTTATTACAGATAGATACATATACATCCTAGCATTAGTCATGTTTCGATATTGATTACAGTTTTACATTGGTACCTATTTTGGTTAATATATATTACATGACATATTCACGACACACTACCAGACTTGTTACTTGGATTTTATTGCTAATGCCAATAATCCTGACTTGTTGTCCTGACGGACGTGACCTGTTGTCTGCATAAACAAGAACCGTACCTGCTTGATCCCGTGTCACGCCCCGCTTCCCAGTATACGGGCAGAGGACGCGACGAGGCCGCTACGTATTTATTCTGAAGTAAATACGCTGAGCGTATCGAAGCAATATAAAAGAAATGTACACAAGGGACAATGACAGTAGATATAACCGAACAACAACTTTATTTATTAACATTCTTTTTACAATACATGGAAAAGCAAATACAACTGAATGAAAGCAATGCCTAAACAGTGGCATAACAGAAAAGAAAAGTACTGAAATAAAAATGTGTACAATGAAGCTAGAGCTCTGGGTCGTAGGAAAGCTGGTCCAAGTCCTCACTAGTAGGCTCGATCTCCTGAGTGTCCAGATCACCTGACAACATTCCAAAGAAGAAAGAGAAGGAATGTCGTCAGCGAACAATCGCTCGGTAAGTCCCAAAGATAAGGGAGAAGTAGAAAAGACAGAAAGAGAAAGAGTGTAGCTTTTAAAATTGTATTATATTGTTATAATGTTGTATTTAGTGTTAACGCTGTTGTTTGTAGTTTGGTACAGAAGGATACCAGTGAATACGAGAGGAGTCTCTATATGCTAGAGACTAGGGCAAACGGAATGTACAAGACTCCGTTATATAACCCGGAACAACGGCAATTGGATTCAGGTTAGGTGTCTTAATCTTGCAGTCTCGTACTACTTTTAACACCTTCCGTACCAATCTACCCCTTAAACCCCGCGATATCTTGTTTGTATTGTAAATTGTATTGCAACTTGTATTGTCTTATAATATAGATTGTATAATTTGTAAGTCCGCGGCGGCGCCCCGGCTGTCAATTCCGACGCCAAAATGCGGAAGCGAAAAACTTTAATTTTTGCAAACTAGTAAACCGGCACTACCGCGCACTAAACACCCGGATCGAACCATTAACTAGTCTAGCTAACTACAAGACGGGTTAGAGATATACCGAGTGATCCGAGTCCTCCGGTCTTCTCGTCATCGTCCCGATCTCCCGCGGAAAGTCCTGTCTCCATGTCGTCGCCTCCTCACCGGAGGGGCACCACATCGCCTGCGTCTTTTACGGGCTCCCGCCTCAATACCGAGGCAACTTGGGCATGAAGCTGTCAAGTCGACATGCCCAAGATATGCTGTAGAATGTAGTGTAGATGCTATATCTCATTTGGGGTTATTGTTGTCTTTGAAGATGATGGAGGAATCAAGATAAGGAAAAATGGTGCTTGCATTTTTCCTAGCATGAAATGAGATCAAGAAAAATGCCACAAGCTCAAAAATGAAACTCTCTCCTTTTTTTTCTCTCTCTCAAGTGTAGCCTCTCTCATCTTCAAAATGAGAAATGGTGGTGGAGGGCAAACATAATACAAGAGGGAGGTGATGGTAGGAGAGCACAAAGGGTGACCACATCCAAACATCATGATAACAAAACTCAAATCAATTTCTAATCCTCATTAATACAAATCAAGTGATGTAAAGAGAATCAAATGATGGTTGAAAAGAAAAGATGCCATCATAATCAATACATTTGCAAGAAACCCCTCCACAATGTGTTATTTACAAACTTGCAAATAACACCCTCCATCGAAAAGTCCGGCCGGGAAAGAACAAAGGAAAACCGGCCAGAACGGAATGCAAACTGGCAACTTCAGAAAACTGATCCCGTAATTAATTACAGGAAAACCCCGCTACTGCAAATACATGCCCGCATTTGTATTCCCACTGAACACAAATGCAAAGAGACAAAATCTACACTATCTAATACTAGGATCCGGCTTAAGCCAAAGCCGGCTAGTAAAAACCGTCCGATCACGATCCGTGCAATACCGCACGTATTTGATCGAACCCTGCCATATCTCCATACGGCCTCTACAGCGTTTCGCCCGAAAGCTTGAGTATCTGAAAGTGTGGTGGACTCTAAAGACTCGTCAATACTATGGCTGTGGATTTAACCACTAGCACGTCAGAGGTATAAGCCAATACGTGACGGACCACCAGCTATTGACCAAAAGGGACGTCGATGAGCGAACTCATCCTGACACCCTACTGAGCCTGTCAGTGACAATATCCGTACAGTCCGGTCCGTTCGTCTATGAACATCGCATGGCGGGCCTAGGGGGTTGGTAAAAGTCAGACCCCCAAAAGCGGTACAAGTCGTGTCGGAGTGTAGCCCAGAACACCCTGAGATACTACTGGAATACCTACCAGTAAATCTCCTGCCTTGGCCAAGGACTTCGTGTAATGTCTCTCCTAGACACAGCGCGACCTCACCCCCAATACCGGGAGAGACGAACCCCTGAAGATGCGCTCACTGCCTCCATGTGGCTCGGGACTGTACCCAACTAAAACCTGTTTGCACGACTCCTTTGAGCCGTGGTAGGGTAGTAATCAAAGCACAGTGGGAACTCACACGAGACAAATGACGATCCTCAGGTCGATGAACTAACCTGTACACATGTCACCAGGGAACTGCTATCTGACGTCAGGTATAAGACCAACTAGCATGTTCCCGGCGAGTCCTGTCCGGTGTACTCATAACCCAATGAGCACCTGTATACATCTTAGGTGAACCAACTGACACCAGTGGCTTGTGAGACCGGCCACCGCCCCTCGTCGGGGTCTCGACTGTATACACTAGTCTACTCTGGAGAATCGATGCCCTGTCTCGAAACTCCCAAGACTAGGGACCATTTAAGGATGTGCTTATAGACTACCAGCTCCCACGTATATGATCGCCCTCATACTGCTGGCAGTCAAGCAAGAATCCTAGGGGCTTTATCAACGTGCAATAGTGACCTGTAAGGTCACCTAAAGCAGTACACAATGATAAAGGTAAACCAGATAGCATACTATCATCTTGATTAAGACTGTCCTACCGGGATAGGTCTTCCCTCAATCATTGCAATCACGTGCCTGTGATCCAATAATTGACTCTGAGGGCACTATCTCCAACAATCTCCCACTTGCACTCAAGGCTAATTATTGCGATGTCGCATACTCACAGTCCGTGTGATACCGAACACCCAACTCCTCTACTAGTCAGTCTCACAAAACTCATTTGCGAAACTATTGCGTTCGAGGAATAGCCTCAGTGAGTGGATCCGCCTTGATATTTCTTTCTATGTCTCTCTATATCTCAAGTTCGCAGAGAAACCCATCTCCCGAAATGAGCAATACCTGTCTTAGAATGTGTCTGGATGTCTGATGGGACCTAGCTCATAAATGAACTCCAAATCCAAACTTCTTAGACTGTATCGTCAACTGAACTTAATCAGTATCCTGCACCATGCCTCCCTCAGTATTGCCTTGGATCACATGTCCAAAATACTGCCCCTCGTCAGAGGGAAAACTATAACTCTGACAACCTCCTTATCGTCCAGGTCACCTTGGAAGCCTGGAATGATAACTGTCTCTCGAATGAGGCTGCCGTTATCAAATTCCTAGAATATCTACTTATGTTCTAAAACCGCTTCCGACTGTTTCTCCAGGATTGGACCAATATCAACTTATTGCACCTACTGCAAGAACAACATCTGGTGTGGTACTTGACATCTCATGATTGACTCAATTGCCTAAGCAAGTGATCTGCCAATCATGCGCATCCCTCTCCCCTTTAGTCTGTAAGACACCTTTAGAGAGGGTGACTCCATCACTTGCAGGTACACTACCGTGCCAGGAGTCGTCCATTCTAAATACTCTCAGAATGCTGTCTAAGTACCCTGATTGGGAAACCACCCAAATCTAGATCTAAAACCATAGATCTAGTAACCAGTATGTCTGATATAAGATCCAATTCCTATGTAGAGAAACTACTGTGTGATAACCAAAGTATAACCTACCGTAGTATAGGAATATCACTTCCTACTCTGTGTATGTCATCAAATACCAGGACATCACACCCTACTACCTTCTTAACAGATCCATCCCCTATTCTGATGAAGTCAAGCCTGTGACTGTCACATCAGAAATAGATGATCTATCTCCGCTATAACTGCTTTAGTCTATAAATAGACATAAGCCTCCTGTGCACCAATGCTTCCGCTGCTCCCACTGACTACGACAACCCTCTGGCAGAGTCATATAGACGTACACTTCTAAAACCAGTTTAGAACGATGCTATACTCATCCTCCTGCCGGGTCTCACAGTCTGGAACAACAGCAATGGCAAGTCTGGGTAAACAAGAACCTTCCTGCCACCGTCCTTGAGCATACTGAAGTACCTCTCAAGCGCCTGAGGTTACCCACTATATCTGCGGAGTGGCCAATGGAATGTCAATCCAGATTGAATCTTTAGGTTCCTTATCAAATCTTCAGTAATCGTTTGTGGTTCTGGAATCACTTCCAGTTCTACCATACTCCCACTACTGTTTTCTGAAAAAATCAATTTTTTTATTAAAACTGTGGCGAGTCAAGAACAATATCACTATTGATCTTCCAGATGGTAGAAAATCAACCCTTGTCATAGCCTGGGTCAACCCATAAACAGCCATTACAGAAACGTGCCTTGAGTTGTCCAGAGTCTGGTTTTAATCATAAGCCGGACAACTCCCCGTACCTTAACAATGTTAAGATATGAACTGTTCTATATCCAATATAGAACCAGAAGCACTGATTTAATTGAACCAGATTCAAATCATGCAGCTGTCTCCAGTGCATGTCAACTAAATGGAAGGAGGACGATCAGCGTTACTCAACTTAGGAATACTTCCAATCATGAGTAACCTGAAAGAGAAGCAATTTCTCTTAACCATTACTATCAACTGAATACCATATACAAGTATCTGCATCTTCGATCACTTTGAAGAATCCCGATACTTGCAATATCTGGTTCTCTACTTTATTCTTATATCTATAACTTCTCAAAACTTCGACCTTGTGTTTCTACGAAACACTTGTCTAAGAACTAGAGAAGTCATAAGTAAACAGAATACAGTACGAGGACCAACCCCTCTGTTCTAATGGACACTGGACAATATACAATACTCTGTATAAGTCCCCTGAGTCTAGTGACTCATTCACTGTGTGTCGTAGATTGAAAACTGTACTTATGGTTAAGAAGAATTACACCGCTGTTTAATGCTCCTTACCTAACCATCCACTGATATAGGTAAATGTCATAGACATAATTTCAAAAAGGTATGTCTCACTCTATAAAAATAGACGTACAGATATATCAATTTGAAATTGGTGCATAACAGCGGAAATTCAAAACCAAATATTTGCCGTCCGGCAAAGAACCCAGGTGACTTCCTCAAATATCACTGATTACAACGAATCCCGATATAATGAGGATGATCACCCAATTCCCAATAACTTACTCCTACTCATCATCTGTAAAGCCATACAGATGTGAGAATCATACCTGCTAAATACATACCCTGGAGTAAGTATCTAATCGGGAAATCAGTTTTCCATTAACAGTACACAGTGAAACTGAAACATTGAAATGTTTCGATGGGGTATCCCGGTATTCCTAGTAATGCCTCTTCCATTATCCAGATTCATAATTGTAACCGTATAATTCTTTGCCACTTCTCCAAATCCCTTTATATGTCTTTAGTCATTACCTTCTGCACACCCCTTTAGGCCAAATGGTTTTCTTCCTTTCCTACCGTTCGGCACCAGCCTATGGTTTGGAAGAAGACTATCCAATAAGCATAATGGGTGTACTGTCCTAGTCCTAGGAGCACCCGCAACGCGAGAGAAGGTGAAGATAAAAGACACCTGAATGTACTTTATTCTTATTTCTCCTGAACCAGGATCCATCCCCGAACTGGAACAAGTTCCTTTCGAGTTCGTATATAACCATACGATGGATTATCCAATAAACTGGGATCTTCGTAGTGATACGGAGTGTCCTGGAGAAATACAAAGGTGATTTAGGATTGGCGAAGAAATGCTTGGTTTGGTCGTGAATAGCAGTCGCACTTTACTTTGCCCTCTTACTAATCCCTTGCTTTGTCTGAACTTAATACCTTCTGTACACCATCGTTATGCTAATTAGTTTTCTTCATTCCCTACCGGTCGGCACCAGCCTAAGGTTTGGAAGAAAACTATCCAATTTGCGTAATAGGTGTACTACTCCTAAACCAAGGAGTACTCGCAACCTGAGAGAAGGTGAAAAGAAAAGACAACTGAATAGTCTTATCCGTTTTCTCCAGAACCAGAAACCATCCTCGAAATCGTTCGAGTTCGTATATAACCATACGATGGTTTATCCAATGGAAGTGGACGTTCGTAGTGATACGGGGTGTCCTGGAGAAAAGGGTAAAAGTAGGAGTGGCAATGAGGTTTGCAACTCTGACAATCCAAAAGCCAGTGTTAAGAAGGTTCGGTCAACTTGGTCACTGAGTCATAGTCTAGGGTTGGGTCAATGGTTGCTGCCAAAGAGAGAGAGAAAAGAAACACTCAGCGTGCACTCTAACCTAGATCAGAATGGTTACCAATTTATCTAATCTGGAAACCTCTCACTGTACCTCAAATTCTCCTCCAAACCTGAAAGAAGAATTAGTCGGGGTCACCCGAGGAGTAAACTAACTCATCAGTGGGAATCGGGATCCAACTATCATCGCATGATAACGTGACGGAATCCGCTCACGCTATCACACTCCAGAAGGTATGCGCATATCTGGCAAGTTTCAGTTCTTTTGAAACTCCCGATGTGATTTTTACCCCATGCTCTTATGACCTTGACTTTGGCCAACAAATCATAAGTCACATGTCAAGTTCTACCCGTCATTCTCCAGGTTGTTTTGAATCCACCCGTACCTACCCTTGACTTTGGCCAACAAGGCAGTACGACTGTTCCAAACCAACGCATCTATCTATGCTGCATATGAATACCCAACAGCTACCAAACACTGTGCCTCGACTTTGGCCAACAAACACAGCTTGAATACTATTGACTACCCATATGAAATGACGGAGGGCTACGAATGGTTTCTGGCGAAAACCTTTAACATAATGAACTTGATATCGTTGAAGGAACGGATAGCTTTTTAGAAAATATAGTGACGAAAACCTTTACTAAAGAGGTCACTCCCGGTGAAGGGATCTCGGCTCTTTCCCCGTAGAATGAGGTGCAGGATATTCCAACTGAATATCACGATGCAAAGCAAAAGTAATCGGCTATAGTGAAGTTAATGCCCTGACGCAAACTTCTGTCCAAGGGGTCACTACCAGTGAAGGGATCTCGGCCCTTGCCTCGTCGACTGAGGAGCAGGATATTCCAAATGAATACCACGATGCAAAACAAAAGTGAACGTCCTTGCAATAACAGCTTTTTTGAAAAGTGTTCCAACAACATCAGATTAGGTTTGTTTAACTTGCATTGATCCGAATCAACGCAGTCCCATCAATTGATCACACTACAAAAGAACGAAAATATACTGATGTACGTATATGCCATCCGCATTTGCCACTGGGTCCCGTCATTACCCGTTAGGTTAGCTAACTAACGACAGAGCGGGGACTGGACTAGTGCGGATGCAAAACATATACAACATCTACTAGTATATATATAATATATAATTTTCGCTCAAGGCATGATAAAAAGCAACATCACAGAAAAGTACAGCATCACAGAACAATACAGATATCTGGGATCCCCGGGTTTCACAGAGCCACAACTGAAACCCGACGTTCCCCTGGTTGTGTGGATAGCCTGTGCAATGAAATCCTAGACCCCTACGGACGCGGCAAGTAACCAGCCAAAACCTGAAGCGAGGCAGCCCCCTTCAGCAACGTGAATGGACCACCCGGCACTTCACGGAATCCGGTAACTTGGGCACCCCTCCTGGGTCAACCTGTACCCCCTACGAGTGCGGCGAATAGCCCGCCAATTCTAGAGTGAAGCCTCCTCCGTCTCAATGCCATGAGATGCGGGCCCGTTGCCCTCTAGAACCCGGCCATCCGTGCACCCCTCCGCGGGGTAATCCTAGTACAGAAAGTAAAATATACATACAACGGGTACATCGACCGCAACCTGGCCGTGCCCCAAAATAATAATACAAACAGGCAGTGACGGCAGTCCACATGTCGGACGCTCGCCCCACAATATCAAATGTACATAATACAACAAAACTGTACTACCACTGCAACCAGGCTATCCCCCACGACCGATCCGCAACATCACAGCAAAATCACAGAACATCAACTTGAAAATCACATTCGCAAATCCGTCTAACCGGGCTATAGCAGTTAGACAGGATTTACCGATCAAGTGACATTCACGGTCGCAGATATAATGTGAATACTGTGAAATAATGTGTTTAAAATATCCGATCGATCAAATTTTAACAAGTGGGCCCCAAGCACTACTGTAGCACTCACAGAAATTCTGGGCCCAAGTTTAATATTCCAAAACCCCTATTTTCAGCCCACAAGCCCACTGCAAAAAAATGATGACATGAACCCACATTCCTGCGGCGGAACCGCGGCCGAAGAGGGGTTATGGCCGCTGTTCCGCGGTCGTACGGAGGGATCGGGTCATCAAATTTTTCCAGTGTTCTTAGATCTTCGAGTACATCACTTTTCCACAACCTGAAAAATTTTTGGACTTCAAAAAATTTCGACGGAAAACTGATGTGAAGAAAAACGCGGATTTTGGAATTTTGGTCGATCGGAAATGTAAACACATAAAACAAAGCTAGACTAAGTTAATGGCGAGGCTCTGATACCACTGTAAGTCCGCGGCGGCGCCCCGGCCGTCAATTCCGACGCCAAAATGCGGAAGCGAAAAACTTTAATTTTTGCAAACTAGCAAACCGGCACTACAGCGCACTAAACACCCGGATCGAACCATTAATTAGTCTAGCTAACTACAAGACGGGTTAGAGATATACCGAGTGATCCGAGTCCTCCGGTCTTCTCGTCATCGTCCCGATCTCCCGCGGAAAGTCCTGTCTCCATGTCGTCGCCTCCTCGCCGGAAGGGCACCACATCGCCTGCGTCTTTTACGGGCTCCCGCCTCAATACCGAGGCAACTCGGGCATGAAGCTGGCAAGTCGACATGCCCAAGATATGCTGTAGAATGTAGTGTAGATGCTATATCTCATTTGGGGTTTTTGTTGCCTTTGAAGATGATGGAGGAATCAAGATAAGGAAAAATGGTGCTTGCATTTTTCCTAGCATGAAATGAGATCAAGAAAAATGCCACAAGCTCAAAAATGAAACTCTCTCCTTTTTTTTCTCTCTCTCTCAAGTGTAGCCTCTCTCATCTTCAAAATGAGAAATGGTGGTGGAGGGCAAATATAATACAAGAGGGAGGTGATGGTAGGAGAGCACAAAGGGTGACCACATCCAAACATCATGATAACAAAACTCAAATCAATTTCTAATCCTCATTAATACAAATCAAGTGATGTAAAGAGAATCAAATGATGGTTGAAAAGAAAAGATGCCATCATAATCAATACATTTGCAAGAAACCCCTCCACAATGTGTTATTTACAAACTTGCAAATAACACCCTCCATCGAAAAGTCCGGCCGGGAAAGAACAAAGGAAAACCGGCCAGAACGGAATGCAAACTGGCAACTTCAGAAAACTGATCCCGTAATTAATTACAGGAAAACCCCGCTACTGCAAATACATGCCCGCATTTGTATTCCCACTGAACACAAATGCAAAAAGACAAAATCTACACTATCTAATACTAGGATCCGGCTTAAGCCAAAGCCGGCTAGTAAAAACCGTCCGATCACGATCCGTGCAATACCGCACGTATCTGATCGAACCCTGCCATATCTCCATACGGCCTCTACAGCGTTTCGCCCGAAAGCTTGAGTATCTGAAAGTGTGGTGGACTCTAAAGACTCGTCAATACTATGGCTGTGGATTTAACCACTAGCACGTCAGAGGTATAAGCCAATACGTGACGGGCCACCAGCTATTGACCAAAAGGGACGTCGATGAGCGAACTCATCCTGACACCCTACTGAGCCTGTCAGTGACAATATCCGTACAGTCCGGTCCGTTCGTCTATGAGCATCGCATGGCGGGCCTAGGGGGTTGGTAAAAGTCAGACCCCCAAAAGCGGTACAAGTCGTGTCGGAGTGTAGCCCAGAACACCCTGAGATACTACTGGAATACCTACCAGTAAATCTCCTGCCTTGGCCAAGGACTTCGTGTAATGGCTCTCCTAGACACAGCGCGACCTCACCCCCAATACCGGGAGAGACGAACCCCTGAAGATCCGCTCACTGCCTCCATGTGGCTCGGGACTGTACCCAACTAAAACCTGTTTGCACGACTCCTTTGAGCAGTGGTAGGGTAGTAATCAAAGTACAGTGGGAACTCACACGAGACAAATGACGATCCTCAGGTCGATGAACTAACCTGTATACATGTCACCAGGGAACTGCTATCTGACGTCAGGTATAAGACCAACTAGCATGTTCCCGGCGAGTCCTGTCCGGTGTACTCATAACCCAATGAGCACCTGTATACATCTTAGGTGAACCAACTGACACCGGTGGCTTGTGAGACCGGCCACCGTCCCTCGTCGGGGTCTCGACTGTATACACTAGTCTACTCTGGAGAATCGATGCCCTGTCTCGAAACTCCCACGACTAGGGACCATTTAAGGATGTGCTTATAGACTACCAGCTCCCACGTATATGATCGCCCTCATAATGCTGGCAGTCAAGCAAGAATCCTAGGGGCTTTATCAACGTGCAATAGTGACCTGTAAGGTCACCTAAAGCAGTACACGATGATAAAGGTAAACCAGATAGCATACTATCATCTTGAGTAAGACTGTCCTACCGGGATAGGTCCTCCCTCAATCATTGCAATCACGTGCCTGTGATCCAATAATTGACTCTGAGGGCACTATCTCCAACATAATTGGATGACTTGCCGAAACTATGATATCAGTAAAATGGATGTACTGGAGAATCATGGATGTAACTGGAGAATCATGTCAATGGAAGTATATCCATGGTTCGGTTCAGTCAATACAAATTGAATATATTGAATATATGGATTCATGTTGAATTGTAGTTTTGTAATTTCATACTTGAATCATATTCAAATCAGATTATTATAATGAGACTCAGTCTGAGTCAGAATAATTAGAAAGAGGAATTAAAGTCCTGAATTAGGTTTTGATATTATCGGTAACCGCTGCACATGGGCGACAGGATTTGTGTCTTTTTCAAAGACGATTACCGTGTTGATAACACCGTTGTTAAGTTGTCTACCTTAAATAGGCAAGCACCTACTTTTCCGGCTCCCTGAGGTTCAAGAGATTGGTCCCGCTTAAACCTATATTTACTAGGGTCCTTATTGTAATTTATAAAACTTGAGGGGTTTTATGCAAAAATACTTTTGTATAATTTTCAAAATACAACTCAAGTATTTAATATCGTCTTTAGGTATATACAACAATTTAATGATCAAGATAAATATGTATACATGTTCGAATAGCATGAAATGAGTCAAGTATATTATTCGAGTAACTACCATAAACAATGCTGTAAAGAAATATTATGTACGACTAATCAATTAAGTCAATAAATTTCTGAATATAAACAAAAATATATATCAAAGTGTTGTGCACGTGTGAGCTCCAGTTGTGCCTAAATATGACTACCGGTTTGGGAGATATATTCATTTTCGTTTTGTCGTGCAGAACAAATCAGAATCTGCCCAGCACCGTCGCATATTTTTAAAACACAATTTGAGTTAATTTTTATCAGGTTTCAGGTTACAAAAATTATTATAAAATTGTAGGTCTTTCGATATACTTATCCAAAACACTAAGATTTGCACGATTTGTATTTCTTAAATTCTAGTTATGATCATTTTAATATCAACGTTTAAAACAGAAATTCAGATTTCTGGACAGCAACTATATGTTATATTGCAAAGCCTATATCGGGTTGTTTCATGCATTTTTAAGTAATCTAATATACATAAAATTATATATTTATCATTTATTCATCTACACATCTAAATTTTGTCACGAACGGATATCGGGATTTCGAATTATGTCATATTTAAAAACAGTGTGCGAATCAGGACATATTCTGTCCAAATCCATTGCTTAATATTGTAACGCAGTTTTCTTTATCTTACGTTGGTTTTCAGGAAAAACTTAAAACTGATAAAATCTAGATATTTCGATGTATATATTCAAACCATCTGAAAACACTTAATTTGGATTAACGATTACAGAGTTATGATCTCTCTAAGAAGACCCTTATTGGCAGTTTTCTGGTTTTAAAAACAGTGAATAAAAAAACTACATAACACCTAAACCGTTATGCGGTTAGATCTAAATTTTTTTACAACATGTACAAAATAATATATCCTGTTATAAATAAATTTCTTGAAATTTATAGAAGTAAAAGTTAATTTCTAAAAATTATTTTAAATATAAAAGTATTGATATGTCATATGTGAGAATGAGGAAATCGTGGTATTTATTCGTAACTTCATTAAATTTTTTTAAAAATAAAGTAATTTAAAATACAATAACAAACGATGCAATTCTAATTGGTCATTATGAAATCTTAACATATGGATTGAGAATAATGAAAAAGACTTTACAAACTATATATGTGTGTATGTTTGTGTGTGCTCATTATTTATATATATATATATATATATCCATTTAATTAATTATTTAGGGACTATGATATGAAAAAAGAAGTTTTTTCATGGCAATATAAAAAAGAAAAAGATAAAGAGAAAGAGATGGAGAGAGGGAAAGAGAGAAGGGACTTACATACACAAGCTGGTATTGTCATCGGACTTGTCTATCCTCCGATAGTCTCGCGTTACTAGCGAGACCTTCTTGAAGACTTCTTCATGTTTTTCTTCTTGGACTCTAGGTGAAGAGAGAGAAGTGAGAGATAGAAAAATGTGAGGAAGGAAAAGATAGAGGAGGACAAATAAAGATGGTGTAATGGTGAATTATGTATAATAATATATGCATTCAACATGAGAATTAAAAGAGAAATGAAAGGTCACCATTTATTTTGGAAATGAAAGATCTCATTTGTAGGTTATGAGAAGAATAAAAATTGATAAAAAAAAATAATTGTAAGAATGAAGATTTGAACATGTGACTTATGAAATAACAATGTAAGGACTTAACCAATGTGCTACAAGGTTGTTCATGCACATATCTAATTAGAATTAAATATATGTTGTTGCTTAAAAAGAAAGTGGGCTTTTGGTCTCATAGTTTTATTAAAGAAAATGAAAATGAAATTGGATTTGAGTTATCGGCTGGGTTAGGTCTTATGTTTAATTTGAAAAAAGGTTAAAATTTAGTTTTAAAGAAATGTGTTTGGGAAAAATAGATAGAAGAATAAAATAATATATTTATAAGAAACAAAATATACAGAAAATAGTAAGAATAAATAAATACATTATATTTCTAAAGAAAGAAAACATGAAGGTACAGTAATACTAGGATCGTTTCATCCTGTGTTCTGCTTGATCCTGTGTTGGCATTAAATTTATATCATCAATACCTGACTTTAACACAAATCTGGGGGAAAAAGGGAAATCAAGAATGTAACCGAAACGTAACTCAGGAGGATATTATTATTGTTTACCGTAATTCTGGGCATTACGGAATAAATCATTGTTTGCCGTGATTCCGGACGTTACGGAATAAATTATTGTTTATTATACCGTAGTCCCGTGGGGGAATGAATGTGATATATTGTACCGTGGTCCCGTGGGGGCATGAACGGGATATATTCTGTTGAGTTACGATGAGAATTATATTAATTAATTTCAAAGACTTTTAGAATAGATAACCTGGAAGCACAGACTTTAGAATACACATCACATACCTATAGCTCACTATTTATACCTGTGTTTATTATTTATATTCATGTTTAATCATAACATCATATCCTGGTTATTAATATTATTGTGGTATTTATGACGCACTGACGTCTTGGTTTTGCATGACCCAGCTCCTCTACCTTTATTGCAGGCAAATCAAGAGTACTTTAGCAATCAAGCCGAGTAATGAGGAGTTGAACGTGTATTGTTAGAGATGCTTAGATTCTTTATTTCCGTAATTTTATTTTTATTGATGTGAGCCCATATTGGGACATGATTCAGATATTGTTTATTAGATCTTGATTCGTTTCCGCTTTATGCATTTTCTTGATTTTATTCATTGTGGCAGATGGACATATGTTAGCTAGATTTTATATTTTATTGTTCTTGATATCCATTTGACAGCCGTAATGTGACTGTGGAGGGATGATTCCTAACCACATGTAGCATGGTTGGCTCTGTCACGTGCCGTGTTTACGTATTTTAGGAAGCGGGGCGCGTCTAGGTTTGTTTTGTATCTGAACCCTAGGATTTAGGGTTAGTCGGTTTTGGTTCTTTTGTAGTTGGGTATTGAACCCAATACACCGACCAGAAAACCCGGAATTAGGAACATGTCCTGCCACATTATTGTCGTGTTATTCAGATTCTTGAATCTTATCTTTCCCTTGACTCTTTTATCTTGACGATATGGAAATGACTTTGCATCTCAACTTGGAATCCTTTTGGTTCCTTATTGTTTCTCCCATATTATTCCCTCGATTCTGATAGTAGAACTTGGGCGACTTGAATGGAATTATGTAATTGTAACTATATACCGTGGCATGGTTATAATGTGGTACTCTATTTTGGTAACCTAGGATCCTATTTCGATTCATTTACTTGACTTATGTTCATTATACTATTTTGTTTCTCCCTATTTCATTGCTTACAAGTTTATGTCTTATCGTAAGCTTGAATCCAACAATCGCGTTGTATCTTTCCTCTTGTCCCATAGTGACCAATCCGTTTGTGTTTTAAAGAACAAGAAGAAACACAGGAGAAGCTTTTGATAATTGCAGTAGTTCGAGATTAACCCCAGCGGAAGCTGGTAGAGACCACTTCAAGGACGATCAGATGTAAGATATTTGATTGAAGAAGTTTTGACAGACGCGCATCAAATTATCAGAGTAGCGTAGCGGACGCGTGGTGGACTGATAACCCACAAGTCTTAGAACAAACTTGCAAATTCTTGATGAAGGGAACCGTTTACTGAATAGTGAAGTTCGTAAACAAGTTGCAAATGAAGCGCTGATAGCAGTTCTGGATTTCATGAATGCGTTCAAGGACATCTTGAGTTTATTGTCTAAACGAGATGTGGAGTTCGTGATTGATCTTATTTCTGTAGTAGCGCAAACTCAAAGGCTTTTATCCGATATCACCGGTGGAACAGGAAGAGCTAAAGAGACATGTTTCTGAGTTATTAGAGAAGAGTTAGATTCGCAGCAATGGTTCACCATGGGGAGCTTCAGTTCTTCTAGTCAAGAAGAAGGATAGCACGCGGTGGATGTGCATCGATCATCGATAATTAAATTGGGTGACTATTGATAACAAGTACCCAATCTCTCTCATCCGCAATTTATTTGATCAACTCAGTGGCGCGGGGGTATTCTCAAAGTTGGATTTGCGATCCGGATATCATCAAGTTTAGGTGAAATCAGAAGATATTTGAAAGACAGTGTTCCGAATTCGATATGGGCATTATGAGCACTTAGTGATTCCGTTTGGAGTTACTAATGCACCGGTAATATTTATGGACTTAATGAACTGAATCTTTTCACCGTATCTGGACCGGTTCGTAGTGGTGTTTATTGATGATATTCTGGTCTATTCAAGGAGCAAAGAAGAGCATGCAGAACACTTGAGGATCGCACTGCAAACGTTAAGACAAGAAAAGTTATATGCCAAGATGAGAAAGTGCGAGTTTTGGCTCGAAGAAGTGAAGTTCTTAGGTCATGTTGTATCCGGAGATGGGATTTTCGTTGACCCTGAAAAGATTGCAGCGGTTCATGATTGGCCAATTCCAAAAAACATAGGGGAGATTAGAAGTTTTCTTGGACTTGCCGGATACTGTATAAGGTTTGTGGAGAACTTCGCTCGAATAGCAGAACCATTGACCAAGATAAAATGAAAGGAGATATCGTTCGTATGGATAGATAAATGTGCGTCAGTTTTTGAAGCGTTGAAATAAAGATTAACCACCGCTCCTATTTTGACAGTGCCAGACGATTCCGGAGGGTTAGTTATTCATAGCGACGCATCTGGGAAAGGCTTGGAATGTGTTCTAATGCAGCATGGGAAGGTTATAGCTCATGCGTCGAGACAACTGAAGAATCATCAGAAGAACTACCCAACTCATGATCTGGAGTTAGCAGCAGTGATTTTCACTTTGAAGATTTGGAGACACTATTTATTGGGCGAATGGATAGAAGTATTTACCGATCACAAAGCCTAAGTATATGTTCACACAGAAAAAAGCTCAACATGAGGCAACGTAGATGGTTAGAGCTGATGGCTGACTATGATCTTGATCTAAAGTCCATTCGGGAAAAGTTAATATAGTACCGGATACTCTAATTATCAGCAATACAGATGTTGACTGCATAAAAGGAGATTATAGCCGATCTTCAAAGGTTAGAGTTGGAGATTGTACTACCGCATTCTTCGGGATAGTTGATGCAGTTGCAAGTACAGTCATCCTTGATCGATAACATTAAAGCAGCGCAGTCGCACGATCCAAGATTGTAGAAGTTTCGAGAACATGTAGAAGTGGAACTTCGAACGGATCTGTTAATTCATGAAGATGGTTCATTACGATATGAGAGCCGTTTATGTGTGCCCAAAGGAGACGTTCATGAAGAAGTTCTGAAGGAGGATCATAGTTCCGCATATTCCGTACATCCGGAAGGCACAAAGATGTACATAGATCTGCGACAACATTTCTGGTGGGAAGGCATGAAAAGAGAGATTGTTCGCTACGTATCGAAGTGCTTGGTGTGTCAGCAAGTCAAGGCTGAATATCAAAGGGTAGCTGGTTTGTTGCAACCATTTTCGATTCCTTAATGGAAGTAGGAATATATAACCATGGATTTCATGACAGATTTACCATGAAGTCCAAAGGGCAATAATGCAGTTTGGGTGATTGTCGATCGATTGACCAAGACAGCTCATTTTATACCGTTTCGAGTTGGTCAGTTAATGGAAGTTTTAGCAGAGTGGTACATGCAGGAGATTGTAAGCGTGCATGGAGTACCCGTGCGCGTCGTTTCGGATCGTAATACTCGTTTTCTATCGCACTTTTGGAGGAGTCTGCAGAAAAGTTTGGGGACTCGCTTGAAGTGTAGCACAGTCTATAATCCTCAAACAGATGGCCAGTCTGAAAGAACGATCCAAACTCTTGAAGATATATTGAGAGCATGCATGTTAGACTTCAAGGGTTCATGGGAGGATCATTTGCACTTGGTGGAGTTTTCATACAATAACAGTTTTTACGAGACTATACAGATGGCTCCATTCAAAGCATTATATGGTCGTAAGTGTTGCTCGCCTGTTTGTTGGGACGATATTGGAGAAAGAAGATTATTGGGACCGGATCTTATCGTGCAAACGGTGGAGAAAGTTAACGTGATCCGAAATCATATGAAGGCAGCACAAGATCGACGGAAAAGTTGGGCTGATACTGGACGAAGACCTCTGGAGTTCGCAGTTGGTGATATTGTATTCTTGAAGATATCACCGACCAAATGAGTGATCCGATTTGGTAGTCGATGCAAGCTTAGTTCTCGATTCGTGGGGCCTTTCGATGTCATCGAGCGTGTTGGAGATGCAGCTTATCGATTGGCGTTACCACCATCCTTGGCGGTACCACCATCCTTAGCGGGTGTTCATGACATGTTTTATGTATCTCAACTCCACAAGCATCGAGATGAGACGCATGTCTTAGATCACTCGGAACTGACAGTAAGGAAAGATTTAACATATGAAGAGCGACCAATGGCGATTGCGGATCGATGAGAAAAGGTCCTCAAGAATAAAGTTATCCCTCTAGTACTCGTTTCATGGGGGAATCGTTCACACGGGGAATCTACTTGGGAACGTGAAAACGAGATCCGACAGAAGTTTCTACACCTCTTTTCTTAGATCCGTGTTTTCTTGTCTTTTCTTGTTCCGGAAATTTCGAAGACGAAATTCTTTTGTAATTGGGAATAATGTAACACCCTACTGCATTTACACTATATTTATTTTGGGGTATTTCAAATCTTGCGGTAAAATTTTGATTATTATTGCTTTTAGGTTGCGGATAGTGCATTTAGCAGCTGTGGTTATTATCCGACCCGACCCGCATGTGTGAAACCCATTATGGTTCAAAATTACATCAAATATTTGCTGGTATAGACTATCCGTGCAAATCTAGATATGATACACATATAATATATTTCATAGATCTTTTAATAATACAAAACAAAAATCAAATAATATATTTTAATATCTAGCATTGCACGTCATCGTACCCTGTATCATATAGTTGCATCCATATATTATGTTCATGTACTAATTGTTAAAACATACTCGTTTTGATCGCTACGTATATTTACATAGATCCGTACTTGGGGGCATACATTTTTATTGACTGGACATTGCATTATGGTTTAAATTTTTACGTATATTCTCCATATTTTAAAACTAGATTTTTGAATGGTTACGGGTAATATTCGGAAAATCTAGTATTAGCCGTAAAATCCTATATATATATATATAATATTCTATATAATTAAAACTGTTAAACAAATATAATATAAATATATTAATTAATTATTAATAATCTCTCTCATCTCTTTCCCTCCTCTCTTCTCTCGTTTCTCTCTCTTCCTCTCTCTGTCTTGTCTCTCTCTTCTCTCTCTATAATATATATATATATATATATAAAATTATAACACCCTCTTCTCCTTCCTATGCTCTTCTCCCAATCACCTTTCACCCCTCACGGTCACGATGACCTCGCCGGACGACTTCACTATTGACGCCGTCGCCGTCGTCTCGTCGTAACCTCTGCTGTCCCTACCTACCAAGAACCCCACAGCAACAACTCTCTTCTTCTTCTTCTTCTTTCTTCTTTCTTTTCTTTTCTTTCTTTTCTTTTCTCGACTCCGATCGTCTCGTCGGAGTTGCGCGCATCGCCGACGATCCAGACAACCCAGCCACCATCGTCGTCTAGCCCAGTCACCACGTCATGTCACTGCTCAGCCAGGTCTAATCCTGCGCACGTAAGTTTTGTATCACGACGTTATTTCGACTTCGGACGTGATATCCGATCAGGCAAGTTATAAACTTGCAACATGCTATGTTATTATATCAATATTTATTTAATAAATGATAGTACACGTGTTTTACTATTCAGCAGAAATTACCGATTTACAGTTTTATAGTATCCGTCTGCATCCGTACCGATAATAGTTTATCTAGTTGCATGCCGGAACATCATGATATTATTATACTACTATATCAGTTCAATATGTTATCTAGATTGCATCATACATGGTAATGGGCGTATAATGGTCATTACCGATAGATACATATACATCCTGACATTAGTCATGTTTCGATATTGATTATTGTTTTACATTGGTATCTATTTTGGTTAATATACATTACATGACATGTTCACGACACACTACCAGACTTGGTACTTGGATCTAATTACTAATACCGACAATCCTGACTTGTTGTCCTGACGGACGTTACTTGTTGTCTGCATAGACAAAAACTGTACCTGCTTGATTGTCATGCCCGCTTCCCGGTATACGGCGAAGGAGACGAGACTGGTCCGCTACGTATATACTCAGAAGTATATACGCTAAGCGTATCTAAGCAATATAAAAATAAATACACAAGAGACAGGATGTAGTAAAAACAGCAACTATTATTTATTAACATTCTTTTGTACAATACATGAAAAGGAAATACAACTGAAATAAAACGATGCCTAAACAATGGCATAATAGGAATGAAAAGTACTGAATGGAAAATGTACAATGAAACTAGAGCTCTGGTTCTTCAGCAAACTGCTCCAAGTCTTCTGCAGATGGCTCGCTCTCTGTCGGGTCCAAACCACCTGACGACATTCAAAGAAGAAAGAAATAGAATGTCGTCAGCGAACAGATCGCTCGGTAAGTCCCAAAGATAAGGGAGAAGTAGAAAAGAAGAAAGAGAGAGAGAGAGTAGCTTTTAATGTTGTATTATATTATTGTAATGTTGTATTAACGCCGTTGTTTGTAGCTTGGTACAGAAGAATACCAGTGTATACGAGAGGGGTCTCAGTATGTTAGAGACCAGGGCAAATGGAAGTACAAGGCTCCGTTATACAACCTGGAACAACGGCAATTGGATTCATGTTAGGTGTCTTAATCTTACCGTCTCATGCCACCTTTAACACCTTCCGTACCAATCTACCCCTTAAACCCCGTAGTGTTTTATTTGTATTGTTTTGTACTGTAAATTGTATTGAATGTATAATTGAAAGACTGACCGAAACCATGATATCGGTAAACAAATGTAACCGTAGAATCATGTAAATAGAATAACTGGAGAACCATGTAAATGGAATGTATATCCATGGTTCGGTTCAGTCAAGTTGTATAGATTGATAATTGGATTTATGGATTCATGTTGAATTGTAATATTGAAGATTGTAGATTGTACTTGAATCATATTCAAATCAAATATAATCAGACTCAAACCCGAGTCAGACAATTAGAAATGTAAATCGAAGTCTTGATTAATTCTTACATATAATTTGCTAGGGTCCTTAGGGAAATTTATAAAACTTGAGGGGGTTTTATGTAAAAATACTTTTATATACTTTTCAAACTACACCTCAAGTATTCGTTATTCGTCTTTAGAGTTGTAATGAAGGTGGATTTTATATTGTGATATTTCTAGTGAAAATATCATAATTTCATAAATAAAGGTATTTATTTGTAAAGTTGATTTATTTGGAATTCATAGTATTTTAGTATAAAATTTATTCTTGTGATTTTTAGAAAAAGGTGGAATATTTATATCATAATAAAATAGGTATTTTAATGATAAATATACATATATTTATACAAAAATAATTTTAATAAATATTTAATATTCTAAAAAATCTCATTTTCTTAAGATGTCGTATTTTAAATCTTTCGAGACCGAATTCTCCTTGCGGAGGTCTTAATCTCGTACTACTAAGCCTGAGGATGTGCGATAAACCGCACCATCCCGAACGGGTTCCCCAAAATAGGTTGTAGCGGCACTTTGTAAAGATTGTAAAATACTAAATCCTTTAGAAAACGGTTTTATGAAGTAAATGGTATATATTTGTAAAATTATATATTTTCCGTATTGTATTGTAACGTTTTGAAAATCGTTTCGGTGAAATTTCGAAAAAACGGTAAAATAAGGGGGTTTTCTGTAAAAAAGTCAAAATGCAAATATCTTTATTTTAAAATTAAATATACATATTCTAGCTATGTAATTGCTAGTATTTGGTGTTTATTGAGCCACTGCTGAAATTTCAAATTTTCTGAAAATTTTTCCGAAATTAATTATTTTAATATTATTTTAAGCCGATAGGAAAATACATTAAATTAGCGATAAATACAAATTTAAATGGGCTAATTTTAATCTTTAAAATCATGTTAATTAAAATCTAGTTGTAATATAAATTTTTAGTATTTTATTTCAAGTTTTAATGGGTTTTTATTATGGAGAACAAAAAAATAATTAATTTAAGCTAAAACTTGCAATTTTGAGCTTGTGGGGGGTCTTTTTGCATAGAATTTCTTTGTAAAATCTTTCTCACTCATTCCTCTCCATCATCGCCGGCCCCACCACTGCTGGAGCAGCCCACTCCCCCCCTCATTTTTGTTTTCATCTCTTTTTAAAAGTTCAATATGATAAGGATTAAAATATAGTAATTGGAGTATGGGTTTTTGTTGTTTGTGTGGTCTTTTGACTTTGAGAAACTTTCGCCAACTCCCCACACCCTCTCTCTCCTCTCCCCACCTGCATTTGGCCGAGCCCCCCCATTTAGAACAGCCCTTCACTTCTTCATCTCACTTTCTCTTAAAAAAAATCCACAAAAATGCTTAAAAATCCACAAAATTTCAAAATCAAAATCCAACTCCTACCCATTTCTCATTAACCATTCTAGTATGGATCTAGGGATCAAAATGGCATTTTAGGAGGCTAGATCTTGAGCTTGATCTCATCATGGGAGGTATAATCTCATGCTTTTGTTAAAATTTATTATCTAGTTGCTTTAATCTAAATTAACTAAGCGCTTAATTAGGTTTTTGATGAGTTTAATTGCATGATTAAAGATTTCAAGTTAGGGTTTTGTTGTGGAAATGGGTTATGATAAATTGTGCATGGTTTTGTGTTGTGGATTAACATCTTAAGTTTTATAGAAAGCTAATTTAGTAGTTAATTCCAAACCATTACATATAAAATGCCCTAATTAAGTTATTTTGCTAACTAGAGTTTTGGAAAATTATTAAATGTTTTAGATTAAATTATAATTATGGTTTCATGTCATTATAGATAATATATTGAGTGGTTTAATGCTTTTAGTTCATGAAAATCCTAGCTAAATTATTGTTTGTGCATTTTTGCTATAAATTGTTAAAAAATTGGGTATTTTGTAAACTAGAATTTTGGGGTTAATGGAATTTAATGAGATTAAATTATGGAAATTGTTTTTATGACTTATTTAAGGTATTTAATAAGTATTATGGCCACTAGATTTGTTTAAACATCATGTTTTGTACAAAATAGGCGAATTGTGCTTGCTAGATTTTCGGAAAAATAACTTTTTAAGTGAAATTGGGGTTTTTGTGAATTTTAACCTATTTTATATTAAAATTAGTGTTCGTGAATGTGCAAATGAGTGTATTTGGGTTTTTCTCGATGATTTGGCGTTTGTACGCCGACGTCGAGGGTTTTTGGGTTGATTTGTGAAAGCAACCATAGGTTTTGACCTATGTGGGATTCGTGCGTCGTTTTGGTCATGAGTCGGATTTTAATACGATATGGTGCGTTATGATATGTAGGTACCCCATGTGGACTTCGAGACGACAAGCAAGCGCGTGGCGACGTCGGCATCGGCGAACGAGGACCAGGTGAGTAGATTTATATCTACGGGGAGAAGTCGGTTGGATGGCGTATAGCACCCCCGCAGTCCGTGGTGGTGTATACGGATGCGTATACACACCAACAATTATTATATGTTATTGGGATTAATAACGATGTTTAGGATGGATATTGGTGTGTTGCATTATTTTAGTGTTGCGAACCCTAGAGCAGTGTTGCACTACACATACACACATACATACTTGCATACATTCATATTTATATGTGCTCATGGGATTCTCTATAGTTATGTGTTCACATGGGTATGGGACTATGTGTTCACATACGGATTTGAGGACGATACTTGGGATTGAGCTGAGTCGATGAGATTTGTTTTGTGGTGGTGATATCGGTTTGTACGAGACTGTCGATCAGTAGTCAGATCATGACTATATTGATGATTTTAGTATTGTACTAGACATAGGTCAGTACCCTGGACTATGATCTTGGATAAAGAGGATACCAGATGAATAGTGTGATGAATATGATATTAACCCATACCCAGATTTGGGGATGCCGTACGACGGATTTACGTACGAGCTATATTTTGATGATTGATCCGCACTCTTGACTTGGGATGTCTGATTATAGATATGGTATCGGATATGATATTATGGAGGCGGGATCACCGACTAATATATATACAGGTATGTATATGTATCGACTCAGATGTTAGGTGGTTTCCTTACCTGTAGTCCAGCTTGTTAGCTTAGCCCTTTAGTTTAGTTTAGTTGTTAGATTAGATTCGATTCAAACCTATTTCAAAAACTAACGAATCGTGGGTATTTTAAAAGACAGCCCAAGGGATCCTACGGATATTTCAAAAGACGTATCTTTTCATAAAAACACCGTAGCCCCTATTTTCAAAACCCCATGATTCGTGTTATTTCAAAAGGCACCATTTGTAGGAATTATATTAGATTAATGCAGATTAGTTATAGTTGCGTCTAGTATTCAGCTCCCGCTCATTATTGTGGTTCGCTTCGCATCGCATGCTTATATTATGTTTCATACCCCATTATTGATATCATGTTGTTAGGACACCAGCACCATTACCGATGATGCGTATGTACCACTAACCTTACTTGCCGGCTCACACACATCTTCATCGGTAATTGCCATGTCACGTACACCTTAGAAAATATTATTGCTTGACATAGCCTGTTAGCTAATAGTTTAGACATTGTAGTTATTACCTGCTACTTCATGCATACTGTTATTCATTGTTATGCCGCATTCATGGATTCTCACGCATATATTCACTATTTTACGTGTTATTGAGGTTTTGGATTCGGATTTCCATGAGATTTTCTGGATTTGGAGAAAAACCGCAAAAACATAAATAAACCTTTTCTCTCTTTAAAATAGAAAGCGCGGTTTTCCCATGATGTATGAGTCTCCCACCATGAGTTTGCTGATGGATTTCGAGACCCGATTCGAGGAGTGGAGGAACCGTTTCGGGTACATGGTGGGCCCGATGCAGTACCCCGGGGAAAGAGGAATGTGTTGTTGACGTTGAGCCCGGCAGGGGAGCACTACCGACCGGTGATATTACCTGACGCGTCGGATATCCGGAGGATACCATCGTGGTCTTGAGATGGATGGTAGGGGCCGATCTGGATTGACGGCACCCTAGATATTGATTTTGAGATATTGAGGTACAGAGATTGTGATACAGAGATATCGAGATATTTGGACACTTGTTTTGTGTCGATGCTGGGCACTGTTTTATGCTGATTTCATTATGATACCTCATTTTAAAAATACAAAGGAAATCTCACTAAATTATGAAAACAGTTCTTCATTTACATGTATTCTGTTTTCATGCATTCATACCTCATTCATATGATATATTGCTACCTGAGGCACAGACACGGGCACATGAGATTACACTCGGGTTAGATATTTACCCTAGCCTTGTTATAGGTTGCATGTTATATTTATAATTGAGAATATATTATGATCTTTGACCTAGGTTGCGTTATTTATGCGATTTCTTTCCGTAGATGTTTTTCTATTCACGAGTTGGCAACTCACCCCCGTTGTGCCCCAGTTTCTTGCAGGTTTGCCGTACAGGTTTCATTACGGCTTGCGGGCATAGTTTCCTTCGGGTGATTTGCTAGTAGGTGGGTTACTTGTATTGTACCCTCATTATATATTTTGTATATTATTATTTTGTTGTATCTAGAAGTTCCATCAACCAAACATGTACTTATTTGAGATAGAGACCAGTGTTGATTATTCTATCGACCTTAGAGTCGCGCTGTGTATTTATACGGATTTCATGCTGTTTTGAGTTCCTTTTCTGTTGTGATCCTCGCCTTTCGGCGTTGTATATTTTATTGCTTGCGTGGTTGTGTCCGTCGATTGACGAAGAGCTAGCTCCCGCTTGGGGATGCCTTTATTCTTTATATATGCTTTATCAGGTTTTGTACCCGTTTGGGGTCAGTTTTACAAAGGAAACTCTGCCAAAATTTTTGGAAAAGACTTGTGATTTTAAAATGCATACTTCGGCATGTGTTGCAAACTGGTTGATTTAAAATGGTTTTCCTACTCTCTACTACTCTTCTTGGTTTGGATTTCTGGGTTTTCGGCTTACATAGAATACGTACGCCTTGAGACGTTCGTAGTTTAAGTGCCGGTCATATTCCGTACTTTCGGGTCGTGACAAAGTTGGTATCAGAGCGTTAGGTTTTACCTTCGGAGCGTAGGATGACCCTTGGTTGATGGAATAGGTGACTAAAGTAGAGTGACGTACCGTTGGTATGTTCCGCGGCATATTTACGATACGCTACTCCACTTAAGAAGCCTTAGGATGTACATTTCTTTGCTCAGTATTATATTCATTCCGATCTAGCGTCATCAGTACCAGTTATGGTTTTGCTGCCACGATTACGGGCAGGGAGAGCTACAGCTAGAGTTGCGGTCAGCACGAGCTCGTCACGAACGAGGACTGACCAGGGCGAAATTCCGGCAACACACGATTGCAGAGATGTGTCTTTTTACTGTGTTTCCGCGCCACGAGCGTTTGGCGGATCGCCTTTATGAGGTTACTCGGATGTGCTGATCGACACTAGAGGATTGAGCCAATGATAGAGGCCAGCCAGATTTTGATGACCGTTGGTGTGTTGCTTATTCATAATGATCGAGGCACTGTTCAGCGTGCAGACGAGCGAGCCAGTTATTGCTGCGAACGACGAGATATTGCCCCAGATGCTGGAATTAGTGCAGAACGAGTTGTATTAAGAGATGATAGAAGGTTGCTAGTCATCGAGGATGAATGACTAGGACATGTGGATCGTTCGCCTACCCCGATGCGAGGTCATCAGATAGATTGATTCCAGCTAGAGACGACTTCACGCGGAGACGTTGGGAGTCGACAGAGACGATCGAATGTCAGAAACCTATTATTCCAAGTTTAAAGTAGTCGGAAAGACATGCAGGCAATTCTATGGTCCCTCTAGAAGAATGAAACCCTAACTCGACTTAATGACCGTGTGAAAGCCTTTGAACCTTCGGGTTTGCGGCAGTTCCACGGCGCCATTAGTGAGGCTTGGGTTTGCCCTTCTACAGCTGGACCACCGATGCTGTGGTATGTACTCGATACTATTAAACTGTGCCCAAGATGTTGAGCTCTTGGGGGATTATGAGGTTTTGACGACTCGATTGGATGGCTCGACTTAATTCAGATGCTAGGTGGTGAGTTGCATTTCTTGGGAGACTCCAGATACGAGGATAGTCATTGGAGCTCAGTCCATGCAGCCACGACGAGACGAGTCCAGAGCAGTCGACATTAGAAAAATGGAGTAAGAGGTTCGTACAAGATCTGGATATGATGACGTTCCCTTCGGCCGACATCAGGGATGCGATACGTATGCCGAGGCATTGTACTTGGGTATACCTTCCAGAAGGAGTCGCGATGAGTATGCAGCCCTTCCGGAACGAGAACAGATCTAGTAAGGGACAATGACTTCCGGACAGTTCGGCAGAGACGAGATTTGAGAGAGATCCCGACAGGACCTTTCTGGAATGAATTACAAGAAGACCTTGACCCAGGAGTGGTCATTGTTACGCACACTAGCAGGCCAGAGTTCATGATCATCGACGAGACGTCCCACTAGTGACCGCGACAGTTGGCCCGAGATTCTTAGAGGATGCACTTGAGCGGTACTATTCCGCCATTATTGATTTCGATGTTTTGGGTGATTTATTCGCATGATTTGATTTTGATGATTGAGGATTTACGATCTTTGCACAGTGTTGCACTTGATATCGTTTTCGTGCTTTGGTTTCACATGTTTATGATTTTACGGTTTTAGACATTTGAGTTGGTTTTGTGCGTATATACGCACACGATTTGGTTTTTGCACGCGGTATAGTTCATATATGCTTGCAGTGCAGTGTTACGTATGTTGTGCATTTAGATGCCCCGGACTTTGATTTCGATGGTGATGTTCGATATTTATTTTGTGCACCTTGTGCACCTGATTTGATTTTGCGCATGTTCGGCACTTGATATTGGATTTCATGATTTCGTGCACGATGGATGCACCTGATTTGGATTTACGCGCATGTTGGGCGCATGTTTTGAAGTGTGATTTTGGTGCATACCAGATTCACAAAATCGAGATTTTTATTTTGCTGTCAGGCACACATCTTGCCTACGACAGATGTTTCGTGCATACCCGATGCACTTAGATGTTGTTTCTGTGCATATGTATGGCACATATTTGGATTTTGATTTCCGTGCGCACAAGACGCACGTAGTATTCATACGCGTATTTTGGGATTGATTTTTCTTATAGAGCAGTACGTTTTTATGATATTGCTATGTGTTTTCGTACTGAGCAGGACTAGTCAGAGGACAGTACCTGAATATATTTTACATGTATAGTTTTGAGTTATATCATATTGGTTTTGCTTTGGATTTGGTATTGATGTCTTTCCCATGACTCCGATGATTGCGGGATGCTTGACGGAGTTCTGATTTGAGTTATATGCTCATTTTTCATGCGCATGCGTTGCGCTACGATTTGTTTTATTTATTTATGATTTCGGAGCCCCGGCGATTTGATGGTTTTGGCTGAAATATTTTAGTATTTGGGAAAAGTTTTAATTTAAATTCGGGGACCGAATTTCTTTAAGGGAGGAAGATTGTAACGTTTTGAAAATCGTTTCGGTGAAATTTTGAAAAAACGGGAAAATAAGGGGGTTTTCTGTAAAAAAGTCAAAATGCAAATATCTTTATTTTAAAATTAAATATACATATTCTAGATATGTAATTGCTAGTATTTGGTGTTTATTGACCACTGCTGAAATTTCAAATTTTCTGAAATTTTTTCCGAAATTAATTATTTTAATATTATTTTAAGCCGATAGTAAAATACATTAAATTAGCGATAAATACAAATTTAAATGGGCTAATTTTAATCTTTAAAATCATGTTAATTAAAATCTAGTTGTAATATAAATTTTTAGTATTTTATTTCAAGTTTTAATGGGTTTTTATTATGGAGAACAAAAAAATAATTAATTTAAGCTAAAACTTGCAATTTTGAGCTTGTGGGGGGTCTTTTTGCATAGAATTTCTTTGTAAAATCTTTCTCACTCATTCCTCTCCATCATCGCCGGCCCCACCACTGCTGGAGCAGCCCACTCCCCCCCTCATTTTTGTTTTCATCTCTTTTTAAAAGTTCAATATGATAAGGATTAAAATATAGTAACTGGAGTATGGGTTTTTGTTGTTTGTGTGGTCTTTTGACTTTGAGAAACTTTCGCCAACTCCCCACACCCTCTCTCTCCTCTCCCCACCTGCATTTGGCCGAGCCCCCCCATTTAGAACAGCCCTTCACTTCTTCATCTCACTTTCTCTTAAAAAAAATCCACAAAAATGCTTAAAAATCCACAAAATTTCAAAATCAAAATCCAACTCCTACTCATTTCTCATTAACCATTCTAGTATGGATCTAGGGATCAAAATGGCATTTTAGGAGGCTAGATCTTGAGCTTGATCTCATCATGGGAGGTATAATCTCATGCTTTTGTTAAAATTTGTTATCTAGTTGCTTTAATCTAAGTTAACTAAGTGCTTAATTAGGTTTTTGATGAGTTTAATTGCATGATTAAAGATTTCAAGTTAGGGTTTTGTTGTGGAAATGAGTTATGATAAATTGTGCATGTTTTTGTGTTGTGGATTAACATCTTAAGTTTTATAGAAAGCTAATTTAGTTGTTAATTCCAAACAATTACTTATAAAATGCCCTAATTAAGTTATTTTGCTAACTAGAGTTTTGGAAAATTATTAAATGCTTTAGATTAAATTATAATTATGGTTTCATGTCATTATAGATAATATATTGAGTGGTTTAATGCTTTTAGTTCATGAAAATCCTAGCTAAATTATTGTTTGTGCATTTTTGCTATAAATTGTTAAAAAATTGGGTATTTTGTAAACTAGAATTTTGGGGTTAATGGAATTTAATGAGATTAAATTATGGAAATTGTTTTTATGACTTATTTAAGGTATTTAATAAGTATTATGGCCACTAGATTTGTTTAAACATCATGTTTTGTACAAAATCGGCGAATTGTGCTTGCTAGATTTTCGGAAAAATAACTTTTTAAGTGAAATTGGGGTTTTTGTGAATTTTAACCTATTTTATATTAAAATTAGTGTTCGTGAATGTGCAAATGAGTGTATTTGGGTTTTTCTCGATGATTTGACGTTTGTACGCCGACGTCGAGGGTTTTTGGGTTGATTTGTGAAAGCAACCATAGGTTTTGACCTATATGGGATTCGTGCGTCGTTTTGGTCATGAGTCGGATTTTAATACGATACGGTGCGTTATGATATGTAGGTACCCCATGTGGACTTCGAGACGACAAGCAAGCGCGTGGCGACGTCGACACCGGCGAACGAGGACCAGGTGAGTAGATTTATATCTACGGGGAGAAGTCGGGTGAATGGCGTATAGCACCCCTGCAGTCCGTGGTGGTGTATACGGATGCGTATACACACCAACAATTATTATATGTTATTTGGGATTAATAACGATATTTAGGATGGATATTGGTGTGTTGCATTATTTTAGTGTTGCGAACCCTAGAGTAGTGTTGCACTACACATACACACATACATACTTGCATACATTCCTATTTATATGTGCTCATGGGATTCTCTATAGTTATGTGTTCACATGGGTATGGGACTATGTGTTCACTTACGGATTTGAGGACGATATTTGGGATTGAGATGAGTCGATGAGATTTGTTTTGTGGTGGTGATATCGGTTTGTACGAGACTGTCGATCAGTAGTCAGATCATGACTATATTGATGATTTTAGTATTGTACTAGACATAGGTCAGTACCCTGGACTATGATCTTGGATAAAGAGGATACCAGATGAATAGTGTGATGAATATGATATTAACCCATACCCAGATTTGGGGATGCCGTACGACGGATTTACGTACGAGCTATATTTTGATGATTGATCCGCACTCTTGACTTGGGATGTCTGATTATAGATATGGTATCGGATATGATATTATGGAGGCGGGATCACCGACTAATATATATACAGGTATGTATATGTATCGACTCAGATGTTAGGCGGTTTCCTTACCTGTAGTCCAGCTTGTTAGCTTAGCCCTTTAGTTTAGTTTAGTTGTTAGATTAGATTCGATTCAAACCTATTTCAAAAACTAACGAATCGTGGGTATTTTAAAAGACAGCCCAAGGGATCCTACGGATATTTCAAAAGACGTATCTTTTCATAAAAACACCGTAGCCCCTATTTTCAAAACCCCATGATTCGTGTTATTTCAAAAGGCACCATTTGTAGGAATTATATTAGATTAATGCAGATTAGTTATAGTTGCGTCTAGTATTCAGCTCCCGCTCATTATTGTGGTTCGCTTCGCATCGCATGCTTATATTATGTTTCATACTCCATTATTGATATCATGTTGTTAGGACACCAGCACCATTACCGATGATGCGTATGTACCACGTACCCTTACTTGCCGGCTCACACACATCTTCATCGGTAATTGCCATGTCACGTACACCTTAGAAAATATTATTGCTTGACATAGCCTGTTAGCTAATAGTTTAGACATTGTAGTTATTACCTGCTACTTCATGCATACTGTTATTCATTGTTATGCCGCATTCATGGATTCTCACGCATATATTCACTATTTTACGTGTTATTGAGGTTTTGGATTCGGATTTCCATGAGATTTTCTGGATTTGGAGGAAAACCGCAAAAACATAAATAAACCTTTTTTCTCTTTAAAATAAAAAGCGCGGTTTTCCCATGATGTATGAGTCGTCCACCATGAGTTTGCTGATGGATTTCGAGACCCGATTCGAGGAGTGGAGGAACCGTTTCGGGTACATGGTGGGCCCAGTGCGGTACCCCGGGGCAAGAGGAATGTGTTGTTGACGTTGAGCCCGGCTGGGGAGCACTACCGACCGGTGATATTACCTGACGCGTCGGATATCCGGAGGATACCGTTGTGGTCTTGAGATGGATGGTAGGGGCCGATCTGGATTGACGGCACCCTAAATATTGATTTTGAGATATTGAGGTACAGAGATTGTGATACAGAGATATCGAGATATTTGGACACTTGTTTTGTGTCGATGCTGGGCACTGTTTTATGCTGATTTCATTATGATACCTCATTTTAAAAATACAAAGGAAATCTCACTAAATTATGAAAACAGTTCTTCATTTACATGTATTCTGTTTTCATGCATTCATACCTCATTCATATGATATATTGCTACCTGAGGCACAGACACGGGCACATGAGATTACACTCGGGTTAGATATTTACCCTAGCCTTATTATAGGTTGCATGTTATATTTATAATTGAGGATATATTATGATCTTTGACCTGGGTTGCGTTATTTATGCTATTTCTTTCCGTAGATGTTTTTCTATTCACGAGTTGGCAACTCACCCCCGTTGTGCCCCAGTTTCTTGCAGGTTTGCCGTACAGGTTTCATTACGGCTTGCGGGCATAGTTTCCTTCGGGTGATTTGCTAGTAGGTGAGTTACTTGTATCGTACCCCCATTATATATCTTGTATATTATTATTCTGTTGTATCTAGAAGTTCCATCAACCAAACATGTACTTATTTGAGATAGAGACCAGTGTTGATTATTCTATCGATCTTAGAGTCGCGCTGTGTATTTATACGGATTTCATGCTGTTTTGAGTTCCTTTTCTGTTGTGATCCTCGCCTTTCGGCGTTGTATATTTTATTGCTTGCGTGGTTGTGACCGTCGATTGACGAAGAGCTAGCTCCCGTTTGTGGATGCCTTTATTCTTTATATATGCTTTATCAGGTTTTGTACCCGTTTGGGGTCAGTTTTACAAAGGAAACTTTGCCAAATTTTTTGGAAAAGACTTGTGATTTTAAAATGCATACTTCGGCATGTGTTGCAAACTGGTTGATTTAAAATGGTTTTCCTACTCTCTACTACTCTTCTTGGTTTGGATTTCTGGGTTTTCGGCTTACTTAGAATACGTACGCCTTGAGACGTTCGTAGTTTAAGTGCCGGTCATGTTCCGTAATTTCGGGTCGTGACATGTATGTTCTAGATTCTTCTAAGTCAACTAGTCTATTCCTAACTGGTCCAGACGACAAATTGTGAGATGCCTCAAATCGCCTCTTCACCGCCAATTGTGGTCAGGTAAGTACAAGTAAAGAAAGGAGGGATCCGCTCACGAATCATCGTGAGACGGGCCTTTTAAAATTACCTTTCTCATTTGCCTAGCCTAGACACCACAAAGTCAGGTTTAGATAAACGACCGATGTCCACAACTTATCGTATTTTCATAATAAGTGGTACTTCTTTAAAAAGTGTATCAAAACTAAATCTTTTAGAATTGGTTTTATTAAGTATGTGGTATTTAAATAAAAATGTTTGTTTTCTCGTATTCTAGATTTCCGGGGGTGTTGTATATAAGTGTGTGAGGAGGTAGGTCTTTACCTTGTGATCTATTTTAAATGTATAGCAAGTTTGATGAGGTTAAATGAAGGAATGAAACAATGTGGTATTTTAGTAAAAAATACGATAATTTGAAAAAGCTATTATTTCATGTGATGAAACTTGTTCAAATTGTTTGATTAGTGTTTAATAGTCAACATAAGGATGTTTTAGTATGATTGTATTAGTGAGAAGTGGAATTTTATAGAAAACCGAATCGGAAATCGGATTTGTTCCGATTCCGTCGGGTTTTGTAATTTCGTATTTTTTTTGAATAGAAAAGAGGGAAGGAAGTGGGACTTACGGGTTTTAGATTGAACAAGGGAGTGAGAGGGAACTAGAGTGATTGCCGATATATTGTTTCGTCGCCGGTAGTTCCCAAAACGTTCGCCGGAAGTTCCGCCGGAATTTCGTCGGAGCTTCGCCTCGAGCTTGTTTTCAAAGTACACGACTCTTGGAAAATTATTGAGAGAGTGGACTCAGGATTTTGGGGTGAGAGGATAGAGGGTAGGGGGTGTATTTATAGGGTAGGCTAGGGTTAGGGTAGATGAAAGGTTAAAATGAAAAAACGTGATAAAATGTATAAAAAATGTATTAAAAGTGGAGTAATTGGGGTTTTAAAAGAGCTCTGAAAGTGGTCTGAGGCTGAAATTTTGCAGGTGCATTGGGAATATGAAAAGACACAACTTTCATGTTGGGGCCGTCGCCGGAATCGGCCGTGTCTCGGTCTGAGGATTGAGTCAGACCGAGTCAAGGCCGATTTGGCCGATTCCCGGCCGAATCAGGCGGCCGGGACCCCCCCGACGGTTCATCTAACTCCTGGAAATGTTATATCTTTGGGTGTAGTGGGGGTTTTTGTGAGATATGCACGTGTAAACTCTTGGTATTCTAAATGTTTTTAAAAAAATCAATATTAAAAATAATGTGGGGTATAGGATTTGAACTCTGGTGGCTTGGTTCAGCAGTGCAAGGTATTACCAATGAGCTACAAGCTCCCTCTTGTAATTATGGAGCTAATTAATTACTTAAAGTAATAACAGTAAATGTAAATACCCCAAATATACATTAATTTTAAAGCAAATTTTTGTACACTAAAAATGGAGTTGTTACATTCTTTTAACTTGTAATTAAAAAGCAAAATAATTACTTATAACTTGTGCTCAGGCTAAAATACCCCTTTATGGATTTTTTGAATTTTTTTTGTAAAAACTTGTATTGGAAATTTGGGGTTGTTACATTGATCCTGTGTTAGCATTAGATTTATATCATCAATACCTGACTTGAATACAAACCTGGAGGAAAAGGGGAAATCAAGAATGTAACCGAAACGTAATTTAGGAGGATATTATTATTGTTTGCTGTGATTCCGAGCGTTACGGAATAAATCATTGTTTGCCGTGATTCCGGGTATTACGGAATAAATCATTGTTTATAATACCGTGATCCCGTATGGAATGAACAGGATATATTATACCGTGGTCCCGTGGGCATGAACGGGATATATATTGTTGAGTTACGATGAGAATTACATTAATCGATTTCAAAGACTTTTAGAATAGATAACGTAGAAGCACAGAATTTAGGATACACATCACATAGCTATAGCTCACTATTTATACCTATCTTTATTATTTATATTCATGTTTAATCATAACATCATATCCTGGTTATTACTATTATTGTGGTATTTATGACGCACTGACGTCTGGGTTTTGTATGGTCCAGTTCCTCTGCCTTTATCGCAGACAGATAATGAGTACTTAAGCAATTAAGCCGAGCAATGAGGAGTTGAACTTGTATTGTTAGATATGCTTAGATTCTTTATTTCCGTAGTTTTATTTTTGTTAATGTGAGCCTATATTGGGATATGATTCAGATATTATTTATTGGATCTTGATTCGTTTCTGCTTTATGCATTTTCTTGATTTTATTCATTGTGGCAGATGGACATGTGTTAGCTAGATTTTATATTTACTGTTCTTGATATCCGCTTGACAACCGCAATGTGACTGTGCAGGGATGATTTCTAAACACAGGTAGTATGGTTAGCTCTGTCACGTGCCGTGTTTACGTATTTTAGGAAACGGGACGTGACAAGTAGTAATCAAAATACAATGGGAACTTACATGAGACAAATGACGATTTTAGGTCAAACGACTAACCTGTACTCATGCCACCTGAGCACCTCCATCTGACGATAGATATAATATCATCTAGAAGTTCTCGGCGAGTCCGTCCAGTATACTCACCTCCAGTGAGCACCTATATACTATCATAGGTGACACAACACCAATGGCTTATGAGACCGGCCACCGCCTCTCGTCGAGGTCTAGAAACATATACACCAGTCTACTCTGGAATATCGATACCCAGTCTCGGTACTCTCATGACTAGGGATATTTAAGGATGTGCTTATGGACAACTCAGCTCCCACATATATGATCGCCATTATAATCCCGGTTGTCAAGCAACGATCATACACGCTTCATCAATGATGAAGACAAACCATATAGTATACTATCATCTTGAATAAGACTGTTATACCTGTGTAGGTCATCGTTCAATTATCATAATTGCCTACTTGCAATCACAATAATTGCCTTAAGGGCACTATATCCAACAGCCAGAATACGGCAGTTTCTCACACCGATCGACCTCCGCGCCCTCTCCCGCTCACGCTACCGATCTATTTGTTGGCTGGACTCGCCAGCAAAGACTTAATCTTATCGACATGTACGTCCAAGATGGGATTCCAGTACCTTCGGTAAGTTCGATAGCCCTATACACACACAAGCGCACACGCGCGCGCGCACACAAGCGCACACGCGCGCGCGCACACAAGCATATCACATACACACGCACATATCACATACACGCGCGCGCACACACATGCACACACATATACAAAAAACACACACACATTTACTAAATTACTATAAAACACCCATACTAAATTATGCATTTTAAATTTTTAATCGCAGGGACTTTACCCCGGAGATCCAGATGCACCTCCCTCGTGATCGACCCTCCAACCCCGTGATCGTCCTCCCTTGTGATTTCATTCCCTGATTTTGTGAATTTATGATGTCTGGATTGTATTGAAATGCGTAATATCTATTGTAATTGATATTTGGATAATTTATATTTGAATGAAATGAAATCGATATTTGAATGGAATCAATTTTTGAATGGAATTTATATTTGAATGGAATGAAATTGATATGTGAATGGATTCAAAATTTTTTTGTTCCGTTTTAATATTTTTCTGTAATTTATACTTATTTCGACGTGACCGATGCGTCGAAATAAAGTCTATTTTGACGCACCTGTTACGTCGACATAGGTTTAAAATTTTATAAAATATTTTCAGAAAACATTATATATATATATATATATATATATATATATATATATATATATATATATATACACACACACACATATATATATTGTTTATTGCAACGTTTATAATCGGTAGTAATAACTTTTATTTCGACGCAACAGGACCATTGAAGCAAATGTGTTCATCGAGATGTTTAGTATCCGTCGAAAGCAACTAAAGCGACACCATTTATTGCGACAAAGTTCTTCTGTGGCTTTATAGGTGGTCCCGACGAAACAAGTTTATTTCGACGGGTTCCTATAGTGGTTGTGCTATCATGTTAGGGAGTTTAGTCCTATATCGGTTTGGAAAAGATATTGTACCACAACCCTATAAAAGAATGGTTATGAAAAAAACAACTCATAAAATAGAAGAGTTCCTATCGGCTAGTTTTTGGTTTGCCGATTGTGGTATCTTCAAAAGAAATTTTTTTTCCTAACAGACATTCAGATGTGCAAAGGCATGTCCTTTTCGTTCATATAGACGACTTATTTGAGATCGTATGCACCGTTTCCGTTGCAATTTGCATGTGATTTCCTTTAGATATTACACACACATGATTAACAACTCATGGATCAAGCAACTGTGCACGTTATAAATCTATCATTCAGACCAAAGATATCCTCTCTCTTGATTTGGACCCATTTATTTAATACCATCGATAAGTATATTGGGACATATATATGCATAACACACCATCATAAATATGATAATAATGATCATTTAGTACCGGCAACAGTCCAAGCCATATCCCATGGATTGATCCAGTGGCACACCTCAGTATTACCTGGGGAGGATCCTAGTGCCTTGAACGCATCATGATCCGCGTCCCAGTCGGACGTGTTGGTATGACAAATCGCAGTGGCCAAATTGATCTTGTTCTTCGTTCCCACGTCCAAGATCTCAACATCATAGATTGTTGTCTGAGGCACGGTGTGGCAATAGTGCAGCATGTATGGAAAAGACACCTGGTGGCAGGACAAGGACTCGGCAACTTTACCATTGTCGTTACGATTCACAGCTTTCACATCCCCAATCAAAACGTTGTTTCCGCATCCATTGTAGTTCTCTGTGCTCTTCACGATGATGTTGTTGGATCCTAACATGGATGTGGCAAAGTCAATCATATCCTCTACTGCCGACATGCATCGTCCTATCTCTCCTTTGTTCGGTGGCATTTTGCATCCGGCGATAACTTTTTTGATAGTCTTGCCCATTGTTGTATCTGCAGGTATGTCAAAGATTTCTCTTATCGCGGTTTCGGAGAATGGGATCTCGGTGGCAATGAATTTGGGCAGAAAATGATATCTTGGCGGCATGAAGCCTTTAAAATCAACCATATACATTATTGATCCGTCCTTGAAATCACTCTCTCTAAAGAAAGAACCAAGGCGTATAGTCGAGGCATGGCCATGGTCGGAAGCGGGACCATGGCTATCTTTAGGGCTGTAGTTGTCCGCCTACAAAGATAAAAATTACTTATTAATGAAAACACAAATCAACAAATTAACATAACTTTACCGGTTCAGGCGCTACAACTACAAAGACAACAATTATCGACATCGCGTCGTAGTTTAATTTAAATTTTTTTTAATGAAATTATCATATTCTACTTGCTGACGTCTCTTTTTCTCTTATTCTCTTTGGTAGCCGCCACCATTTTACTGTTGTCTGAGAAGCCAGCATCGTCAATACTAGCATGTCTATATCTGCTTATCTACGAAAAGGAAAAAAACGAAAGTTTTTTTTTCTTATTTAAACAAAAACATAGTTGTGGCAAATTTTAATTAAAGTTCAGAGATAACGAGCATGTGAAAACACTGTGTTAAGAAACAACTATTGAATTGTGAGTGCCACTATATTCTGGGATAAAGTCTCTTGTGGTTGAATAACAACTTTGGTTTTAAACCCTGCCTGCATCATATTAGGGCTTATTATTTAAGAAAAAAGAGGACAATTAATTGCTGAATTTTAGTGCCAGTCTGGACAAGATATGAATTGATGTATATATTTATCGATTTACCTCCTCAGATTTCTCGTTATTCTCTTTGCTTGTCACCATTTCAATATTGTTTGAGATGCCGGAATTGCCATCGGCAGAGACGTGCTTGTCTTTTGAGTTGTATTTCCAAAGAGTTTTGGAGGAGCCGGCATCACCACCAATAGAGGTGCGCTCGACGTTCGAATTGTATTCCCAAAGAGTTTTAGAGGAGGCGGCATCGCCCCTGGCAGAGGCGTGCTCGTCGTTCGAGTTGTATTTCCAATAAGTTTTGGAGGAGCCGTCATCGCCGCCGGCAGAGGCGTGCTCGTCTTTGGACTTGTATTTCCAAAGAGTTCTAGAGGAGCCGTCATCGCTGCCTGCAGAGGCGTGCTCGACGTTCGAGTTGTATTTGGCGTGCCCGTCTTTCGAGTTGTATTCCCAAAGAGCTTTGGAGGAGCCGGCATCGCCGCCGGCTGAGGGGTGCCCGTCTTTCGAGTTGTATTCCCAAAGAGCTTTGGAGGAGCCGGCATCGCCGCCGGCAGAGGCGTGCTCGTCTTTCGAGTTGTATTCCCAAAGAGCTTTGGAGGAGCCGGCATCGCCGCGGGCAGAGGCGTGCTCGTCTTTCGAGTTGTATTCCCAAAGAGCTTTGGAGGAGCCGGCATCGCCGCGGGCAGAGGCGTGCTCGTCTTTCGAGTTGTATTCCCAAAGAGCTTTGGAAGAGCCGGCATCGCCGCCGGCAGAGGCGTGCTCGTCTTTCGAGTTGTATTCCCAAAGAGCTTTGGAGGAGCCGACATCGCCGCGGGCAGAGGCGTGCTCGTCTTTCGAGTTGTATTTCCAAAGAGCTTTGGAGGAGCCGGCATCGCCGCGGGCAGAGGCGTGCTCGTCTTTCGAGTTGTATTTCCAAAGAGCTTTGGAGGAGCCGGCATTGCCGCCGGCAGAGGCGTGCTCGTCTTTCGAGTTGTATTTCCAAACAGCTTTGGAGGGGCCGGCGGAGGCATGCTCGTCTTTGAACGTCACCATTCCAATACTGTTTGAGGAGTTTGGTTCACCAGAGTCGGCCGCCACTGTTTCCTCCTTGACCTCATCGGTGATCATTTGTCCAAAATCGTGGAGGTTGGTATTTAGAAGTTGATAAGGAGAGAGCGTAGAGAGCTTTGAGAGAAGAAAGTGAGGAGGAGCTTTGTTGCTGCCAAGCTTGAGGTTCCAATATTGAATTGCAGCAGCTTTTGCATTGACAGTGGATGGGATATGCACTGCAGTACTCGTGCTGCTGCTGCAAAAAATAAAGAGAGAAAGAAGCAAGAGGAAGAGAGTAGGAATGGCCATTTTTAGCACTGAATAACTTGGTTTTGGTTTTGGTTTTGGTTTTGGTTTGTCTTGATTGATAGCATGAGGAGAGGCGCTATTTATAAGGGATTAATCTTGGTTTCAAATGCAACTTTGATATTGACATTTTGCCATAGCAATTATTATCAGCACTAGGAAGTCGATGTCTCTCATTTCAAGATTAGTATAATTAACCTCTACTAGTATTTTTGCACGCACGGGAAATTGAAAATCGCTAATTTAAAATTTTAAATAGGAAGGAAGTGACAGCGTGGATGGTTTTGAAAAGTGACGAAGCCAGAAAGAAATATTTAAAATTTGAGAAGTTTATCATATGAATAGCATGATATGAGAGAACTCATTTGGGGAATTTTCTTATCATTCATATTCATTTGTTAACAAAGTTAGACAGTAATAGATGATATGAGCTAGCTGAATGAAATCATATAGGAAGTATGCTCCCTCATTTAGCAAGCTATTGATGGATACCAATGTAACCAATGCCCATTGACTCCAGCACCCACACCCTCTTAATCCAATCTTTATCTCCTCCAATAAACCTACAAACTTCCTTTCTATTAATTTATTCGCTAAATGGTATATAAATATATATTATTTCATTAAAATAAAAGATAAATATATATTTCAAATTATGGCACTTAAATACCTAGATTTTTGACACTTTGCTACTATCCATTCTCTAGAAGTGGGTAAAATCATTCTCTATTTTCAATTTCGAGGAAAAATCTTATAAAATAATGTAAGAAGCAAATAGAAATCTAAAAGGAACTTTACACGGTCTTGAGAATTGGTAGGGAACAAATTTCCATAAGGCAAAATTTAAGTTATTAAAATGCCACGTTTTGAAATATAAGTATTTATCTGCTATTTGAATAAAACAATGAATATTTATACATAGTTTAGCCAAATTTAATTGAAACCTCTCGGATTCAAGTCTTGCTTTTGTTGCCTTAAAAGACCAATATTTTTTAACCTTTCGACTATTATATTTTTAATGTATCCAATTGATTTTGTCATATTTCTTACTGTATTGATTATTAAGCAAAGTGAATACATTCTCATTTCACCATAATTACCTATCCTCATCAATTAAACTCCAAAGTTGGAAATATTAGATTGATATCCGTTGTCACGACTCGGAAAAGGCACGTGACTGACACTTGAATCGTGTGAAGTCTATAAGACCCCATCTAATTCAAGTAAGCCAACAGTCTAGAAATCTAAACATTTTTAGGGGAAAAATAATGGAGTGCAGTTTTGAAATAAGGTGTACTGAAATCTAGTTTATTCTTATATATATAGATAAGTAGTAATATATGAAACACTATATTTGTATCTAACTTGAAAACCTTTTGTCATTTAAAATTTGGGCAGCACCTCCTTTGTAATTTTTAACCCGAAAGCGAATACAAACAATAATATATAAGGCATCCCTAAGCGGGAGCTAGCTCTTCACCAATTGGTGGAAACAACCACCCGAGATAAAATAAATATACAACGCCGAAGGGCGAGTATCAAAACACGGAAAGAAAGTAAAGAATTCAACATCATCAAGAAAGCCAGAAAACCATAATAATACATGAGCGCGACTCTAAGGTCAAAAGAATAAACAACTGCGGTTATCTAAGTCTACTAAATATACAAGTCTGGTTGATGGAGCTTTAAACTAGATACAACTGAATAAATAAAAGTACAATGGTGGTCACGATGCAAGTGAACCCACCTACCAAAGCAATCACCCGGAAGGAAGTGGTGTGCCAGCGAAGCCTCTATGGAACCTGTACGGTTAAATCTGCAAGAAACTGTGGCACAACGGGGGTGAGTTACCAACTCGTGAGTAGAAGACATCACCGAGTAGAAATCGAAGGTATGACGATCTTCTAGGTCATACAGTAATATACTCAAATATAACACTGAAACATCTAGCAGTGGCAAGGGTAATCATCTGAGCATATGTTGGCTATAGTGCCCTCAAGTCAATTATTGAATTACAGGCACGCGATTGTGATGATTGAGGGAGAACCTATACCGGTATAACAGTTTTACTCGAGATGATAGTATGCTATCTGGTTTGTCTTTATCATCATGTACATGCTTCAGGTGGTATTACAGATCACTATTACATGTTGATAGAGCCCATAGGATTCTTGCTTGACTATCGACATTATGATGGCGATCATATACGTGGGAGCCGGGTGGTCTATAAGCATATCCTTAAAAGTCTCTAGTCATGGGAGTATCGAGACTAGGCATCAGTACTCCGGAGTAGACTAGTATATACTCATCCAGACCCTGACAAGGGGTGGTGTCCGGTCTCACAAGTCATTGGTGTTAGTTTGTTCACCTAAGATAGTATACATGTGCTCATTGGGTTATGAGTACACTAGACGGACTCGTCGGGAACATGCTAGTTGGTATTATACCTATTGTCAGATGGTAGTTCCCAGGTGACATGTGTACAGGTTAGTCTGTCGACCTGAGATTGTCATTTGTCTCGTGTGAGTTCCCACTGTGCTTTGATTACTACCCTACCACGGCTCAAAGGAGTCGTGCAAACAGGTTTTAGTTGGGTACAGTCCCGAGCCATATGGAGGCAGTGAGTGGATCGTCGAGAATTCGTCTCTCCCGGTATTGGGGGTTGATGTCGTGCAGTGCACGTGTGGCCATCACTAGAAATCCTTGGCCAAGGTAGTCGAGAATTATTGATCTAGGATCAGTAGTTTCTCAGGTGGTGATGGGTTTCATACCGACACGAATTATCGCGTTATTAGGGATTTGACTTTATCCACCCCCCTAGACTCGATATGCGATACTCATGGACGAACAGGCCGGACTGTACGGAGATTGTCACTGTCAGGCTCAGTAGGGGTACGGATGAGTTTGCTCGTCGGCCTTCCTTTCGCTCAATATTTGGGTATCCATTACGTACAACAAGTGCCGCTGACGTGCTTGTGGTTAAACCAACCGCCAGCGTACTGACGAGTCTTTAGAGTCCTACATAGAGGGTTTTCACGGTTCAGACGATATGGTGTAGATGACGTATGTTGGTACATACAGGTGTCCGATTAAATATTTGTACAGGCTGCACAGACTTTAATCGGACGGTTGATAATACTAGCGGCTTAGGACTGAGCCGGATTATTAAATCAGGTTTTGATTTAATAATTTATATATGTATTTATATATATGTATTCTAGTATTATTGTTCACTATTCATTTTCTCTCTTGGCTATTCGTATTTTTGTACGAGTACGCGTATATGTATTTCGATACGTGTACCGGAAAGTATTCCGTATTTATACGGAATAGCTTCTAGAAGATGGACACCTCATTATTGATTTTCTTTTTAGAAAATCATTTTGGAAATGAGGTGGAGGGGTGAGTTGGCATGAGCATGGGTCATGGCATGTAGAGAGGTATGTCATGGATTTGTTAAATGGAAATTAAGGAGATATTTTTCCATGGTTGAATTATTGTGGCCATTATTCTTTACATGCCAAGCCATCTATTATTGACTTGATTCATTCTTGAATTGATTTCTCACTTACTTTATGGCTTCATTTTTCTCATTCTCACTTGGAGAAAAACACTTAGCCATTTCTTTAGTTGCTCATGCCATTGTTTTCTTCACCTCCTTCTTCATCTTCTATGGTTGCTCTTGGAGCATTTTGATGAGAGAAAAATTATAGTGAGATAATCCTATACCTCCACTCTCCATTGTCAGCAACCTTGGAGCGTTGGTTGCCTTGCTAGGCAAGGTTGAAGCTTGCGCCGTTTCCTTTGGGTGGATCATCGTAGATGGAGCAAGACCGGTAACCAAAGTCGATCTGCGACCACTAGGAGCTTGGGATGATGGTTGAAGACCCGAAGGACTTGGTTCATTCGGTATAACCATTCCTAACTCTTTATATTGCTTTATAGTATAGGGTTTAGGGTAGATCCGGGCATCGGGTTGTGGTAGCGCCAGTTTTGAAAATTTTTGTTCCGCATTTGGCCACGGTTTGATGGCCGAGGCGCTGCCGTAACCCAACATGGTATCAGAGCCAACCCTTAAACCCTTAGCTAGTTAGTTTAGACGATGTTAAAGTATCGAAACCGAAACAACTCCGAAACAATACCACGAATATTTCAGTTTCTGTCAATTTTTCAAAGTCTTCAAAATTTTTTAAACAATTGCAGAAGACTATTTTTGTGACAACTAGAACACCCTACAAAAACGAGCCCCATTCACCTGTTTTGACCCGGTGAGATTGCTTAAAAAACGGGTGTCGCCGGTTTTTTATTGGAATTGGGACTTGAATTTTGTAGGGTTATCTAGTCTCTGGAATATTGGTTCAATGGTATTGTTTGTTTTGCCCATTTTGGATATTATGTTATCTTTTCTTCAGGGGCAATTCGGGATGTTTCGAAGTCGATAATTTAACACTGTTTAAATGTTTACAGTACATGCATTACTATCTGCGACCGTGAATGTCATTAGAGCGGTGTAACCCGTCTAACTGCTATATGTTTTTTTTAGACGAGTTTGCGACGTGACATTCACGTTGATGTTCTGTGTTGTGCTGTGATTGTGGTTGGATCGTCGTGGTGGATAGCTTTGGTGCAATGGTAGTATAGTTTAGACTCATTTGTACATTTGATATTGCAGGGCGAGTGTTCGACATGTGGACTGCCGTCACTGCCAGTTTGTATATTATTTGTTTGGGGCACGACCGGGTTGAGGTTGATGTCACCTTTGTACATATTATTTTCTTTTCTGTACTAGGATTACCCCACGGTGGAGTGCACGAATAGCCGGGCTCTAGAGGGCAATGGATCCGCATCTCATGGTGTTAAGACGTAGGGGATCTTACTCTAGATTTGGCGGGCTATTCGCCGCACTCGTAGTGGGTATAGGTTGACCAACGGAGGGGTGCTCAAGTTACCGGATTCCGTTAAGTGCTGGGTGGCCCATTCACGTTGTTGATTGGGGTTTCCTCACTTCTGGGATTGGCGGGTAACTTGCCGCACTCGTAGGTGTCTAGGTTTTTATTGCACAGGCTATCCACATGACAAGGAACGTCGGGTCTCATTTGCGGCTCAAGTGAAACCCGAGGCTCCAGGATTATCCACCATTCTGTGTTGCTAGGCTGAGATTATGTGATGTTGCTTTATATCATGTCTGGGATGATGTATATATATATATATATATATATATATATATATATATATATACACACACATACTAGTAGAGGTTGTATATGTTTTTCACCCGCGCTAGTCCAGTCCCCACTCTGTCGTTAGTTAAGCAACCTAACGGGTGATGACGGGACCCAGTGGCGAATGCGGATGGCATATACGTACATCATATTTTCGTTCTTTTCTGGTGTGATTAATTGATGGGACTGCGTTGATTTTGATCAATGCAAGGATAAAACAACCTATATATGATGTTGTTGGAACCAAGTTTTTAAAAACTGACATTACAGACGTTCTCTTTTATTTTGCACAGTAGTATTCGATTGGGAATATCCTGCACCTCATTCGACGAGGCAAGGGCCGGGATCCATTCATCGGGAGTGACCCATTGGGCAGAAGTTTGCGTCAACGTAATAACTTTACTATAGTCAATTCTTTTACTTTGCATCGTGGTATTCATTTGGGAATATCCTGCACCTCATTCGACGAGAAAAGAGCCGAGATCCCTTCACTAGGAGTGACCTCTTTAGCAAAAGTTTGCGCCACTATATATTTGCAAAACCACTTGGATTCCTTCAACGATATCAAGTTTATTACGTTAAAGGTTTTTCGCCAAAAACCGGCCGTAGCCCTCCGTCATTTCAGTTTAGTATTGCTTAGTATTCGTGCTACGTATGTCGTGCTTAGCCGAGGCGTAGTGTTCAGTAGTTATGTAGTGCTTTTCTATTGCATGGATATGTGATTGGTTAGGACGGTCGTGCGGTCATTTTGGCTCAATCAAGGACACTTGCGGGTGGGTCTAATGCAATCAAGATAATGACGGGTTGAACTTGACTAGGATCCTTTGATATGTTGGCTCAGTCAAGGTCACTTGGGTCCTAGGGGTTAAAACACACATCGGGAGTTTCAAACATACATAAAACTTGCCAGACATGCGTATACTTTCTGGAGTATGGTGACTTAAGTGGCTTCCATCAGGTTATCTTGCGATAATAGTTGTATCCCGATTCTCACTGATGAGTATGTTTACTCCTCGGGTGATTTTAGATGATCCCGACTAATTCTCCTTTTGGGTTTGGAGGAGAATTTGAGGAAACAGTGAGAGCCATCCTGATTAGATAAAGTGATTAACCATTTGATCTAGGTTAGAGTGCACGCTGGGTGTTTCTTTTCTCTCTCTCTTTAGCAGCGACCATGGCTCGGCCCTAAACTAAAACTCAAGAAAACCAAGTTAACCGAACCTTCTTAAAACACTTTGGCTTTTGGATTGTCAGGGAGTCGCATATATCATTGCCACTTCTACATCACCTTTGCGTTTCTCCAGAACACCCCGTATCACTATGAAGATCCACATTTATTGGATAATCAATCGTATAGTTACATACGAACTCGAAGAAACTTGTTCCAGATTCGAGGATGGATTCTGGTTCAGGAGAAATTGAATAGGATTATTGAGTTGTCTTTTCTCTTTACCTTCTCTCAAGTTGTAAGTGCTCCTAGGATTAGGAGAGGGTATACCTATTACGCTTATTAGATAGTCTTCTTCCAAACCTGTAATACCCAGTTCTTTTTGTAATCCAATATCCGTATTTTTTATAAAAAGGGTTATTTAAAAATTTACTTATTGATATTTATAAATAGTTTAAGTATCCTAATTCGTTTATTCTATTTTCCCTACTTAAATTCCTTTTATTTGTCTCTTCATTATTTTCTTTCCTACCCAACTAAAACCAGCCTAAAGGAAAATAAATTAAACTAAATCCTAAACTCTTAATTGCTGGCCCAGCCCACTCCCCTATTTCTTTTTCTCAAACATTTCCCGGCCCGGCCTTTCACCTCCCAAGCCCGGCCCCTTTCCTTTTTCCCTTATTGTTTTATTTGTTCTGGCCGGCCCAGCCCACTCCAACTCGACCCGACCCGCCCCAACTCAACCCGACCTGCTTCACTTACCCTCTTCCCCAACGTCCATATCTTCTCCCGCCCATTTTTCCTTCGCGAACCTCACTCCCCACGTCGCCTCGCGCCCACATCGCCGCGCTCGTCGCCCACGCCGCACACTCCCTCGCGAGCTCATCAACCCACTTCCCGTCTCAAACTCCACTCTCCCCCATCACCCTCGCTCTCTCGTCTTCCTCACTTCTCCTCTCCAACTCACTCCCTGCTACCTCTCTCCCGCGACGACGACGACGACAACCTCCTCGTCGACTCCCTCACTCCCTCTCACAAACCCAAACTACCTCATCTCCCATCACTGCCTCACCACGTCTCCCCTGCACCTTCAAACCCACCGAGCTCGAGCCAACTCTAGACAACCCATCGACAGCCGAATCCACCACCGAGCTCCGAACCCAGTGCACCTCCTCGCCACCGCCGCCGCTGACTCCACTCATCATTCCTCCCTCGCTCTCTTCTCTCCAGAACTCACCCCTTAATCCGCCGCCGAGCTCCTCTGCGTCACCTCGGCCACCGCCTGCACCTCACGCCGGTGAACTATCCACTGCACTCAAACCCCTCGTCGACGCCTCTGCACCCCCGCATCATTATCACCACAGCCTAAGCCCCATTTCTCCCCTCTGCAACTTCACTCTCTCTCTCCCCCTCTGCAACTTCTCCCTCTCTCTCTCTCCCCTATGCAACTGTTCTCTTTCTCTCTCTCTCTCTCCCCCTCTGCAACTTCTCTCTCTCTCTCTCCCCTCTGCAACTGCTCTCTCTCTTTCCCCCCCTCTGCAACTGCTCTCCCTCTCTCTAACCCTAAACACCGTGTAAGTGCACGGCGGCGCCCCGGCCATCAATCCGACGGCCAAATGCGGAAGCAGTGATAAACTTTGAATTTTACTTGAACTGGCAAACCGTCGCGCACTAATACCCGGATCGAACCATTAATTAGTCCTAGCTAACTACAAGATGGGAAGAGAGACATACCGACTGATCCGAGTCCTCCGGTCTTCTCGTCGTCGTCCCGATCTCCTGCGGAAGCTCCGGTCTCCACCTCGTCGCCGGAAGTGCACCACATCGCCTACTTCTTTTACGGGCTCCCACCTCAATGCCGAGGAAACTCGGGCATGAAGCTGGCTAGTCGACGTGCCCAAGATTTGCTGTAGAATATAGTGTGGATCTATATGTCTCATTTGGGGTATTGGAAGTTGCCATTTTGGTGAAGGGAAGATACAAGAACTATGTTGAGGAACTTTGGGGATTTTGGAACATAAAATGAACCAAAAACCCCCCACTAAAATTTTGGGACAGCCCCACCCCTCAAGAGGTCGGCCATTTCATGGTGGAGAGAGGAATGAGAGAGTGGGAGAGCTTACCAAAAAATGGGAGCTATACTCATCTCATACAAGAGAGAGAGAGTCAAGATAAAGAGGTGGTTGAAAAGCAAGTGATGATGAGAAACAATGATCACTCCCAAAACCAATACTCAACCAACAATCACCAACAACCATGATTGTTTACAAAGTCAAGCCATGATGGAAAAGAAAGAGTCAAAGGATGGGCTCCATCATGAAACCATCATGATACAAATATATGCAAAGAACCCCTCTACAAAATGCTTATTTGCAACAATGCAAATAAGCCCTCCTCCACCAATCTTCGGCCAATGAACGATACAAAGGAAATTGGCCGAAACAGAAAGCAAACTGGTAACTCCAGAAAACTGGTCCCGTAATAAATTACAGGAAAACCCCGATACTGTGCATACACACCCGCATTTGTATTCCGACCGAAATACAAATGCAATGAGACAAAATCTACACTGTACTATACTAGAATCCGGCTTAAACCAAAGCCGACCAGTAATATCCGTTCGATCCTGATCCGTGCAATACCGCACGTATCTGATCGAACCCTGCCATATAACCATACGGCCTGTAGTACAAACTGTCCGATCCTGATCCGTGCAATACCGCACGTATCTGATCGGACCTTGCCATATCTCCATACGGCCTCTACAACTTTTCGCCCGAAAGCTGAGTAACTGAATGTGGGGGACTCTAAAGACTCGTCAACACCTTGGTTGTGGATTTAACCACTAGCACGTCAGAGGTATAAGCCAATACGTAACGGGCTACCAGGTATTGACTAAAAGGGACGTCTGTGAGCGAACTCAGCCCGACAACCCTACTGAGCCTGTCAGTGACAATATTCGTACAGTCCGGTCCGTTCGTGTATGAGTATCGCATGGCGGCCTAGGGGGTTGGTAAAAGTCAGACCCCCAAAAGCGGTACAAGTCGTGTCGGAGTGTAGCCCAGAACACCCTGAGATACTACTGGAATACCTACCAGTAAATCTCCTTGCCTCGGCCGAGAGCTTCGTGTAATGGCTCTCCTAGACACAGCACGACCTCACCCCCAATACCGGGAGAGACGAACCCCTGAAGATGCGCTCACTGCCTCCATGTGGCTCGGGACTGTACCCAACTAAAACCTGTTTGCACGACTCCTTTGAGCCGTGGTAGGGTAGTAATCAAAGTACAGTGGGAACTCACACAAGACAAATGACGATCCCCAGGTCGATGAACTAATCTGCACACATGTCACCAGGGAACTGCCATCTGACGTCTGGTATATGACCAACTAGCATGTTCCCGGCGAGTCCTGTCCGGTGTACTCATAACCCAATGAGCACCTGTATACATCTTAGGTGATCCAACTGACACCAGTGGCTTGTGAGACCGGCCACCCCCCTCGTCGGGGTCTCGACTGTATACACTAGTCTACTCTGGAGTATCGACGCCCTGTCTCGAAACTCACACGACTAGGGACCATTTAAGGATATGCTTATAGACCCCAGCTCCCACTTATATGATCGCCCTCATACTGCTGGTGGTCAAGCAAGAATCCTAGGGGCTCTATCAACGTGTAATAGCAACTTGTCAGGTCACCTAAAACAGTACACGATGATAAAGGTAAACCAGATAGCATACTATCATCTCGAGTAAGACTGTCCTACCGGGATAGGTCCTCCATCAATCATTACGATCACGTACCTGTGACCTAATAATTGACTCTGAGGGCACTATCTCCAACAATCTCCCACTTGCACTCAAGGCTAATTATTGCGATGTCGCATACTCACAGCCCGTGTGATACCGAACACCCAACTCCTCTACTAGTCAGTCTCACAAAGCTCGTTTGCGAAACTATTGCGTTTGAGGAATAGCCTTAGTGAGTGGATCCGCTTTGTTGTTTCTTTCTATGTCTCTCTATATCTCAAGTTCGCGGAGAAAGCCATCTCCCGAAAAGAGCAATACCTGTCTTAGAATATGTCTGGATGTCTGATGGGACCTAGCTCAGAAATGAACTCCAAATCCAAATTTCTTAGACTGTATCGTTAACTGAACTTAATCAGTATCCTGCGCCATGCCACCCTCAGTATTGTTTTGGACCACCTGTCCAAAATACTGCCCCTCGTCAGAAGGAAAACTATAACTCTGACAACCTCCTTGTCGTCCATGTCACCTTGGAAGCCTGGAATGATAACTGTCTCCCGAATGAGACTGTCGTTATCATATCCCTAGAACATCCACTTATGTTCTAAAATTGCTTCCGATCGTTTCTCCAGGATTGGATCAATGTCAACTTATTGCATCTAGTGCAAGAACAACATCTGGTGTGGTACTTGACATCTCATGATTGACTCAATTGCCTGAGCAAGTGATCTGCCAATCATGCACATCCCTCTCTACTTTAGTCTGTAAGACACCTTTAGAGAAGGTGACTCCATCACCTGCAGGTACACTACCGTGCCAGGAGTCGTCCATCCTAAAAACTCTTAGAATGCTGTCAAAGTACCCTGATTGGGAAACCACCCAAACCTAGATCTAAAACCATAGATCTAGTAACCAGTATGTCTGATATAAAATCTATTTCCTTTGTGGAGAAACCACTGTGTGACGACCAAAGTATAACCGATCGTAGTATAGGAGTTTCTTTTCCTACTCTGTGTATGTCATCCAAATACCAGGATATCACACCCTACTACCTTCTCAACAGATCCATCCCCTATTCTGATGAAGTCAAACCCATGACTGTCACGTCAGAAATAGATGATCTATCTCCGCTATATCTGCTTTAGTCTATAAATAGACATAAGCCATCTGTCCACCAATGCTTCCGCTGCTCCCACTGACTACGACAACCCTCTGGCAGAGTCATATAGACGTACACTTCTAAAACTAGTTTAGAACGACGCTATACTCATCCTCCCGCTGGGTCTCGCAGCCTGGAACAACAGCAGTGGTAATTGTGGGTAAACAAGAACTTCCCTGTCACCGTCCTTGAGGCTACCGTAGTACCTCTCGGGTGCCTGAAGTTACCCACCTTATCTGCGGAGTGGCCAATAGAATGTCAATCCAGATTGAATCTTTAGGTTCCCATCAAATCTTCAGTAATCGTTTGTGGTTCTGGAATCACTTCCAGTTCTACCATACTCCCACTACTATTTTTTTTTTTTTGAAAAAATCCATTTTTGATAAAACTGTGGCGAGTCTAGAACAATATCGCTATTGTTCATCCAGATGGTAGAAAGTCAACCCTCGTCATAGCCTGGGTTAACCCACAAACAGCCATTACAGAATCGTGCCTTGAGTTGTCCAGTGTCTGGTTTTAATCATAAGCCGGACAACTCCCCGTACCTTAACACCGTTAAGATATGAACTGTTCTATATCCAATATAGAAACAGAGGCACTGATTTAATTGAACCAGATCCAAATCATGCAACTGTCTCCAGTGCATGTCAACTAAAAGGAAGGAGGCCGATCAGCGTTACTCAACTTAGGAGCATTTCCAATTATGAGTAACCTGAAAGAGAAGCAAGTTCTCTTAATCATTACTATCAACTGAATACCATACTCAAGTATCTACATCTTCGATCACTTTGAAGAATCCCGATACTTGCAATACTTGATTCTCTACTTTACTCAAATACCTATAACTTCTCAAAATTCGGACCCTGTGTTTCCACGAAACACTTGTCTAAAAACTAGAGAAGTCCTAAGTAACCCGAATATAGTACGAGGACCAACCCCTCTGTCCTGATGGACCCTGGACAACATACAATACTCTGTATAAGTCCCTTGAGTCTGATAACTCATTCACTGTGTGTCGTAGGTTGAAAACTGTACTTATGGTCAAGAAGAATCACACCGCTATTTAATGCTCCTTACCTAACCATCCACTGATATAGGCAAATGTCATCGACATAATATCAAAATGATATATCTCACTCTATAAAAATAGACGTACAGATATATCAACTTGAAATTGGTGCATAACAGCGGATATTCAAAACCAAATATTTGCCGACCGGCAAACAGCCCAGGTGATTTCCTCAAATATCACCGATTACAATGAATCCCGATATAATGAGGATGATCACCCAATTTCCAATAACCTACTCCCACTCATCATCTGTAAAACCATATAGATGTGAGAATCATACCTGGTAAATACATACCCTGGAGTAAGTATCTAATCGGGAAATCAGTTTTCCTTTAACAGTACACAGTGAGACTGAAACATTGAAACGTTTCGATGGGGTATCCTGGTATTCCTAGTAATGCCTCTTCCAGATTCACAAATGTAACCGTATAGTTCTTTGCCACCTCTCCGAATCCCTTCATATGTCTTTAGTCATTACCTTCTGCACACCCCTTAGGCCAAATGGTTTTCTTCCTTCCCTACCGTTCGGCACCAGCCTATGGTTTGGAAGAAGACTATCCAATAAGCATAATGGGTGTACTGTCCTAATCCTAGGAACACTCGCAAAGCGAGAGAAGGTGAAGATAAAAGACACCTGAATAAATCTTATTCCTATTTCTCCTGAACCAGAATCCATCCCCGAACTGGAACAAGTTCCTTTCGAGTTCGTATATAACCATACGATGGAATATCCAATATAACTGTGGATCTTCGTAGTGATACGGAGTGTCCTGGAGAAATACAAAGGTGATTTTAGGATTGGCGAAGAAATACCTGGTTTGGTCGTGAATACTTGTTGCAATTTACTTTGCCCTCTTACTAATCCCTTACTTTGTCTTAACTTAATACCTTCTGCACACCATCGTTAGGCTAATTGGTTTTCTTCATTCCCTACCGGTCGGCACCAGCCTAAGGTTTGGAAGAAGACTATCCAATTTGCGTAATAGGTGTACTATCTTCTAAACCAAGGAGTACTCACAACCCGAGAGAAGGTAAAAGGAAAAGACAACTGAATAATCCTATCCGTTTTCTCCGGAACCTGAAACCATCCTCGAATAAATTCCTTCGAGTTCGTATATAACCATACGATGGTTTTGTCCAATGGAAGTGGACGTTCGTAGTAATACGGGGTGTTCTGGAGAAAAGGGTAAAAGTAGGAGTGGCAATGAGGTTAGCAACTCTGACAATCCAAAAGCCAGTGTTAAGACGGTTCGGTCAACTTGGTCACTGAGTCATAATCTTAGGGTCGGGTCAATGGTCGCTACTAAAAAAGAGAGAGAAAAGAAACACTCAGCGTGCACTCTAACCTAGATCAGAATGGTTACCAATTTATCTAATCTGGAAACCTCCCACTGTACCGTCAAATTCTCCTCCAAACCTGAAAGAAGAATTAGTCGGGATCACCCGAGGAGTAAACCAACTCATCAGTGGGAATCGGGATCTAACTATCATCGCATGATAACGTGACGGAATCCGCTCACATCATCACACTCCAGAAGGTATGCGCATATCTGGCAGGTTTCAGTTCTTTTGAAACTCCCGATGAGATTTCTGCCCCATGCTCTTATGACCTTGGCGTGAGGTCAAAATATCATAAGTCACATGTCAAGTTCTGCCCGTCATTATCCAGGTTAATTTGAACCCACCCATACATACCCTTGACGTAGGCCAAAATAGTAGTACGACTGTCCCAAACCAACGCATCTATCTATGCAACAGATAAATACCCGGCAGCTACCGATCACTATGCCTTGGCGTGAGGTCAAAATACATAGCTTGAATACTACCGAACATTTAACTGAAATGACGGAGGGCTACGAATGGTTTCTGGCGAAAACCTTTAACGTAATGAACTTGATATCGTTGAAGGAACGGATAGCTTTTTTTTAAAATATAGTGACGAAAACCGTTGCTAAAGAGGTCACTCCCGGTGAAGAGATCTCGGCTCTTTCCCCGTAGAATGAGGTGCAGGATATTCCAACTGAATACCACGGTGCAAAGCAAAAGTAATCGGCTATAGTGAAGTTAATGCCCTGACGCAAACTTCTGTCCAAGGGGTCACTCCCGGTGAAGGGATCTCGGCCCTTGCCTCGTCGACTGAGGAGCAGGATATTCCAACTGAATACCACGATGCAAAACAAAAGTGAACGTCCTTGCAATAACAGCTTTTTGAAAAGTGTTCCAACAACATCAGATTAGGTTTGTTTTTAACTTGCATTGATCCGAATCAACGCAGTCCCATCAATTGATCACACCAAAAAGAATGAAAATATACTGATGTACGTATATGCCATCCGCATTCGCCACTGGGTCCCGTCATTACCCGTTAGGTTAGCTAACTAACGACAGAGCGGGGACTGGACTAGCGCGGATGCAAGCAAAAATGCGGATTTTGGAATTTTGGTCGATCGGAAATGCAAAACACATTAAACCAAGGTAGACTAAGTTAATGGCGAGGCTCTGATACCACTGTAAGTGCACGGCGGCGTCCCGGCCGTCAATCCGACGGCCAAATGCGGAAGCGGTGATAAACTTTGAATTTTACTTGAACTGGCAAACCGCCGCGCACTAATACCCGGATCGAACCATTAATTAGTCCTAGCTAACTACAAGATGGGAAGAGAGATATACCGACTGATTCGAGTCCTCCGGTCTTCTCGTCGTCGTCCCGATCTCCTGCGGAAGCTTCGGTCTCCACCTCGTCGCCGGAAGTGCACCACATCGCCTACTTCTTTTACGGGCTCCCACCTCAATGCCGAGGCAACTCGGGCACGAAGCTGGCTAGTCGACGTGCCCAAGATTTGCTGTAGAATATAGTGTGGATCTATATGTCTCATTTGGGGAATTGGAAGTTGGCATTTTGGTGGAGGGAAGATACAAGAACTATGTAGAGGAACTTTGGGGATTTTGGAACATAAAATGAACCAAAAACCCCCCACTAAAATTTTGGGACAGTCCCACCCCTCAAGAGGCCGGCCATTTCATGGTGGAGAGAAGAATGAGAGAGTGGGGGAGCTTACCAAAAAATGGGAGCCATACTCATCTCATACAAGAGAGAGAGAGAGTCAAGATAAAGAGGTGGTTGAAAAGCAAGTGATGATGAGAAACAATGATCACTCCCAAAACCAATACTCAACCAACAATCACCAACAACCATGATTGTTTATAAAGTCAAGCCATGATGGAAAAGAAAGAGTCAAAGGATGGGCTCCATCATGAAACCATCATGATACAAATATATGCAAAGAACCCCTCTACAAAATGCTTATTTGCAACAATGCAAATAAGCCCTCCTCCACCAATCTTCGGCCAATGAACGATACAAAGGAAATTGGCCGAAACAGAAAGCAAACTGGCAACTCCAGAAAACTGGTCCCGTAATAAATTACAGGAAAACCCCGATACTGTGCATACACACCCGCATTTGTATTCCGACCGAAATACAAATGCAATGAGACAAAATCTACACTGTACTATACTAGAATCCGGCTTAAACCAAAGCCGGCCAGTAATATCCGTTCGATCCTGATCCGTGCAATACCGCACGTATCTGATCGAACCCTGGCATATAACCATACGGCCTGTAGTACAAACTGTCCGATCCTGATCCGTGCAATACCGCACGTATCTGATCGGACCTTGCCATATCTCCATACGGCCTCTACAACTTTTCGCCCGAAACCTGAGTAACTGAATGCGGGGGACTCTAAAGACTCGTCAACACCTTGGTTGTGGATTTAACCACTAGCACGTCAGAGGTATAAGCCAATACGTAACGGGCTACCAGGTATTGACTAAAAGGGACATCTGTGAGCGAACTCAGCCTGACAATCCTACTGAGCCTGTCAGTGACAATATCCGTACAGTCCGGTCCGTTCGTCTATGAGTATCGCATGGCGGGCCTAGGGGGTTGGTAAAAGTCAGACCCCCAAAAGCGGTACAAGTCGTGTCGGAGTGTAGCCCAGAACACCCAGAGATACTACTGGAATACCTACCAGTAAATCTCCTTGCCTCGGCCGAGGGCTTCGTGTAATGGCTCTCCTAGACACAGCACGACCTCACCCCCAATACCGGGAGAGACGAACCCCTGAAGATGCGCTCACTGCCTCCATGTGGCTCGGGACTGTACCCAACTAAAACCTATTTGCACGACTCCTTTGAGCCGTGGTAGGGTAGTAATCAAAGTGCAGTGGGAACTCACACAAGACAAATGACGATCCCCAGGTCGATGAACTAACCTGCACACATGTCACCAGGGAACTGCCATCTGACGTCTGGTATATGACCAACTAGCATGTTCCCGGCGAGTCCTGTCCGGTGTACTCATAACCCAATGAGCACCTGTATACATCTTAGGTGATCCAACTGACACCAGTGGCTTGTGAGACCGGCCACCGCCCCTCGTCGGGGTCTCGACTTATACACTAGTCTACTCTGGAGTATCGACGCCCTGTCTTGAAACTCACACGACTAGGGACCATTTAAGGATATGCTTATAGACCCCAGCTCCCACTTATATGATCGCCCTCATACTGCTGGTGGTCAAGCAAGAATCCTAGGGGCTCTATCAACGTGTAATAGCAACTTGTCAGGTCACCTAAAGCAGTACACGATGATAAAGGTAAACCAGATAGCATACTATCATCTCGAGTAATACTGTCCTACCGGGATAGGTCCTCCATCAATCATTGCGATCACGTACCTGTGACCTAAAAATTGACTCTGAGGGCATTATCTCCAACACACCGAGCTTGGACCCCGTTGTGCACATCACCGGAGCTACGCCGCCGACCATCGCCAACCCCGGCACAGTCCAAAAGATCGACAGAGCATCCCACTCTGCTCCCAGCGAACACGAGTCACCTCGGACACTCCGACGTCGAATCCGAGACGCGAGCCGAGGCCGCGAACCCTAGCCGCGCCGTTCGTCACGTGATCGTGCCATTGCCGCTGCCGTGCATTGCCAAACGTCTCCAGGCAAGTATTTTACTTGCTACATGCTAATCTATTCGTGTTACAAACTCAAATCGTATAAATTACAAATTTACAATTTCCGATAAATTATATGACATACCTGTTCGATGCATGATCCCAATGAAAATATTCGTCTAATTTGAAGGAATTGGATTTCCTATGCTGGCCCATGTGATAATGAATATCTTGCATAAATTTCACTGGAAAACACAACTGTTAATGACTAAAACGAATACCCCCAAATATACCCGTAAAACTGGAAATTTCCCGTATCTGAAAAGTGTTAAAATCACCATAAATTATGTACATATTGGAATGATGCGTTCGAGGGCTTAAATTGAAGCCGACTCGATGAAATATAACCCTATGCAAGTTTCTAATGGTCTCTATACTGAAATCGTGACGATAATTGGGTCGGAGAGCGGCTCTGGACTCAGTCCAGAGCGACCCTGGTTATTGTTTTCTATCCCGTAATATGTACTACCTCGTTTCCTGAACTCGTATGTTGCGGAACTATACAGTTTATTAAAGGTGAATCTGTTAGTTAAATAACACAAGTGTTTTCATCCCATTTCATCGTCGTTTGCTATTTAATCTGTGATTTAAAAGAACAGGACGTATAACAGTCCAAAACAGAATCAGAGTTGACACCCTAGTATTGAATAGTGTATAACTCCTGACGTACAGACGCGATTGAGAATCTGTCTATTGAGTTAAAAACCTTACTAAAAACCTCTAGATTTCATTCAACTGTAGCGTCGCTAAAATCTGATCCCAACTGGGATTAAAATGCGTTGCGAAATGGACTTCAGATTTTGAAACCGGATTTCCAGCAGTGCACGCTTAAAATGAAATGGCCATATCTAGTGATCCCGAAACCCGATTGACGTGAAACTAAATTTTCTGGATAGATAATCAGACATACCACTTATCCCCTGTTCGTTGTTTCGCTAAACTATGCATGTATGATTTATGATAAATTATGCAAGTGGTAGGATACCGACATATGACATATTAATCATGCCTTACATACTATTTTCTCATCACATCATATATATATGCCATTGCATTGGTAACCTAGTGATCATGTGCATTACCCAGTGTTAGGGATTAGTAGTGATTGTGGCAAGTACGTTAGTGTTCGTGCATGATTGGATGAGTGATAGTGACACGTACTTGTACACAATCAGTGAAACCTATTGATGTTTTGCATTGTCGACGTCTGTGGGACACGTATAAGTGTGACTATAAGTGGTATGGGACACTTATGGAAGCACTTGTATGGGTGTCACAGGTAAGGCATCAGACACTGCCCATTTATCTTGGATATCAGTCGGGACGTGCTTGATGGAGATCCTGTCTCCAGTTCTCGCGCAGACTTGTCATGGACCGACCGGTATTTGAGGTTATGGTTGGCGTTTGATGTAGACCACGGGGTGTGGGGTAGTTTGAGTATGAGTTCAACAGAATCTCGGGAGTCCCATGCCGGCATATATATATGGAGATATATGGAGATTTACAGGGTACATGATTATTACCGTGAGTTATGTTTTGGGCCCGTGGTCCCTTGCCCTTGGGTCCTACCCTTGGGTGGAGGACACTCGCGAGTGGTTGACTCTCACACTTGGACTGACGATAGGCTTAGTGACCTGTACAGTGAGACTTAGAGACTAATAAGGATAGTGACATTGGCATGCATTACTTACTGTATTGACACACCTGACATACTATTTTACTGCTTTACCGTTCACCTGCTCTATCAGACACCGCATTGGTTACTCCGTGTTCACATCCATACTGTCTTGATTTACTGTTATATATCTATTATCACTGTTCGAGTTACAACTGCATCTATACATATATATTGCTATCGTGTCGCTCTGACGAGCTGAGTATGCATGCTCAGAGTGAGGAGTGGATCTAGCCTGGACCAGGACCTGGCGTACCTCGAGGACATCCCGGACATCTTGACCAGCTACCCAGAGCCGTATTCTCTTGATCTTCATCTGGTTAGTTCTTTTGTTTTCTCCTTGACTTAGTTACTACATTTCTCACTACCTGTGCATTGATTACTGATTACCATGTAAAGCTAGAAGCCGAAGTGTGACTACGGAAGGATATTTTCTCGACCGTAGGAGCATGGCTGGCCTTTTCAACCCCTCATATTCCGTATTTTGGGAAGCGGGGCGTGACATGGTTTTGTTAGTATCAGAGCCAGGTTTTGCTTTGATGGGGATTGCAGTTTTCCGTGTAGAGCTTGACAATCTAATACATCCCTCGGTCTAGATTGTAAACTTGCCATTCTTAATCCTTATTCACATTGTGTGTTCTGCTATCCATCCGCTAGGGTTTGAGTGACTTGGAGTTCTACAGTTGATTTTTGTAAGTGCACGGCAGCGTCCCGGCCGTCAATCCGAGGCCAAAATGCGGAAACGATAATTTACATTAACTTTTGAACCGGCACCACCGCGCACTAAAAACCCGGATCGAGCCATTAACATAATCCTAGCTAACTAGAGAAGGGGTAGAGAGATATACCGAGCGATCCGTGTCCTTCGGTCTTCTCGTCGTCGTCCCGATCTCCCCGCGGAATCTCCGGTCTTCAACTCCTCGTCGGAAGGGCACCACGTCGCCGGCTTCTTTTACGGGCACCCACCTCTGGACCGAGGCAACTCGGGCACGAAGTTGGCGAGCCGGCGTGCCCAAGAATTGCTGTAGAATAGTATGGAACGGTTTGTCTCTTGGGGTTACTAGAAGTTGCCTTTTGGTGGAGGAATGAGATGATAGCATTTTTAGATGAACTTGGGGATTTTTCAAGCATGAAGAGAACCAAAATCCCCACAACAAAAATGGGCAGCCCCTTCCCTCATTTGGCCGGCCATGCATAATGGAGAGAATGAGAGGAGTGTATGGATAAAAAATGAGAGAGCCCCCATAATGCAAGAGAGAGAAAAGGGTCATAATGAAACATGATCACAAACTAAAGCCAACACTCATAAACCCATCATCAAAAGTCAATCCATCATGAACTCAAGAAAGTCAAGGGAGGCAAAACCATCATGATCCAACAACTTGCAAAAACAACCCTCCAAAATGCTAATTTGCACATTTGCAAATAAGCCCTCCTCCACCATATTTCGGCCAAAGAAAGATACAAAGGAAAATGGCCGAAACCGGAAAGCAAACTGGCAACTTCAGAAAACTGATCTCGTAATAAATTACAGGAAAACCCAGCTACTGTATATACATACCCGCATTTGTATTCCGACCGAATACAAATGCAATGAGACAAAATCTACACTGTACAATACTCGGAACCGGCTTAAAACAAAGCCCGCTAGTATAATCCGTCCGATCATGATACGTGCAATACCGAACGTATATGATCGAATCCTGCCATATCTCCATATGGCCTCTACAGCGTTTCGCCCGAAACTTGAGCAACTGTCTGTGGGGGACTCTAAAGACTCGTCAACACCTTGGTTGTAGATTTAACCACTAGCACGTCAGAGGTATTAGCCATACGTAACGGGCTACCAGGTATTGACCAAAAGGGACGTTGATGAGCGAACTCATCCTGACACCCTACTGAGCCTGTCAGTGACAATATCCGTACAGTCCGGTCCGTTCGTCTATGAGCATCGCATGGCGGGCCTAGGGGGTTGGTAAAAGTCAGACCCCCAAAAGCGGTACAAGTCGTGTCGGAGTGTAGCCCAGAACACCCTGAGATACTACTGGAATACCTACCAGTAAATCTCCTGCCTTGGCCAAGGACTTCGTGTAATGGCTCTCCTAGACACAGCGCAACCTCACCCCCAATACTGGGAGAGACGAACCCCTGCAGATCCGCTCACTGCCTCTATGTGGCTCGGGACTGTACCCAACTAAAACCTGTTTGCACGACTCCTTTGAGCCGTGGTAGGGTAGTAATCAAAGCACAGTGGGAACTCACACGAGACAAATGACGATCTCAGGTCGATGAACTAACCTGTACACATGTCACCTGGGAACTGCTATCTGACGTCAGGTATAAGACCAACTAGCATGTTCCCGGCGAGTCCTGTCCGGTGTACTCATAACCCAATGAGCACCTGTATACATCTTAGGTGATCCAACTGATACCAATGGCTTGTGAGACCGGCCACCGCCCCTCGTCGGGGTCTCGACTGTATACACTAGTCTACTCTGGAGTATCGATGCCCTGTCTCGAAACTCCCACGACTAGGGACCTTTTAAGGATGTGCTTATAGACTACCAGCTCCCACGTATATGATCGCTCTCATACTGCTGGCAGTTAAGCAAGAATCCTAGGGGCTCTATCAACGCGCAATAGTGACCTGTAAGGTCACCTAAAGCAGTACACAATGATAAAGATAAACCAGATAGCATACTATCATCTTGAGTAAGACTGTCCTACCGAATAGGTCCTCCCTCAATCATTGCAATCACGTACCTATGATCCAATAATTGACTCTGAGGGCACTATCTCCAACAATCTCCCACTTGCACTCAAGGCTAATTATTGCGATGTCGCATAATCATAGCCCATGTGATACTGAACACCCAACTCCTCTACTAGTCAGTCTCACAAAACCCGTTTGCGAAACTATTGCGTTCGAGGAATAGCCTCAGTGAGTGGATTCGCCTTGATGTTTCTTTCTATGTCTCTCTATATCTCAAGTTTGCGGAGAAACCTATCTCCTGAAATGAGCAATACCTGTCTTAGAGTATGTCTGGATATCTGATGGGACTTAGCTCATAAATGAACTCCAAATCCAAACTTCTTAAACTGTATCATCAACTGAACTTAATCATTATCCTGCGCTATGCCTCCCTCAGTATCCTCCTGGACCATCTGTCCAGATACCGCCCCTCGTCAGAAGGAAAACTATAACTCTGACAACCTCTCTGTCATCCATGTCACCTTGGAAGCCTGGAATGATAACTGTCTCCTAAAAGAGGCTGTTGTTATCATATCCCTAGAACATCTACTTATGTTCTAAAACTGCTTCCGAATGTTTCTCCAGGATTGGATCAATATCATCTTATTGCACCTACTGCAAAAACAACATCTGGTGTGGTACTTGACATTTCATGATTGACTCAATTGCCTAAGCAAGTGATCTGCCAATCATGCACATCCCTCTCCCCTTTAGTCTGTAAGACACCTTTAGAGAGGGTGACTCCATCACCTGCAGGTACACCACCATGCCAGGAGTCGTCCATTCTAAATACTTTAGAATGCTTTCTAAGTACCCTGATTGGGAAACTACCCAAATCTAGATCTAAAACCATAGATCCAGTAACCAGAATGTCTGATATTATATCTATATCCTTATGTGGAGAAACCACTGTGTGACAACCAAAGCATAACCGATCGTAGTATAGGAATATCACTTCCTACTCTGTGTATGTCATCCAAATACCAGGACATCACACGCTACTACCTTCTTAACAGATCCATCCCCTATTCTGATGAAGTCAAATCTATGACTGTCATATCAGAAATAGATGATCTATCTCCGCTATATCTGCTTTAGTCTATAAATAGACATAAGCCACTTGTCCACCAATGCTTCCGCTGCTCCCACTGACCGCGACAACTTTCTGGCAGAGTCATATAGACGTACACTTCTAAAGCTAGTTTAGAACGACGCTACACTCATCCTCCTGCAGCCTGGAACAACAGCAATGGCAAGTCTGGGTAAACAAGAACCTCCCTGTCACCGTCCTTGAGGCTACCGGAGTACCTCTCGGGTGCCTGAGGTTACCCACCACATTTGCGTAATGGCCAATGGAATGTCAAATCAGATTGAATCTTTAGGTTCTTGTCAAATCTTCAGTAATCGTTTGCGGTTCTGGAATCACTTCCAGTTCTACCATACTCCCACTACTGTTTTCTGAAAAAAAAATTCCATTTTTGTTAAAACTGTGGCGAGTCTAGAATAATATCACTATTGATCTTCCAGATGGTAGAAAGTCAACCCTCGTCATAGCCTGGTTCAACCCACAAACAGCCATTACAGAAACGCGCCTTGAGTTATCCAGAGTCTGGTTTTAAGCATAAGGCGGACAACTTCCCGTACCTTAACATCGTTAAGATACGAACTGTTCTATATCCAATACAGAAAATAGAGGCACTGATTTAATTGAACCAAATTCAAATCATGCAGCTGTCTCCAGTGCATGTCAACTAAATGGAGAGAGGCCGATCAGCATTACTCAACTTAGGAGTGCTTCCAATTATGAGTAGTCTGAAAGAGAAGCAAGTTCTTTAATCATTACTATCAACTGAATACCCTACATAAGTATCTACATCTTCGATCACCTTGAAGAATCCCGATACTTGCAACACCTGGTTCTCTACTTTATTCATATACCTATAACTTCTCAAAACTCAGACCTTGTGTTTCTACGAAACACTTGTCTAAGAACTAGAGAAGTCATAAGTAAACTGAATATAGCACGAGGACCAACCTCTCTGTCCTAATGGACACTGGACAACATACAATACTCTGTATAAGTCCTTTGAGTTTAATAACTCAAACCCTGTGTGTCGTAGGTTGAAAACTGTACTTATGGTTAAGAAGAATTACACCGCTGTTTAATGCTCCTTACCTAACTATCCACTGATATAGGGAAATGTCATCGACATAATTTCAAAAAGGTATATCTCACTCTATAAAAATAGACGTACAGATATATCAATTTGAAATTGGTGCATGATAGCGGATATTCAAAACCAAATATTTGCCGTCCGGCAAACAACCCAGGTGACTTCCTCAAATATCACCGATTACAACTAATCCCGATATAATGAGGATGATCACCTAATTCACAATAACTTGCTCCCACTCATCATCTGTAAAACCATACAGATGTGAGAATCATACCTGGTAAATACATACCCTGGAGCAAGATCTGATTGGGAAATCAGTTTTCTTTTAACAGCACACAGCGAAACTGAAACATTGAAATGTTTCGTAGGGGTATCCGGGTATTCCTAGTAATGCCTCTTCCATTATCAGATTCACAATTGTAACCGTATAATTCTTTGCCATCTTTCCAAATCCCTTTATATGTCTTTAGTCATTACTGTAACAACTCCAATTTTTGTATACATAAATTTGATTTAAATTTGAAGTATACATGGAGTATTTAATGTTGCTGATAACACTTTAAGTATCTATTTCCCTACAATAATTACAAGAAGGAGCTTGTAGCTCATTGGTAAGACCTTGCACTGCTGAACCAAGCCACCAGAGTTCGAATCCCATGCCCCACATTATTTTTAGTTTATTTTTCTTTAAAAATTCTTGGAAGCCCAACAGTCCACAGGCCATAACTCCCAAATATTAAACTGAACCCCAAAAACGGAGTATGCCAAAATCTACGTCGGAGAGCCCCGCACCCAACCATGGCCGAACCCGGCCGGGATCGGCCAACTCGGCCGGCGCCGCTGGCAGGAGTTGGTCCGATGGCCGGGGTCCCAACAGCAAAAGTGTGGCTTTTCAGCTCCCTTAACCCCCTGTTAACTCCAATTTATTAGGTCGGTTCCCAATTGTTAAATACAACCAATTTATTACAAATTTTAATGCTTTTTTTTATTTAAGTTTTTATAAATTTTTTAAATAAATAAAACCCTTCACCTACCCTACCCTAGCTACCCTATAAATATACCCCTACCCCCTACCTTCTCATTCCAAAACCATAGAATTACTCTCTTGAAATTTCCACAAGAAAGTATGTTTTGAAACCGAGTTCACGACGAAGCGCTGACGGATTCCGGCAACATTCTTTGAAGCAACCGGCGACGAAACCATACGTCGGCCTACTCCCTAGTTCCTCTTTACTCTTTAGAAGAGTTTGAAATCCGTAAGTCCCAATCTTCTCTCTTTTCTATTTCTTAAAATACGGAATTATGAAACCCGACGGAAATCGGAACAAACCGATTTCCGATTCGGTTTTTCTACAAAATCCCACTTGTCACCTAATCCATAACACCTAAACATATCCATGATGACTATTAATCACATAAAAATCAAATTAGACAAAGTTTCTCACATGAAATGATAACTTTCTTGTAATATCGTATTCTTTTCACAATAATACCATAAAGTTTATTTTTCTTCTTCTAATCAATTCCCTCATTCCGAAACATGTTCATCTTGATCACTAAACTTGTAAAAATTAATTTGAATGAGTTTTCACACATGAAATGATAACTTTTGCAAATACCGTATTCTTTCACTTAAATACCCTCATGTTTAATTTATCATGTTTAACCCCTAAACATCACAATACCTTAAAATAATTCACGTGGTAATGACCTACCTCTACACACATACAAATATAACCTTAATTGATATCATCAACAATTTAGAATACGAAAATACAAGACTTTACATTAAAATACCATAATCTTCATAAAACCATTCTTAAAGATTTTAGATTGTTACACTTTTTAGTAAATAGTTCTTACTAGGAAAATACGATAAGTTGTGGACATCGATCGTTTATCTAAACCGACTTTGTGGTGTCTAGGCAAGTGTGTCATGGCTAGTGGTTTTTAATTAGGCCCACTATTGTGGTTCCTTCCCACTTACCTGGCACTTAGCTGGCCGCAATTGGCGGTGAAGAGACGATTTGAGGCTTCTAATGACTTATCGTTTAGACCTTAGAAATAGGCTAGTTGGCTTAGGAAACCCTAGAAACTAAAATACGGAAATTATACCCTTTTACAAATAAATACCTTATACTTATGAAACCATTTTTCTAAATGAATAATATTTATTAAACCTAAGTAAAGCGCCACTACAACCCACTTTTGGGGAACCCGTTAGGGATAGTACGGTTCATCGTGCACCCGCGGGCTAGTAGTGCGAGATTCAGACCTCCGCAAGGAGCATTTGGTCTCGAAAGGTTTAAAATACGACATTTAAGAAAAATGAGATTTTGGAAAATAAAATATTTATTTAAAATTATTCTTGTATTAATATATATAATTATCATTTAAACACCTATTTTATTATAAGATAAAGTTTCCACCTTTTCCTAAAAAAAATTACAAGATTAAAAGTTACATTAAAATACCATGAATTTTAAATAAATCAACTAATACTTTTATTAGGATATATTCACTAGAATAACACAAATAAAATTTACACTCATTATAACTATAAAGACGAATAATAAATACTTGAGGTGCATTTTGAAAACTATACAATAGTACTTTTTACATAAAACCCCCTCAAGTTTTATAAATTACAATAAGGCCCCTAGCAAGTATAGAACTTCAAATTATCTTTTTTTTAGTCTGACTCGGGTTAGAGTCTGAGTATTTCTGACTTGAATATGATTCAAGTCAATCTATATTCCTTAATATTCCAACTCAATATGAATACATGAATCCCTGAATCCAATTAACAACCTATTCAATTTGACTGAATCAAACCATAGATATACATCCATTATCCTGTTATTCCATTTACCTGATTATGCAGTTACAACATGTTTACTGATATCATGGTTTTGGTCAGTCACCCAACTTACCTAAAATAATACAACAATACTGTTAAAACACTATGGGGTTTAAGGGGTAGATTGGTACGGAAGGTGTTAAAGGTGGCACGGGGTGGTCAGATTAAGACACCTAACCTATATTCCGTTGCTGTTGTACCGTGGCTTAATAGTTCCTTGTACTTTCCGTTTGCCCTGGTCTCTAGCATATAGAGACCCCCTTCGTATACACTGGCATCCTTCTGTACCAAGCTACAAACAACAGCGATAACATAACATTACAACAATAGTTTACATTTTAAAATGTATCTTCTTATTCCGTCTTCTCTACTTCCCTCTTACCTTTGGGACTTACCGAGCGACCTGTTCGCTGACGACATTCTGTTTCTCTCTTCTTTGAATGTCGTCAGGTGATCTGGACCCGGCAGAAGTTGAGCCAACACAAGAAGACTTGGAGCAATTTGCCGAAGACCCTGCGGTATAATTTCATTGTACACTTTTCTTTTCAGTACTTTCCATTTCCTGTTATGCCACTGTTTAGGTATTTTCATTTCAGTTGTATTTCCTTTTCATGTATTGTACAAAGAATGTTAATAAATAAAAGTTGCTGTTCTTTTTATACTCTTGTCTCTTGTATATTTATTTTTATATTGTTTAGCTACGCTTAGCGTATGTACTTCTGAGTACATATGTAGCGGACCTCGCCGCGTCCCCTTCGCCGTACACTGGGAAGCAGGGCGTGACAATTACCTTCTGTACACCCTCTTAGGCTAAATGGTTTTCTTCCTTCCCTACTGTTCGGCACCAGCCTATGGTTTGGAAGAAGACTATCCAATAAGGATAATGGGTGTACTGTCCTAATCCCAGGAGCACTCGCAATGCGAGAGAAGGTGAAGATAAAAGACAACCGAATAAACCTTATTCCTATTTCTCCTGAACCAGAATCCATCCCCGAACTGGAACAAGTTCCTTTCGAGTTCGTATATAACCATACGATGGAGTATTTAATAAACTGTGGATCTTCGTAGTGATACGGAGTGTCCTGGAGAAATACAAAGGTGATTTAGGATTGGCGAAGAAATACTTGGTTTGGTCGTGAATAGCAGTCACAATTTACTTTGCTCTCTTACTAATCCCTTGATATGTCTTTACTTAATACTTTCTGTACACCATCGTTATGCTAATTAGTTTTCTTCATTCCCCACCGTTCGGCACCAGCCTAAGGTTTGGAAGAAGACTATCCAATTTGCGTAATAGGTGTACTATCTCTTAAACCAAGGAGTACTCGCAACCTGAGAGAAGGTAAAAGGAAAAGACAACTGAATAGTCTTATTCGTTTTCTCCAGAACCGGAAACCATCCTCGAATAAATTCCTTCGAGTTCGTATATAACCATACGATGGTTTTGTCCAATGGAAGTGGACGTTCGTAGTAATACGGGGTGTCCCGGAGAAAAGGGTAAAAGTAGGGGTGGCAATGAGGTATGCAACTCTGACAATCCAAAAGCCAGTGTTTTAAGAAGGTTCGGTCAACTTGGTCACTGGGTCATAGTCAAGGGTCGGGTCATGGTCGCTGCAAAAGAGAGAGAGAGAAAAGAAACACTCAGCGTGCACTCTAACCTAGATCAGAATGGTTACCAATTTATCTAATCTGGAAACCTCCCACTGTGCCGTCAAATTCTCCTCCAAAACTGAAAAAAGAATTAGTCGGGATCACCCGAGGAGTAAAACAACTCATCAGTGGGAATCGGGATCCAACTATCATCGCATGATAACGTGACGGAATCCGCTCACGTTATCACACTCCAGAAGGTATGCACATATCTGGCAAGTTTCAGTTTCTTTAGAAACTCCCGATGTGATTTTTACCCCATGCTCTTATGACCTTGACTTTGGCCAAAAAATCATAAGTCACATGTCAAGTTCTACCCGTCATTCTCCAGGTTAATTTGAGCCCACCCGTACAACCCTTGACTTTAGCCAACAAGGCTATACGACTGCCCCAAACCAACGCATCTATCTATGCTGCATATGAATACCCAATAGCTACCAATCACTGTGCCTTGACTTTGGCCAACAAACACAGCTTGAATACTTATTGATTATCCATATGAAACGACGGAGGGCTACGAATGGTTTCTGACGAAAACCTTTAACGTAATGAACTTGATATCGTTGAAGGAACCAGATAGCTTTATAAAAATATAGTGACGAAAACCTTTGCTAAAGAGGTCACTCCCGGTGAAGGGATCTCGGCTCTTTCCCCGTAGAATGAGGTGCAGGATATTCCAATTGAATACCACGATGCAAAGCAAAAGTAATCGACTATAGTGAAGTTATTGCCCCGACGCAAACTTCTGTCCAAGGGGTCACTCCCGGTGAAGGGATCTCGGCCCTTGCCTCGTCGACTGAGGTGCTGGATATTCCAACTAAATACCACTGTGCAAAACAAAAGTGAACGTCCTTGCAATAACAGCTTTTTAAAAAATTGTTCCAACAACATCAGAATAGGTTTGTTTAGCTTGCATTGATCCGAATCAACGCAGTCCCATCAATTGATCACACCAATAAAGAACGAAAATAATGATGTACGTATATGCCATCAGCATTCGCCACTGGGTCCCATCATTACCCGTTAGGTTACTTAACTAACGACAGAGCGGGGACTGGACTAGCGCGGATGCAAAACATATACAACATCTACTAGTATATATATCAATATATAATATTTCGCTCAAGGCGTGATAAAATGCAACATCACAAAAATGTAATAAGTATCACAGAACAATACAGATATCTGGGATCCCCGGGTTTCACAGAGCCGCTACTGAAACCCGACGTTCCCCTGGTCGTATGGATAGCCTGTGCAATGAAATCCTAGACCCCTACGGGCGCGGCAAGTTACCCGCCAAAACCTGAAGCGAGGCAGCCCCCTTCAGCAACGTGAATGGACTACCCAGCACTTCACGGAATTCGGTAACTTGGGCACCCCTCCTGGGTCAACCTGTACCCCCTACGAGTGCGGCGAATAGCCCGCCAATTCTAGAGTAAAGCCCCCTCCGTCTCAATGCCATGAGAAGCGGGCTTGTTTCCCTCTAGAACCCAGTTATCCATGCACTCCACCTTGGGGTAATCCTAGTACAGAAAGTAAAATATACATACAACGGGTACATCGACCTCACCCCGGTCGTGCCCCAAAAGAATAATATACGAACGGGCAGTGACGGCAGTCCACATGTCGGACGCTTGCCCCGCAATATCAAATGTACATATAAAACGAAATTGTACTAACATTGCATCCATGCTATCCCCCACGACCAATCCGCAACATCACAGCACAACACAGAACATCAGCGTGAATGTCACGTTCGCAAATCCGTCTAAAAGGGTTATAGGAGTTAGACAGAATTTACCGATCAAATGACATTCACGGTCGCAGATATAATGTAAATACTGTGAACCAACATGTTTAAAATTTTCGATCGATCAAATTTACCCAAGTGGGCCCCAAGCACTACTGTAGCACTCACAGAAAATCTGGGCCCAAAAAGAACATTCCAAAACCCCAATTTCCCTGTAAAAAGATCACTGTGAAAAAATGGTGCAGTGAAGGCACTGTGCTGCGGCGGAATCGCGGCCGGAACAGGGGTTTGGCCGCGGTTCCGCGGTCGTGCTACAGTGTTACACTACCATTTTTTCACAGAAGCCTTAAAATTTCCTGCATGTCTTTCTGCAATGTAATGAAAAATTTTTAGAGCCAAAAATAATTCGACAGAAAACTGATGCTTTTGAAAATGCGGGTTTTGGAATTTTGTTCGATCGAAGATGTAAACACATTAGACCAAGCTAGACTAGGTTAATGGCGTGGCTCTGATACCACTGTAAGTGCACGGCGGCGCCCCGGCCGTCAATCCGAGGCCAAAATGCGGAAACGATAATTTACTTTAACTTTTGAACCGGCACCACTGCGCACTAAAAACCCGGATCGGGCCATTAACATAATCCTAGCTAACTAGAGAATGGGTAGAGAGATATACCGAGCGATCCGTGTCCTTCGGTCTTCTCGTCGTCGTCCCGATCTCCCCGCGGAATCTCCGGTCTTCAAATCCTCGTCGGAAGGGTACCACGTCCCCCGCTCCTTTTACGGGCTCACACCTCTGGATCGAGGCAACTCGGGCACGAAGTTGGCGAGCCGACGTGCCCAAGAATTGCTGTAGAATAGTGTGGAACGGTTTGTCTCTTGGGGTTACTAGAAGTTGCCTTTTGGTGGAGGAATGAGATGTTAGCATTTTTAGATGAACTTGGGGATTTTTCAAGCATGAAGAGAACCAAAATCCCCACAACAAAAATGGGCAGCCCCTTCCCTCATTTGGCCGGCCATGCATAATGGAGAGAATGAGAGGAGTGTATGGATCAAAAATGAGAGAGCCCCCATAATGCAAGAGAGAGAAAAGGGTCATAATGAAACATGATCACAAACTAAAGCCAACACTCATAAACCCATCATCAAAAGTCAAGCCATCATGAACTCAAGAAAGTCAAGGGAGGCAAAACCATCATGATCCAACAACTTGCAAAAACAACCCTCCAAAATGCTAATTTGCACATTTGCAAATAAGCCCTCCTCCACTATATTTCGGCCAAAAAAAGATACAAAGGAAAATGGCCGAAACCGGAAAGCAAATTGGTAACTTCAGAAAACTGATCCCGTAATAAATTACAGGAAAACCCCGCTACTGTATATACATACCCGTATTTGTATTCCGACCGAATACAAATGCAATGAGACAAAATCTACACTGTACAATACTAGGATCCGGCTTAAAACAAAGCCCGCTAGTATAATCCGTCCGATCATGATACATGCAATACCGAACGTATATGATCGAACCCTGCCATATCTCCATACGGCCTCTACAGCGTTTCGCCCGAAACTTGAGCAATTGTCTGTGGGGGACTCTAAAGACTCGTCAACACCTTGGTTGTGGATTTAACCACTAGCACGTCAGAGGTATTAGCCATACGTAACGGGCTACCAGGTATTGACCAAAAGAGACGTCGATGAGCGAACTCATCCTGACACCCTACTTAGCCTGTCAGTGACAATATCCGTACAGTCCGGTCCGTTCGTCTATGAGCATCGCATGGCGGGCCTAGGGGGTTGGTAAAAGTCAGAACCCCAAAAGAGGTACAAGTCATGTCGGAGTGTAGCCCAGAACACCCTGAGATACTACTGGAATACCTACCAGTAAATCTCCTGCCTTGGCCAAGGACTTCGTGTAATGGCTCTCCTAGACACAGCGCAACCTCACCCTAATACCGGGAGAGACGAACCCCTGCAGATCCGCTCACTGCCTCCATGTGGCTCGGGACTGTAGCCAACTAAAACCTGTTTGCACGACTCCTTTGAGCCGTGGTAGGGTAGTAATCAAAGCACAGTGGGAACTCACACGAGACAAATGACGATCTCAGGTCGATGAACTAACCTGTACACATGTCACCTGGGAACTGCTATCTGACGTCAGGTATAAGACCAACTAGCATGTTCCCGGCGAGTCCTGTCCGGTGTACTCATAACCCAATGAGCACCTGTATACATCTTAGGTGATCCAACTGACACCAATGGCTTGTGAGACCGGCCACCGCCCCTCGTCGGGGTCTCGACTGTATACACTAGTCTACTCTGGAGTATCGATGCCCTGTCTCGAAACTCCCACGACTAGGGACCTTTTAAGGATGTGCTTATAGACTACCAGCTCCCACGTATATGATCGCCCTCATACTGCTGGCAGTCAAGCAAGAATCCTAGGGGCTCTATCAAAGCGCAATAGTGACCTGTAAGGTCACCTAAAGCAGTACACGATAATAAAGATAAACCAGATAGCATACTATCATCTTGAGTAAGACTGTCCTACCGAATAGGTCCTCCCTCAATCATTGCAATCACGTGCCTGTGATCCAATAATTGACTCTGAGGGCACTATCTCCAACAATTTTCACTTGTAATAAATTTCACTACACCCGATATTCTTAATTCCTTGACTAATCCATATTATATTTTAATTCTTATAGCTTGTGCCTTATATCATTCTCAAAATTGTTGTTTCAGGATCATGTCTTCCAATGACTCTCCCCCTACCTCCACTCCCCAGAATCAGACCGTAGAGATTCTGAATGTACTGCAAGGTCTGAAGGAAGCCCAGAAGCGAAAAAACGACCTGTTAGCTGAAGGACTAAGAAGGCAGGTGACTCAGGCACCAGTGGAAGTCTCCAATCGTAAAGAGATCCCTGTTAGACGAGGAAAAGAGGTGAAGATGAAGCGCCCACTTGTTCCCCCGCGACAGAAGCAGCAGAAGACCTAATGTTGTGGGTACTGCAAGAGGCCAGGACATATTCAGAGGGATTGTCGCCGCGCCCAAGGGAAATGCCTGATCTGCGGATCCAGCGAACACTTTAGAAATGGTTGCCCAGAAAGGAATGAGCTACAAGGAGGCGGTTCGTCCACACTCCCCACTCCTGCTAAGTGATGGTTACTACGTAGTTCGAGCCTCGAGCAATAGTACGGACCCAGCACATGATTCAACTCGCGAGACAGGAATGCAGCAGTCCAGAAACCAAAGAAGAATTACCACGTTTTCTACTTCCAATAAAAATGTTGTCACTCTTTTGTAAATATTCCTTTCGTTTGAAATCTTGTATCCGTCGAACTTTTAGCTGAATGCAATAAAACTCTGAGTTGTGATGTATGTACCGTTCTCTTGCTTCTCACTTTATTCTATACTATTCATTGCATCAGCATCTTTACATTTTAATTTTCCGTCCTTGCCTCCAGCAAATCCTCTCTGTGCCACTGTATCCTTGGATATCTTCTTAACGTACCCCACTGTCTGATCACGACTCTCTCTTTTCAGGTCATGGCCCACTTTGGAGAAGCGCCACCTTTAGATGAGGACACACGGTCGTGCGTTTCCTCGGACTACATGTTGGTAATATCACATGACAAGATTAACGGCCCGCGGGTTATATTCGGAAACAGCGATTCCGAGGGTGAGGGATTCACAGCCCCAGAAGTTAACTTGATCAGCAACTCGTACGATGAAGAGGAGGATCTCGGGGAAGACCCATTAGAAGAAGATTCCGAGGAGGACCCGATAGAAGAAAATCCAGTGGAAGGAAACCCTATGGAAGGGAATCCAGAAGAAGAGAATCACAAGGAAACAGACCTCGATGAAGAAGCTCTAGTCGAGACGGAAGGACTAGAAGGACAAGACCCCACGGCAGAAGAAGCTCCGATGGCAATCCCTGCGAGGCACTATGGAAATAGACGTCCCTATCTGAGCACGCGAGCCTACCGTAATCTACTGACCCTTCACAACCGCGACTGACGTGATTTAGCTTTTGTCCTCTCTGACCAAACAAATCCGTGTATAGTTTAGGACTATCTTTTACTCGTCGTGGATGCCTTGTTCGGACCTTTCTGAAATGAAATAAATTTGCTGAGTTCGCTAATCTTTTGATCTTCTTTTTGGTTCACATGATGCTTGACTGTTTCCCCAATACATTTATTTTCCTCCTGAGATCCCTGACTGTCCACCCCTGCACCTTGGGCTGTCTTGACCCTCGCTTAGATTAAAAAGTACTGCACCCCGATCTTTTGAGTGAGCCCCCTTCATCCTTTGTATGCGTCTTGTTTGAGATCCTTCTGGAAGGGAAATTGTTAGTGAAATTTCCGAGTTAGCCGACCCTTCGGATTTTTGATTCACATGATGTATCGACTGTTTTCCTTCTCATACATCCCTTTCCCTTCTGAGGTTCATTACCGTTCACCCATACACACTGGCCTGACCCAACCCCGGCCTCTTCGACCTTCAGTTTAAAGAGTCACACTCCGACCTTTTGAGTAAGCCATACTCCATTGTAACCCCTACCCTAGCCAGCCCTATACATTTTTGTGCTATTTTCTTATTACCCTAACTATATTTAGGGACATCGTTATTCGAAAATTTAGTTTCATTATTTTATGTCCCTCGAAAAGTGCGTGTTATTAACTATTTCCGTTTTATGCATTTTAAGTACACTACTAATCTCCCATTATTTTCGACAGCATAACTATATATTACACATATTGTTTTATGATATGTTTCTTATTTGCACCATGTGGATTTTCTAAGTTACTTTAAGATTTGTTTTCTTTTCTTGATCGATACATTATACTAGGGTGCTTTAACCTATCGACAAGTCTTTCACCACTTTAATATTGTTACTTTAGTTTTTCTCGGGTATTTTACTTATGGGTTGCTATTATAGATGGTTATGTCTAATGCTATTATCTTAGCTGCGCTGGTTCGATATACATATGTATACATACATTTTGGGTTTCGATTTTATCGAGTACGCCTCGAATATTATTGTTCATTATTGTTATTTTTATTCTCGTATATATGTAGTTTACCCTTATGATTGAGTATGCCTTGTACTTACTTCGACCTACCCTTTGTTATGTTAGTTTTATATATATATAGACCATCAAAATTCTTCTATCTGACCTTTTTGTAAACCACTATGCACTAGTGTTCGATGTAGTAGCTTTTCTCTTATGATTTTATAGCTTATCGCTTATTTTAAATTTTGAGGACGAAATTTTTGTAAGGGTGGTATGATGTAATACCCAGTTCTTTTTGTAATCCAATATCCGTATTTTTTTTTTATAAAAAGGGTTATTTACAAATTTACTTATTGACATTTATAAATAGTTTAAGTATCCCAATTCGTTTATTCTATTTTCCCTACTTAAATTCCTTTTATTTGTCTCTTCATTATTTTCTTTCCTACCCAACTAAAACCAGCCCAAAGGAAAATAAATTAAACAATTTAAACTAAATCCTAAACTCTTAATTGCTGGCCCAGCCCACTTCCTTATTTCTTTTTCTCAAACTTTTCCCGGCCCGGCCTTTCACCTCCCAAGCCCGGCCCCTTTCCTTTTTCCCTTATTGTTTTATTTGTTCTGGCCGACCCAGCCAACTCCAACCCGACCCGACCCGCCCAAACTCAACCCGACCCGCTTCACTTACCCTCTTCCCCAACGTCCATATCTTCTCCCGCCTATTTTTCCTTCGCGAACCTCACTCCCCACGTCGCCTCGCGCCCACGTCGCTGCGCTCGTCGCCCACGCCGCGCACTCTCTCGCGAGCTCATCAACCCACTTCCCGTCTCAAACTCCACTCTCCCCCATCACCCTCGCTCTCTCGTCTTCCTCACTTCTCCTCTCCAACTCACTCCCTGCTACCTCTCTCCCGCGACGACGACGACGATAACCTCCTCGTCGACTCCCTCACTCCCTCTCACAAACACAAACTAACTCATCTCCCATCACTGTCTCACCACGTCTCCCCTGCACCTTCAAACCCACCGAGCTCGAGCCAACTCCAGACAACCCATCGACAGCCGAATCCATCACCGAGCTCCGAACCCAGTGCACCTCCTCGCCACCGCCGCCGCCGCCGACGACTCCACTCATCATTCCTCCCTCGCTCTCTTCTCTCCAGAACTCACCCGTCAATCCGCCGCCGAGCTCCTCTGCGTCACCTCGGCCACCGCCTGCACCTCATGCCGGCGAACTATCCACTGCACTCAAACCCCTCGTCAACGCCTCTGCACCCCCGCATCATTATCACCACAGCCTAAGCCCCATTTCTCCCCTCTGCAACTTCACTCTCTCTCTCCCCCTCTGCAACTTCTCTCTCTCTCTCTCTCCCCTCTGCAATTGTTCTCTCTCTCTCTCTCCCCCTCTGCAACTTCTCTCTCTCTCCCCCCCTTCTGCAACTGCTCTCTCTCTCTCTCCCCCCTCTGCAACTGCTCTCCCTCTCTCTAACCCTAAACACTGAGCTTGGACCCCGTTGTGCACATCACCGGAGCTACGCCGCCGACCATCGCCGACCCCGGCACAGTCCAGAAGATCGACAGAGCATCCCACTCCGCTCCCAGCGAACACGAGTCACCCCGGACACTCCGACGTCGAATCCGAGACGCGAGCCGAGGCCGCGAACCCTAGCCGCGCTGTTCATCACGTGATCGTGCCGTTACCGCTGCCGTGCATCGCCAAACGTCTCCAGGCAAGTATTTTACTTGCTACATTCTAATCTATTCGTGTTACAAACTCAAATCGTATAAATTACAAATTTACAATTTCCGATAAATTATATGACATACCTGTTCGATGCATGATCCCAATGAAAATATTCGTCTAATTTGACGGAATTGGATTTCCTATGCTGGTCTGTGTGATAATGAATATCTTGCATAAATTTCACTGGAAAACACAACTATTAATGACTAAAACGAATACCCCTAAATATACCCGTAAAACTGAAAATTTCCCGTATCTGAAAAGTGTTAAAATCACCATAAATTATGTACATACTGGAATGATGCGTTCGAGGGCTTAAATCGAATCCGACTCGATGAAATATAACCCTATGCAAGTTTCTAATGGTTTCTGTACTGAAATCGTGACGACAATTGGGTCGGAGAGCGGCTCTGGACTGCAGTCCAGAGCGACCCTGGTTACTGTTTTCTATCCCGTAATGTGTACTACCTCGTTTCCTGAACTCGTATGTTGTGGAACTATGCAATTTATTAAAGGTGAATCTGTTATTTAAATAACACAAGTGGTTTCATCCCATTCCATCGTCGTTTGTTATTTAATCTGTGATTTAAAAGAACATGACGTATAACAGTCCAAAACAGAATCAGAGTTGACACCCTAGTGTTGAATAGTGTATAACTCCTGACATACAGATACGATTTAGAATCCGTCTATTGTGTTGAAAACCTTACTGAAACCTCTAGATTTCATTCAACTGTAGCGTCACTAAAATCTGATCCCAACTGGGATTAAAATGTGTTGCGAAATGGACTTCAGATTCTGAAACCGGATTTCCAGCAGTGCACGCTTAAAATGAAATGGCTATATCTAGTGATCCCGAAACCCGATTGACGTGAAACTAAATTTTCTGGATAGATAATCAGACATACCACTTATCTCCTATTCGTTGTTTCGCTAAACTGTGCATGTATGATTTATGATAAATTATGCAAGTGGTAGGATACCGACATATGGAATATTAATCATGCCTTACATACTATTTTCTCATCACATCATATATATATGTCATTGCATTGGTAACCTAGTGATCATGTGCATTACCCAGTGTTAGGGATTAGTAGTGATTGTGGCAAGTACGTTAGTGTTCGTGCATGATTGGATGAGTGATAGTGACACGTACTTGCACACAATCAGTGAACCCTATTGATGTTTTGCATTGTCGACGTCTGTGGGGTGCGTATAAGTGTGACTATAAGTGGTATGAGACACTTATGGAAGCACTTGTATGGGTGTCACAGGTAAGGCACCAGACACTTCCCATTTATCTTGGGTATCAGTCGGGACGTGCTTGATGGAGATCCTGTCTCCAGTTCTCACGCAGACTTGTCATGGACCGACCCGTATTTGAGGTTATGGTTGACGTTTGATGTAGACTACGGGGTGTGGGGTAGTTTGAGTGTGAGTTCAACAGAATCTCGGGAGTCCCATGCCGGCATATATATATGGAGATATATGGAGATTTACAGGGTACATGATTATTACCGTGAGTTATATTTTGTGCCCGTGGTCCCTTGCACTTGGGTCCTACCCTTTGATGGAGGACACTCGCGAGTGGTTGATTCTCACACTTGAACGGACGATAGGCTTAGTGACCTGTACAGTGAGACTTAGAGACTAATAGGGATAGTGACATTGACATGCATTACTTACTGTATTGACACACCTGACATACTATTTTACTGCTTTACCGTTCACCTGCTCTATTAGACACCGCATTGGTTACTCCATGTTCACATCTTTACTGTCTTGATTTATTGTTATATATCTATTATCACTGTTCGAGTTACAACTGCATCTATACATATATATTGCTATCGTGTCGCTCTGACGACCTGAGTATGCATGCTCAGAGTGAGGAGTGGATCTAGCCTGGACCAGGACCTGGCGTATCTCGAGGACATCCCGGACATCTTGACCAGCTACCCAGAGCCGTATTCTCTTGATCTCCATCTGGTTAGTTCTTTTGTTTTCGCCTTGACTTAGTTACTGCATTTCTCACTACCTGTGCATTGATTATTGATTACCATGTAAAGCTAGAAGCCGATGTGTGACTACGGAAGGATATTTCCTCGACCGTAGGAGCATGGCTGGCCTTGTCAACCCCTCGTATTCCGTATTTTGGGAAGCGGGGCGTGACAAAACCTTAGGCTGGTGCCGAAGGGTAGGGAAGGAAGAAAACCAATTAAGCCTAAGTATTTTGTACAGAAGGTAATAAGTAAAGACATATAAAATGATTAGATTGAGGGCAAAGAACATTGCAACTACTATCATTCACGACGAAACCGCTTATACCCCTGCCACTCTTACTTCACCTTTGCATTTCTCCGGAACATTCCGTATCACCATGAAGATCCACTTTTATTGGATAAGCCATCGTATAGTTACATACAAACTCGAAGGAACTTGTTCTAGTTCGAGGATGGATTTCGGTTCAGGAGAAATCAAATAGGATTATTCGGGCTGTCCTTTATTTTTACCTTCTCTCAGGTTGCGAGGGCTCCTAGGATTAGGAGGGTACACCTATTATGCTTATTGTATAGTCTTCTTCCAAACCATAGGCTGGTGCTGAAAGGTAGGGAAGGAAGAAAACCATTTAGCCTAAAGGTGGTGTACAAAAGGTAATAAGTAAAGACATAATAAAGGGATTGGAGTGAGGGCATGGAACTATATGGTTACAGTCATGAATTAGGATAGTGGGAGAGGCATTACTAGACATACCACGTTACCCCTTCGAAACATTTTCATGTTTCAGTTTCACTGTGCGATGTTAAATGAAAACTGTTTTCCCAATTGGACTCTAACTCCAGGGTATGTATTTACCAGGTTTGATTCTCACATCTGTTTGGCGTTTTTGATGGCAAGTGGGAGTAAGATATTGTGAATTAGGTGATTATATCCTTATTATATCGGAATTCGTTGTAATTGGTGATATTTGAGGAAATCACCTGGGTTTTTGCCGGACGACAAATATTTGGTTCTGAATATCCGTCTTTATGCACCAATTTCAAACTGATATATATGTACGTTTATTTTATAAAGTGAGATATAACTTTTTGAAATTATGTCTGTGACATTTACCTATATCAGTTGGTGATTGGGTAAGGAGCACTCAACAACGGTGTAATTCTTCTTAACCATAGTACAGTTTTCAACCTACGACGTAGGGGTTTGAGTTATTTAACTCAGAGGACCTATACAAAGTATTGTATGTTGTCCAGTGTCTACTAGGATAAAGGGGTTGGTACTCGTACTATATTCTGTTTACTTGTGACTTCTCTAGTTTTTAGATATGTGTTTCACTGAAATTCAAGGTCCAAATTTTGAGATGTTATAGGTATATGAATAAAATAGAGAACTACATGTTGCAAGTATCAGGATTCTTCAAGGTGATAGAAGATGTAGATACTTGTGCTAGGTATTCCGTTGATAGTAATGGTTTTGAGAACTTGCTTCTCTTTCAGGTTACTCATATGTGGATGCACTCCTAGATGAGTAATGTTGCTTGGCCTCATTCCACTTAATCAACATGCACCGGAGACAGCCGCATGATTTGAATCTGGTTCCTATTAAATTAGCGTATCTGTTTCTATATTGTATATAGAATGGTTTATATCTTAATGATGTTAAGGTATATGGAGTTGTCCGGCTTATGCTTAAAACCAGACTCTGGACAAACTCAAGGCACGTTTCAGTAATGGCAGTTTGTGGGTTATCCCGAGCTATGACGAGGGTTAACTTTCTACTATCTGGAAGATCGATAGATATATTGTTCTTGACTCGCTACAGTTTTAGTAAAATGGATTCTTTTCAGAAAACATAAGTGGGAGTATGGTAGAACTGGAAGTAATTCCAGAACCACAAACGATTACCGAAAAATTTAATAGAACCTAAAGATTCAATTGGTATTGACATTCCATTACCTACTCGGCAGATTTGGTGGGTAACCTCAGGCACCCGAGAGGTACTTCGGTCTCCTCAAAGACGGTGACAGGGAGGTTCTTGATTACCCAAACTTGACACTACTACTGTTCTAGACTATAAGATCTGGCAAGAGGATGAGTATAACGTCGTTCTAAACTAGCTTTAGAAGTGCACGTGTATATGACTCTGCCAGAAGGTTGTTATAGTCAGTGGGAGCAGCGGAAGAGTAGTAGTCAAGTAGCTTATGTCTATTTATAGACTAAAGCAAGTATAGCAGATACAGATTATCTAGTTTTGATGTGACAGTCATAGAGTTTGATTTCATCAGAACAACAGATGAATCTATATTTGAGAAGGTAGTAGGCAGAGATGTCCTGGTATTTGGATGACATGCTCTTGATAGGAAGTAATATTCCTATACTACGATCGGTTATACTATGGTTGTCACAAAGTGTTTCTCCACATAAGATCTGGATAAAATATAAGGAATTCTGGTCACTAGATCTATGGTTTTAGATCTAGATTTGGGAAGTGTCCCAATTTGGGTACTTTGACACTATTCTAAAGTGTTTTAGATTGGACGACTCCTGGCGAGGTGGTGTACCCGCAGGTGATGGAGTCACCCTTTCTAATGGATGTCTTACAGACTAAAGTGGAGAGGGATTTTCATAATTGGCATATCACTTGCTTAGGCAATTGATTCAATCATGAGATGTCAAGTACCACACCAGATATTGTTTTTACACTAGCTGCAATAAACATATATTAATCCAATCCTGAAGAAACATTGGAAAGCAGTTATGAACATAAGTGGATGTTCTTGGTATATGGTAACGACAGCTTCCTTCGGGAGGCGGTTATCATTTCAAGCTTCCAAGGTGACCTGGATGACAGAGTGACTGTCAGAGTTTTAGTTTTTTTATCTTTTGAGGGACAGTATATTGGACATATGGTCCAAGCGGATACTGTGGAAAGCATGGCATATGATACCGATTAAATTCAATGCTGATACAATCTAAGAAGTTTGTTAGATTTGAAGTTCATTTGTGAACTGAGTCCCATCAGATATCCAGACAAATTCTAAGACAGGTATTTCTCATTTCGGGAGATGGTATTTCTCCGCGAAGTTGAGATATAGAGAGATACAGAAACAAACACTGGAGTGGATTCACTCACTGAGGCTATTTCTTGAACGTAATAGTCTCGCAAACGGGTTTTGAGAGACTGATTAGTAGAGAAGTTGGGTGTTCGGTATCGCACGGGCTGTGAGTATGCGACACTGCAATAATTGTCTTTAAGTGCAAGTGAGAGATTGTTGGCTATAGTGCCCTTAAGTCAATTATTGAATTGCAGGCACGCGATTGTGATGATTGAGGGAGGACCTATACCGGTAGAACAGTCTTACTCGAGATGATAGTATACTATATGGTTTGTCTTTATCATCATGTACATGCTTCAGGTAGTATTACAAATCACTATTACATGTTGATAGAGCCCATATGATTCTTGCTTGACTACCAGCATTATGATGGTGATCATATACGTGGGAGCTGGGTGGTCTATAAGCACATCCTTAAAAGTGCCCAGTCGTGGGAGTATCGAGACTAGGCATCAATACTCCGGAGTAGACTAGTATATACTTATCCAGACCCTGACGAGGGGCGGTGGCCGGTCTCACAATCCATTGGTGTTAGTTTATTCACCTAAGATAGTATACATATGCTCATTGGGTTATGAGTACTCTGAACGGACTCGCCGGGAACATGCTAGTTGGTATTATACCTATTGTCAGATGGTAGTTCCCAGGTAACATGTGTACAGGTTAGTCTGTAGACCTGAGATCGTCATTTGTCTCGTGTGAGTTCCCACTGTGCTTTGATTACTCCCTTACCACGGCTCGAAGGAGTCATGCAAACAGGTTTTAGTTGAGTACATTCCTGAGCCACATGGAGGCAGTGAGCGGATCGTCGGGGATTTGACTCTCCCGGTATTGGGGGTTGATGTCGCGCAGTGCACGGGTGGCCATCACCAGAAATCCTTGGCCATGGTAGTCGATAATTACTGATATAGGATCGGTAGTTTCTCAGGTGGTGATGGGTTTCATACCGACACGAATTATTGCGTTATTAGGGGTTTGACTTTATCCACCTCCTAGACTCGATATGCGATACTCATGGACGAACAGACCGGACTGTACGGAGATTGTCACTGTCAGACTTAGTAGGGGTACAGACGAGTTTACTCGTCCGAATTCCTTTTGCTCAATACCTGGGTAGCCGTTACGTACAACTAGTGCCGCTGACGTACTTGTGGTTAAACCCACTGCCGACGTATTGACGAGTCTTTAGAGTCCCACACAGAGGGTTTTCACGGTTCAGACGATATGGTGTAGATGACGTATGTTGGTATGTTCCCGCCAAAATTTTCGGCCAATAGCCATTTGTTCCCTTATGACCATTATAAAAAAAGGGAGAGATGAAAGAGGAAAAGAGATAGGAAAAATTCCCCAAATAGAGCATCACGTGCACACACGTGATGCTCCTTGGAGCAAAAATTAGAGGCATTGTGCTTGACAATTAAGGCTGAAATTAAGCCTCACGTGCAAACACGTGAGCATCTATATACAAAGTATATAGGGGCTTTCCTAAAACAAATAACAGGCTAGAGAAGCTCACGTGTCAGCACGTGATGCTCTTTGTTGGGCTTAACTTCGTGAGGGTCGCGTGCCATACGTGATATTCCTGAACATCAGCTCACGTGCCAGCACGTGATGCCTTTCTCTGGGACTGCTGCATATAAGCAAACCAGTTTAATGCTATAGGGGTCACGTGCTACATGTGAGGGTCCTAATCACCTTCCAAGCTGATAGAATTAAATTCTAAATAAAAGGGATCAAAACCCTATTTGGGAAATATTTCCTTAGATCTTTCTAAACAAGAAAGATTACGCTTTGGAAAACAGAGCACCGTTGGATTAAAAATCCAATGGTGATTAAAAATCACCAAGCTACAGAATAAGCTCTGTATGGGAAAATATTTCCCCAATCTTTATAAATAAGAAAGATTCTGCTCGGTAAAACAGAGCACCGTTGGATTAAAAATCCAATGATGATTAAAAATCACTAAGCTACAGAATAAGCTCTGTATGGGAAAATATTTTTCCAATCTTGTTAAAAATAAGAAAAATATCTTCTGTAAAACAGAAGTCCTTGGATCAAAGATCCGACGGTGGATAAAATCCCTAAATCAATTAAGATCTCTCAATGAGAGATTTCCTTAACTAAATCAACAAACTTGCCTCTACTATATAAAGGACCCGAGACAAAGGGAGAAAAAGAGGAGACCCCCCATAAGATTTGAGAAACAAAAAGAAGAAGAAGAGGAGTTCTCTTTTGAGAAAAGAAACCTTAGGTAAGAAAACAAAGACCTAGAGATCATTTTATCTCCTCTTCTCCATTATAAGAGTTTAACTCTTCCAAAAGAAGAACTTAGTTCTTCCTCTGGTTGAGGTCTGCAGAAGCAGATCTCCCCATAAGTTGAGAATTTAATTCTCATCAGGGAGATTCTGTCATGCAGTCCCAAAACTTAAAAGAAAGAACTAAATTTGAAGAATTTAATTCTTCTAAAAGATATATGAATTTAATTCCTCTGACAAAACTAGGGTTTAACCCTGCATAAAAAAAACAACTGAGATCGACTCCTGTGTTCCCACGTGACCCCTTAAGACAAGTGCTTAGCACTTATAAAAGAAAAAGGGAATAAACCCAAAGATAGTCTCCGTTTTAGGGCGCCTCACGTGTTCCCACGTGACCCCCAAACAGTTGTTCAACACTCATATGAGAAAGGGGGAAATTCCAAAGACAGTTCCCATTTTGGGGCGCCTCACGTGATCCCACGTGACCCTCTAATAGTGCTTGGCACATTCAAAAGAAAAGGGGGGGATAAATCCAAAGACAATTCCCATTTTGGAGCGCCCCACGTGACCCCCAATAGTGCTTATCACTTATAAAAGAAAAAGGGAATAAACCCAAAGAATCAGTGCCCAACTCGGGGGCGCCTCATGTATCCACACGTGATGGCCATAAGATTTAAGTGTTTAACACTTATATGTATAGACGGGGATGTGAACCCAAGGGCACTACACCAACTTTCGGGCGCCTCACATTCCACACGTGAGCATCTTAATTTTCAATGTTTAACGCTACCTTGGAGTCTCACGTGGGAGCACGTGAGCACTGAGTATACATTAGTGTTTAACACTATAGGAAGCCAAATTCAGCCCCAAATTGGCTAAGTCCTTTTGAGGTTAAAACGTCTTGGATCTCCAAATAGACTGAGCCTCTATGCTCATGACTTCTCAAACTAATAGATCAGAATGATGACCATTATATATCTCCTGAGTTAATCTTAGTCTCCCAAAAATGACTAATCATTCTTAGATGGTCCACCATGATCCTTTCCCTCAGTCTGGAATTTGGTTCAAGGGTACATCTCTCCATACTTCTGATACATGTCATTATAATTCCTCAATGTCTTCAGAGAGGTGGAGGGCCCGACAACCAACAGCTCATGGGTGCACTCTTAAACCCATGAGCACATGATAATGAACCGTAATGTTCTTAAACTAGCTGTGGACCGCAATATCCTTAAACTAAACCCTCACCCCAAAAAAATGGTGATCTATGGACCGCAACGTCTCTAAACTAAAACGATAGAGCCCAAATGCTCTTTCGTTGGATCAAAAATGATCCTGAACCCACGTTAAGTTGATTTTAGTCCAATATCGTATTAACGTATCCTTAACAAATATTTAAGTTGATCTTAATCTTAAACAAGGTTAATGATCCTTAAATCAAACCAAACCCAAATCTAAGAATATACGGATTTGGACTAATCCACGCTCTACGGGTGACAACATAAATTAGTCTCCGTATACAATTCACGGGTAACCAAAAATAAAAAAAACACACACGACATGAAGTGAACATCTAGAGCAGGAGAAAGTGGTTATCGCTACACGGTAACGTAATTAACTGCAGGGGCTTGCGCCTGTAGAGAAGAGCGTCCCCACAATCAAAAACCTCTCACAATGAGGGGGGATCTGACGAAGTCCGCTACAATGGTCGCATCCGCCCAAACCTCCGAAACACGGTGCCATAAATCAACTTGGCATCTTCGGAGAGGTGGAAGGATAAAACCAAATAGCATCTGCCCCCAAATTCAGGCAAGATGTTTGTCTTTCCCGGCTTTCGGCGGTAAACATGGTATATACAGGTGTCCGATTAAATATGTGTACAGGATGCACAAACTTTAATCGTACGGTTGATAATACTAGCGGCTTAGGACTGAGCCGGATTATTAAATCAGGTTTTTGATTTAATAATTTATATATGTATATATATATATATGTATTCTAGTATTATTATTCACAATTCATTTTCTCTCTTGGCTATTCGTATTTTTATATGAATACGCGTATATGTATTTGGATACGTGTACCAGGAAGTATTCCGTATTTATATGGAATAGCTTCTAGAAGATGGACACCTCATTATTGATTTTATTTTTAGAAAATCACTTTGGAAATGATGTGGAGGGGTGAGTTGGCATGAGCATGGGTCATGGCATGTAGAGAGCTATGTCATAGATTTGTTTAATGGAAATTAATGAGATATTTTTCCATGGTTGAATTATTGTGTCCATTATTCTTTACATGCCATGCCATCTATTATTGACTTGATTCATTCTTGACTTGATTTCTTCACTTGCTTCATGGCTTCATTTTTCTCATTCTCACTTGGAGAAAAACACTTAGCCATTTCTTTAGTTACTCATGCCATTGTTTTCTTCACCTCCTTTTTCATCTTCTATGGTTGCTCTTGGAGCATTTTGATGAGAGAAAAATTATAGTGAGATAATCCTACACCTCAACTCTCCATTTCCAGCAACCTTGGAGCGTCGATTGTCTTGCTAGGAAAGGTTGAAGCTTACGCCGTTTCCCTCGGGTGGATCATCGTAGATGGAGGAAGACCGGCAACCAAATTCGATCCGTGACCACTAGGAGCTTGGGATGATGGTTGAAGACCCGAAGAACTTGGTTCATTCGGTATAGCCATTCCTAACTCTTTATATTGCTTTCTAGTATAGGGTTTAGGGTAGATCCGGGCATCGGGTTGTGGTAGCGCTAGTTTTGAAAATTTTTGTTCCGCATTTGACCACGGTTTGATGGCCGGGGCGTCGCCGTAACCCAACAACAAAAGTGTAATACCAAGTACTCGTGTCAGTGCTTCAAGTAGCAACATGTCATATATATGATGTATGAATGCATCAAGAATGAAATCATAATATATCTATAAGAGAAAGCTGTATTCTTATCTCAGTAAGATTTCAGTATAAAAACTGGAGTATCATCAATGAAATCGACAGAAATCCGTGTCAAATATCGACACAAAATCCTCAAATTCCGGGCTCCGTCAGTCCGGATCGGCCCATATCATCCAATCTCACGATTATGGTCGGTATCCTCAAGATATCCACCATGCCAAATATCACCGGTAGGTAGTCTGTCCCTGCCAGGCTCATCGTCTACAACTCGAGCTTCTTGTCCCGGGGTACCTTACCGGGTCCACCATATACCCGAAACGGTTCATCCTACTCCTCGAATCGGGTCTCGAAACCAACTCAATCAGGAAAACTCATGGTGGACACCATATACATCATATCACAAGAAAACCGCAACTTGCATTTTTTAAAATGATAACGAGTTTATAAAATTCTTTCGGTTTCCCCCCAAATCCAGTAATCTCATGGAAAATCCGAAATCCCAATTCCAGAGTCAATAAACAGTGAATATCGGCATAAATCCCCACAATATTGCATAGCAGAGTAAATGTATAATGCATGGGGTATCTAAGTAAGTAATGCAATATCTAAACTAGCATATAAGAGTAAGCATACTAGTAATATGTTGAAACTACCAGCTAGCAGGTTATACCAATGAAGAAGTAACGTTTCTATAGTGTACATGACATGGCAATTACCAACGATGATGTGTGTGAGCCGGCAAGCAAGTGTACGTGGAACATACGCATCATCGGTAATGGTGCCGGTGTCCTAACAGACGGGATTAATAATAGCTAAAGAAAACACATGTAATAAAGATGCAATGCAATGAGAACGAATAAAAACAACAGAAAAGTGAATAGTAAAAGTAGCATCATAAAATATACATATCAATGTACGAGTTATACGGTTTTAGTGTTTTGAAATTGCACTAATTGTGATTTTTAGAAAAGTAGGGGCTACGGGGTTTTTGAGAAAAGATACGTCCTTTGAAAAATCCATAGTATCAGTCGGGCTGTCCTTAAAAATACTCACAATTCATTAGTTTTGAAAATATGTATGACTCGAGCCTAGTCTAGCATCTACCTAAACAACTAAGAGACTAACTAAGAAACTACTCGGAAGGATAAGAAAATCTACCTAAATTCCGAGTTGATATACCTAGTAGTCGGCGATCTAGCCTCATAGCGTCACGTACTGTATAAAACATAGTATGGCATCCTTGAGCCAAGAGTGCGGATTAATCATCTTATATATACCTCGTACGGTAAAATCCATCGTATGGCATCCCCAAAATCGGGGGTGCGGGTCAAATATCATGTATACATCATCCTTCATATGGTATCATCATCGTACAATATCATGATCAGGAGTACTGTTCTAAAGTCTCGTACATTCTAACATCATCAAACACATATTATCGTATATATGAATACACATCACCCAACGATCCATTATAATATCATATCCTGAATCATATCATGACTCAATCACATATGAACAACTCACGGCATCATGCCCGATCACATCGACTCATATCCATTTAACATCTCATATCCTCATCTTATACGTATATGTATACTACACACACACACACATACACCCATATCATATCTCGTGTGTGCGTGTGCATGTGTGTGACAACCTATACACTGCGGGTCCGTGACTAGAAACTAACTAAGAGAAATCTACTTCCAAGTACACTTCATCTCACTTAAGGTCTATTAGAAAACCCTATTTCTAAGTATCCGCACTACCCACATACATACCATACACATCCTAATCTACGAGTTTGCGGGGATGCTATACGCCATCCACCCGAATTCCCCCGTCGATATACATCTACTCACCATGATCTTTGCTTGCCGAAGTCAATGACGCCACTCTCTCCGTTGTCGTACGATGTCCACGCGGGGTACCTACAGTTTTCAATACGTTATATCGTAGATATGAATCAAACACGAAAACTAAAATGGCACACGAAACGCACCTAGGTTAGAACATATAGTTTACATATGCAAAAGTACCCAAATAACCCTCATCGTCGACGTACAAACGTCCAACGACCAAATCCACATTCAAATACCAAAAACCAAGTTTTGAAATCGGAAAACATAGTTAAAACCAACACTAAATGCTCCCATATTTCTGGTCAGGTAAATTGGGGCTAAACAAATAGTACAGGGGGCTATTCTACATGGTAAGTGAGCTACTGGCAAAGACACAACACCATCCCACCAAAATGACCCAGCGAGAATGCCAAATTTCCCGATCTCGCCGGTCCACCTCAAGAATCTTGGTTTCGTCTTCTCGTGGTGGTCTCCTATTTGTCTAACTAAGTTAATGTACTTGTTTGATTTTTCTACAAACATCCAGATTGCTCCAGATTCCCTGTAGTCCCCAAAATATTCACAAAACTGACATCGGAAAATCTAAAGTTCAAGTTTAGGGTTTTGTTCTCAGGTTTAACTCAAAAATACCAACACTACAAGGGTTTAGTCACTGTTTAATTCTCAATTTCACCATCACACATCAACAATCACCTAACTCTCAACTAGGAATTTTCTAACCTCACTTAACCTCACTTGTTTAACTTTGAACTAAATTAGAACATAAGCGGAAACTAAAACAACACTAAAGGTCTAGGAATATATCTCATTTGGCAACTCAAAATTTTTCTTGAGTTGCTCAAAGTCTTCAAAATCTTAGTTTGATATCACCATGGTCTTTGTAGTGGGGTTGTGAACAATTTTTGTGAAGGGGTATAAGGTTTTTGGCTTGGTTTTGGGGGTGGCTTGAGGTGGTAGAAGAGGTGGAGGGTGAGGAGATGAAGGAGGAGAAGAATGGTGAAGAGAAAATGAAGAAGTGAAGAAGAGGAACTATGAGGATGTGTGGAAGTTTTCTTCCCTCCCCCCTCTCTCACATGCCCCATGATATTTGTCACATCAAGTCACTCACATCTCAATTCTTTTATTCTTTCCCTTTCAATTACAAAACAAAAACAAAAAAACCAAATAAAAAGGAAATGAAGCATGGTTTTCAAAACAAATTAAAAATGTAATAAGTGTTATGTAACATATCATGTTGCATGTCATGCACATATCATACTTAATGAAAAATTAGTAAACACTAATCGAGTTTAGTAAATAACCCATTTACAAATAATTGTATAATAATTCATTAAATGCACAAATCACATAAATACATTCAAATCAATAATTATTATTAATTTCCCAATTATTTTCCAAATTATCGGTATATAATTATACCTATTCATTAAAACTAATCTCAATACTTTTAAAATATCCATAATATTTATTATTTAATTACTTAAATTCCCAAAATAATATTTTATTTTCTGAAATGTTACAGTCTCTCAGGTGTCTATTTGGTTCGTCTTCATCTCTCTTCACCCCATATCAAAAAATCCATTTTTAATTAAAAAATCCAAATAAATTCTTCCCAGCTTTATAGCAGTGTTTAACTATTGCGGTTGAATCTTGTCACAATGTCATTATGAAGCGAATGGAAGATTACTCGATAAAGATATGTTTGGTGGCATACATTGTAAAAGAAAATTTTGATACTCTTGACATTGAAACTATCAATCATCATTTCTAAGATATGAATTCAAAATGTGTGTAAAAATATTGATTTTTTAATCATTATAATTAAATTAGTTTAAAATTTAGATGACAATATTTTGTATAGAATCACCTATGAATTTATATATTCTTTAGGGGAGCTCTTCAACAAGAACTTGTTGTGAGTGCCGCGTCTATTCAAAATTCCTGAATCCTCCAATGCGATGGAATATGAGTATTTTTATCATGTGTGACCGATGTGTGTTTATATTTACAGAGATTACAAAACTTGGCTATATCCATATCTCTCTCTTTAATCCATCATTTTCTACATTTCCTCTTGTTCTCCATATTTTTCTTCTGAACACATCGCTTTTACTTTTCTTTTTCAAGAGTCAATAAACAGCGAATATCGAAATAAATCCCCACAATATTGCATAGCAGAGTGAATGTATAATGCATGGGGTATCTACGTAAGTAATGCAATATCTAAACTAGCATATGAGAGTAAGCATACTAGTAATATGTTGAAACTACCAGCTAGCAGGTTATACCAATGAAGTAACGTTTCTATAGTTTACATGACATGATAATTACCGACGATGATGTGTGTGAGCCGGCAAGCAAGTGTACGTGGAACATACGCATCATCGGTAATGGTGTTGGTGTCCTAATAGACGGGATTCATAATAGCTAAAGAAAACACATGTAATAAAGATGCAATGCAATGAGAACGAATAAAAACAACAGAAAAGTGAGTAGTAAAAGTAGCATCATAAAATATACATATCAATGTACGAGTCATACGGTTTTAGTGTTTTGAAATTGCACTAATCGTGGTTTTTAGAAAAGTAGGGGCTACGGGGTTTTTGAGAAAAGATACGTCCTTTGAAAAATCCGTAGTATCACTCGGGCTGTCCTTAAAAATACTCACGATTCGTTAGTTTTGAAAATAGGTATGACTCGAGCCTAGTATAGCATCTACCTAAACAACTAAGAGACTAACTAAGAAACTAGTCGGAAGGATAAGAAAATCTACCTAAATTCCGAGTTGATATACCTAGTAGTCGACAATCCAGCCTCATAGCATCACGTACTGTATAATATATAGTACGGCATCCTCGAGCCAAGAGTGCGGATCAATCATCTTATATATACATCGTACGGTAAAATCCATCGTATGCCATCCCCAAAATCGGGGGTGCGGGTCAAATATCATGTATACATCATCCTTCATATGGTATCATCATCGTACAATATCATGATCAGGGGTACTGTTCTAAAGTCTCGTACATTCTAATATCATCAAACACATATTATCGTATATATGAATACACATCGCCCAACGATCCATTATAATATCATATCCTGTATCATATCACGACTCAATCACATATGAACAACTCACGGCATCATGCCCGATCATATCGACTCATATCCATTTAACATCTCATATCCTCATCTTATACGTATATGTATACTGTATACATATACACACACACATATACATATACACCCACATCATATCTCGTGTGTGCGTGTGTGCGACAACCTATACACTGCGGGTATGTGACTAGAAACTAACTAAGAGCAATCTATTTTTAAGTACACTTCATCTCACTTAAGGTCTCTTAGAAAACCCTATTTCTAAGTATCCACACTACCCATATACATACCATACACATCCTAATATACGAATTTGCGGGGATGCTGTACTCCATCCATCTGAATTCCCCCGTAAATATACATCTATTCACCTTGATCTTCGCTTGCCGAAGTCAATGACGCCATGCTCTCCGTTGTCGTACGATGTCCACGAGGGGTTCCTACAGTTTTCAATACGTTATATCGTAGATATGGATCAAACATGAAAACTAAAACGGCACACGAAACGCACCTAGGTTAGAACATATGGTTTACGCATGCAAAAGTAGCCAAATAATCCTCGTCGTCGACGTACAAACGTCCAATGACCAAATCCACATTCAAATACCAAAAACCAAGTTTTGAAATCGGAAAACATAGTTAAAACCAACACTAAATGCTCCCATATTTCTGGTCAGGTAAATTGGGGCTAAACAAATAGTACAGGGGGCTATTCTACATGGTAAGTGAGCTACTTGCAAAGACACAACACCATCTTACCAAAATGACTCGGCGAGAATGCCAAATTTCCCGATCTCGCCGGTCCACCTGAAGAATCTTGGTTTCGTCTTCTCGTGGTGGTCTCCTATTAGTCTAACTAAGTTAATATACTTGTTTGATTTTTCTACAAACACCTCAGGTTGCTCCAGATTCCCTGTAGTCCCCAAAATATCCACAAAACCGACATCGAAAAATCTAAAGTTCATGTTTAGGGTTTTGGTCTCAGGTTTAACTCAAAAATACCAACACTACAAGGGTTTAGTCACCATTTAATCCTCAATTTCACCATCACACATCAAGAATCACCTAACCCTAAACTAGGAATTTTCTAACCTCACTTAACCTCACTTGTTTAACTTTGAATTAAATTAGAACATAAAGGGAAACTAAAACAACACTAAAGGTCTAGGAATATACTTCATTTAGCAACTCAAGAATTTTCTTGAGTTGCTCAAAGTCTTCAAAATCTTAGTTTGATATCATTATGGTCTTTGTAGTGGGGTTTGTGAACAATTTTTGTGAAGGGGTATAAGGTTTTTGGCTTGGTTTTGGGGGTGGCTTGAGATGGTAGAAGATGTGGAGGGTGAGGAGATGAAGGAGGAGAAGAATGGTGAAGAGAAAATGAAGAAGTGAAGAAGAGGAACTATGAGGGTGTGTGGAAGTTCCCTTCTCTCCCCCATCTCTCTCTCACATGCCCCATGATACTTGTCCCATCAAGTCACTCCCATCTCAATTCTTTTCTTTTTTCTCTTTTTAATTACGAAACAAAAACAAAAAAACCAAATAAAAAGGAAATGAAGTATGGTTTTCAAAACAAATTAAAAATGTAATAAGTGTTGTGCAATATATCATGTTGCATGTCATGCACATATCATACTTAATGAAAAATTAGTAAACACTAATCGAGTTTAGTAAATAACCCATTTACAAATAATTATATAATAATTCATAAAACGCCCAAATCACATAAATACATTCAAATCAATAATTATTATTAATTTCCCAATTATTTTCCAAATTATCGGTATATAATTATACCTATTCATTAAAACCAATCTCAATATTTTTAAAATATCCATAATATTTATTATTTAATTTCTTAAATTCCCAAAATAATATTTTATTTTCTGAAATGTTACAGTCTCTCAGGTGTCTATTTGGTTCGTCTTCATCTCTCTTCACCCCATATCAAAAAATCCATTTTTAATTAAAAAAATCCAAATAAATTCTTCCCAGCTTTATAGCAGTGTTTAACTATCACGGTTGAATCTTGTCGCAATGTCATTATGAAGCGAATGGAAGATTACTCGATAAAGATATGTTTGGTGGCATACATTGTAAAAGAAAATTTTGATACTCTTGACATTGTAACTATCAATCATCATTTCTAAGATATGAATTCAAAATGTGTGTAAAAATATTGATTTTTTAATCATTATAATTAAATTAGTTTAATATTTAGATGACAATATTTTGTATAGAATCACCTATGAATTTATATATTCTTTAGGGGAGCTCTTCAACAATAACTTGTTGTGAGTGCCGCGTCTATTCAAAATTCCTGAATCCTCTAATGGGATGGAATATGAGTATTTTTATCATGTCGTGACCGATGTGTGTTTATATTTATAGAGATTACAAAACTTGGCTATATCCATATCTCTCTCTTTAATCCATCATTTTCTACATTTCATCTTGTTCTCCATATTTTTCTTCTGAACACATCGCTTTTACTTTTCTTTTTCAAGATTTCCTTTCTAATGGACCGTAAGCTTTAATCTTAAAAATTTAAGCTTGAATTTCCATATCCAAACTTTTATATGTAGGTAGACGTTCGTACTCGCATCGCAGACTAGCGGTAAAGCGGAATACAAAACGAAAATTTTCGAAACTCGAGCACGAACCCTACAACTTAGAATCGAATTCAAACAATAAAATAAAAACTAATATGAAGAAGTTTAACTACTAGGTTATAAATAAACCTTTATAGTCGTGTCCTTCATCTTCTTTCCACTTTCTTAGCTCTTTAGGTCATCGGAACAAGTTTGGGAGTCAGTCTTCCTTACCGAAGATGATCCATCTCGAAAGAGTCCGAACTAAGGCTCTAATTTCTAACTTGAAATTACTAGCGATCAAGACTTTCTAGGATTTGATCAATAAATTGATATAGTGTCTAATCTCTACTTAATCTCTCATGATCTTTTCTAATTCTCCACTAATAGAAAACTAAGAGAGGAGGAGAAGAAGATTGGTGAATGTTAGCAAGTATGGCCACTCAAGGAAAAATCTCTTCATTCTTATCTTTCTCTTTTTTCTTTTCTTTTATAAATGAGTGGGTTGTGACTCACCATGGTGAGTCACAAGCCCACATCATTCTTAAAAGTTCAAGAAGAGAAGAGAAGATAAAGAAGAGCCATCTCATTTGCTCACATATACATATGTATATGCATACATCAAAAATTATGCAAATACACTAATACAAGTATATGCTACAAATATATACACCCGTATCGTATCAAAATACGAATACCGTATTCGTATAAAATACGAATACCCGTATTTTTATAAAATACGAATACCCGTATTTTTACTAATGATACAAATACCCGTATTAATATCAAGACACAAATACACGTATTTATACAAATACTCGTATTCATATAAATACCGTATTCTGTGAAAATACGAATACCGAAATGAGAGATACTAAAAGATATATATAATACTACCTCACATTTAAACCAAAATGTGATAACCCGGTTATCTTTTAAACCGGCTAGTATTAACAAACTGTCTGATTAAAAGCACGTGTACAAACGCACGTGTTTTAATCGAACCAAATATGTATGAAAATACATACACTATATCGTTTCGCCCGGGATGGAAAACCCTCTGTATGGGACTTTAAAAACTCGACAATACGCTAGCAGTGGGTTTAACCACAAGCACGTCTGTATCGACTCTGAAATCCCTGTACAAATGTAATTTATTCAAATGTATAAAAAGGGTATTTCAGCTTGATTAGGAGTTATAAGTTATTTTTGTTCAATAAAAGCAAGAAGTAACCTGTAGCTCACTGGTAAAACCTCTACACTGCTGTGACATAGTTTATGTGTTTGAATCCCATCAGTTTCAATTATTTTTTATATTTTTCTTTTTAACTTTTCGGAAGTCTAAGAGTTGCACGTGCAATATACGGAGAATCGAAAAGTTTTAGAAAAATCAAATAGGATAAATGAGGAGTTAATACAGAATATAGTACGTGGCATGAATCTCGAGGCAGATGGATTAAATCCAACCGCCTAAATCCTCGTTTTGGCCTCCACCGACGGTCCATCTATCCCCAATCGCCTCCATTCTTTTCCCGTGCGTCCCTTTAACTCCCCACCACTCCCTTGTATTGTTTGATTACTCTGCATTTATCCAGAGACCTTTCACTTCACCATTAATTATATTTTAATTCATTTTAATTCCAATTCTTTAACTCACGCACCCTCATCCCTGCACTATAAATACATCCTAACTCCTAGCTCTCCCCATTCTGAAAAATCTCTATCAAAATTCTCCTAAAATTTTCTAAGTGTAAGTGAAGTCAAGTGGAGTTAGCAACCAAGTTTTTTTTGTTGAAGATCGGAGTTGTTCCCGGAGGTACCGCGATACCACGAAGACTTCTCCCTCTTCCTTACTCCTTTCTCGACACTCTAAAACCATAAGTCCCTTTCTCTCTCTTTCTTTTCATCTCAAACCAATTTCTAAAACTATTCGACTAAAATGGAGTAAGGTTAGGTAAAACTTCTCTTAATAAGTTTTGGCACTTTTACTATGTCAAAATTTCCACCATAACTCTTCTAAGCATCACATCACAATATTTCATCCAAATTATTTTTAAGTTGTTCATAATTTTGGGCTAAATATATCATACAAAGAAATTTCATCAAAATACCATGAATTTTAATTATAACCCTTTGTTCGATAATTAGCCATACATTCATCTAGAACATTCACGGGGTAACGACCTACCCCACACGCACACTTTTGATTCATAGCACGATATTTGGTTAGAATTTTTCATCTAAATAAAACAATTTTCAATAAAATACCCCTACTTTATAAAAATATGTTTTTAATCGTTATTTTTTTAAATTCTTTGCAATTGTGCTTCTATAACCCATTTAGGGGAATCTATCTACGGATGGTGCGGGTTATCACACGTTCTTGGGAGAGTAGACTGAGATACATAACTCCTCACGGAGAATTCGGTCTCGAAGGAAATGAAAATACGATTTTAAAGAAATACGACTATTTTTTAAATTAAATCATTTGAAAATTTTCATAAATCATAAATCCGTATTTTTCTATGAAAACTAATTTTTGAAGAATATATTATTAAAATGAAAAATTAAAGTTACACAAAATACCACAAAGTTTCCAAAAGTATAGTTTTCATACAAATATCATAAACTTTTAAAATCTAGGTTTTATCACTAAAATACTACTAAAATTAAAATACATGTTCATAAAAAATTCTAAATAACATAAATCACCCTAGAGATTTATTTTTAAACACCCCATCGAGAAATGCAAACAATATAAATACAATATAAACAACAATAATAAATATTAATGACTCTAGATTAATATAGGTTTAAGCGGTATCATTTCTTTTGAGCCCCAGGGAGCCGAAGAAAGTGAGTGCTCATATAATCAGGTTAGACAAATTAACGGGGTTATCAATGACAATTGTCTTGGAAAAATACACAAATCCTGCCGTGCATGTGCAGCAGTTGTCCGATTACTCCCGAATTTAAGAAATTCAAGAGCTAAATCCTTTCATAATATACTGACTCCAACCTGAATCCAAACTCAAACCGGAATCCAAAATCAAACACAAACTTGGATACTTGATCATGAACCTGAACACTCAAATTCAAATATCAAATTTGAACTTGAACACTTGACTCGACTTGACCGAACCATGGATATAACTTGACATGAACTTGACATGAATACTTGAATACATGATTACACCTTGAATATGAACCTGTTATTTTTTTTTATATATATTAATGGATTCGGCCAAGGCCTATAAACTATACAATACAATACGCAGGGATAAAGGGGTAGACTGGTACGGAATGTATATCATGACACAAGAGGTCACTTAAAAGACACATACATGAATTCATATGCTGATGTCCCGTGGGTTATGACGGGACCTTGTAGTACATGTTACCATAGTCCACGGGGTAAGATGGACTCCTTTCGTATACATGAATATATATTTTTTTATCAAACTACAAACAACCACGTTAGAATAGAAAATCTTATACCTGTAAATAATCATGTTTAAATGCTCGCTTATATAATCTTACCCGTTTACATTACTTGGTTTCTATTCACTTTATATACCATTCAGTCATTTTCCTTTATTTCTTTCGAGGACTTACCGAGCGCTAGTTCGCCGACGACATTCCTCTATGTTTCTTTGTTTTGGAATGTTCGTCAGGAGGACCGGACTCTGAGGGTATAGAGCCGAGGCAGGAGGACTTGAACCAGTTCACTACTTAGTCTAACTATTAGTTCCTGCTTGTATTTACTTCCAGTATGCCATTATTTAGACATTTGCTTTATCATTGTATTTTTTTTATTGCAAACAGTTGTATATAAAGTTGAATGTAAATAAAGTTGCCGTTTCATTTTATTACTCTTGTCTTTCTTGTATATTGTTATATTGCTTAATTACGCTTAACGTATTCTCATAATAAATACGTTTCGGGCTTGCCATGACACCATTTCCGTCTACTTGGAAGCGGGGCGTGACAACTTTTGTTGGTGGCCCCGACAGGTCAGTTCTGCATGAAGTCTTAAGCAATATACCACAAGAATTATAAAAATCAGCAACTATACATTCCTTGCATTTTCAAACTTTTTGAATCTATCATAACCTTTTCTTTTCTATCAAGATGATGGATTCTCCAAACAACACCAACACCAACGTCAATGGCAATACACCGCCGCTTACCTTACCACCTCACCCTACCATTGCTGCTCCGATCAATGAACATACGGTACTTCTAGAAACCATCAAAACCCTTCTGGAGGGCCAGCAGCAGCAGACTGCTATTATAACATTTCAGAAATATAAAATATTATTTTTGGAAATTTAATATTTAAATAATATATTTCGCGAAAACTATTCGATTTGTGAATAAGGGTTTTTTCGTAAAATGGTATAAGTATATACTAATATTTGGAAAATAATCGGAGATTAAAATGATTTATTTATTATAATGATATTTATCGGATTTTGGCATTTTTATAATTAATTATATGCAAGTTTAAATTAAACTTGATTAGTGCACTACAAATCGTGAATTGGCCAAATCCGTATTTTTACATTTTTCCATGGTTAGTGCACCATGTCATGTGCATGTTATTCATTTTGCTTGTGACTTGTGAGTTTGTGAAAGGAAAAGAGAAAATAAATGAAAAAAAAGAAAAGAGAAAGAGTTAAGAGTGAGAAACAAAATTAGAATGAAAGAAAGAGATATTTGTGAGAGAGTGAGTGTAGGAGATATTTTGTGAGAGGGAGTGAGCTTAAGAGAGAGAGAAGGTGAGACTTGGTTGCCCATATTCCTTCATCCCCATTGTTTTCTTCACAATTCTTTTTCATCTCACTACCTACATGCATCATCTCAAATTCCTTCTCAAAACCCTATGCCACCTTCATATAAAACATGCACAAGTCTATTCTAAACCCTTTAAACCAATCAAGTATGGATTTTGAAGACTTTGGGTAACTCAAAAATTTTCCTAAGTTTCCAATGAGGTAATCTCTTCACTTTTAGATTAGAAATCATGTTTATATAGCCTAGTTAGTTTAGATTTCGTATTAGTTAGGTTATGTGATCTTGGAATTTACAAGTTGCTGTTAAATGGTTAATTGAGGTGCAGTGAGTGTTTGTAAGACTTTAGAGATGATTTCCTGACCTGGAAATGATTTTAGAACCCGATACATGAACTTAGAATTTGTCCCGTGTCGGTTTTGTGAAGTTTGTTAGCCTACAGGGTATCTGGAGCAACTTGGGTTATTTCTGAGAAAATCAAACAAGTTCATTGACCTAGATTAACCACTAGAAGACCACCACCGAAGTACGAACCCATTTTCCCCTACTTAGACCGGCGGCGATGGATTTTGTGATGATCTCGCAGGACTTATTTTAGGTTCTGGTATTGTGGTTTTTCCTGTTGCTCACTTACCCTATAAGCTATCCCCTGTACTTGGTTATTTAGTCCCAATTGACCTGAGCCAAAATCTGGGAGCTACTTGTGAGTGTTTTGGCTATGTTTTTAAGATATTTGAATTTGTGGTTTTGGTATTTGAGATTTGATTCCGTCGTTGGAAGTTTGTACGTCAACGGACGAGAGTTGTTTGGTTCATCTTTCATGCGTAAGCTATAGGTTCTAACCTATAAGCAATTCGTGTGCCGTATCGGTTTTCGGATATTGGATTTGATAGTATTGCGATTGTGTAATGATTGTAGGTACCTTCGCGTGGACTTCCGAGACGACGAAGCACATCGACTTCGACTAAGCGAGGAGTTTAGCAGGTGAGTAGATTTATATCTATGGGGAGTCGGGTGGACGACGTATACACCCCCGCAACCATTGTTATGGAAGATCATTTTATAAGTAATAATTTGATAAAGGATATGCTACGAAATTAAGATAACATGATTATAGGATTTAGTAAAAGATGATATGATAAAAGTAGACACTAATGAATATATTGATATATGAGAATATGAAATGAGAAAGTGAATCATGATAAGTATGAATTGAAAGAGGACAAGTATGAGTTGATAATGGTAGGATATGAGATCGGGATCGATACGACTTGAGATTAACAAGATATAACGTATATGCAAGATGGCATGATATAAGATTGATATAGATGTGTTATATGATTGATAAGGTATGCCGTACGAGATTATAGATCCGTACCTTTGATGGTGAATAGGATTATAGATTCCTTACTCTGTTTGTGACACCGTACGATGGATTACCGTACGCGATGCGTTTACTGAATGTTTGATCTGCGCTCATAAATTGAGAATGATGATCGAGGGTATTGCGACACTTGATACTATGAGGCGGGATCTTTGACATAAAGAGGCCACCTTATTATAGTTCATATTTGTTGGATTATTTCTCGTGTGTGATACCTATCATGTTTCCAGTATTTAATATTATATGATATACTTGCTAGTACACCTGCACAATTACCGTTGATGCGCATGTTACACTTATACAGATTTGTCGGCTCACACAAATTCATCATCGGTAATTTCCATGCTACTTACACAGTAGAACTGCCCCATCATGATATTATTCTTAACCGTAAAAATACATTCATTGTTCAGTACTATCACTTGAAATGCTTGCATGATATACTCGATATGCTCATATTACTACTCTATGTTGCATACATCGTACTTTATGGTTATATGCATTGAGATGCTGTTTTTATGAGATCTCTGGATTTGAGAACCACAGTTTAATTTCAAAGGAAATTGTATATTGTTTTAAAGATGCGGTTTCTCTTGATATGATATTTCGAGGTGTCCACCATGAGTTTTCTAGGTTCTGAGCAGCGAGTATACTCGATTCGAGGAGCGGTAGGCACTGTCTGTGGGTATATGGTGGACTTGGTGAGGTATCCCGGGGAAAGAAGACTCGTATTGTTAGGTGGTGAGCCTGGCGGGGGAGCACTACCTACCAGTGATTGTATAGAACTCGGCGGATATCCAGAGGATACCGTTTTGGAGTTATGATATGAGATGGATATGAGGACCGATCTGAGGATGCGGTGCCTAAGATGAGATAGATATGAGGGCCGATCTGAGTATGCGGTGCCTGAGATATGGGGATTTACATATCGATGCTGGACACGGGTTTCATGATGTTTCGAGTGTCGGTGTTGTACACTCAGGTTCCATGATTTTGATGTGTCGTTGATGGACACACGTGGTTGATATCCTCATATATATATACAGGCATATGTTTTCATGATGTTTCGAGTGTCGGTGTGGGACACTCAGGTTCCAATATTGTTTGTGTCGTTGATGGACACGTGGATGATATCCACATGCATACAGGCATATGATGTCTGATGTTTATTTATATATGTCATTGCATTGATCGATTGTTGACATATATGCATATGTGGTCACCCTAGATATCACGGTATTGCCTTCAGGATATAGTGACCTAGGAAATCGTTGTTTTATTCGATTTCTACTTGCTGATATTTTCTACTCACGAGTTGGCAACTCACCCACGTTGTGCCATAATTCTTGCAGGTTTGACCACTTGGGATCAGTTATGGTATTGCTGGCACACAGCTTCATCTAGGGTGCTTTGCTTTGGTAGGTGGGATACATGTTGGATCGTACCCACTCTTGTACTTTATATATATTCCGTTGTATCTAGATAAACTCCATCAGATCAAATCAAATCAGAGACTAGAATTTGTATATTGGCAAACCTAATCAGACTTGGGTATTGTGTGAGACTTATAGCGATGGGTTTATGATCGCTTTCTTGAGTTTTGATGTCTTGCTTTTTTATTTGTTCTTTCTAGGTCGATTCTTCGCCGTTGGGCGTCGTTTATTTGTTATTGCGTGGTTGTGATTCCTCCAGTTGGCGAAGAGCTAGCTCCCGCTTGGGGATGCCTATATATTGTTGTGTATATGGTTTTAGATCAAAATATATAAGGGAGGTGCTGCCCAAATTTTTAAAGACGAAACATGTTTTCACTCTAGTATAATCCACTTGCATTTTTATGTTTTATTAGCTATGCATTTAAAGAAAAACATGATTCATTATACTTTTATTTCAAACTGCACCCCCACTATTTTCCGTAAAAAGGTTTAGATTTTTTGGGCTTCGGCTTACTTGATTTACGTCACGCCTTTAGACATTGCGTAATTTAAGTGTCGGTCACGTGCTAAATTACGGGTCGTGACAGCTATTCTCATGAACCGTCTTGAAGCCGAAGCATCTAGAGTAAAGAAATTTCGGGCGTTGCATCCCAAGAACTTCTCAGGAAAAGAGAGTCCTCTTGAGGTTGAAGAATGGACCCAAAGTATTGAGGACGACCTTGCAGCAATGCAGGTACCAGACATAGCTTGGGTTCGTGTGGCCAAACTTCAGCTCACGGACAATGCAAGAGTTTGGTGGAAACCAGATGAAAGCCGTCCTACACAACCAATAGAGTGGAAGACGTTTTGCGATCTATTCGATGCGAAGTTTTTCCCTGAGACCGTCCGCTTTCAGATTGAACAACAGTTCATCCACCTATAACAAGGCTCTATGCGGGTAAAATCAAAGGATGAATATGATGCCGAATTCATTATGCTCAGCAGGTAAAGAATTCGTCTCAAATTCTGTTCCATAAAACACGTAACTATCCTGGCATTAGCATCTTATCAGGTTCACAACACACCTGATCCCTACTGATGAGATTCAGGTTAGACGATTCCAACAGGGCTTAGACCCGGAGATTCAAGCGGCATTAGTCACAGATGACTATCCAACTCATGAACTCGCTCTGAAGGTAGCGCACCGTTATGAAGCTGTGGTCAAGAAGAAAGGTAAGTCTCAAGCAGTCGAAATCAAACACCCTGCTATCTAGATGATAGGAGGAGCCTCTTCTAGGCCGAATTTTACACCCAAGATGCCAGGAGTATCGTTTAACCGGTCCAGTCCAGATTTCTGCTTCTACTACAAGAGAATTGGACACTTGGCGAAAAGCTTCAGGTGTACAAATGACATGCGTTTGATTGTAGCGCATCTACTCATGCTATAGAAGCATGCCCATATCGAGTTAACACAGCACCAGCACCTAGACCCATAATGCCAGCTCCGCAGAGGCCAGCTATTTAGGCACCTCCACCCCGCCTAGCTCTTCCTGCACCATCTCCACATGGTCACCTGCACAGCCTCAGCGTCAATTCCATCAAGCACAGAGAAACGTGCCTCAAGGGCAAAGGAATGTGCCTCCGGCGAGGAGGAATGTACCGAGATGTCAGGTTTTTACAATGACGGTCGAAGAGGCCGAAACCACAGGACAAGTAATCTCCGATAAAGTATCCTCATCCTTTCAACCTTTGATACTAGTACACCGTTATCTTTTTCTATATCTAAACACAACTTCACACAACTTAGGTACTATACTGGTAGCCACCCTTCCTGCACTCGCACTTTTCAACACTGGAGCTTCACGCTGCTTCATGTCACAACGATTCGTGAGAACGCACGCGATTCCCATGAAGCCACTCATTTTAAGCTGGAATGTCAGTTCCGGGAATGGAGTCTTGAAGGCAACTTTAGGATATGATCAGTGCCAATTGTAGTCTGCGGTCGAGAATTCTACGCAAATTTCAAAGTACCGAACATACTAAATTTCGATGTTGTGTTGGGAATGGATTGGTTATAAGTATTTTATGCTACCATTCACTCCCGTCAAAGAAGGGTAGTATTTGATATACCAAATCACCCAGTCTTCTATTTCAAAAGTAGAGACAGAACCCTGAAACCAGGAAGCTACCGTGCCAAGCCAAAGAACGCAGAAGTTTTCTCCTTACAAGCCGAAGGAGAAAAGCCTAAGGTAGTTCGAGAGTTCGAGGATGTTTTCCCTGAAGACATATCAGGTTTGCCTCCCGATTGAGCTTTTGAATTCAGTATTGATTTACAACCTGGTACACAACCTATAATCAAAACTCCGTATAGACTAAGTCTGGAAGGATTGAAAGAAATTTGTATACAGTTAGATGAGCTCTTGAAGAAAGGTTGGATCAGACCCAGTACTTCAAGTTGGGGATCATCGGTGTTACCAGTGAAGAAGAAGGAAGGTATCTACCGGATGTGCGTGGATAATCAAGCATAGAACGAGGTGACAATTAAGAATAAGTATCCACTACCTCGCATCTATGACCTTTTCGATCAGCTCAGTGGATCTTGTGTCTTCTCAAAATTAGATCTTCGTTCATGATATCATCAGGTGAAGGTCAAAGAGTTCGACATTCCGAAGACGACGTTTAGGACTCGTTATGGCCATTATGAATATCTTACAATTCCATTCGGAGTAACCAATGCACCTGCCATCGTTATGAACCTGATGGACCAAGTTTTCCGAGAGTATTTAGACAGATTTGTTATCTTCATCGATGACATCTTGGTGTATTCAAAGAATCGGAAAGAACACGCCGAGCACTTACGCATTGTCCTGGAGACATTACGACAACACCAGCTCTACGCCAAGTATAGCAAGTGTGGATTTTAGTTAGATCAAGTCAGATTTCTCGGACACATCGTTTCATCAGAAGGAATCTCTGTAGATCTAGCTAAGGTGTCAATTGTCAACGAGTGGCCGCCACCAAAGACGGTGAAAGATATAAGAAGTTTTATGGGCTTAGCAAGATATTACAGACGCTTCATTGAAGGATTTTCAAAGATCGCAACACCCCTGACCAAGCTTACACGTAAGGACAAAACATTCGTGTGGTTAGAAGCATGTAAGAAAGGTTTTATAGAACTCAAGTCGAGGTTAATCTCTTCACTTATTCTCATAATACCGGATCAATCTGGTGGATTCGATGTGCATTGTGATGCGTCCGGTAAAGAATTAGGATGTGTTCTACATCAGCATGGAAAAGTTGTGGCTTTTGCATCAAGGTAGTTAAAAGTTCATGAACGCAACTATCCAACACATGATCTGGAATTGGCAGCCGTCATCTTCGCACTCAAGATTTGGCGTCACTATTTATTAGGAGAGCAAGTGGATATATACACCGACCAAAAAAGTCTGAAATATGTATTTACTCAGAAGGAACTCAACATGCAGCAAAGAAGATGGCTCGAGCTCATGGCGGACTTCGACATCAACCTACAGTATCATCCTAGAGATGTGAACATAGTTCTCGATGCACTCAGTCGCCAACCATTAGCAATGAATCTCACCGCCCAGTGGAAGCTACAACAAGAACTGCACGGATTGGAGATTGAAATAGTTGTTCCAGGTAACGCTTCATCTTTGGTGAACTTACAAGTCCAGTCCAGTCTTGTCAATCAGATCAAGACAGCTCAAGCAAATGATGCCAAGCTACAAAAGATCCGAGAACAAGTAGAAAGTGGTCTTCGAACTGACTTCAACATCCACGAAAATAGATCCTTGTGGTATGGGAGCCATTTATGCGTGCCAGCCGGCTCTGTTCAAGAAGAGTTGATGAAAGAAGCTCACAGCTCTTGGTATTCGGTACACCCTGGAGGCACAAAGATGTACAAGGATCTTCGGCAAAACTACTGGTGGCATGGAATGAAGCAAGAAGTTGTAAGGAGCGTAGCAAAATGTTTAATGTGTCAGCAAGTGAAGGTTGAACATCATAGAACTGCTTGTCTAATTCAGCCATTACCAATCCCAGAATGGAAATGGCAGTACATTACCATGCACTTCGTGACTTGTCACGCCCCGCTTCCCAAAATACGTAAACACGTCACGTGACAGAGCCAACCATGCTACCTGTGGCTAGAAATCATCTCTCCACAGTCACATTACGGCTGTCAATCGGATATCAAGAACAGTAAAATAAAATCTATCTAACACATGTCCAACTGCCACAATAAATAGAATCAAGAAAATGCATAAAGCGGAAACGAATCAAGATCCAATAAACAATAGTATCTGAATCACATCCCAATATGAGCTCACATCGATAAAATAAAACTACGAAAATAAATAAACTAAGAGTCTCTAAACTACATAGCTAGCTCCTCATTGCTCGACTTGCTTGCCAAAATACTCTTGGTGGCGGTGCTCTGGGGTTGCTGGTAGTCGAAAGGAGGTGATAGAGGTGGTCGGTGTTGGTGGGTTTCCGGTGACGATAATACCGAAAGGCCCTACGAATCAAGGACCAAGCTTTCATTGACTACCAAATCGGATCACTCCTCTGGTCGGTGATATCTTTAAGAATACAAGATCACCAACTACGAACTCCAGAGGTCTTCGTCTAGTATCTGCCTAATTTTTCAACCGATCTTGTGTCACCTTCATATGATTTCGGATCACGTTAAATTTCTCCACCGTCTGCACAATAAGATCCGGTCCCAATAATTTTCTTTCTCCAACATCATCCCAACAGATAGGCGAGCGACACTTACGACTGTATAATGCTTCGAATGGAGCCATCTGTATGGTCGCCTGAAAACTGTTATTATAAGAAAACTCCACCAAGTGCAAATGATCCTCCCATGAACTCTTGAAGTCTAACATGCATGCTCTCAACATATCTTCAAGAGTTTGGATCGTTCTTTCAGACGTGCCGTCTGTCCGACGATGATAGGCTGTGCTAAACTTCAGGCGAGTTTCCAAACTTTCCTATAGACTCCTCGAGAAGTGTGATAGAAATGCGTATCACAATCCGAAACGATGCTCACGGGTACTCCATGCAATCTCACAATCTCCTGCATGTACCGCTCTGCCAAAGCTTTCGTCGACCGATTAACTCGAAACGGTTTAAAATGAGCTGCCTTGGTCAATCGATTGACAATGTCCCAAACTGCATTATTGCTCTTTGGACTCCATGGTAAAGCAGTCATGAAATGCATGGTTATATGTTCCCACTTCCATTGAGGAATCGAAAGTGGTTTCAATAAACCAGCTACCCTTTGATGTTCAGCCTTGATTTGCTGACACACCAAGCACTTTGATACGTAGCAAGCAATCTCCCTTTTCATGCCTTCCCACCAGAATTGTTGTCGCAGATCTCTGTACATCTTTGTGCAGCGGAACTATGATCCTCCTTCATGACTTCTTCATGAACATCTCCTTTGGGCACACATAAACGACTACCATATCGTAACGAACCATCTTCATGAATTAACAGATCCGTTCGAAGTCCTGCTTCTACTTGTTTTTTTTGCAATCTTGGATCGTGCGACTGCGCTGCTTTAATGTTATCGATCAAGAATGATTGTACTTGCAACTGCATCAACTTTCCTGAAGAATTCGGTAGTAAAACCTCCAACTCGAACCTCTGAAGATCAGCTATAATCTCCTTTTGGGCAATCAACATCCGTGTTGCTGGCAACTGACTTAAAGCATCCGACACTATATTAACTTTCCACGGATGGTATTTTAGATCCAGATCATAGTCAGCCATCAGCTCTAACCATCCACGTTGCCTCATGTTGATCTCTTTCTGTGTGAACACACACTTTATGATTTTGTGATCGGTAAATACTTTTACCCTTTCGTCCAATAAGTAGTGTCTCCAAATCTTCAGAGCGAAAATCACTGCTGCTAATTCTAGATCATGAGTTGGGTAGTTCTTCTCATGAGTCTTCAATTGTCTCGACGCATAGGCTATAACCATCCCATGCTGCATTAGAACACATCCCAAGCCTTTCCCAGATGCGTCGCTGTGAATAACTAACCCTTTAGAACCATCTGGCACTGTCAGAATAGGAGCGGTGGTCAATCTTTGCTTCAACGCTTCAAAAGCTGATGCACACTTCTCGGTCCATACGAACGGTACCTCTTTTCGTGTTAGCTTGGTCAATGGTTCTGCTATTCGAGCGAAGTTCTCCACAAACCTTCTATAGTATCAGGCAAGCCCAAGAAAACTTCTGATCTCCCCTACATTCCTTGGAATTGGCCAATCATGAACAACTGCAATCTTTTCGGGGTCAACGACAATTCCATCTCCGGATACAACATGACCCAAGAATTTCACTTCTTCGAGCCAAAACTCCCACTTGCTCATCTTAGTATATAACTTTTATTGTCTCAACGTTTGCAATGTGATCCCCAAGTGTTCTACATGCTCTTATTTTCTCCTCGAATAGACCGGAATATCATCAATAAACACCACTACGAACTGGTCCAGGTACGGTGAAAAAATTCTGTTCATCATAAATATTGCTGATGCCTTTGTAACTCCAAATGGCATCACTAAGTACTCGTAATGCCCATATCGAGTTCGGAACTCTGTCTTGCAAATATCTTTTGATTTCATCCAAACTTGATGATATCCGGATCACAAATCCAATTTCGAGAATACTCTCGCGCCACTGAGTTGATCGAATAATTCACCGCTGCGAGGGATTGGGCGCTTGTTCTTAATAGTCACCCGATTCAATTCTCGATAGTCGATGCACATCCGTCGTGTACCATCCTTCTTCTTGACTAGAAGAACCGGAGCTCCCCATGGTGAACCGCTGCGAATCCAACCCTTCTCTAGCAATGTAGAAACTTATTTCATTACCTCTTCTAGTTCCACCGGCGCCATTGGATAATAAGCGTTTGAAATCGGCGCTGCTCCAGAAATAAAATCAATCACGAACTCTACATCTCGTTTTGGCGGTAAACCCAAGATTTCCTCTAACACATTCATAAAGTCCCGAACTACTGCTAGCGCTTCTTCCTTATTTACTTCCATCGACGAAAGAACGACATTATTCTTCCTAGCCCTAAATTCGACTGGCCCGACAGATCTGCTACCTCCCAAAATTATAAACTCTGGATGTCCGAGAATCCGGAAAATCATTTTTTTGCCCTACAATCAATATGGGCATGGAAAATGCCGAGAAAATCCATTCCCAAGACAACATCATAGCTTCCAGTATCAATCACTAAGAAATCTGCAAATAATTCCCGTCCACAAATAACAATCGAGTAACACTTGCACTCACTACTAGATATAATTCTCCTATTCCCAGTGTGTATGTCCCAGCAACTAGACAGGGCCGTGTGTAGAATAGAGTGTGCACTAATAAACTTGGATGACATGAAGCAATGGGATGCACCCGAATTGAATAATGCCAAAGCGGGAAAATTATAAACGAGTAGGATACCTGAAACGACATCATCTGAAGCTTTGGACTTTTCGGCCGTCAAGGTGTAGGCTCGTGCTTGATTAGGCCTCTGAGTAATCAGCTTCTGCTGTGCTCTCGGAGCATCACCCTTCAACTAAACTCTCGATGGAAAAGTATGCATTAGATGATCAGCAGCTCTGCAAATCAGACATTGCCCAAGCCTCATCCGGCACTCTTTCCATAAATGACCCGGTCGTTGGCAGTAATCACACATCACATCCTTCTTCTGCGTTGAAACAGAGATCCTTTTCATAGGTATTATCCCTATTTATTTATCGAAAAAACCCAACGTACAGGAGCTCTGTTTGGCGTAAACGCTGGCTTCCGTACTATAACAGCTTGCTGTTGAGTACCCTTTACTTTCACCGATAAACTATGTTGTTCTCTAGCTGCCTTGAGAACTTCGGAGAAAGTGGTCAATCCCAGAGATATGATGTGTCTATGAATCTCCACATCTAAGCTACGCATAAACCGTCTTACTCTATCAACCTCATTGGCAACCAAGAGCCCCGCAAATCGACTGAGCCGGGTTCACTCAACCGCATGTGCATCAACGGATCCGCCATTCTGCTTCAAGCTAATGAACTTCTCTTCCATTTCCTCCCGAGCAGACCGCGGAAAGAACTTCACCAAGAAACTTTGCGAAAAAGTTGCTCAACTGATCGGCTTGGTCAGATGGGTCTTCTTTACGAGCCACCACTCGCGAGCGTAATCTACCAATTAGATGCGTACTACATCTGCTTTTTTCTTATCTGGAATCTGCACGACAATGAGCAGGTTCTCTGTATCAACTAGCCACTGCTCCGCTGGCAATGGCTTCTCCAATCCTGTAAATATGGACGGACCGAGCTTTCTAAAGTCCACCACGGTGCCCTCACGCTATGGTGGCCTGGGTGCTGCTGCAACTACAAACTGCTAGATCGTCCGCAGATCCTCCTAGAAGGCCTTGGCTTGCCGCTGATTTAGCTCAATTTTCCGTTTTTGGATTTCAAGCATACCACGTACAAATCTTAGCAATGCGGTGTTATCTACACCCTCTGGTATGACCGTAAATCTCTATCCGCCATAATTCTGAAGCCAAGACACTGAAAATGATTATAACGGTAAACATGATTCAATAAGCAAGATAGCTATAGATTCAAGGCTGGCAAGATAGTAATATGGAAGGACATGTTCCTAATTTCAGGTTTCCTGGTTAGTGTATTGGGTTCAATACCCAACTATAAAAGAACCAAACCTGACTAACCCTAAATCCTATGGCTCTGATACCAAACAAATCCTGTCATGCACCGCTTCCCAAAATACGTAAACACGACACGTGACAGAGCCAACCATACTACCTGTGGCTAGAAATCATCCCTCTACAGTCACATTACGGCTGTCAATCGAATATCAAGAACAGTAAAATAAAATCTAGCTAACACATGTCCATCTTCCACAATAAATAGAATCAAGAAAATGCATAAAGCGGAAACGAACCAAGATCCAATAAACAATAGTATCTGAATCATGTCCCAATATGGGCTCACATCGATAAAATAAAACCACGGAAATAAATAAACTATGAGTCTCTAAACTAAATAGCTAGCTCCTCATTGGTCGGCCTGCCTGCCAAAATACTCTTGATCTGCCTGCGATAAAGTCAGAGGAACTGGGCAATACAAAACCCAGACGTTAGTGCATCATAGATACCGCAATAATAGTAATAATCATGCATGTAAATAAATAACACAGGTATAAAACAGTGAGTTGTATGTATGTGACGTGTAACCTAAAGTCTATGCGTCTAGGTTATCTATTCTACAAGTTTTTGAAATCAATTAATGTAATCCTTATATTAATTCAATAGTATATATCCCGTTCATTCCCCACGGGACCACGGTACAATATATCCCGTTCATTCCCCACGGGACCATGGTACAATAAATAATGATTATTCCGTTCATGTTCGGAATCATGGCAAACAATAATAATATCCTCTTGAATGACATTTCGGTTATATTCTTGATTTCCCCCAGGTTCTGTGTTCAAGTTAGGTATTGACGATATAAATCTAATGCCAACACAGGATCAAGCAAGTACATGTCTAGTCTATACAGGCAACAAGTTACGTCCATCATGACAACAATCAGGATTTTTGGCATTAGCAATAAGATCCAAGTAACAAGTCTGGCGGTGTGTCGTAAACATGCCATGTATTGTATATTAACCAAAATCGCTACCAATGTAAAACTGTAATCAATATCGAAACAGAATTAATACCAGGATGCATATGTATCTATCTGTAATAACCGTTATGCGTCCATTACCATATATGATGCAATCTTGATAACATATTGAACTGATATAGTAGTATAATAATATCGTGATGTTCTGGCATGCAATTAGATAAACTATTATCAGTACGGATACAGACAGATACTATAAAAATATAAATCGGTAATTTCTACTGAATAGTAAAACACATGCACTATATTTTATCAAATAAATATTGATATAATAACATAGCATGCTGCAAATTTAGAACTTGCTTGATCGAATCTCACGTCGAGATACGGATATCATGTTCCGACGCCGAATAATGCCGCGATGCAAAATTTACGCACGCATGACTTGGCCTAACTGAGCAGCTGCATGATGTGGTAACTGGGCTAGATGACGATGGTGGCTGGGTCGTCTGGATCGTCGGCGACGTGCGTAACTCCGGCGAGACGGCCAGAAAAAGAAAAGAAAAGAAAGAAGAAGAAGAAGAAGAAGAAGAAGAGAAGGCTGTTGGGGTTTGCAGGTGTTCTGTTGAGGACAGAAGAGATGGTGGTGACGAGGTGACGGCGACGGGGCAAAGTCGTTGGCTGCTAGGTGATGGCAAAGTGGGTGTGGGTTCTAGTGTGATCGGTGTTTCCCCAATATATTTAACCTAATAAAAGAGCAAAGCTCTGTTGAATTCAATGAGGCAGCGCCTCACGTGCTCTCCATAAGGGCACCGGCGCCAGAGCCAATTTTATAGGATTAAATCGTATGGTGGAGCGCCATGTGCTCCTCACGCGGGCGCCAATGTGCAAAGTACAGAAGAGTTCATAAGAGTTAAACTCGTAGATGGCGCCGCACATGCTCCTCATGCGGGCGCCAATGTGCAAAGCACAAAAGAGTTCATTACATAAGAGTTAAACTCTTAGATGACGCCGCACATGCTCCTCACGCGAGCGACAATATGCAAAGCACATAAATACCCATTATAAGAATTAAATTCTTAAGTAGCACCCACGTGCATAACTCGTGAGCGCTGATGCCCAGGTAGAATTAAAATTCTACAATACTCCCTGTTAAACAGAGCCGCTGGATCAAAGATCCAACGAAGATGATAAATCATTAAAATACAGAATTAAATTCTGTTGGGAGAAAACATTTTTCAAATCTTTCTAAAATAAGAAAGATACTCTCGGTTGCATCAAAGATCCAATTATAGAATAAAATTCTATTTTGGAATATATTCCCTCAATTTTTCTAAATAAGAATAATTTCTCTCTGTAAAACAGAGAACTCTTGGATTAAAAATCCAATGGTGATTAAAAAATCACCGTTTTACAGAATAAATTATATTTAAGGGAAAATATTTCCCTAATCTCGTTAAAAGCAAAAATTATATTCTGTAAAGACAGAAGTCCTTGGATCAAAAATCCAATGGTGGGTAAATTTTCCCAAATCAATTAGAATCTCTAAATGAGAGATTTTCTCAAAACCAATTAACAATTTGCCTTCACTGTATAAAGGGCCCGAGACTTCAAGTCTCAGGGGGGAGACAGAAAAAAATACAGGAAGAGAAAAAAGAACAGAGAATTCAATTCTTAAATAAGAAGACCTTCCTTCTCAAAACCTTAGGTAAAAAAAAAAGGAGATCAAAATATCATTATCATATTTAAGGGTTTAACCTATTTTAAAAAACTTTATTCTTTCTCTGGATCTGAGATCCACAAGACAAGTCTCCCATAAGTTGAGAATTTAATTCTCATCGGGAAGATCTTGTTCTTGAGAATCAAAAATTCAGATTAGAACTAGGTCCAAAAGAAAAAAACAAAAGGAGAAAGGAACCTATAAAATAACTTCGTTCTTAAAGAAAAAACGATCCCAGATCTTCAAAAAGCGAAGATCTTAGTGATCATTAATGGTCAAAATGCCATTAACAGAGAAATAATCTCTAAAATAGGAAAAAATACTAGCGCCTCACATTCTCCTCATGTGGGCGCCTCCCTTATAAGAGTGCCTAGCGCCTCACGTGAAAAACACGCAGGCGTCCAAAACAGAAGGCCAGCGCCTCACGTGAAACAACGTAGGCGCTGAATAAAAGTGCTTAGCACTTCATATGCAGCCAAAACGGCTGAGTGCTTAGCACTGATTGGGCAGCGCCCAGCGCCGCATGTGCACCTCATGTGGATGTCATAAAAAGTGCTTAGCACTTCACATTTAGTCAAAATGACAAAAAGTGCTCAACATTTATTGGGCAATGCCCATGACTGAATGCTTCACATGACATACATGTGAGCGTCAGAGCTCAAATAAGTGCTTAGCACTTTTACATGAAAAGAAAAGCGCTGAACAAACAAAGCCCAAATAAATGCTTACCACTTTTGAAAAGAAAAAGGCTAAGTAGACTTAGCCCAAATTGACCAAGTCTCTAAAATTTTCTCGCAGTTGAGCCCAAATGCTCTTTTACTGGATCTTAAATAAAAATGATTCTTAAAATTTTGCTAAGTTGATCTTAGTCTCAAATTAGACTAACGCATCCTTAGCAAGAACAAATTGAGCCCAAATGCTCACACATTTGAGTTGATCTTAATCTCAAACCAGATTAACGGTCTTTAAATAAACCTAAGCCCAAATCTAAAATATACGGATTTGGACTAATCCACGCCCTATGAGCGACGGCATAAACTAGTCTCCGTATATAATCCACGGGCAACCAAAACAAACAAAAACACACATGGCACGAAGTGAACTTCCGGAGCAGGAGAAAGTGGTTATCGCAATGCGGTAACGTAATTAACTGCAGGGGTTTGTGCCTGCAGGGAAGAGCGTCCCCACAATAAAAAAACCCTCATAAAATTAGGGGGAATTTGATAAAGTCTGCTATAACGACCGTGTCTGTCCAAACCTCCGATATACGGTGCCATAAATCAACCTGGTATCTTCGGAGAAGTGAACGAATAAATCCAAATAGCATCTGTCCCTAAATTCAAGAAAGATGATCTATCCCAGTTCGTCTCTGTTTTCGGCGGTGAGCAGATTCTGGCACGCCCGGTGGGTTCTTTTTCTCTTTCCACTCCATACTTCGTGTGTCGTGTTTCGCGAGCGAAATCGCGGTTCGCAATGGTTGCCCTTGGATTTGAGGTACAAAAATTTGGTGTCTTGCTCCTGTGTAGAAGAAGAAAATCGATGGCTTCCCACTGCACCTCTTGCAACAGTGACACTCGCTCCACCTTAGCTGGAGGAGTGACTTGCGGGCCCAACGCGGCCTCCATCTTTTCAATTCCGGTGGGGCAAGTAACGCAAGCCACTACTGGGTTGTTCTTATTCTCCCACTGTTGGGGTCAAAAATTACACCCCGGTTGACCAAGTCAAAGTCAACCCTAAGCCAAACGGGCCCAAGCCCAGGCCAAGTGGGCCCATGCTCAAGTCAAGCCCGAACATGAAGCGGCTGGCCTCCCCCATGCCAAGAAGAAAATTATGTAATAAATAAGTTTGATGTAATTTTCATGAATGAATGTAAAATAAATGGGCAAAAGCCAAATTTTTGTAAAGCTCATGGCTCATGTGCAAAAGAAATGAGCACATGAGGTATGGGATGGGCAAAATGCCATTTTGTAAAGCCCAAGGGGCTATGTGTAAATTTGTAAGCCTATATAAGACAACATGATAATGAAATGAAAAAACTTTTTTCATTCTCCTCAAAGCTAGGCTTTGTGTCTCCTTCCCTTTTCTCAAGGTTCTAAACCTCCTTCTTTTTTTTTTCTGAATTAAATCAAGAGTTCAACTCTTTCTTTCCCAAAAATAAATAGTTTTTCACTATAAAACTCTTGAAGGGGAACTCAAATCTCTCATCAAATCTCTAAAAGAGGAGATTTTTAAGTCTCGCCCCATTTTCTTCAAGATTCAGCCAATAGAGAGGAGGAGGAAGGAGACCCATCTCCAAAAATCCCACTTTGGGAAGATCCAAAGCTCAAGAAAAGATCTAGGGCCTAAGGAAAAAGATCTAGGGCCTAAGGGAGAAGAAAGGAATCCCCTTTCATCATCTCCGAAAATATATTGGGAGTTTAACTCCACAATATATATATATATATATATATATATATATATATATATAATAAATCTTTCTTTTTGGGATTACAACTCCCAGTGCAGGGACTAAGCCCCTTTGTCCTCTTTTTCAGGAGTTTAACTCCGAAAGTCAATTGGGAGTATAACTCCCAGTATAAGGGCTAAGCCCCTTTTTCCTGCCGGCGCCCAGCGCCCGCGTGCCAAGCACGTGAGGCGCTGGCGCCCGGCATCCATGTGCCAAGCACATGAGGCGCTGGAGCCCGGCGCCTGCGTACCAAGCACGTAAGGCACTGGCGCCCCGCGCCCGCGTGCCAAGCACGTGAGGCGCCCCGCGCCCGCATGCCAAGCACGTGAGGCGCCCGGCGCCCGTGTGCCGGGCACGTGAGACGCCCGACGCCCGCGTGCCGGGCACGTGAGATGCCCGGTGCCCGCGTGCTGGGCCTCCATAAACTCTGCGAGGCCCCCGATATATCCAAAACTCCTCAAGACACACATACACACACTGCACATAGAGTTCACATGACCAGTTTGGCCCGTCAATCGAAGGTTCCCTTGCTCCAAAGGCGAGGGGTAATTAACGACAGCTTAGTCCGCGGCTGCCGGAGATTCGGATCCCCACAATCAATAAACCCCCACTTACCCTAGGCAGGAGGAATCTGTAGTACGCCTGATAAGCGACGCGTATTCCCATCTCAATGGGGTGACGAAGAACACCCTACAGATTCTGGCACGCCCGATGGGACCTTTTCTCTCCTCCCATATTTCAGGTTAAACGTTCATGCGAACTCAATCAACATATGTATCCATATTAATACTGAAATAATGCTCTTTCATGCAGGACCCTTTCATGCAGGATTTCAAGCGATCAAGCCTCAACAATGTCTCCAAGGACAAGCTCAGCTTTCGAGTCCTACACGATGAAGATGGATGCCAGGAAGATCCTCCCTGCCAGTCTCGGGCGACAGTGGGTGGAGCCGTCGCTACCATTTGGCTCTATTTTGTTCGTGCCAGCTAACTCCATCCCAGCTCCTCAAGCTCCAGTAACAAACAGATGCACGATCCATACGGTCTACATGGTCGGACCTGGAGAAGTGAACCCACCTACGCTTCACAGCCATAGTGATAATATGGGTGATGCTGCCTAATATTGGCTCAGTTCAGGGGCCCTGCTCGAGCTGCTTAGCAAAAAGAGCCCATGGTTCTTGGGGAATCAGGCTCAGGTGATGAGGGTAGCCCAGTCATCATCCCCAAAACTACAGAACAAGCATTATTCCAATGGTTTCAAGAGCAATTTCAGAACCGTGATAGAGAGTTAGCCAAGATTCGTTCCAGAGTCGATGATTTGGTGAATGTTGTAGAAAATCTCGCAACCCGAGTCCTTCAAATGCAATCATAACAAAATCAAAATTAGGTCCATGAACCAGGGATTGATGTCCCAAAGCAGCCAACAGCTATTCCCTCTGGTCTAAGAGCAGATTACTTTCATGAAAGTCGAAGGCGGCTAGCTCCCAGGAAAGTCCTGACGCATGTCTTCGACAAGTTGACATGGGACAAAATTAAGGGAAAGTCATCGGCAGATCCTGAAACTTTCCAGGTGTTACTTAAAAGAGTCTAGATGCTGGAACATGCGGGCCTCAAATCTCTTCCAAACTACCAATATAACAACAAGTCTAAATATCCGGAGAGCGAAAACCGCGAAGGTGGGCCTATCAAGGACACTGAATCCTCTAATGTATCTGCCGACCTAAGCAGGCGAGGAGAAGGCATACCTAATGTCGACCAGCCTTGAAAACCATTGTTGGGAGGGGAAGGAGAATCGACCCTAGAAGAGAAATTGAATAAGGTCTATTCTTTCAGAAGGGAAAGAGTCCATAAAATATTCAAGGACGCCCTAAGAGACGGTCTACAATTGCCATAATCAAAAAGACTCAAGAAGCGAATATGACCGACGAACCCAAATATTGCCCTTATCACAGAGTGATAGGTCATGCCATTGAGGACTGCTTTGTCTTTAAAGACTAGATCGAAAAGCAATACAAGGCAGGATAGATAGAACTGTCTAAAGGCATGTTAGCAAACAGTCAAGCTGCGACCGCCAATTTCATAAAAACAGAGACCGAAGTCCTTCGGGAACCTGATTCTCTCAGACATCTGCCATTATCTGAAAAGAGCGGACCAAGGCAACAAGCTAATAGCCAAGGGAGCAACATTGCCAATGAAGAAGCAATAGACGGGTACACAACCCATACAGTCTACATGATGGAGCTCGGAGGAACAAGTCCTCCTATGCCTTATAGCCATGACAATGACGTGGTTGTTGCCATTCAACACCGGTTCGATCCAAATGATGAAGAGCCCGCTCAGTCCATTGAGCCAAAAGAACCCGTGGTTCTTGTTGGATCAAGCTCAGGAGGTAAGGATGACCGCGTTGTCATACCCGGGACTATAGAACAAGCATTATTCCAATGGCTTCAAAAGCAGCTTTAGGACAGGGACGAGAAAATGGCCAAGGTCTATTCCAAAGTCGACGAGCTGGCAAATATCGTGGCAAGTCTCACGACTCAAGTCGCCCGATTGAAATTACAGCAAAATTAAATTTTGGTTTGTGAGCCAGGGATTGATGCCCGGAAGCAGCCAACCGATACTCTCTCCAGCCCAAGAGCGGAAAACTATTGAGAAAAACGGCCGCGATCAGCTTCCAGTCTCTCCGATATGTACACTAAATGGGCTAAGCGGAAAGCAGGCAAACCAAAGACTGGTTGGCCTCAAGGACTAGCATCAGTAAAGGTACATACTCTAATGGAGAGAAAGAAGAAGGTATACTCCTTCAGGAGGGATGAAGTCCGCAAAATATTCGTGTACGCCTTGAACAACGGTCTGCAACTGCCTATTCCAAAGTGGCCATATGAAATGAACATGACCAGCAATCCAATATACTGCCCATATCATAGAATGGTGAGTTATACCATTGAAGACTGCTATGTTTTCAAAGATTGGATGGAGAGCCAATACAAACTTAGGAAAGCCTCACAGTCGTCAGATGTACCGACAAGCCACAGAGCTACGGTCATCAACATAACTCCGCCAAGATCAAAGTTCGAGGAGCTAGGATAAGCAAACAGGACCACCATGTCGTTAAACTGGGAACATTCGACCACCACGTCGTTAAACTGGGAACAATCGACCCCTAAGTCGTTAAACCGGGGATGTAAACAAAAAGTGTATATAAATAAAAATAATAAATAAAAAATAAAAAAAAACCGAAATGATAGGGCGGCTCGTAATAAAAATCAGCGAGTAAAATAAAGCCGAAATGATAGGGCAACCGCGAATAAATAGCCGCTATGATAAGGCAATCGCGACCTCCGTGATAAGAAAAGATGAAATGCTAGAGCAATCGCGAAAAAAATGGTGAATGATGAGTCGCTCCTGGTACCATATTCTAGGGCAGCGATGCAGACGCCAACCAAAATCCCTAAATTTCTAATGGCGAATGATGAATCGCTCCCGGTACCATATTCCAGTGCAGCGATGCAGACGCCAACCAAAATCCCTAAATTCCCAATGGCGAATGATGAATCGCTCCCGGTACCATATTCCAGTGCAGCGATGCAGACGCCAACCAAAATCCCTAAATTCCCAATGGCGAATGATGAATCGCTCCCGGTACCATATTCCAGTGCAACGATGCAGACGCCAACCAAAATTTCAAATCCCTGAATGTCCCAACGGCGAATGATGAGTCGCTCCTGGTACCATATTCCAGTGCAGCGATGCAGACGCCGACCAAAATCCAAATCCCTAAATGGCGAATGTTGAGTCGCTCGCGGTACCATATTCCATTGTAGCGATGTAGATGCTAACCAAAATTCTCCCAGCCCTACGGGTGGTCCCCAAATTAACTACTGTATACAATCCATGGGCTTAAATAATTCTCATCACCCACGCCCCACTGTAATCACCAGTCGCGCGGCCGGTCTCCGCCTTGGAATTATGCTCCGTTAGGAAGACCCACTCATGTGTCCTCACGATATATGAAGAGAACAAAGCTTACGAGATCCTCTCGACTCTTAAGAAAATACCTTCGTGGGATCCTTACGACTCACAAAATAAAAATACACTTGGGGGTCCTTACGACTCTTAAGGAGAAAATACACCTACGGGATCCTTTCGACTCATAGGGAGAAAAAGGTTTTATGGGACCCTTACGGCTCATAAAATTGAAAAGCCTTAGGGGATAGGGACCTAAGCCTGTCTCCTAAGCCATCGCTCCCCAGCAGGCAAAGGCAAATGATGAATTGCTCCTGGCACCTGTGCTTCAGTATTAGCAACTGTAACAACCCTAAATTTTCTGTACAATTTTTTTTTCAAAAAAATACAGAAAGGGGTATTTGATCCTGAGCACAAGTTATAAGTTTGATTTGCTTTTGAACAGCAAGAAGGAGCTTGTATCTCATTGGTAAGACCTTGCACCGCAGAACCAACGCACAAGAGTTCAAATCCCATCAACCACACAATTTTTTAAAATTAAATTCTTTTAATCTTTTGGAAGCCCAAGAGTCTACACGTGCACAACACGTAATAGGGTAAGTTACAGAATAAACAAACGGGTCTACGAGTCAAGACGAAGCGTCGGGGACACGTGGCAAGAAGATGGACCCCGACCCGGCTGACTCGGGTCGGCAGAACGGTTGACTTGGCCGGCGCCGCCGGGTCAACTCGGCCCGATCCCATATTTTCTTCTTTTCCCTGCACCCTTTGGACTACCCCACTCCTCCTGCACTATTTAAATTCTCTGCAATTAAACAGAGAATTAAAATACCCCCTTTTAATTTTTTTAAATCAAAATTAAATACAATTTTTATCATATCCTTTCACTGCCCTAAACCCTAGATTTTTCCTATAAATACCACACCTAAACTCACCCCTCTTCACTCCCAAATCTCTGCCCAAACTCTCAAGAAAATTCCCAAGTTTTTTGTGTGCAAGTGGAGTTAGCGAAGGGAAGCTCCGACGAACTTCCGATGGCAAACCGAGGAGTTTCCGATGACAAAACGACGAACCGGCACCTCCCATCTCTTCCTCTTTCCCTTCTCTAGCTAATCAACCCGTAAGTCCCCCTTCTCTCTCTCTTTTACTATTCTCAAATTCTTAATTCTTAAAACGTGTTGGAAGCGGAGTTATCCGGCTTCCGATTCTCTTTTCTCTCAAAAATACAACATTTTCTTAATAACAAACCTACAACTTTTGATATATTGTTTAATACACATTAACTAAGACAATAGATCAAGTTTGACATTAAAATGATAACCATAGCCAGCTTTATATCAATTTTACATTAAAATACCTTTATATTTCATATCAACATGTTTATACCTTTTAACCACGCTAGCTTTAGAAAAATCATGAGGTAATGACCTACATCCTCACAACACTTATATGTAACATAGCACGATAGAATTTGGGAACATAGATCTGGGAAAAATACGACTTTACATAAAACTACCTTCAATTATAAAAAACATTTTTCTACAAGATATGTATTTTAGCAAATCTTTGCAAATGCGCCACTACAACCCATTTCGGGGAACCCGTTCAGGATGGTGCGGATTATCGCACATCCTTGGGCTTAGTAGAGTGAGATGCAGACCTCCGCAAGGAGCATACGGTCTCGAAAGATTTAAAATACAATTTTCTTTCGAAAATGTGATTTCTATTATAAATAAAACTTATATTTTTAATAAATAAATATATATGTTATTATTATCAAAATATTTATTTTTAATATTTATAAAAATTCCACATTTCCAAAATTCAAGAAAAAATATCTCATTTACAAGAAAATACCATACAACTCCAATATTACAAATAAATACCATATATTATGAAATTAGGCTTTATTCACTAGAAATGTCATATTGATAAAATATACATCCATGAAAACTCTAAAGACGATAATAAAATACTTGAGGTGTATTTTGAAAATTATACAAAATTATTTTAACATAAAACCCCCTCAAGTTATACTAAATTACAATAAGGACCCTAGTAAACATAAGTTTAAGCGGGACCAGTCTCTTGAGTCTCAGAGAGTCGGAGATATAGGTGCTTGACTATTTAAGGTAGAAAAATTAACAAACGGTGTTATCAACACGGTAATCGAATTTGAAAAAGACACAAATCCTGCCGTCCATGTGCAGGGGTTACCGATAACACCAAAACCTAATTCAGGATTCAATTTCTTTTCTAATTGTCTGACTCAGACCGAGTCTCAATATAATCAATCTGACTAGAATATGATTCAAGTATCAAACTACAATACAACATGGATCTATGAATCCGTCTTTCAATCTATTCAATCTATATTGACTGAACCGAACCATGGATATACATCCATCTACATGATTCTCCAGTTACATCCATTTACTGATATCACGGTTTCGGCAAGTCATCCGTCTATATTCAATATACAATTCAAACAATACATCAATACAATCAAGACATCGCGGGATTTATTAGGGGTAGATTGGTACGGAAGGTGTTAGAAGTGGCACGAGACTGCAACGATAATACACCTAACCTGAATTCAATTGCCGTTGTACCGCGGTTGAACGGTTCCTTATACTCTTGATACCTTAGTCTTCGGGGAAAGTGAGACTCCTATCGTATACACTGGCCTCTTCTGTACCAAGTTACAAAAAACAACGTTAACATTAAATACAACATTATAACAATATACTCTCTATTCTGTCTATTTACGGGACTTACCGAATGATTTGTTCGCTGACGACATTCTTGTCTATTTACGGGACTTACCGAACGATTTGTTCACTGACGACATTCTCTTTCTTCTTCTTTGGAATGTCGTCAGGTGATTCGGACTCACTAGAGATCGAGCCCACCAGCGAGGATTTGGACCAGCTAGCTTTCGACCCAGAGCTTTAGATTCCTTGTACACATTTACATTCTGTATTTTCCATTTCTGTCATGCCACTGTTTAGACATTGCTTTCCATTCCATGTATTTACTTTTCAGATGTATTGTAAAAAAAGTTAATAAATAAAGTTGATGATCAATTAAATCTATTGTCACTGTCTCTTTTGTATTTTACTTATATTGCTTAGATACGCTTAGCGTGTTTACTCTGAGTATATACGTAGCGGCCTCGTCGCGTCCCCTTCACCGTACACTAGGAAGCGGGGCGTGACAGGTTTTGTTGGTGGCCCATGCAGGTCAGAGCTGTATGGAACCCTACCATGCAGTTCAACTCTGCATGGACAACCTAAGCAATATAACACAAGAACCAGCAACTGAAAACATTCTTTACAATTCACATTTCTTGAATCTAATCATTTTATATACTTTGAATCTGTCCTAACCCAAATTTTCTTCAAAGTTATGGATTCCCCATACAACACCAGCACGAATGTCAACAACACTCCCCCACCACTACCATTCACACCTGCCGTCGCTGCTCCGATCAACGAGTAGACGGTTCTGCTTGAGGCAATCCGAAGTCTCATGGAAGGACAACAGTAGCAGTCTGCTATCTTGATGAACCAACCAGAGGCAGAAGCACCTGGGGTGAAGCAATTCAGAGCTTTGCAGCCCAAACAATTCTCCGGAAAAGAGAGCCCTCTGGAAGCGGAGGAATGGGCTCAAAGTATTGAAGATGACCTAGCAGCAGCACAAGTGCCAGTGATAGCTTGGGTTCGAGTTGCAAAGTTGCAGCTCACTGATAATGCACGGGTTTGGTGGAAGGCGGAATAAAGTCGTCTTCATCATCCTATCGAATAGAAGACTTTCCACGACATGTTCGATGCAAAGTATTTCCTAGAGACTGCCCGCTTTGATATGGAATAGCAGTCCATCCATCTGCAACAAGGTTTCACGTGGGCCAAATATGTAGATGAGTATGATGCCGAGTTACCATGCTCAGCAGGTAAGATATGTCTCAATGTTCGATTCTATATCACATACTACACAGCTAACATAAGACCATAACAGGTTTGCGGCTCATCTCATACCGACTGCTGAGATCAGGGCTAGAAGATTTCAGCAAGGGTTGGACCTGGAAATCCAAGCTGCTCTAGCTACAAAGGATTTCCCAACCCATGATTTAGCTTTGAAGGCTGCCCGAAGATACGAGGCAGTAGTAAAGAGAAAGGGCAGACCTCCATCTGCCGGAGTGAAGTGCCCTGCCAATTAGATGGCAGGAGGAGCCTCTTCAAGAAGAACCGTTGAACTCAGAAGACTGGAAGAAGCAAATAATCAGCCAAGTCCAGATTTCTGCTTCTATTGCAAGAGAGATGGACATTTGGTGAAGGACTGTAGGCACGCAAAAGTCCCGTGTTTAGTTTGTGGCGCGTCCAATCACAGAATTTGAAACTGTCCTTATAGACGCAACACAGCTCACATACCCACCAACTACCCGCAGCAGCCAGCTATCCAGGCTCCTGCGCCTCGTCTTGCACTCCCTGCTCCACCACCTGCACCGCCTACTCACCAATTCCATCAGGCTCTGAGGAACATGCCTCGAGGGCAGAGAAACATGCCCCAAGGACAGAGGAATGTGCCCCCGGTTAGGAAGAATGTACCCCGGCATCAGGGTTTCCTTTTAGCAGCCGAAGAAGCGGAGGCCATAGACTAAGGTAAACCTAGTAATTTCCTCAACTCTTTTCAAATCTCTCGCATTCTTTCATTTCTTCACATATTTTTCATACACTACCAAAAGTCCTATCACCAAACTTTCCTTGAATCCGTTACACTTTTCTTTTACAAATTCCGAGGACGAAATTTTTTTAGGAGGTTAGAATGTAACAACCCTAAATTTTCTGTATAATTTTTTTTCAAAAAAATACAGAAAGGGGTACTTGAGCCTGAGCACAAGTTATAAGTTTGATTTACTTTTGAACAGTAAGAAGGAGCTTGTAGCTCATTGGTAAGACCTTGCACCGCTGAACCAAAGCACCAGAGTTCAAATCCCATCAACCACACATTTTTTTAAAAATTAAATTCTTTTAATCTTTTAGAAGCCCAAGAGTCTACACGTGTACTACACATAATAGGGTAAATTATATAATAAACAAACGAGTCTACGAATTAAGATGAAGCGTCGAGGACACGTGGCAAGAAGATGGACCCCGACTCGGGGCGGCGGAACGGTTGACTCGGCCGGCGCCGCCTGGTCAACTCGGCCCGATCCCATATTTTCTTCTTTCCCCTACACCCTTTGGACTACCCCACTCCCCCTGCACTATTTAAATTCTCTGCAATTAAATAGAGAATTAAAATGCCCCCTTTTAATTTTTTTATGCAAAATTAATTATAACTTTTATCACACCCTTTCACGGCCCTAAACCCTAGATTTTTCCTATAAATACCACACCTAAACTCACCCCTCCTCACTCCTAAATCTCTGCCCAAACTCTCCAGAAAATTCCCAAGTTTTTGTGTGCAAGTGGAGTTAGCAAAGGGCGAAGCTCCGACGAACTTCCGACGGCAATCCGAGGAGTTTCCGACGACGAAACGACGCACCGGCACCTCCCATCTCTTCCTCTTTCCCTTCTCTAGCTAATCAACCCGTAAGTCCCCCTTCTCTCTCTCTCTCTTTTACTATTCTCAAATTCCTAATTCTTAAAACGTGTCGGAAGCAGAGTTATCCGGCTTCCGATTCTCTTTTCTTTCAAAAATACTACATTTTCTTAATAAAAACTATAACTTTTGATATATTGTTTAATACTCATTAACTAAGATAATAGATCAAGTTTGACATTAAAATGATAACCATAGCCAGTTTTATTTCAATTTTACATTAAAATACCTTTATATTTCATATCGACATGTTTATACCTTTTAACCATGCTAGCTTTAGAAAACTCATGAGGTAATGACTTAGCTCCTCACAACACTCATATGTAACACATCACGATGGAATTTGGGAACATAGATCTGAGGAAAATACGACTTTACATATAACTACCTTCAATTATAAAACACTTTTTTCTATAAGATGTGTATTTTAGCAAATCTTTGCCAATGCGCCTCTACAACCCATTTCGGGAAACACGTTCGGGATGGTGCAGATTATCGCACATCCTTGGGCTTAGTAGAGTAAAATGCAGACCTTCGCAAGGAGCATACGGTCTCGAAAGATTTAAAATACAATTTTCTTTAGAAAATGTGATTTCTATTATAAATAAAACTTATATTTTTAATAAATAAATATATATGTTATTAATATCAAAATATCTCTTTTTAATATTTATAAAAGTTCCACATTTCCAAAATTCAAGAAAAAAACATCTCATTTAAAAGAAAATACCATACAACTCCAATATTACAAATAAATACTATATATTATGAAAGTAGGATTTATTCACTAGAAGTCATATTGATAAAATATACATCCATGAATACTCTAAAGAAGATAATAAAATTCTTGAGGTGTATTTTGAAAATTATACAAAATTATTTTTACATAAACCCCCCTCAAGTTACACTAAATTACAATAAGGACCATAGTAAACATAGGTTTAAGCGGGACTAGTCTCTTGAGCCTCAAGGAGCCGGAGATATGGGTGCTTGCCTATTTAAGGTAGACAAATTAACAAAAGGTGTTATCAATACGGTAATTGTTTTTGAAAAAGACACAAATCCTGTCGTCCATGTGCAGCGGTTACCGATAACACCAAAACCTAATTCAGGATTCAATTTCTTTTCTAATTGTCTGACTCAGACCGAGTCTCAATATAATCAATCTGACTTGAATATGATTCAAGTATCAAACTACAATACAACATGGATCCATGAATCCGTCTTTCAATCTATTCAATCTATATTGACTGAATTGAACCATGGATATACATCCATCTACATGATTCTCCAGTTACATCCATTTTCTGATATCATGGTTTCGGCAAGTCATTCGTCTATATTCAATATACAATTCAAACAATACATCAATACAATCAAGATATCGCGGGGTTTATAAGGGGTAGATTGGTACGGAAGGTGTTAGAAGTGGTACGAGACTGCAATCATAATACACCTAACCTGAATTCAATTGCCATTGTATCGTGGATGAACGGTTTCTTGTACTCCTGATACCTTATTCTCCGGGGAAAGTGAGACTCCTCTCGTATACGCTAGCCTCTTCTGTACCAAGCTACAAACAACAGCATTAACATTAAATACAACATTATAACAATATACTCTCTATTCTGTCTACTCCATTCTTGTTTATTTACGGGATTTACCGAACGAATTTTTCTCTATAACAACCCTAATTTTCATATACACTTTTCTGTACAAATTTTTTTTTTAATTTTTTTTAAAAATCCATAAAGGAGTATTTTAATCTGAGCACAAGATATATATAATTAATTATTTTGTTCTTAAATAATTACATTTTTAGTGTACATAAAATTGTTTTAAAATTAAAGTGTATTTAGGGTATTTAATGTTGCTGTTATCACTTTAAATAGTTATTTTCCCACAATAATTACAAGAAAGAGCTTGTAGCTCATTGGTAACATCATGCATTGCTGAACCAAGCCACCAGAGTTCAAATCCCATGCCCTACATTTTTTTAATATTATTTTGTTTTAAATTTTTTGGAAAGTCAACAGTCAAACCGTCATAGCTCACAAAATTTATACTGAACATAAAAAACTAAATGCACCAAAATTCCCCCCATGAGTTTCCCGACCCGACGGTACCCTGACTCGACCCGACTCGGCCGAGTCGGCCGGCGGACCGGCCGGCGCCGCCGGCCGGACTCGGCCGGACGGCCGAGTCGTCAACACGGAATTTCTCCGTGTTGACCTGGTCATTCCCCCTGCATACTTTATTTTTTTGATCGGTTACCAGATTCTCAATAAATCACTTTTATTCCAAAATTTAATGATTTTTATTGTTTTTTAAATATTTTTTTAATTAAAACCCTAACCCTAGCCTAGTCCTATATAAACACCCCTACCCTCTACCCTTTCACTCTACATTCCTAAGTCCACTCTCTAAAAAATTCAAGAGAACTCGGTACGTTAGAAAAATAGCGAAAGGCGAAGCGCTGCCGAAATCGACGACGAATTCCGGCGATCGTACTAGGACCCTTCACGACGTTTCGACGTACCGACAACCCACTACCTTCCTAGCACTCTCTAGCTTGTCCAAACCCGTAAGTCCTCCTCTTTCTATCTTTCTTTTCTCTTAAGAAAAATACGACTTTTTTAAACCCGACGGAAATCGGAACAAACCGATTTCCGATTCGGTTTTCTATCAAAACTCACTTGTCACTAACTCCATAATGCTTAAACATATTCATGTTGACTACTGATCACTTAAAAATCATTTTGGATAAAGTTTCTCAATGAAATGATAACGTTTCCATTTATCGTATTTCTTTCACTTAAATACCACAATATTTAGTTTTCACATTTAACCCTTTAACAATGCTATACCTTAAAATAGATCACGAGGTAATGACCTACCTCCACACACACGCAAATACAACCCTAATTGATATCATCAAAACTTAGAATACGATAATACAAGATTTTACATTAAAATACCATTTTCTTTATAAACCTTTTCTGAAAGTTCTAAGTTGTATACAATTTTAAAACAAAATCTTTTAATAGGAAAATACGATATATCATGGACATCGATCGTTTATCTAAACTGACTTTGTGGTGTCTAGGCAAGTGTGTCTAAGGCAAGTGGTTACTTAATTAGGGCCACTACTTGTAGTGGAGAGCCTCCCACTTACTTGGCACTTACCTATCCGCATTTGACGGTGAAGAGGCGATTTGAGGCTTCTAATGACTTGTCGTTTAGACCCTTTAGAAATATGCTAGTTGCCTTAGGAAACCCTAGAAACTAAAATACAGAAATTTACACCTTTTACAAATAAATACCTCATCTTTATAAAACCGTTTTCTAAATGATTAGTATTTATTAAATCTTTGCAAAGCGCCACTACAACCTACCTTTGGGGAACTCGTTAGAGATAGTACGGTTTATCGTGCACCCTCGAGCTTAGTAGTGCGAGATTCAGACCTCCGCAAGGAGCATTCGGTCTCGAAAGGTTTAAAATACGACATTTAAGAAAAATGAGATTTTTGGAAAATAAAATATTTATTAAAAATTATTCTTGTATTAACATATATATATTTATCATTTAAACACCTATGTTATTATAAGATAAAGTTTTCACTTTTCCTAGAAAAATTACAAGATTAAAAGTTACATTAAAATACCATGAATTTCAAATAAATCTACCTTGACCTTTCTGCGAGGTAACGATGGCTTGGGAGACAGGGTTAGGATCTGCCGCCTAAGACTTTTCAACTTTATGAGTCGTAAGGGTCTCATAAAGAATTTTCTCCCTACAGGTCGAGAGGATCCCGTAGGTGTATTTTCTCCTTAGGAATCGTGAGGATTCCTAAGTGCGTTTTCTCTTAAGAGTTGTAAGGATCTTTCAAGAGAATTTTCTCCTCACAAGTCAAGAGGACCTGTAAGTGATTGATGAGTTGACTTCCTCCCGAATCAAAGAATTGCTTCGACGGGAAAGTCGATGGTTGACTTTATCCGTATTTCACGGAGTCAGGGGTTGACCTTATCCGCATTTCACGGAGTTAGGGGTTGTCCTTATCCGCATTTCACGGGGTCAGGGGGTTGGCTTTATCCGCATTTCACGGAGTCAGGGGGTTGACTTTATCTGCATTTCACGGAGTCAGGGATTGACCTTATCCGCATTTCATGGGGTCAGGGCGTTGACTTTATCCGTATTTTACGGAGTCAGGGGTTGACCTTATCCGTATTTCACTGGGTCAGGGGGTTGACTTTATCCGCATTTCACGGAGTTTGGGGTTGGCTTTATCCGCATTTCACGGAGTCAGGGGTTGACCTTATCTGCATTTCACGCGGTCGGAGGGTTGACTTTACCCGCATTTCATGGAGTCAGGATTTGTTCTAGGTGTTTCCCACGGGGTCAGGATTGGCATTACCGTGTTCTACGGGACCAGGATTTGCTCTGGGCGTTTCCCACGGGATCAGGATTGACATTAGCCGTGTTCCACGGGACCAGGAGGTGCTCTGGGCGTTTCCCACGGGGTCAGGATTGACATTAGCCGTGTTCCATGGGACTAGGATTTGCTCTGGGCGTTTCCCACAGGGTCAGGATTGACATTAGCCGTGTTCCACAGGACCAGGAGATGCTCTGGGCGCTTCCCGCGTAGTCAGGATTAACATTAGCCGTGTTCTACGGGACCAGGATTTTATCTGGACGCTTCCCACGGGGTCAGGATTGACATTAGCCGTGTTCCACGGGACCAGGAGGTGCTCTGGGCGCTTCCCACGGGGTCAGGATTGACATTAGCCGTGTTCCACGGGACCAGGATTTGCTCTGGGTGCTTCGCACGGGGTCAGGATTGACATTAGCGGTGTTCCACGGGACCAGGAGGTGCTCTGGGTGCTTCCCACGGGGTCAGGATTGACATTAGCCGTGTTCCACGGGACCAGGATTTGCTCTGAGCGCTTCCCACGGGGTCAGGATTGACATTAGCCGTGTTCTACGGGACCAGGATTTGCTCTGGGCACTTCCCACGGGGTCAGGATTGATATTAGTCGTGTTCCACAGGACCAGGAGGGATTGACTTTCGGTTGTCTGTGCATCGCCGAGTCATAGAACTGGGAACTTTGTCGCGGCTCCTATTTGCTGATGTTGCGTCTGTTGTAATGAGACGAATGTTGAGATGATCTCTAGGCTGTCTGTGAACCGTCGAGATTTGGCTTCTTTTTCTGATGGAGCTTGGTGGGAAGGTATGGTTCCCTCTTTGTTTGTGCCCCTGGATTGTATACAGGGATCGATGTGATCTCACCTGTAGGGCAAAAAGTTTCATTTATATATTTTTCTTTCCACGATGCTCTATCATTTAAGCTTTTATATCGCGAAAGTCGCGATTGACCAATCATTTCGGCTATTTGTTTTATTTACTCGCTGCTTTTTATTGCGAGTTGCCCAACCATTTCAGCTATTTTGCATGCATACATTTTTACTTACTGATTTTGTTGCAAGTTGCCCCATCATTTCGGCTATTTCATATGCATTTGTGGCTCGCTGACTTTTTGCTGCGAGTTTGGGATTTGATAACGATTTAGGCATCAGCATCGCTACAACTAGGATATTGCCAAGAGCAAATCATCATTTGCCTTTGTCGATGTCGAACAAAGGTGGCTTAGTAAACAGGGTTAGGATCCTGTCGACTAAGGCTTTAGACTTCATGAGCCGTAAGGGTCTCAAAAAAGTATTTCTCCCTACGAGTCGTGAGAATCTCGTAGATGCGTTTTCTCCTTAGGAATCGTGAGGATTCCTAAGTGTGTGTTCTCTTATAAGTCGTAGGGATCTCACAAGAGTGCTTTCTCCTTATAAGTCGAGAGGACTTACAAGTGTCGTTCGCCATATGAGCATTTCCCAGTCTCTGGTGGGACTTTGTTAGGGAAATGTTTATTCATGCCCATGGATTGTATACAAGGGTCAACATTGAACCGCTTGTAGGGCAGCATTGGAGATTGTGATGACTTAAGAACAGGTTCTGATCCCTGTAACTTAAGGCTTTTGAACCCTATGAGCCGTGAGGGTCTCAAAGGGGAATTCTCCTTACAAGTCGTGAGGATCTCGTAAGTGTAATTTCTCCTTAGGAATCGTGAGGATCCCTAAGTGTGTTGCTCCCTTGTGAGTCGTAAGGGTCTCACACATGTATTTTCTCCTCACAAGGTTAAGAGGACCTTGCAAGTGTCTTTTAACGAGATTGCGCCCTTTCGGGTTTTCACAAAACTCGCTGGTAGTCCAGCTGTTTTTTCTCACGGAGCCCTTTCGGGTTTTCATCCGTTCCCATCTCGCTTATGGACATGCCGTTTTCTTTCTTTTCTTTTTATATTTTTTTTGTGTTAGTATTGGGATGCTGCGATTCATAGTAGTTTATCGACGTCTCGGTCAATAGCCGATTTTAGGACATAGTGGTCCATCGTTGGTTTAAGGACGTTTCGGTCCGTAGCTAGTTTTAGGACATAGTGGTCCATCGTTAGTTTAGGGACGTTTCGGTCCGTAGTTAGTTTAAGGACGTTTCGGTCCGTAGTTAGTTTAAGGACGTTTCGGTCCATAGTTTGCTGGCTACTACTTATAGAGTTTGGGCTTAGGAAGATAGCGAGCGGACATACGCGTCGTCATCTATCGTTGACCTAGCCGTGACTCGTCAAGCGTAGTATTTTTTCAGGAATCGACCGTTTATTGGCCTGAAAGGTCTTTCACCATGCATGTCCATGAGTAGATAGGTTCCACCCTGGTAAACTTTGTCTATGATATACGGGCCTTCATAGTTCGGCTCGAATTTCCCCCGTTTGGCATGATTGGGGATTATGGGTCTCTTGACCACTAGCACGAGTTCGCATTGGTGGAATGTTCTCGGCCTAGTCAATCTCTCATATGAGCGCATCATCTTTGCTTTATAAGCCTCCAGGTTTTGTTGCACCATGAGCCGAGTTTCATCGAGGGCATTAAGCTCCTCAAGCCGAAGATGAGCATTTTCTTCGTCTGTTAGCTCGTAGTGAACCGCCAATCATAGAGAGGGTAACTCTATCTCGAAGGGGAGTACCGCTTCTGTGCCGAATACCAATGCATATGGCGTTGTGTTTGTGGCCGTTTTGAACGTAGTTCGATACGCCCAGAGAGCTTCAATGCAGTGTCTCGTGCCCGTCCTTCTTATTTCGAGACACCGTCTTTTTCACGATCTTCGTCAAGGTCTTGTTGAAAGCCTCAGCTAGACCGTTAGCTCGGGGATTATAGACCGAAGAGTATCTCCAGTCTATGTTATGTTGTTGTGCGAAGCGGCTGATCTTGTGGCTTCTATAGGTTGGCCCGTTATCGGAGATAATCCGTCGCGGAGTGCCAAACCGATAAATGACGTGTGTCTTGAAGAAATGGAGGATATTCTCTGTCTTCACTTCTATTAGTGGTACTGCTTCTGCCCACTTGGAGAAATAATCAGTTGTTGCCAATATGAACCGATGTCCTCTGGATGATGCAGGTTTGATGGGTCCGATTATGTCGGTTCCCCACATTTCAAACGGCCAGCTAGCCACCATTGGGTTTAGCGGATTTAGATGCTGATGGATAAAGTCCCCGTGAATTTGGCACGAGTGACACTGCTTCGCGTATTCGAGGCAGTCTTGGATCATCGTGGGCCAATAGTAGCCCATCCTTTTGATCTTCAATTTCATCTTCGGCCTGTCTTGGTAAGAACCGCAGAGTCCGTTGTAGGTTTCTTGAACGACTCTCCTTGCTTCTTCCGGTCCTAGGCATCTCAGCCACAGAGATTCGAATGACCTCTTATATAGAGTATCATTGACGAAAGCAAAATAGAGCTCGTTTCATAAACTGATGTCTTGAGGATGAATCTTCAGGCGTTCGACGGGATTTGAAGTAGTCTATAAAGACTTCTTTCCAATCCTTAGCCTTTTCCTGGTCTTTTATTTGTAGGGTCACTTGCTCAGTCGCTCCTTTTTCTTCGGACGACTCTGCAGACATTTCTCCCGGCGCAAGAACCCGACGGCTTTTCACAATGATCCTCACGTCATCGAAGTTCTCGTCGGTTAATTCTTTAGCGAGCTTGGATAATGCATCCGCCTTGCTATTTTCTACACGCGGTATGTTTTCCAGGGCATAGGCAGGGATTTGAGTCAGCAGTTGTTGCACTCTCCCGTCGTACATCACCAACTCTGGTTTGCACGTTTGATAGTCTCCATTTACTTGACTAACGACCAGCTGGGATTCTCCGTATATGAGGAGGTTTTCAATTCCCATGTCGACGGCGATCTCAAGACCTGCTATCAAAGCTTCATATTCGGTTTCATTATTCTTCCTCGGCTCTGTTAAGGAGAAGGCAAAGCGCATTATCCCTCCTTGTGGAGTCACGAAGATGAGGCCCACCCCGGATTTGATTATGGGGGTGGCTTGTTTGCACTTCTTCATGGAAGATGCTCCATCGAAGTAGAGTTCCCACCGGGTATCATTCTCTCTTCTCTCCCCGTCGATCATATCAAACGCTTGTTCGTCTGGCAATTCGCAGTTCAGGGGAGAGTCGGCAGGTATCGGATGCTCGGCGAGGAAGTCGGCGATGGCCTGGCCTTTCACTGCCTTGAGGGGACGATAAGTTATCGAGAACTCCATCAAGAGCAGGGCCCATTTAGCGAGATGTCCCGTTAATATGGCCTTTGACATCAAATATTTGAGGGGATCCACCTTTGATATGAGATGGACCTCATGTGCCAACGCATAGTGTCTGAGCTTCGTTATCGTGAATATCAACGCCAAGCAGTGTTTTTCGATGGTGGAGTAGTTGCTTTCTGCCCCCAGGAGAACTCGACTCAAATAGTAGAGGGCTCTTTCCTTCCCTTGGTCATTCTCTTGTGCCCACAGCGCACCTAAGGAACCTTCGAGGGCTGTTGTGTACAGGACGAGAGGTTTTCCTTTAACGGGAGCGGCCAGTACTGGCGGATTCTGTAGATATTGTTTGATTTCGTCCAGTGCACTTTGGCATTTGCGATCCCAGACGAACGGGGTTCCCTTCTTCATTAGGTGACTGTAAGGACGGCACTTCCCGGAAAGATTGGCTATAAATTTCCGGATATATGCGAGCTTTCCTTGGAGAGACCGCAGTTGCTTGAGTGTTCTTGGCTGGGTCATTTCCATGATCACCTTGATCTTCGACGGGTCTATCTCGATGCCTCGATGTCGTATGATGAATCCTAGGAATTTGCCCGAAGAGACTCCGAATGCGCATTTCAGAGGGTTCATCTTCAAGTTGTATTTCCGAAGACGTTGGAACACTATTTTGAGATGCTCCCAATGCTCTTCGTGCAATTTGCTTTTCACCACAAGGCCGTGAATATAGCATTCGACGACTTCATGTATGAGGTCGTCGAAAATCTTCTTCATAGCCCTCTGATAAGTAGTGCCGGCGTTCTTCAGACCGAAAGGCATCACTTTGTAGCAGAATATGCCGAGAGGAGTCCGGAAAGCGGTATGCTTTTGGTCCTCAGGATGCATCTTTATTTGATTATGCCCTAATGAGCCATCCATAAAGGAGAAGACCTCATGAGTGGACGTGTTGTCTATCATCAACTCGGTAACCGGTACGGGAAAGTCATCTTTCGGACATGCTTTGTTGAGGTCCCGAAAGTCTACGCAGATGCGTACTGTCCCATTTTTCTTCATCACTGGGATAATGTTGGCAATCTAGTCAGGGTACTGAATCTCTTGGATGAAGCCGGAGTCGATTAATTTCTTGACTTCGGCGTTGATGCTCATTTCAAGTTCTAGCCGCATTCTTCTTGGTGCTTGCTTGACTGGCTTGACGTCCGGAGATATCGCCAATTTGTGCACAGCAATCTCTGGATCTAGCCCCGACATCTCGGAGTAGTTCCATGCGAAGTAGTCTTTATACTGTATGAGCAGGTCCTTGAGCATAGCCACCTTTTCTTCAAACAACAGCTCACCGACGAACGTCGGCCGTGGGTCGTTTGCTGTTCCCAAGTCGATTTTTCTTATGTGATGGATTAGCGTTTACTACCGCCTAAGCGAGCATCTCCTGTAGCTTTTCACGTTGCAGTTGAACTTTTGTCACGGACCGAGTTTGAGGTCGATGACTAGTATAAACTCGAACTTCGTCTTTGAAATTCAACACAGTCTATGTGAACTACCATGCCCCCAGGGTTGGGGTGTTTGGAGTCTTGGCCTTTGGAGTTCGCTTTGGGCACTTGAGCTTTATTGGGCCTCTTGTTGTAAAAAGCCGCTTTGGTTTTGGGAGGAACCGCTGTATCAGGATCTATCTTGGGGTGAGTACTCTTCACCTGCTTCTACATCTTATATATAGATAAGGAAAGTTGCCTCAGGGAGCAAACTTGTTTCTGCACTCGTGGGATTTCTATGGGCTGCGGAGATTTCTTCAATATTGTGGTAGGAGAACTTTTGTCTGACCCTTTACAACAATTTGAAGCTGTTCCCAGTTGGAACAACAACATTCACCACTGGGGTTGAAACAGGACCATACAGAGAACTGCCCCCAGCTCATTTTGTATGACGTTGATATCGACGTCGACCGTTTCTTACGGCCGGGATTTGATTAGCTTCAGGATTTTTCCGAACCTGCCCCATGTTTCCTTTGAGAGCTTGAATATTCTGCCCCCTGCGTCGACCTTAGTCCTTGGCATGTGCCAGTTGTTTGAGGACTAATTCTGTCGGCAAAGCTGCTGCTTGGGGAGCCCGCCTGTGGACGACAGACTTCCTCTGGGCTTCCTCCATCGGCGTTGAGACACCGAGGGTGGGAGGTGGGAGCATAGACCCAAAGAGAAGCCCGTTGATTTCTTGAAGAGCCGGATTGCATAGATTTGAGGCTGCAAGTGGCCCATACTTGACTCCACCGGATATGACAGAGCCTGGGTTGCTAAGGTGGGAGCAAACTCCATTCTTCATAGAGACGAAACGCCGGCTTCACTATCCACTCCCCTAAGGGCAACCACAAACACATATATACCGCGATTATTTGATCGCGGAAAAACACGACAAACGAAGTGTGGAGTGGAAAGAGGAAAAGGTCCCACTGGGCATGCCAGAATCTGTTCTCCACCGAAAGACGCGACCGGGACGTTGGGACGTCAGGGCCTGAACTTCGAGGGCAGATGCTAATTGGTGCTATCTGTCCACCTCTCCGCAGATGCCAAGTTGATTTATGGCACCATGTATCGAAGGTTTAAATAGATGCGGCCGATGTAGCAGACTTCGTCAGATTCCCCCTCGTTGAGGGGTTTTTGATTGTGGGGACGCTCTTTCCTGCAGGTGCAAGCCCCTGCAGTTAATTACGCTACCGCATCACGGTAAGCACTTTCTCCTTCTCCAGATGGTCACTTCGTGTCGTGTGTGTTTGTTTTGTTTTTGGTTGCCCATGGATTGTATACGGAGACTAATTTATGTTGTCGCCCGTAGGGCGTGGAGTAGTCCAAATCCGCATCTTCTTAGATTTGGGTCTGGAGTTGGGTTTAAGAATACGCTAGTCTCATTTGAAACTAAGATCAACTTAAACGTTTGTTAAGGATACGTTAGTCTAATTTTAGACTAAGATCAACTTAATGGGATCATTTAGATCCAACAAAAGAGCATTTGGGCTCTATTGTTTAGCTTAGGGACATTTCGACCCATTGTTAGTTTAAGGACATTACGGTCCAATGTTGGTTTAAGGATATTACGGTCCAGTTTAAAGACATCATAGTCTGTAAAGGTTAAGGACATCATAGTCCACGGGTTTAAGGACCCCACAGTCCGAGGTTAAGGAAATCATAGTCCATGGGCTTAAGGACCCCACAGTCCGTAGTTTAAAGACGTCATAGTCTATAAAGTTTAAGGACATCATAGTCCATGAGTTTAAGAACCCCACAGTCCATGGAATAGTTGGTTATCGGGATCCGTCACCTCTTTGAAGACGTTGAAGGATTACAATGACAAATATCAAAGGAGTGAAGAGATGTACCCTTGAACCAATGTTGATTGGGAAATCTGTAGTCCAATTTGGGACTAAGATCAATTAATTAGATTTTGAGCACATGGGCTCATTTAAATCTGAATTGAGGACTTATGCCCAACTTGGGCTGAGTCTAATTAGGTTTAAAATATTAGACCTTTTTTGGGGCTGTTGAACATTTGTATGGGCTCAGCCCCCCATTATTTAGCAATGCTAAGCGTGGGTGTGGGTTCGGACCATATTTTGTCTTTTACTGAGTGCCGAGCACTCATATACCATATGAGATGATCAATCTTGGAAAACAAGAATGTATTTGAGTCTCAGTCAAAAAGGGGAGTCTTGCCTCTGGAAGACTTAGCTAATTTAGGCTAAGACTATTTTGCATATAGTGTTAAACACTAGCACATATCTGGTGGTCAGGTGTTCCCACGTGATGCATGTAAAATAGTGTTAAACACCAGGGATGAAATGCTTAAAATAGTGTTAAACACTAGAAAAATGAGGCGCTAAAAAAAATAGTGTTAAACACTAAAAGTGAAGCGCTTACGTCGGATCATGTGAGGCACCTGAGAATTGGGCTAAACTTTCTTTATTTTATTCTCAGAATAAACAGTTAGGTGTTAAACACTTAATTTCCATGATTATCACGTGCGGACACGTGATGATGCCCACAGTCCGTTCTGCTCTTCTTATTTTGAAGAGTTTGTGAGAGCACGTGAGGCATCCTTCAGGTGGGCATTGCCCTTGGGTAGAATCTTCTTTTGCTTGATAATTGCTAGGGGTTACGTGGGAACACGTGAGACACCCAAAATATGTTCTGACTTGGCCTTGTTCTCTTTATCTTGAGGAATTTATCCAAAGGTCACGTGGGAGCACGTGACCCCATCTCATTCATTCTTTTCTGAAAATTGAGGGGAGGGTCACGTGTTGCCACATGATCAGGTTGGATACTGACTTCTTTACGTACATGGAGAGTTTTATGTCCCTTGTTTAAGAATTAAATTCTTTAGTAGGGTTAAACCCTAATTTTGTTTAGAGGAATTAAATTCCTATGTCTTTGGAAGAATTAAATTCTTTAAACCCAACCCTCCCTCTAAGTTTTGGATCTACATGACAGAATCTCCCCGATGAGAATTAAATTCTCAACTTATGGAAAGATCTGCTTCTGCAGATCTTCAACCATGAAGAAGAACTAAGTTCTTGTATTAAGAGTTAAACCCTATTTTTGTTGGAGGAATTAAATTCCTATGTGCTTTTTGGGAGAATAAAATTCTCTGAACTTAGGTCCTCCCTTAGGTTTTAGATCTGCATGACAGAATCTCCCCATTGAGAATTAAATCTCAACTTATGGGGAGATCTGCTTCTGCAGATCTTCAACCAGAGGAAGAACTAAGTTCTTATTAAGAAGAGTTAAACTCTTAGTTTGAGAATTAAATTCTCTTTTTGTTTTTTGGAGCTTATGATCTCTTTCCCTTTCTCACCTAGGGTTTCTTTCTCTTCTGAGGAAATCTTCTTTTCTCTCTGGAGAATTAAATTCTCTTCTTTTTTCTCTTATTGTTGTATCTTCTTTTTTTCTTTTCTTCTTAGATCCTATTTATAGGAGGAAGAAAAGAATCAGTTTGTTTAGTTAATCTTTCATAGAAAGATTTCAATTGATTTTGTAACCAACATGATCTTTTAGATCACTCAGTGAATTTTATTCACCATTGGATTTTTAATCCAAAAGATATTTTTTCTGTTATTCCTGGAAAATTTCAGGGAAATATATCCTTGTATAGAATCTTTTTATAAATTGGTGATTTTTAATCACCGTTGGATTTTTAATCCAACGGTGCTCCACTTTACAGAGCGCAATCTTTTTGTTTGGAAAGATCTAGGGAAATATTTTTCTAATTAGGGTTTTGTATTTCCCTTAATTAGAATTTAATTCTATTAGTTCAGAAGGTTTAAGAGCCTATCACGTGTTAGCACGTGACTCCACTGATTGACCATTTAATTAGAATTTAATTCTATTAGTTCAGAGATCTTTAGGAACCCATCACGTGTTGGCATGTGACCCCCTGTCACGTGTGGGCACGTGATGCCCTATTTAGGGTTTTCTTTCCTCTAACTCAGAGATTTTTTTAAGACTCCATCATGTGGTGGCATGTGACCCACTGATTAAGCTTTTAACTAGAATTTAATTTTGTTGTTTTAAAGAACTCAGAAATTATCATGTGTCAACACGTGACCCTTAGTCACTTGTAGGCACATGATGCCCCATTGGGGGTTTTCCTTGTTGTTTTATTATACCTTTAAATCTTTTCAGTGGGTTTAAAGGCCCATCACATGTGGGTACGTGACCCCAATTGATTATGATTTAATTCTTATCATTTAAGAGCCTTAAGGTAGCCATCACGTGTTTGCACGTGACCTCCGATCACGTGTGCGCACGTAATGCCCCATTGGGGTTTTTCCTTGCATTTTATGAGGGAACAGTGACCTGGATGACAGAGTAGCTGTCAGACTTATAGTTTTCCTTCTTTTGAGGGGCAGTATGTTGGACTGATAGTCCAAGCGGATACTGAGAAAGGCATGGCGCAGGATACTGATTAAATTCAGTGGATGATACAGTCTAAGAAGTTTGTTGGATTTGGAGTTCATTTGTGAACTGGGTCCCATCAGATATCTAGAAAAATTCTTTTTCTAAGACAGATATCACTCTTTTCGGGAGATAGTCTTTCTTCGCGAAGTTGAGATATAGATAGATAAAGATAGAAACACTGGAGCGGATCCACTCACTAAGGCTATTTCTCGAACACAATAGTTTCGCAAACTGGCTTTGCGAGACTGATTAGTAGAGAAGTTGGGTGTTCGGTATCACACGGGCTGTGAGTATGTGACATCGCAATAATTAGCCTTAAGTGCAAGTGGGAGATTATTGGATATAGCGCCCTCAAGTAAATTATTGAATCGCAGGCAAGCGATTGTGATGATTAAGGGAGGACCTATACGGGTAAAACAGTCTTACTCAAAATGATAGTATGCTATTTGGTTTGTCTTTATCATCATGTACATGTATTATGTGGTATTACAGATCACTATTACATGTCGATAGAGCCCATAGGATTCTTACTTGATTACCAGCATTAGGATGGCGATCATATATGTAGGAGCTGGGTGGTCTATAAGAACATCCTTAAATGTCCCTAGTCGAGAGAGTATCGAGACTGGGCATCAATATTCTAGAGTAGACTAGTGTATACTTATCGAGACCCCGACGAGGGGCAGTGGCTGGTCTTACAAGCCATTAGTGTCAGTAAGTCACCTAAGATAGTATACAGGTGCTCATTGGGTTATGAGTACACTGGACGGACTCGCCAAGAACATGCTAGTTGGTATTATACTTATTGTCAGATAACAGTTCCCAGGTGACATGAGTACATGTTAGTCTGTCGAACTGAGATCGTCATTTGTCTCATGTGAGTTCCCAATGTGCTTTGATTACTACCCTACCACGGCTCAAAGGAGTCGTACAAACAGGTTTTAGTTGAGTACAGTCCCGAGCCATATGGAGGCAGTGAGCAGATCGTCGGGGATTCGTCTCTCCCGGTATTGGGGGTTGATATCGCGTAGTGCAAGGGTGGCCATCACCAGAAATCCTTGTCCAAGGTGGACGAGAATAACTGATTTGGATCAGTACTTTCTTAGTAGGTGATGGGCTTCATACCGACACGAAATGTCATGTTATTAGGGTCCAATTTTATCCACCCCCTAAACACGATATATGATACTCTTAGATGAGCATATCGGACTGTACAGATATTGCCACGGACAGGCTCAATAGGGGTTCGGATGAGTTTGTTTATCGGCCTTCCTTTCGCTCAATATCTGGGTAGTCGTTACGTACAGCTAGTGCCGCTGACGTGATTGTGGTTAAACCTACTGCCATTGTATTGATGAGTCTTTAGAGTCCCACACAGAGGGTTTCCCTGCTTCGGGCGAAACGATGTAGAGGCCGTATGGTTTTACGGCAGGGTTCGATCATATACATGCACTTGTGCACGTATCATGATTCAGACGGATAATATTAGTGGGCTTTGGTTTAAGCCGGATCCTAGTATTATATTGTTGGATTATTTTCGTCTCTTTGTATTCGTATTTTTCGGAATACGGATACGGGTATATTTATACGGATGAGGGGTATACTTGTAATTACAAGATTGTTTCTAGAAGATGCCACCTCATTTAGCTTTAACCATTTGTTTAAATTGTTTAATGAGGTGGAGGGATGAGGTGTTGTGGCATTTATTGAAGCATGGCACACTTGGTGACTCATGGGGTGACTCATGTAGTGACTCATGATTCACTATTGTGGCATGCTTGATATTTGTGGGGTTGTGAGATATTTTCTTTAGTTGCTTGGATGCTTCATTATTTGCTCACAACAATTAACCATTTTCTTGAGTTACATTGCTACACTCTCATCTCCTCATGCTTCTTCCTCTACCTCCATCCTAAAAATCTCATGTGTTAAGAAACCTAGGGTGTTTAAAAACAAATCAATTCATCATTAGACTCTATATCTTCTAGGCTATCTAGTTTAGCGAAATAGGTACCCTAGTTACCTCGGCTATGAGGTAGGAGCTCGGAATACAGACTCTCAGGTGGATCATTTTCGATGAAGAGAGACCGGAGATCAAGCTTGATCATGGAGGCCTCTAGAAGTTTGGGATAAAGGTTGAAGACCGAAAGACGCAGATCATTCGGTATAAACATTCCTAACTCCTTTCTTTAGTTTGCTTGATTAGGGTTTAGGGTAGATCTGGGCATCGGGTTTTTCTAGCGCCAGTTTAGAAAAATTTTGTTCCGCAAACGGTCACGGTTGATGGCCAGGGCGCCGGCATAACCCAACAATAGGGATTATGGTAGTGAAAGAAGGACACATGGATCGCGGGATATAGCCCGGTCTTCAGTAGCAGCGACTTCTTGGCTGACAGAATGTATCGGGCCCACTGTAGATAGCCAGCCGTATGACAGGGAGTCATTCCTATCATTTAAACCTGCCCCCAAAGACGTGTTTCTCCTTGGCATATGCGACGCCCTAGAATGTCTAAGGCCATCTGTGGCTGCACTGGTATCAATGCCATGGAGGGCTGGAGATGACCTTCCGAGGTCCAGTTGACCTCTTCTACTACGTAAGTAACCCGCGGATGGTCAGCGTAATGGATTGACATGATCGGTTCTGACGGCGCTGCGCAAGTAAAACTGCGCCGACCCCGGATAATGTGACTATACCACGACCCCACAGATCAAAAGACTTTTGCTCTGGGTCATAATCCCGAATGAGTGCAAAGACTTCCCGATCTGTAGGCGCATCGGCGAAAGCACTTTCTCAGCGAATATAGGGGAAGGAAGAATCGGAAGACATAATCCTTGTAAAAAAAATAAATAATAAAACAAGAAGGGGGTTAATTATCGACACAATGCTCAAGACTTTAACATTTTCATTACACCTAAATTTGTACTACATTCTGACATGTTAAAGTCACCACAGTTCAAAGAGAAAGGGACAATGGGCCCCACAAAATAAAGGTAACGCCCCCATCAATGATAAGTAAGGCACTCATTGTAAGAATCCAAAAGGATTATCATTTAATGAAAAATCTCATTGAACATTGGAGTTAAACTCTCTCGAAAAACGAGTTCTATAGCAGATTCAAATCTGTAAGAAGAACCCTAGAAAGAAAGGAAAGGGGAATAAAATTCCTAAAAGGATTTTTTAAAAAATAAATTTTCTCAGAGCTAAGCTCTGTAGAACAACCGAGAATTAAATTTCTCTAATGGGATTAAATCCCAGAAATCCCCACGGGATATGGAATTAAATTCCAAACAATCCTCAAAGATCAAAGTCACTAACAGGATAAAACCTTAAGATTTCTGAGACCAACGGTCTACCTAAAATAAAGTTTTTAAGACGTCTAAGAGATCATTTCAAGAAAAAGAGCTAAGCTCTGTTAATGGGTTAAAAATCCAAGACAAAAAGAGTCTCTTTTAACAAGAAAAAGGTCATAATCCTTACCAATTTTCTTAAATAGAGTTTAAACTCTAAGAGTTTCTTTGGGCAGAGATCTGAGCTCTGAGCTCTGAGAAGAGAATTAAATTCACAAAGAAGAAGATGGAAGATGACGAAACGACATCCATCTCAAGGTCCAAAGGCCCTATTTATAAGACATGAAGGGACGGTTCAACTTCCCAGGAGATCGAACGGTGGAAAAAGTGACACTGTTGCACCCACATGTAGGCCACGTGAGAGCAATGGTGGGGAGCATTTGTTTCCCCAATATATTTAACCTAATAAAAGAGCAAAGATCTGTTGAATTCAATGAGGCAGCGCTTCACGTGCTCTCTATGAGCGCGCCAGTGCCAGAGCCAATCTTATAGGATTAAATCCTATAGTGGCGCCTCACCTGCTCCTCACGCGAGCGCCAATGTGCAAAGCACAAAAGAGTTCATAAGAGTTTAACTCTTAAATAGAGCCGCACATGCTCCTCATGTGGATACCAATGTGCAAAGCACAGAAGAGTTCATTACATATGAGTTAAACTCTTAGATGGCTCCACACATGCTCCTCACGTGGGCGCCAATGTGCAAAGCACATAAATATCCATTTTAAGAATTAAATTCTTAAGTAGCGTCCATATGCATAACACGTGAGCGCTGGCGCCCACGTGCATAACACGTGAGCACTGGCGCCCAGATAGAATTAAAATTCTACAATACAACCTGTTAAAAAGAACCGTTGGATCAAAAATCCAACGGAGATGATAAATCATCAAATACAGAATTAAATTTTGTTGGGAGAAAACATTTCCCAAATCTTTCTAAAATAAGAAAGTTACTCTCGGTTGAATAAAAAATCCAATTATACAATAAAATTCTATTTTGGAATATATTCACTCAAACTTTCTAAACAAAAAAGACTGCTCTCTGTAAAACAGAGAACCATTGGATTAAAAATCCAATGGTGATTAAAAAATCGCCATTTTACAGAATAAATTTAGTATAGGGGAAAATATTTTCCCAATCTCGTTAAAAGCAAAAATCATACTCTGTAAAAACAGAAGTTCTTGGATCAAAGATCCAATGGTGGGTAAAATTCTCCAAATCAATTAGAATCTCTCAATGAGAGATTTTCTCAAAACCAATTAACAATTTGCCTTCACTATATAAATGACCCGAGACTTCAAGTCTCAGGAGGGAGACAGAAAAAATACAGGGAGAGAAAAAAGAACAGAGAATTTAATTCTTAAAGAAGAAGACCTCCCTTCTCAAAACCCTAGGTAAAAAAAAAGGGGAGATCAAAATATCTCTATCACATCTAAGGGTTTAACCATTTTTAAAGAAATTAGTTTTTTCTCTGGATCTGAGATTCATAAGACAAGTTTCCCATAAGTTGAGAATTTAATTCTCATCGGGAAGATCTTGTTATTGAGAATAAAAATTTCAGAAAAGAACTAGGTCCAAAAGGGAAAACAAAAGGAGAAAGGAATCTATGAAAGAACTTAGTTCTTAAAGAAAAAAAAATGATCCCAGATCTTCAAAAAGCGAAGAACTTGGTGATCATTAATGGTCAAAATGTCATTAACAGAGATTTAATCTCTAAAAAAGGAAAAAAGACTAGTGCCTCACGTGCTCCTCACGTGGACGCCCCCTTTTAACAGCGCTTAGCGCCTCACGTGAAACACACGTGGGCGCTGAATAAAAGTGCTTAGCACTTCATATGCAGCCAAAAGGCTGAGTGTTTAGCACTGATTGGACAGCGCCCAACGCCGCATGTGCACCTTATGTGGATACCATAAAAGTGCTTAGCACTTCACATTTAGTCAAAATGACTAAAAGTGCTCAACATTTATTGGGCAGCGCTCATGACTGAATGCTTCACATGACATACATGTGAGCATCAGAGCTCAAATAAGTGCTTAGCACTTTTACATGAAAAGAAAAGCGCTGAACAAACAGAGCTCAAATAAATGCTTAACACTTTTGAAATGAAAAAGGCTAAGTAGACTTAGCCCAAATTGGCTAAGTCTCTGAAATTTTCTTGCAGCTGAGCCCAAATGCTCTTTTGCTGGATCTTAAATAAAAATGATTCTTAAAATTTTGCTAAGTTGATCTTAGTCTCAAATTAAACTAACGCATCCTTAGCAAGAACAAATTGAGCCCAAATGCTCACACATTTGAGTTGATCTTAATCTCAAATCAGATTAACGATCTTTAAATAAACCTAAGCCCAGATCTAAAATATACGGATTTGGACTAATCCACGCCCTACGGGCGACGACATAAGCTAGTCTCCGTATACAATCCACGGACAACCAAAACAAACAAAAATACATACGACACGAAGTGAACTTCCGGAGCAGGAAAAAGTGGTTATCGCAATGCGGTAATGTAATTAACTGCAGGGGCTTGTGCCTGCAGGGAAGAGCATCCCCACAATAAAAAAACCTCTTATAAAATGAGATAGAATCTGATAAAGTCTGCTACAATAGTCGCGTCTGTCCAAACCTCCGATATACGGTGCCATAAATCAACTTAGTATTTTCAGAGAGGTGGACGGATAAATCCAAATAGTATCTTCTCCCAGATTCAGGAAAGACGATCTATCCCAATTCGACTCTGTATTCGGTGGTAAACAATCGGGGTTGGCAAAGGAGGGAAGTGGGTGTGGTGGTGGTGCTCTGGGGTTGCTGGGAGTCGAGAGGAGGTAACAGAGGTGGTCGGTGTTGGTGGGTTTCCGGCGACGAGGGGTTACCGGCGAGGTTGAAGGTGATGGGGGTGGTTGGTGTTGTGGTTGGGCTTATGGCTTGGGTCATCAGGGAGAGGAGGAGAGGAAAGGTGATGGTGATGGGAAAGTGGTGGCGAGGAAGAGAGGGCGGGGACGGTGAGAAGGAGGCGACGAGAGCGGCTGTTGAGCGTGGGTTAGGGCTTGCGTTCGAGGCGGGGACGAAGGAAGAAAACGAGGGAGAAAGAGTGTTAAATTTTATTATTATTATTATCATTATTATATATATATATATATTATATATATATAGAGAGAGAAGTGTGGGGCGCGGATTTGAGAGAGAGAGAGACAGAGAAAGAGAGAGATAGATGAGTGAGATAGAGATTTATTATTTAAAATAAATTAATATATTATATATATTTATAACAGTTTATATATTTTATATATAAAATATATATATATATAGTGAGATTCTACAAATAATACTGGATCTCTCCAAATATTACTCGTATCCATTCAAACATCTAGTTTTTAAATATGGAGAATATACGTAAGAATTTAAACCATAATGCAATATTCTGCAATTAAAAACATATACCCCCAAATACGGACTTACGTGAATATACGTAGCGATTAGTTAATCTGTCAGTTTAACAATTAGGATATGTACATGATATATGGGTGCAACCACATGATATGGGGTACTATGGCATGCAAGGCTAGATAAGAAAATATGTTATTTGATCTTATATTGTATTTTAAAAAGATATTTAGAGTCTTAATTATATTATATACGTATATAAAATCTAGATTTGCATGGTTACTGATTGATCGTGTGAAAATGTGTTTGTATGTTTTGTAAATAACCGCAATGAAAACGGTGTCGCAAATAGCCAGCCGCGATGAGTACGGGTCGTCCGCAGGGAAACGTGAATTGTTTATCTTATTTTAGACGGGTTGGTAAAAGAGAGGATGGATTGTTGTCGTTTTTGAATTAAGATGGGTATTAATTTTATATTAGAAATGCTTGTAGGGTTTATAGGATTTAGTAGTTAATGGATGACGTTTTAGAAATGATTCTTTTTATCTTTTAATTGTTTAGAACTAGAGTGATAGTGATGAATGTGGAGGAGGATTCTTGAAGGGAATTAGGGTTTCCCACTACTGTCCCTTTTCCTTCCATTGATATTTATTTATCTCGAGCCCTTAACAAAATAAGTACTAACGAATCTCGAATCGTGGTCATGATTATCTTTAATTGATAGCGCGCCCGATAAGAGGGTTAACATTTATTTTGCTAAGATTTATAAACATTAGATTTTAAAAAGAAATTAAAAGATATTTTTCATCCATTATTCTACCCTATCCTACAAACCCTAGCAACCAAGAAATTACTCACTCATGGTTATTAGCGTAGTAAACCAGAGGTGGAAGATGAATGAAATCATATTAGAAGTGCAGAAAGTAATGCTGAAAGAAATGCAGAAAGAGTAATGCCTAAAAGTAAATGCGTAAAATAAATGCGAAAAAAATTAAAACAAAGACTACCTTTATTAATTAGCTACTGCATTACAACTTTTCTCCTTCAAAAGTATATTACAAGAACCCTAGTTTCACTCGTAGATCTCTCTCTTTATGAAGGTAGATGATGAGATAATGAGATCCTTTTGAATGCAGAGCTCTCAGTGTTTTATATAGTCTCTGAAACTAGAAACCATAGACGCCATATCGGAGTAGGTGAGATTAAGATCATGCCCCTAAAATCCCACATCCAACGGCTACTAAAGGACCGCGGTTCCGCCGCCCATATCCCTGGTTTTGTGATCAAAGAATTAATTACCGAAATCAAGAACGGCGTCGCTTGGTAGCTAGCCGGTGAGTACGGGTCAGTCCACATGGATTTTGTGTATTCTCAAGTTGTTCTAACGAGTTAATTTCAAACGGTGTTGGGTTGATTATCACTAAAAACTAAAGTTGATTTAAACTAGGTTTAGAATCTTGCTAGGGTTAGGTTTAGGTTAAGTTTAGAAATTTAAGATTTCCCACCGCTTTCAATGCCCTAATTTAGATCTATTTAGGTGTTATAGTAATAATTAATAAAGGGGATTAGGACGATCGGGAAGAAACGATGTTTCTTCCTCTAGGTCCTTGTCCGTCCTTTCTTAATTCTTACCCTAACCTCCATGGAAAATATGCACAACCGGTCTTTTAAACTATGGTATCACCGTTACCTCATGGGGTAGAGTGCCGTAGAGAGCGGTATGTGTATGTATGCATGGAGTCCTATGAATTAATATGTGATGGGCAAGAAAGGGGTGAGAGATTTTCATCTCTCAAACCTTTCCTATTCCTAGCCCTAAGAAGTGAAGAACTACTCACTCATTAGGGGATTGATGAAAGACATTTTTTTTATGAGTTTTCAATTTAAAAAGACTAACTATCTAAACTACGGCAGATTAATAAAAGTGCTAAACTAATTAACTAGGGCAGATAATAAATCTATACTAAGGCAGAAAGGAAATTAAGAACTAGGGCAATGAAAAAAAATCTACTTACTTTATTCGATGCACTCTCAAAGCATTACAAAGAATTCTGAATTTTATTTGATAAAAAGAGGCATACCCCCAAAAGAGGTTTAGGATTTCTATTTATAGATCATAGAAACCCTAGGGTTACATTTGATTCAAATATGCATTTACAATTTTACCCTAAAGAAGACTAGTCAACGCACCGCCACGAATTTTCACCGACACGGGCTTATTATGGCCGCGGAACCGCGGCCAAAACCCATGTTTGGCCGTGAATCCGCGGCCATATAAAGGGCTTATGGGCGCTGCTTCTCTGGTAATTCTCATGTTGCTTTTTCCTTGGCTTTTCTTCACGTGGTTTCTTAGATTGTCTTCTAGTTTTCTTCCAGATTTCCATAATGCATAATGTCATGGACTTTACCGTTCGCTTCGTGTCGAAGTCTTGAACCTTGCGCTGCCTTTGTACTTTGTGAACTTGTTCATTGATCTTCGTTTATTCTCCAAACTGTAGGCTTGATCAAGATTCTTCCATTTGTTGGTCGTAGTCTCATTTTTGTATCGTCTTTTCATCATTTTCACTGTTTTTATTCCGAGAACCTGTAACCTGCAACTATGTAGCAGACATGGATCAAACGCACCTGTTTATTTGTAAAATGAATAAGAATGGGGAATATAATAATGCAAAATTATGATCTGAACAAATACCCCCAAACTTATCTTTTGCTCGTCCTCGAGCAAAACTAGTTTTATTCTCGAAAAAGACCTAGCCTCACTTTTGTAGGGAAACGCGATTACACTGAGCTCGTGCAACAAGCCGTTAAACCTCTAGGTGTCCCTAGTAGGAGGAATGTTGTCTCCTGAGGGTTTTCAGCGGATACTACCCACAAAATCCTATCAATTCGGCCTATTGACTTTTATTCTCCAATTAGGTTTTCTAACAAGAAATTCTGTTATCTTAGAATCAGAAATTATCAACCCATATTTTTCACGCTTCCTTATCATTTAACTTAAGATTATATATGTTTTGTAGATTTACTTAGCTTTTAACATCTTTTGAGTTTGCCTTCTAGGGTTCCATCTCAACTTAGGAATTTTTATCATCTCTACTAAAGATATAAGTCCTATTTTTCATTTCTATCTCTTATCTAAACCCCAATTACATACCCCTATGTGTGTGTAATATCACCCCTACACTTGGAAATTCAATTCAAGCTATCATACTCTTGTCTATTGTCCAAAGTACTTTTCAATTGTTGAATTTTTAGATGAAATTTGCTCACACATTCTTCATGCGACCGTTGATACTTCTTGAGGTACCAACAACCGATTACAAAATGTGTTTGCACATTAAGGCGTAATTCCTAGTCTTGTAATACCTAAGGCTTTTAGCAGTGACTTCCAAACCAGTTGGTCTAAGGCACTAGGTGATAAAGCACCCTCGCTAAATATTTTTTTCTATTTATGCAGCCTTAAGTATTTACAAAAATCAGTGTTCATTTTTTCTCTTTATTCACACTTGTATTTTTTTAATTTTATTTTCCTTCATACTACGGACTTTAGACAAGAGCATTTCAAGGTCTCTTCTACTATTCCAAGTTTTAAGGTTCGTGTTTGTGCAATTTGTAGGGTATATATTTTCAGAATTTAGACTTAAGCTTACGAATTATTCTTCAAACTTATACTTTAATAAAAATATCAATACTTTTCCTTTGTTTTAACTTAGCCCAAGAAGTCAAATCAAAATTTTCCTATTTCTAAATAAACTACAAAGACATACTTTCTACCGTTAAATTTTAATAAAGGTTATTTTTAGAGTTTTTAATTTACTAAGTCTAAGATCTAGTTGTTCCTAACTAGTTAACCTTTTTGTCAAACTCAAGTCAATTAAGGCCAAAATTGAATGTTTTAATTTTTTATAATTTTTCAAATTTTTCAGTTTTTTATTTTGGCGGACATCAAGGGGAGTAGTCGTTGTAGTATAATGGTGAGTATTCCCGCTTGTTACGCGGGTGACCCGGGTTCGATCTCCGGCAACGGCGCCATTTGGTTTTGTACTAAGTTTTGTAATCAAAGAATTAATTCCCGCAATCAAGAACGGCGTCGCTTGGTAGCTAGCCGGTGAGTATGGGTCAGTCCACAGGGATTTTGTGTATTCTCAAGTTGTTCTAACGAGTTAATTCCAAACGGTGTTGGGTTGATTATCACTAAAAACTAAAGTTGATTTAAACTAGGTTTAGAATCTTGCTAGGGTTAGGTTTAGGTTATGTTTGGAAATTTAAGATTTCCCACAGCTTTCAATGCCCTAATTTAGATCTATTTAAGTGTTATGGTAATAATTAATAAAGGGTATTAGGACGATCGGGAAGAAACGATGTTTCTTCATCTAGGTCCTTGTCCGTCCTTTCTTAATTCTTACCATAACCTCCATGGAAAACATGCACAACTGGTCTTTTAAACTACGGTATCACCGTTATCTCATGGGGTAGGGTGCCGTAGGGAGCGGTGTGTGTATGCATGCATGGAGTCCTATGAATTAATATGTGATGGGCAAGAAAAGGGTGAGATATTTTCATCTCTCAAATCTTTCCTATTCCTAATCCTAACAAGTGAGGAACTACTCACTCATTAGGGGATTGATGAACGACATTTTTTTTTATGAGTTTTCAATTTAAAAAGACTAACTATCTAAACTACGGCATATTAATAAAAGTGCTAAACTAATTAATTAGGGCAGATAATAAATCTATACTAAGGCAGAAAGGAAATTAAGAACTAGGGCAATGAAAAGAAATCTACTTACTTTATTCAATGCACTTTCAAAGCATTACAAAGAATTTTGAATTTTATTTGATAAAAAGAGGCATACCTCCAAAAGAGGTTTAGGATTTCTATTTATAGATCATAGAAACCCTAGGGTTATATTCGATTCACATCTGCATTTACAATTTTACCCTAAAGAAGACTAGTCAACGCACTGCCACACCGCCACGAATTCATGGACACAGGCTTATTATGGCCGCGGAACCGCGGCCAAAACCCATGTTTGGCTGCGGATCCGCGGCCATATAAAGGGCTTATGGGCGTTGCTTCTCTGGTAATTCTCATGTTGCTTTTTCCTTGGCTTTTCTTCACTTGGTTTCTCAGATTGTCTTCTAGTTTTCTTCCAGATTTCCACAGTGCATAATGTCGTGGACTTTACCATTCGCTTCGTGTCGAAGTTTTGAAGCTTACGCTGCCTTTGTACTTTGTGAACTTGTTCATTGATCTTCGTTTATTCTCCAAACTGTAGGCTTGATCAAGATTCTTCCATTTGTTGGTCGTAGTCTCACTTTTGTATCGTCTTTTCATCATTTTCACTGTTTTTATTCCGAGAACCTATAACCTGCAACTATGTAGCAGACATGGATCAAACGCACATGTTTATTTGTAAAATGAATAAGAATAGGGAATATAATAATGCAAAATTATGATATGAACAATCCCCTGTTGACCGCGGTTCCGCCGCCATGTTGTTGGTTTAGGTTTTGGGATTTTTTCTGGCTCTTCTTCTTGATATTTGGAGATCCTCTTGATATATAAATTCTGAAAATATTGCCCTTAGTCTCTGCCGTTGCTAAATTTCTCGATTTACTTCTAATATTTGGCAGATTTTGTTTCGATATTCCAATTTGACTTGGATCTCTTACTTAGATTTCAGACCTGAGCTAATACCTGCGTAATATCTCAAATCAAATTGTTAGTGGTATTTTTGAGATATTATTCCAACCATTTATATGATATAATATTTTAAGAATATTGATTATGAATATTTGGCATGATTTGCATATTTTAATTACTAATATTTCATTTAAATATTATATGCATACATTTTCCCTAACTTTATTAATTATAAATGAAGAAACATATGATAATAATCTTTTTATAAATAAACCCACATATGTTCTTTATTTACATTTAACATCTTTTATTAGTTAATAATAGTAGGGAAAATGTTCATACAATTGTGCAATATATTTGACTAATCAAATACCCCCAAACTTATGTTTGATCGTCCCGAGTAAACTATTTATTAAAATGAAAAATCTAGCAAAGTTTCGTAGGCAACACGATTGCACTTAGCACGTGCAACAAGCATTTAAATCTCTAGGTGTCCCTAGTAGGAGGAGTGGTCTCCTGAGGGTTTTCAGCGGATTACACCCACAAAATCTCAAAATAAAAGAAAGAAGATAAAAGTTACATGCAAAGATAAGGAACATATAAAAGAAAAACGAGAAAATAAGAGTTTCAAACTACACTAGTTTTTTAGTTGCCATGAGCCCTATCTTAATGGTCTTGAAAAGATATCGGAAATCACATCATCCCTCAATAAAACATCGTCTTTAGTTTTCCTCCCTACCTTTCTTCCAAATATCGATCATATACCCCTACGTGTGTAAATGACATCCCTACACTTGGAGAATTCAATTCAAGCTATCATACCCTTTATCCATATACATTAGTACTTTTTAGTTGGTGAATGTTTTAGATGAATTTGCTCACACATTCTTCATGCGACCGTTAATAATTCTTGAGGCACTAATCAACCAATTACCAAATGTGCTTACTTATTTAGGCGTAATTAGCAATATCCTAGTCTTTCAACACCTAAGGCTTAACGGTGACTCCCAAACCAGTTGGTCTAAGGCATTAGGTGATAAGGCACCCTCGCTATATTTTTTTATGTTGCCTTAAGTAATTACAAAAGCAGTGTTCATTTTTTTCACCATTTATATTTTTTTTGTCATATATATTTTTGTTTATATATTTTTCCTTCATACTAAGGCTTTTAGATAAGAGCATTCACTACTGCAATAAGGGGTTGCCCTTACGGATTTATCCGTAGGAGCAAACCACTGCCCCTACGGATATGGCCGTAGGGACATAAAAATCCCCCGTAGGTGCAAAGGCCGCAGGTGTAAGTTTTCGTCCTGAACATGACTTTACGGAGTAATAATTGCCCCTACGCCTTTATCCGTAGGAACACGTATCCCTACGGATTACTCTATAGGGCCTGATAAATATTTTAATTTATTAGTTTATATAATAAAATACTTGCCCCTTCGGATGTATTCATAGGGCCTGAATGGTGCCCCTACGGATATATCCGTAGGTCCAGATAAATGCCCCTATAGATAAATTCGTAGGGGCAAGTTTTACTGAGTCCATAGGGATAAAATATCAGACATCCTAATATTTTTTCCTTACGGCTAACTATGTAGGGGAAAATATTGCACCTACGGATTAATCCGCAAGTGCAAAATATGGCCCTGCGGATTAATCCGTAAGGAAAAAATATCAGTTTTTTTAAAAAGGGGGCTACTATTTTTTCCCCGCCCTGTGCACAATAATATATAAATCATATAACCAAATACATAAATATTCATAATCAACATCTCACGCAAAATATATAAAAGAAATAAAGAAACAAAATACGATATCAATCTAAATCATTGTGAACAATTAAACAACTACCAAAATCGTCTAAAATATATACAATATGTATCAAGTAAGTACATACATTCTCAAAAATATAAAGAAATGCTACCCTAACTCGGTCCAACTCCTCCACCTCTGATAAACGCCGTAATCTGGCGCATCTTCTCCTCGGTGCAGCCCTGAGTCGTCAAAAAATCGACTAATGAAGGAGCGGACTGTGCGGAAGTCTGAGTGGGATGTGGAGCTGCAGGAGTGGTCTGCGCAACCACAGCCGAGGTAGTGGCTTACGGAGCTGCAGCCGAAGGAGATGCATGTGGAGCCGCAGCCGAAGTATCATGTCGCATCTGTTAAATTTTGTGTGTAATAAACGAGTAAGAATGGTGTATTAGATTTTAGTCGACTTCGTATCATTATCAGGTTTTTGCGAAATCCCAATCTAAGAATACTTAAGGACTTAGGCCTTGTTTGGGTATCTAGTTTGGAAAACCGTAGTTTATTTGAATTAGATAGTTTTATGTAAGTATGATTAATCAAAGCTAAGTTTACAACCAAATAAGCTCAGGCTACTAATATTGCATATGTTACTTTCTATAATGTGATATAATATTTTACTATTAAGTAGTATACGTACCATCTCCTTCAACTCCTCGACGATGGTCTTCAAGGCGGCAGCATCATGCTCTAGACGTCGTTCATGGGGGTAGGGGAAGTAACCGCCGGAGTGGAGTCCAACCTCATATGGGCCCTGCTAGGACCCAGTCCCCGGCCTCTCTCCCAACCTCCATGGTGCCCTCCGTGTGCGGCGTCTTGGACTGGGGTCAGCAGCATCGGATCGGTCTGTCCAGTAAAATTGATTCCCGATGCCTCCACCTGCTCCACCACCCGCTCCTACACCCACATTAACCATTAAAATATAAGTATATCATTTAAATTTGAACTTTTCAAAACAAAAATTTCAATCCTGTTAGAATAAATACTAACACTTACGTAATACTCCTGGGTAGCGGTGTCGGGGAATCGAAGCTCGCCCGTGGCGGGATCTGTTGAGGTGCCGTAGACGGCAAGATACGCGGTCATCACGCTCGGTGTACCACTCTGCTCCAGGGTCTGAGCTCTCTGTAATTCGCAAAAAATTTACATATATTATAAAATAACTCTTAATATTACATTATATCAGAATAGATCTATTGTAATTTACCGATGCTTCCATGGCACGAGTAATGTTCCTCGAGTCACCTGTATAAGTGGGGCGGCCCCTCTTCGCCGACTTCCTATTCTTTTTATTTTGATCGGCCGGTTTCTGCACAAAACATTCAGATTTAGTTTTCTAATTAAGCAACACAAAAAAATAAATTATATACTAAACAATGAATTACAAACTTATTTGCGCTGAGAGTCAAAATATTGGCACAAGAGAGGCCATATATCTACGTCGACTCTCGCAAAGGCCGGAGTATGTAGGAGAGTCGCTCTCTCTGCCTCGGGGGTCGCCATCCATAGGGAATAGCAGTCGATCTTCAGCTCGTTCCTATTGTATCATACCTTTGATTGCATGTTCTTCATCAGGCCATGGTACAGAGCGTGAAGATCGAGTATTCTCTCATGGTGATCAGGGTTGGGTATAGGCTGAAAGTCGTAATCCAACTGCAAATACAAAAAACAATGTATTTAAATTGCAAGTGTTAAATAATAATAAATATATTGGATAAGTCAAATGAAAATATATATTAATACTCGAGCCTGATCCCAGAAAAGGGAAATGAGCGCCGGTGCTGATCGCCCCACTCAATATGAAATGAATACTTCTTCACGAGGAGGCTCTCATCCCCCATATACCGACCGAACCTCTCGGCATAATCGCCGCTATAGTGATAATCGGGGGTAAAGAAGAGGGGGAATGCTGCCTCCCCCTAGCTCTGTCAGGCCTCAGCCTGTGGGACTCATTCGGCCCTCGAGTCTCCCTCTCGGGATGGGGCTGCCCTGCATCTACGAGAAATATCAAGACAATCAATATTAAGACAAAGTGGTATTAAGAAATCAAGCTTTAACGAAAATTGAAGTGCGATATATACCTCCGACGACAGCAGCATGAGCTTGGGCCTGGGCAGCAGCACGAGCGGGACGATAGTTCCTCCGGTGAGGAACAGCCGGTGACCCAGACGTGGACGCATCTCCTCCAACTAGAAAATAAACATTGACGATAAAATTACATGAAGTTCATGTTTATTCTTAAAGGATATGTAAAATGAATAAATATTTTATATTTATTCATACTAACCTGCAGACTGAGCAAAGGGTACGGAAGTGGCGGGAGTGGCCTCTGCGCCAGATATGGACGCACCACCTATAATTAGACAATTAAAAATAGATTATATAAGTAATTTCAAAAAGAATGTGATATCAATAATATAACATTCTAAATCAATATGCATACACTATAGGATATATAAACATACCCGCAGGTGCGGTGGTAGCCTATGTCTGTGATGTGGAGGCACCACCTACAGCTAGACAAAAAAAATGATTATCTGAGTAAGAGCAAAAAAAATGTGTGTATATTTATGATATAACATTCTAAATCAATATGCATGTACTATAGGATATATAAACATACCAGGAGGTGTGGGAGTGGCCTCTGATGTGGACGCACCACCAACAGCTAGACAATCAAATATTGACTATATAAGTAATTTTGAAATAAATATGCATGTATGTCTATAATATTACATTCAAAATGAATATGCGTCCAATATACCTGGAGGTGTGGCAAAGTCCACACGGAAGGAGTCATCCGAAGGGGTCTCCGATCGGGGTGCAAGACCGGCCCTCTGAACCTCCCTACGTATCTCTCCGGGCGGCAGAACTGCTCTGCCTCAGCCTCTACCTCTGCCGGTGCCTCGGCCGGTGCTCCTGCCGCCCCTCACTGCTCCGGTCATCGTCATCAAATCTAGACAAGAGTACAATCATTACATATGTATGCTATATATATGTATAGATCATAAAAATGTGAAGTAATAATATAACATTACTGATAACCTTTTTCGTTTCGTGGATGCATTAAACATATCTACTTGGATTTCATCATCGATATCATTTCTAACCCATGTAACTTCACGATCAGCTGAAGACAACCCGTCTTTTGAAACAGACAGTCGGAGCATTCTAAGTCTTCTCTTTTTTTCATCCTCATCGCTGTCCTCTATACGATCCTCGAATTCTGGGACATCGTAAACATCCCTGGGTTTCCAATGGCATACGAAACTCCATCCCGGATGCTTCAAGCACTGTGAGTAGTATACTTGGAACGCTTGGTTCGGAAAGATAAATGGATCGTCCTGACCGTAAAATCGAAGTGTGTTCATACTAGTCAATCCATATTCAACCTTCCAATTCCCTAGATTGTTTCTCCACTTATCCGTATCGGTTCATGTATTGTACCAAGTACATTAAAATATATAAAACGGTTCTGATCGTCCGGGATATTGGATGCCAAGTATGCAATTTAAGTGTCCATAATAAATCATACAATCCGATCCTACCGTCGCAATCCCACTATTTTGAGTGGTTCGAGATGTTTTTATGTCCTTAACTTCAAATTTGTATCCAATGACACTGAATCCTTTATAATATGCAACCTCCATACTAGGAAACCGAGCTAAACATCTTGAATCACTCTCTAATAATGTAGACAAGTTCGGATCGTGGATCTGACAAAACGAATTTTATGACAAATACATAACGATATAATTTTATATTAAGACTGGTAGCAATAACATGTTATTCGAACAACTTATATGATCTGCAACCCAATCGTAAAAATTATCCTGATGATATTTTTCCAATCGTTCATCATTCCAATCAGGATGCCCCTCGCGTACCTCATTAAAATGATTTCTGTTCTCAACAATAAATTATGATATTAATATTATATCATTTCATAACAACACAAACACAAATATAACAATTAATCCAAAAAAACCCACTCTCTAATTTCTTAAAGACATACGCTATTGAGGAGGATAAACCGATATATCTTGTTGATAAACATATTGTCTACTCTCTTATAATCAGTTTTACCATATGGCTCATCCTGAATTCTCTGAGACCGGTTAAGCTTCGTCTCTATGTTCTCGTCTAGATAGCGGGAACAAAATATGGTTGCTTCATCTAGAAGATAACCTTGCATGATAGAACCCTCTGGTCGATTTCTATTGCGTATATACTTTTTTAGAGTGTAGAGGTACCTAAAGAAAAATATGTTAAGTAAATAAATACGGTCATTTAGGACAACAATAATTTTACAAATTGCGTGAAACGACAAATTCCACGTACCTTTTAATGGGATACATCCATCGATATTGTACCGATCCAGCTAACTTAGCCTAAGTTGCAAGATGAACCGTCATGTGTATTATGATATCGAAGAATGACGATAGGAAAATACGCTCATGCTTGCAAAGTATCAATGAAATAGAATTTTCTAGATTCTCTACCGTCACAAAATCCAGGGTTTTAGCGCACAATTCTCTAAAAAAAACAACAAAGGTCATTGATTACAAGACCAACCGATTCGGGAAGGGTAGTCCTGAGGGCTAATGGGAGAAGGCGCTCCATAATAACATGGTGATCATGACTTTTCAGCACATCGATCTTGCCTTTGACAATTTTTATCTTCTTGCTAAATGATTCTGAGAAACCTATAGGAACTTTCAAATCATGCAACACCTGCAGGAACCTTTTTTTCTCCAATTGTGTCATATGATACGCAGCATTGGGAAGTACAAACTTGCCTGGTTTACCCGCTATCGGTTTAGGATGCAATTCACTTCTAATTTTCCAGTCGTGAAGATCCATCCGAGCACGGAGGTTGTCTTTCGATTTTTCGTCTTTACAAAGAAGCAAGTTGAGTACGTGCTCGGATAATCCCTTCTCTATATGCATGACGTCCAGACAATAACGCACTAAATTTATTGACCAGTATGGAAGCTCGTAGAAAATGCTTAACTTAATCCAGTATGGTGGTTTGACCTGTTTTTCCAGATCTATCCTGAAGGTCAAATTATTGTGCCCATCACACTGAGCGGTCACGTCCTCTCCGGACAATGAGACTGGAGGCCCAAGAAGCTCCTGATGACCATCAAAGTGAGCAGCGTCTAACCTATAGAGATGGTCTAGTGGCAGGAAACACCGATGACCCCAATAACAAACCTTCCTTCTAAAATTCAAGAATTTCGATGTTGTATATTGGTGGAAATAAGGGCATGCTTTATGACCATGTATGGACCAACCTGATAGCATTCCATATGCAGGAAAGTCATTAATTGTCCACATTAAAGCCATACGCAATGTGAATGTTGTATCTTTGTTTGCATCGTAAATCTCTATACTATCAATGAATAAAGATTTTAACTCATCTATCAGAGGTCGAGATAGACGTCGATATTGTTTTCCGGTGAGTTTGGTCCGTCGATAAGAAGAGGAATCATAAAGTAGGATTGATCCATAGCCAACCAAGACGACAGATTATAAACTATCATTACAACGGGCCATATAGTTGAATAGGCAGAAGCCATCACTAGTGAGTCCGAGCCTGACATTGCGAGAATCACCACTGAATATTTCATGCCTCCTATCGAAATCCTTCTATGCCGGTGAATCTCTTGGATGACTCATTTTTCCATCTTCACTTGGAGGAGTACGGTGATGCCAAATCATTGCCTCGGCTGTTTTCTTATACCTGAATAGCCTCTGCAGCCTCTGTGTTATAGGAAAGTATCGTGCTATCTTGACAGGTATATCATGCTTCTTATCAGATTCTTTCGGCTTAAATATGGCCTCTCCGTATGTTGGACACTCTTTCAAATCTGAATTCTCTTTCCGGTACAACACGCAATTTTTAGGACATACTTGAATCTTCTCACACTTCAGACCCAAATCAAACATCATCTTCTGGGCTCCGTACCAGCTGTCGGGCATGCTATTTCCCGGGGGCATAGAATCTTTCAAGAACTTCAGAATCATCATGAATGACTTGTTGCTCCATCCATTTAGGCACTTAATCTGGAAAAGTTGGACGAACCATGAGAGGTGTGGAATACTTTGCATTTTCATAAATTGGTCTTCTAGCATCATTCATGAACTTTTCATACTTATCCGCACGCGGTCCTTGACCGGAAGGAATGTCATCTTCGGTACGAATAATATCACCTAAGGAAATCTCTACCATATGCTCCATTTTTTCTCCTGAAAAGAAGTTACCATCTTCTTCTTCTGCTGCATTACCGTCTTCTCCTTCTTCTTCTGCCGCATTACTGTCTTCTTCTTCCCCTTTCCCGTGATATAGCCAAGTTGTATAAAGTCTAGTAAAGCCATGTTTAACGATGTGAAGCACTACGAATTCTATCTTCTGCCAGTACTTATTCCCACTTCTATCGCATGAGCAGAGAATCTTCTCTAACACGGTCTTATTATGTGCGCATGCAAATTCAATGAAAGCAGCAACTCCTGCAACAAACTTAGGTTGCATACGTTGTTGACAATCCACATACATCCAGTCCTTAACTCTGATGTACTCATGGGTCATGTTAGACTGTATAACATATAAATTGTAGGTTATGATGACTATATTGAGAAATCTAAGAACGGGATGGTTACCGACAAAGAAGAAAATCCGTAGATGTAAGTTTGTCATTGAAAAGAATAAATTATTGATAAACAAATTTAGATTTGAAGATACCCAAGTATGAGTTGTATTCTGTGTATGTGTGTTTCAATTTATGATTTCTCTTAAGTGTAGGGTTGTTAGTGTGTATGCGTTTTGTGCGTGCGTTTGTTATGTATTCATGTTGTATGTGTGTGTTTCGGCTGTCGGGGGTAAGGTTTCTATCCCATTAAGAATGTATAGAGAAGACACCCATTCGCTTGTGCTTTCATCCGTTTCGAGTAAATTTCGGCAGCACCTTCCCGCTGTTCTCCGAGTACACTGTAATAGAATAGATAATCATTTCAATGCTGTGAAACAACCTTGAAATGAACATCTAATCTATCTTTGTATATGGAGAACCAGCGGAAAAGTACCGACGAAATAACTCAAAACGAATGAAAACACAAGTGAATGCAGGTGTTTGCTTTATACATTTCTAACTTGTCCACACTGGACAAATTTATCGGTTATCATACGATTAAATCTTCTCGTCACAAAGACTACATGACGGTTGTTAGTACTGAACTATACCGTCCGATATTTAACAAGCTTCGTATAGTTTTATATCACGACGAATATTGAACGTATGTTAACCGATAGACGGGGACTAAGTCGCGCTTTGATTTTCACATATGAGTATCGATAAGAATTTGAAAGTTTCATATTATCATCGAGTATTATATATTGGTTTTAAGTTGAACATTTAACTTGAATAGGTTTTACGTTTACGTTTCGTTATTAAGGGTTCGAAGTTTTTAGTTTAGGGTAAAATTTTCTTGCGTTTATGGTAAACTTGTACGTTTACGTTATCATCGAGTATCCTACTGAATGAACTACTGTACCCTAAACCCTAACCCAAATTAACCCTAATCATCACCCTAACTCAAATTATCCCTAATTAATCCAAATTAACCTAATTAACCCAAATTAGCCCTAACCTTTGTTGGGGTCGAAAATTGCACCCCGCTTGACCAAGTCAAAGTCAAGGTCAACCCCAAGCCAAGTGGGTCCATGCCCAGATCAAGTGGGCCCATGCCCGAGTCGAGCCCGAAGATGAAGCAGCTTATGCAAACAAGAAATCATGTAACAAATAATTTTTATTTAATTTTTTATGTATGAATGGGCATAAAGCCAATTTTTTGTAAGCCCGTGGCTTATGTGCAAAGGAAATGGCACATGAGCCATGGGATGGGCAAAATGCCATTTTTTGTAAAGTCCAAGGGGCTATATGCAAATATGTAAGCCTATAAAAGGCAACATGATGATGAATAAAGATATACTTTTCATCCCCCCCCCCCCAAAAAAAAAACTAGGGTTCTTGTGCCTCCTTCTCCTTCCTCAAGGTTTTAAACCTTCTTCTTTCTTTTGAATTAAATCAAGAGTTTTACTCTTCCTCTTCCAAAACTAAATAGTTTTTCACCACAAAACCCACAAAGGGGAACTTGGATCTTCCATTAGATCTCAAAAAGGGGAGATTTTTAAATTTCACCCCTTTCTCCAAGATCCGGCCAAACGACAGGAAGAAGAAGGAGACCCATCTCCAGAAACCCCACTTTGGGGATGATCCAGGGCTCAAGGGGAGAAGCCCCTTCATCAGTTTCAAAATATCCTAGGAGTTTAACTCCTTATAGACACACACACACACACACAAAATAATAAGTGTTCCTTTATGGGAGCACAACTCCCATTGCAGGGACCAAGTCCCTTTTGCCTTCTGAGCGCCCACGTGTCTGGCACGTGGGGCGCTTGCACCCAAAGCGCTGGCGCTCTTGCGCTCAAAGCGCTCGAGTGCCCACGTGCTTGGAACGTGAGGCGCTAGCGCCCTGGCTCTCAAAGAGCGCTAGCACCCGAGCGCCTAAAGCGCTGGCGCCCTGGCGCTCAAAGCGCAGGCGCCCAAAGCGCCGGCGCCCTGGCGCGGGCGCTGGCGCCACCTCATGAGGTGCAAGTGCCCAAATCGCTAGCGCTCTGGAATTCAAAGAGTTAGCGCTCAAAGCTCTAGTGCCCGAGCGCCCACGTGCCTGGCACATGAGGCGCTAGCGCTTAAAGCGCTAGCGCCCTAGCGCTAGCACCCGAGCGCTTTCTCCCACGCATCCTTTGGATGCCCTTTTCCATTATACACACACATACACACATACTCCACGACACTGTCCCTGTTAGAAAAAATTTCTAACGGGGCTCTGTCCCGCACCACACAAGGGGGCTTCTAGCCCCTTTGACCCCCAGCCCGCTATCCGGGTAGCGGGACCCCCGTAAAAAACTCTGCGGGCCTCCCGATATATCCAAAACCCATTTCAAAACACAACACATGTACACTGCACATTGAGTTCGCATGACCATTTTAACCCGTCAATCGGAGGTTCTCTCGCTCCAAAGGCGAGGGGTAATTAACGACAGCTTTGTCCGCGACTGCCGGAGATTCGGATCCCAACAATCAATAAACCCCCGCCGACCCTAGGAAGGGGGAATCTGTAATGCGCCTGATAAGCGTGCGCGTATTACCATCTCAATGGGGTGACGAAAAACACCTTACAGATTCTGGCACGCCCGGTGGGACATTCTCTCCTCCCATATTTCGGGTTAAACATTCATGCGAACTCAATCAATATACACATCTATATTTATACTAAAATAATGCTCTTTCATGCAGGACTTCAAGCGATCAAGCCTCGACCATGTCTCCAAGGACCAACACAGCTCTCAACACTGCTCCCATCTCCTACACGATGAAGATGGACGCCATGACGGTCCTTCCGGCCAGTCTCGGACGACAATAGGAAGAGCCGCCGCTACCATTCAGCTCTATTCTATTTGTGTTAGCTAACTCCATCCCAGTTCCTCAAGCCCCGATGAAAGATAAACCGGTCTCGAAAGGCAAGAGGCTAAATGTGGTGGTCTCGAAGGCGCCCCAATTCAAACGCAAGTCGGTGTTTGAACGACTCTCCTTTGCCCCAGCTGGGGGCAAGGTCATCGATACCAACAAAGCAACAAGGCGTCTCGAGCAAGCTCCGGTGGTGCCCCTGACAACTGCTCGATCGGGTGTTTTCTCTAAGCTCCCCGCCAAAGATGAGGAAATGGCTGGATATGTGGTTCACACTATCTACATGGTGGGCACACGCAGCAAGAGCAAGGACGGGGCCACCACATCTCAAATCCAATCTGGCTTGAATGTAGTTGCCGCTTCCCAAGAACAGCCGCCTCCGCTGGATGATGAAAATCCTCTCGATGAGGATGATAGGATGAAAGACCCATCAGTCCATGTAGAGTCAAGCTCGGACAGCGAAGAAGAGCCGACTTTCCGCCCCAGGACCGCGGAGCAAGAGCTGTTTCAAGAGCTCCGAAAGCAGCTCAGAAACAAAGACAAGGAGATGACCAAACTCTACTCCAAAATTGACGACTTGACAAATGTCGTGATGCAGCTCATGGCCCGACTTGCCTTTCAGCGCCTAATCAAGCGTATGGCTTTACTCATGAACCGGGAAACGGTGTCCCGAGACAGCCGACGTCTATTCCCTCAAATCCAAAGGTGGGCGGACCGCACGAAAGCCAGTCGCATCCTATCTCAGGAAATGTCTTGGCTACCAATGACAGTAGCCCGCCAACTCAAGATCAAATCATGGATTTGGTTGCCAACAAAGTCAAAACATTGGTAGCCAAAACCGAAGCACAAAAAGATATCAGCAGCAGTGGGAGACCATATCCTGCTCAATATGATCTGGTAGAATTTCCTAGCGGCTATGTTATCCCTAAATTCGGAAGATTCGATGGGATGGGAAATGCGAATCAGCACATCGCCCACTTTAAGGCCTCATGCGGGAATACTGGGGGAAATGATGCACTTCTCCTCCGCCAGTTCGTTAATAGCTTGCCCGATGTTGTTTTCAACTGGTACGCGAGCATACCGGATGGCTTTGTCACAACTTTCGTCCAAATGGAGTCTCTGTTTCGGCAGAGGTTCATGAGCGTCAGCGATAAGATCACCATTGCCGAGCTCGTAAGGACCAAGCCAAAGAATAACGAAAGAAGCACGGATTTTATAACCCGATGGCGCAATCTTTCCATCAAATGTGAACCGCCGATAAAGCAGGACCAATCAGTCAGTCTCCTTGTCGGAAATCTCAACAATTTGATGGCCCCGTTTCTATGCACCGCAGGTCTCAAAACATTCTAAGAGCTGACCAGGAAAGTTCAGATGCTGGAGCGCTCAAAGCAGGAGTCCTCCTCGGATTCCCAAAATAACAATAGGTCGTGGAGAAACCGAAAGGATGAAAATCGCAAAGGCGAAAACTCCGATGATTCTGAATCTTTCAACACTTCGGCTAACCGAAATAAGTTAGGGATGAGCGGGCCTAATGCCAACTAGCCTCGGAAGCCAGTGTTCGGAGAGGGAGGAGAATCTCCACTGAAAGAGAAGCTGGATAAGGTCTATTCCTTCAGAAGGGACAAAATCCGTAAAATATTCAAAGATGCTTTGAGGAACGGTCTACAACTGCCAGAGTCAAAAAGACCGCAGGAAGCGAATATGACCGACGACCCCAAGTACTGCCCCTATCACAGAGTGATAGGTCATGCCATTGAGGACTGCTTCGTCTTCAAAGATTAGGTCGAAAAGCAATACAAGGCAGGAGAGATAGAACTGTCCAAAGGCGTGTTAACAAACAATCAAGCCGCGACCGCCAATTTCATACAAACGGAGACCGATGTTCTTCGTGAAACTGATTCTCTCAGACATCTGCCTTTCTCTGAAAACGATCGACCACCACGTCATTAAACTGGGTATAATTGCCTATAATTCGTTAAACTGGGGATGTAAAAATGTGTAAATAAAAAAAAGGGAATGTGTAAATAAATAAATAAAAAGAAAAGCCGAAATGATGGGGCAACTCACAATAAACATCAGCGAGTAAAATAAAGATGAAAAATAAAGCCGAAATGATTGGGCAACCGCGAATAAAAAGCCGAAATGATAGGGCAATCACGACCTTCGCGATAAGAAAAGCTGAAATGGTAGAGCTATCGCGGTAAAACAAAAAAACAAAAACAAAAACAAAAACAAAAAAAAACAAAACAACGGTGAATGATAAGTCGCTCCTGCTACCATATTCTAGTGCAGCGATGTAGACGCCAACCAAAATCCAATTTCCCAAAATTCTCCCGGCCTTACGGTTGGTCCCCAAGTTGACTACCGTATACAATCCATAGGCTCAAATAATTCTCATCATACACATGCCCCACCGCAATCACCAGTTACGCAGCTGGTCTCCGCCCTTGGAATTATGCTCCATTGGGAAGACCCACTCATGTGTCCTCACGATACATGAGGAGAACAAACTTACGGGATCTTCATGACTCATAAGAAAACGCCTTCGTGGGATCCTTACGACTCATAAAGGAAAAACACACTTGGGGTCCTCACGACTCCTAAGGAGAAAATGCACCTACGTCCTTACGACTCGTAGGGAGAAATGTTTTTATGGGACCCTTATGGCCCATAAAATTGAAAAGCCTTAGGTGATGGGGATCTAAACCTGTCTCCTAAGCCATCGCTTTCCAATAGGCAATGGCGAATGATGAGTCGCTCCTGGTACCATATTCCAGTGTAGCGATGCAGACGCCGGCTAAAATCCAAATCCCAAAGGCGAATGATGAGTCGCTCCTGGTACCATATTCCAGTGCAGCGATGCAGACGCCAACCAAATTCCAAACTCAAATCCCAAATGGCGAATGATGATTCGCTCCTGGTACCATATTTCAGTGCAGCGATGCAGACGCCAACAAAGTCCCGAAATTTTTCCGGCCCTACGGTCTGGATCAGACATCCTGTAAAACCGTATATAATCCACGGGCGTAAAACAATCCCAATCTCTCCCATATCCTCCCGGGGCAAATGATGAGTTGCTCCTGACATTATTCCAGTGCAGCAATGCAAATGCCAAACAAAAACCAATTCCCAAATCCTCCCGAGGCAAATGATGAGTTTCTCCTGGCATTATTCCAGTGCAGCAATACAGATGCCGCCAAAAAAAATCAAATCCCCAAATCCACTCATGACAGATGATGATTCGCTCCTGGTACCATATTCCAGTGTAGCGATGCTGATGTCAACCAAAATCAAATCAAACCAACAATCTCTGCGGCGGAATCATGCTCCGTCCTAGAATTTACCCCGTGTCAAAATCATGCTTCGCCTCGGGATATCTACCTTCCCTGTCGGAATTATGCTTCGGCTCGGAATCAACCAGCGACCTCCTCATCGGAATTAAGCTCCACCTCGGAATCAAGTCAACCAGCAAGCTCTGCGTCGGATTCACGCTTCGTCTCAGAATGTGCACCCCGTGTCGAAATCATGCTTCGCCTCGGTGTACCTGCCTTCCTTATCGAAATTATACTTCGTCTCGGAATCAAGTCAGCCAACAAGCTCTGCGCCGGAATCATGCCCCATCTCAGAATGTACCCCGTGTCGAAATCATGGTTTGCCTCGGAGTATTTGCCTTCCCTGTCGGAATTATGCTTCGCTTGGGAATCAACCTCTGCATTGAAATTATGCTTCGGTCAGAATGTCTGCCGCTCGTCGGAATTATGCTTTGACCCCCTTGGAATCATGCTCCGCTCTTCGGAATTTTGCTCCGATCCCTGGAATCATGCTCCGCGATTCGTAATGATGCTCCGATCCCTGGAATCATGCTCCGCTCTTCAGAATGATGCCCCGATCTTTGGAATCATGCTCCGCTCTTTGGAATGATGCTCTAATCCTCGGAATTATGCTCTGATCCCCTGGAATCATGCTCTGCGCTTTGGAATGATGCTCCGATCCTTGGAATCATGCTCCATTCTTCGGAATGATGCTCCGATCCTTAGAATCATGCTTCGCTCTTCGTAATGATGCTCTGATCCTTGGAATCATGCCTCTACTCTTCGGAATTATGCTCCGACTCTTCGGAATGATGCTCCGATCCTTGGAATCATGCTCCGTGCTTCAGAATGATTCTCCGATCCCTGGAATCATGCTTTGCTCTTCGGAATGATGCTCCGATCTTTGGAATCATGCTGTGCTCTTCGGAATGATGCTCTGATCCTCGGAATTATGCTCTGACCCCCTGGAATCATGCTCCGCGCTTCGGAATGATGCTTCGATCCTTGGAATCATGCTCCGCTCTTCGGAATGATGCTCTGATCCTTGGAATCATGCTCCGCTCTTCGGAATGATGCTCCGATCCTTGGAATCATGCCTCTACTCTTCGGAATTATGCTCCGACTCTTCGGAATGATGCTCCGACCTTGGAATTATGCTCCGCAAATCGGAATGATGCTCTGATCCTCAGGAATCATGCTCCCCAAGGGATACTCCAACCCTGGAATTATGCTCCGCAAATCGGAATGATGCTCTGATCCCCGGGAATCATGCTCCCCGGGATGATGCTCCGCCCCTAGAATGATGTTCCACCTCGAAGTCCAACTTCAAAATCTATCAATTTCGTGCATACAACTCATGCATGCGGTGTGCATTCATTGATGGGGGGCACTTTGTTGGGGTCGAAAATTGCACCCCGGTCGACCAAGTCAAAGTCAAGGTCAACCCCAAGCCAAGTGGGCTCAAGCCCAGATCAAGTGGGCCCATGCCCGAGTCAAGCCTGAAGATGAAGCGGCCGGGTCCCCCTTATGCAAACAAGAAATCATGTAATAAATAATTTTTATGTAATTTTTTATGCATGAATGGGCATAAAACCAATTTTTTGTAAGCCCGTGGCTTATGTGCAAAGGAAATGGCACATGAGCTATGGGATGGGCAAAATGCCATTTTCTGTAAAGCCCAATGGCTATATGCAAATATGTAAGCCTATAAAAGGCAACATGATGATGAATAAAGATATACTTTTCATTCCCCCCTAAAAAAACTAGGGTTCTTGTGCCTCCTTCTCCTTCCTCAAGGTTCTAGACCTTCTTCTTTCTTTTAAATTAAATCAAGAGTTTTACTCTTCCTCTTCCAAAACTAAATAGTTTTTCACCACAAAACCCACAAAGGGGAACTTGGATCTTCCATTAGATCTCAAAAAGAGGAGATTTTTAAATCTCACCCCCTTTCTCCAAAATCCGGCCAAACGACAGGAAGAAGAAGGAGACCCATCTCCAGAAACCCCACTTTGAGGAAGATCGCCCCTTCATCAGCTTCAAAATATCGTAGGAGTTTAACTCCTTATATATATATAGACACACACACACACATACATACACACACACACACATACACAAAATAATAAGTGTTCCTTTCTGGGAGTACAACTCCCATTGCAGGGACCAAGTCCCTTTTGCCTTCCGAGCGCCCACGTTCCTGGCACGTGGGGCACTTGCGCCCAAAGCGCTAGCGCTCCTGCGCTCAAAGCAATAGCGCCCGAGCGCCCACGTGCCTGGCACGTGAGGCGCTAGCGCCCGAGCGCCCACGTTCCTGGCACGTGAGGTGCTAGCGTCCTGGTGCTTAAAGCGCTAGTGCCCAGAGCGCTAGCACCCGAGCGCCCACGTGCCTGGCACGTGAGGCGCTAGTGCCCTGGCGCTTAAAGTGTTAGCGCTCAAAGCGCTAGCGCCCACGTGCCTGGAACGTGAGGCACTAGCGCTCAAAGTGCTAGCGCCCAAGCGCTTTCTCCCACGCATCCTTTGGATGCCCTTTTCCCTTCTACAGACACACACACACACACACATACTCCACGACACTGTCCCTGTTAGAAAAAAATTTCTAACGGGGTGCTGCCCCGCACTACGCAAGGGGGCTTCTAGCCCCCTTGACCCCCAGCCCGCTATCCGGGTAGCGGGACCCCCGTAAAAAACTCTGCAGGGCTCCCGATATATTCAAAACCCATTTCAAAACACAACACATGTACACAGCACATTGAGTTCGCATGACCAGTTTAATCCGTCAATCGGAGGTTCTCTCGCTCCAAAGGCGAGGGGTAATTAACGGCAGCTTAGTCCACGGCTGCCGGAGATTCGGATCCCCACAATCAATAAACCCCGGCCGACCCTAAGTAGGGGGAATTTGTAATGTGCCCGACATGCGCGCGTGTATTCCCATCTCAATGGGGTGACGAAAAATACCCTACAACCCTAACATTAACGCAAATTATCCCTAATTAACCCAATTAACCTAACCCTAACCCTTATCAACACCCTAACACAAATACACTCTATTTTACCTAATTAACCCAAATTAAACCTGACCCAAATTAACTTAACCCTAATCATCATCCAAACCCAAACCCTAATTAACCCAAACTAACCTTGACCCTGACCTTAACCCTAACCATAACCTTACATAATTCACCATAACCCTAACCATAACCCTATATAATTCACCCTAAACCGAACCCTAACCCTACCCTTAAACCGATTAACCCTAATTAACCCCTAATTAACACAGAAATAGCCATAACCCTAATCCTAACCCTAAAATCAATATTAACATAATAAAGCATAATTATAAGGGGAAAATGGAAATTAACTCACCTCAGAGTAGTTTTGTTGGGGGGAGATGTTCATAACAGAATATTGCATTTTATACCGCCCATTCTGATGCTCGTGTGTTTATAGGTAGGTGATTTTAATCCGTGTTTGTTACATATTTACAGAGTACAGGTTTCCAGTACAAATATTGCAAATCAAGACAAAATCTCCACAGTTACGCCAAATACAGAACATCTGTTGACAGCAGATAAAAGCCGGGTTCCGGTCATCCATATCCGTCCAGTGCCGAGTACCAGTTCCAGAGACAAGACATATGACAGTGGTCATTCTTGTCTCGGACAAGCACAGAGCACGAGGGGGGCTGCACAAGAATCAATGGGTGCGCGGAGCTCGAGGGAGATAGAAGTCAAAAGTGAAGAAAATAAAGCAATCTTGAACTAAGAAATCTGAAGATATTCTGGAAGACTTTGTGCAGTGTAAAGTTTTCAAACACGAGGAAACATGTAAACAGGAAAACCCACAAAACCCGACCACCCAAATCCACCATACGGCCGCGGTTCTGCGGCTAATAGGGGGTCTAGGCCGCGGAACCGCGGCCATGTTGACTCCTCTCTCTGTCGTGTTTTGGGGGCATATTGGTACATTCATTTAGGGGCAAAATCTGGCCCTAGGGTTTCAACTCTCCTCCTATAAATACCCCAGATCTGAACCATTGTAAAGGTGTTAAATTCTTAAGCCTCTTTTTGCTAGTTTTAGTTTTCTTCTTCTTCTTCTTCATCTTTCCTCCATGAAAATGTAGTGAGAGTATTGAGTGGATGTTAAATGAAGATGAGGCTTTTTGTATCATTCTTTTGTTTTAGCTTCCCCTTGAGATCCTTGCTTTCTCTTGATCTTTCAACCTCTTCATTGAGCTTGAAAGTTTAAGAGTTTGTTATTGATTTCAAGGGTTGTATCTTCTTATAGAATTAGTGCTTCATTTCACATGAGTTCTTTACCCTTCTCTTGATCTTGCAACCTCTTGATTGAGCTTGCAAGTTTAAGGGTTGGCTATTGATCCCATGCTTGTCTTGAGTTCTAGTTTCTAGTTCTTTTTCTTGCTTATTTCTTTCTCTCTTTTTATTACTTGCTTTACATTCATGCTATACTTTCTTGCACTTAAATTCCATGCACTTACTTATTTGTAATCTTTTCTTTTCTTTTGCTCTTTTTTGTTCTTTTTGTGAATGGTTGTAATTATTGTTGTTGTTAAGAATCAATACGATATTGTAAGTTAACGTTTCTTTGCTCATTTCCTTTTCCCGTTATTTTCCATTGAACTCCGCCCAAACGATACGCAAGCGCTCCGTTAGGCACCCTACCCTAACAAGGTAACGGTGATTCCTAACCGCGACCGATTGCGTTCGGTTTGACCGGAGGCGAAAGCAAGAGACAAGAACGGAAGGACAAGGGTAAATAAGCCGGATTCCACGAATACCGCGCTTAAATCCCCTAATCCACGTTGTTGCCGATTGCTCTAGCTTCAATTGGTCAAGACTCGGCTCAAAGGTTTTGAGTACAGATTTCTTTAGCTTACACTTTCGTATCTTTTCTTAACAAATTTATACTTGCAAATAATACACATAGGTTAGATTGAACAAACACATACAAATTCTTTATTGACTCGTCTAAAACTCGAACGGACATACAACCATCTTCCTGTGGATCGACCCGTGCTCAACCGGCTAGCCGCATAGCGACACCGTCCTGATCGCGGTTATACTTTAGAACTTTGAACATCCGACACGCCAAAAGCGTGTGATCAGGAGACTATGGTGCGGCCAACGACGACGAGGCACGGTCGACGATGAGATCGCGAGAGAATTACTGAGCTCGATGAGACACAGTCGACGACGAGACAAAGTTGACGACGACTGTGGTGAGACCAAGTATGATGACGAAGTCGACGATGGGTGTACCGGTGACGAGGTGTGGTGGCAAGGAGGCGCGCGCGGGAATCGATCGCGGGAGAGAGAGGGAAATTTTAGGGATGACGGTGGGGAATTACTGAGCTTTATTTTTTTATAAATTACCCATCATTGCCCCTACGGATTAATCCGTAGGGCTTTCTTTTGCGGCTCTGTATGGCAAAATAAAAGATTATATTTTAATATTTTTTAATTAATATGTAGGGCACCATAGGGGAAACCCTATGGACCTACGGATTAATTCGTAGGGGAATTAAAAAGTTGCCCCTATAGATTCTTATAGTCGTAGAGGCAGCCCCTTATTGTAGTAGTGATTTCAAGGTATACTCTATTATCCCAAGTTTCAAGATGTGTGCAAGTGCGTATAGTAGGGTATCAACATTCAGAAGTTTAGACTCAAGAGGGACTATTTTTCAGGCTTATTTCTATCCGCAGATTAGTGATTCCTTTCATCTTACTAACCTTTGGGACAATAAATCATGACTACTTATTACTAGTTTCGTTTTAAAACATCTAATTTTCTTTCATTTCTTAAATCTCTTCCTTTCTTTCTTATATATTTTTCACTTTCTAACTTTATGTTCTAAAAAAATTATTATGCAATACAATATTTACATATGATGCGTAGATATATAAACCATCCTTACAAACCATCCCCCCAAACTTGTTTGCAGCAGTGTCCTCACTGACGTTGTCCTGTAAGCTCAAAACCTAATGATTAGGAGGAACAATTCAATAAGATGGTATAAAGAAGGGGTCAAGAGTGAATAACCGTGAAATTTCCCCCCAAACTTGAGTAAAACAGTGTTTTCATTATTATGCATAGAAATTTAACATAAGAGGGGGGGGGGTAAATATTATTGGTCTACATAAATCTTTATAAAGACCAAAAGTCAACACCAACCATTCAAATATTTTATCAAGATAACACCATGATTTGTAGAAGATCATGTAACAGATGTACGAGAAGAAGAATACTCAAGACTGTATAAGAATGAAGGTTGGATCATATCTCAAGTACAAGAAATGAGAGTAATCAGAAGAGATGAAGTGGGGAGAAGAGAAGAGGTGTAATCAAAAGGATTTACGTCTCGGTTGGTAGAGATGAAATAGTGATGGTGAATGAAAACGAGAATATGAATGATTAGGAATGGATGGAATAGTCGCATTCTCGTATAGGATTAAAAGAAGGAGAGGTGGTTCAACTTCTTTGGCCTCCAAGGGAGACGCACGAAGTTCCAATGGAGGTTGATTCATCACAACATCCAAGTATTTAAGGAACGCAAGTTTCTTGGCGAAAATATTTTCGAAACTTTCATCGATGATGATCTCATCGGAAAGAAAAGAATCAGTGGAATAGGTAGATTCACTGAAAGTTTCAAGGTCATTCTTTTGCGCACCAAGGTTCAAAAAACTCGATTCGTCAGAAATTATGGAGGTAGGAGACTCGAAAAGTTCATCTACCTTATTTGTATAATAAATATCTGGATTAAACAATAGCGCACTAGTGGCGTCTAGATCATTATCGTGGAGCAAAAACTCCTCCAATTCACAACTGTCGGAAGTTATCTTGTTGACAGAACATATATTAATTATATTAGCAGAAGGTTCGGAGGGTTGACTTCCCACCCTAAAAATGTTAAGCTCAATTTTCATCTTCCCGAAGGATAGGTTCATGGAACCGTTACGACAATTGATTATTGCATTGGAAGTTGCTAGAAAAAGGCGACCAAGAATCACCGAGATTTGGTTCCGTGGGTTCACCACAGGCTGTGTATCTAAAACAATAAAGTCCATAGGGAATATAAATTCCCCGACTTTGATTAACACGTCCTCTAGCTCACCCCTAGGGTGCGTGATAGATCGATTGGCCATCTGGAGAGTGCAGTGCACAAGTTTCAATTCTCCTATGCCTAATTGCTCATAAACAGAATACGGGAGCAAGTTAACACTAACAGCTAGAGCAAGTAGAGTGCAATTGATGTTTTACCCCCAATAGTTATAGATATTTTAGGACAACTGGGGTCCTTACGTTTCTTGGGCAAATGTTGGGTAAAAGTATTGCTCGTTAAGAAAACCTTTTTAGGCACTTGAGTTTTCCTCTTCCTAGAGCACGAGTCCTTAAGAATTCTCGCATAGTACGGAACTTGTTGTATAGCATCTAAGAGTGGAATATTTATGTTAACTTGCTTAAACATTTCCACAATCTTCTCCATCTGTGAACTTGGTTTGTTGGGCCTCAACCGGTTTGGAAAATGAGCTTTATCAATAGAAGTTGGGTCCAACACTTGAGGAGAAGTTTGTGGGGATGGAATGGATCCCAAAATTGGATTTGGGATGATCTGAGATGGTAGTTCAATCAAGGAAGTGGACTGAGGGTTCGATCCTAGTGAAGAGCGGAGAATAGGCTCGGAAGAAGATGTTGGATTAGACGAAATAGGAGTAGAACTTGTAGCCGAGGCGTCATCTGAATCATCAACTTGTTTACTAACATGGTTGTTCAGTACTATTCCCGATCTCAATGTAGTTACGGCACCCACGTTATGATTTTGCTGGTTAAGGACGATATTTGCACTTTGTGAGTGGCCTGGATTTGGTAGAGGTTGAGATGGAAGTTTCTCTTTCTCTCTCTCACTCATTGCGGCATTTAACTGTGCAATTTGTGCTTCGATCGATTTTATACTTTCACTGTGGGAAGCAGTGTGTTGCATCAGCATTTGGATAGAATACGTTAAATTAGCCGTCGTTTGTGTGGATTGTTTAATAAATGTTTCTAAGCTTCTTTCGAGCGCAGAGGTTTTATCGGTACCCGGCCGTTGGAATATTAGTCTATGGATGGAAATAATTATTATAAGGGGCAAAGTTGTTGGCCGGATTTTGGAAAGATTGTGGGTGAAAGGGTTGTTGAATTTGTTGTGGTGGCTGTTGTTGCTGTGGAGGAAACCATTGATGGTTATTTTGGCTTGGGAACTGATTTTGAGTTTGAGCTTGATTTTGGTTCCAAGAAAAATTAGGATGATTCCTCCATCCCTGATTATATATGGATGAATAAGGGTCGTTTCTGGGTTGTTACTGAAAAGCAGCATTGGTTTGTTCATGACCTTGAGACAGAGGATTCAAAAGAAATTCTTCCGTTAAATGTGATGAGTCAAAATAGCAACTACACACGGTTTTAGGGAGCGTAACTTGGTTTAGAGAGACTAAAGAGAATTTTCTTTCCATAACTTCGAGTTTCTTTTGCATCGCAGCCATTTTGGCATTCATTGTGATGGAAGTGTCGAGCTAATGGATACCTGCCCTAGATGAAGATGATGTTGGTCAAGTGCTCCCCCACTGTAATGTTTGTTTGGTGAGATCTTCCAGAAATTGCCATGCTTCGCCGTCGTCTTTTGACATGAAATAACATTGACAAATGGTTTCTAGCATTTATTTTGTAGCTGGATTAATACCCTCATACATAATTCGGCAAAGTTTCCATCTGTCGATTCCGTGATGAGGGCATTGGACAAGAAGATTTTTAAACCGTTTAAAGCATTTCCTTCATTGGGAAGTTGAGCAAACTGGTTAATCTTGCTCCGAATACGAGCAGTCTTGTGATGATGATAAATTATTTGAAAGAATACTTTAACGAATTCATCCTATTTAACGATAGAATGTGCGGCGGTGCTATAAACCTAATTTTCTGCGAGATCGCACAAGGTAAAAGGGAGAAGACGTAATCGCAGAGCATCCCCTGAAAGTTGGGTGATGCTCATCATTACACATACGTTTTCGAATTTGGTTATAAAAACGTATAAATCTTCAGATTCAAGCCCCTAAAATTTAGGCAACAAGTTGATGAAGTGGGGTTTAATTTTGAAATTATCCCCATTGGCTGGTGGAAGAGACTGACACGTAGGAAGGGGTCCGCGTACAGGGTAGCATCAGTCTTGAAAAGTGATGCATGGTGGATTATGAGTTTGCACACCTTCGGATGGTGGCAAGGGGGTGTTGTTAAAACCCGATGGAGATCCGTCCATCTCGGGAGATGTGGTAGGTGGAGGAGAAATAGAAGATGAAGAAGTACCGACTTCGGAGTCGACAGCAAAAACGCGGACTAGACGGGCACTAGAATCACCTGTCCAGCTGATCATGCACTAAGAGGGTTTAGTGCACGTGGCAGCGTGTGATATGTGTGAGAACGGTTTTAAGAAGGCTTGTTTTGAAAAAAAAATGTCGAACATGAGTCTTGACTCAACAAATCACAAAATGCACAGTCAATCCCCAGAGCTAGGTTCACCTAGGTCAAGTTACTAGACCGCACCTAGACTTCCAAAGGACAAGACGTAGTATCAATCCTCTACCACCTCCTTAGCAATCTTGCGGCCAGGTAAGTGGGAGATATCCGCTATATGAATCACCGAAATAGCGGGCCTAATCAAGTAACCACTTTTCTTAGTCACACTTGCCTAGACACAGCAAAAGAAATGCAGATAAGCAATAGATTACCCACGACCCTCCTTTGTCCTAATTGAGCGTGACAGCCCTTAGAACCCTGTTCTAGATATTTTTTTTATTAATATAGGGTGATAGTATGCTCGTTTGTGATTTGTGGGGCCTAGGAAGGGTGATGAAATCCCCACCTAATCAAAATTTGGGTTTATTGTCCCTTAATGTTTGGTTTAAATATGCAAAACAACCTGAAATCAAAACACGTAAAAAGATTTTTTAGTAGCGCTGTTTGCAAAGAATCCTGCAGGTAAAATTAGTTTATTGGAGCTTTAGAGGAGTGTGGAAGACAATAGCAGAATACCAGAGAATATTGGGGCCCAAATCTTCAATAGGGCCGCGGTTCCACCGCCCAATGCCCACTTTGGCCGTGGTTCCGCCGCTGTGTGATTTGATCTTCCCTCCAAACTTCTTCAGGGCACACCACTACTCCTTTGGTCCAAGTTTAAAGTCTCTGAATCTCTGTTGGTTTGCTCCAATTACTCCAGATTCTCTTGCAAAACTTGCACAATAATCGTTAAACACAATATGTGTTTTGGTTCTCTTTTATTTTATATTTCTGGTTTTTATAAGAAATCAACCTGAATAACTAAGAAAAAAAATTATGACCGTTTCCCCGGCAACGACACTATTTGATTGATCATACGAAAAGGTGTTTGTATGTTTTGTAAATAACCACAATCAAAACGATGTCGCAAATAGCTAGCCGCGATGAGTACGGGTCATCCGCAGGGAAACGTGAATTGTTTATCTTATTTTAGACGAGTTGATAAAAGCGAGGATGGATTGTTGTCGTTTTTGAATAAGATGGGTATTAAATTTATATTAGAAAGACGTGTAGGGTTTATAGTATTTATTAGTTAATGGATAAATTTTTAGAAATGATTCTTTTTATCTCTTAATTGTTTAAAACTGGAGTGATAACGATGAATGTGGATTAGGGTTCTTAGAGAGAATTATGGTTTCTCACTACTGTCCCTTGTTCTTCCATTGATCTCTATTTATCTCGAGCCCATAACTAAATAAGTATTAATGAATCTCGAATCATGGTCGTGATTATCTTTAATTGATAGCGCGCCCGATAAGAGGGTTAACATTTATTTTGCTAAGGTTTATATCATTAGATTTTAAAAAGAAATTAAAAGATGTTTTCATTCATTATTCTACCCTATCCTACAAACCCTAGCAAGCAAGAAATTACCCACTCATGATTATTAGCGTAGTAAAAGAGAGGTGGAAGATGAATGAAATCATATTAGTAGTGCAGAAAGTAATGCTGAAAGAAATGCAGAAAAAGTAATGCGTAAAAGTAAATGTGTAAAATAAATGCGAAAAGAATTAAAAAAAAGACTATCTTTATTAATTAACTACTACATTACAACTTTTCTCCTTCAAAAGTAGATTACAAGAACCCTAGTTTCACTCGTAAATCTCTCTCTTTATGGAGGTAGATGATGAGATAATGAGATCCTTTTGAATGCAAAGCTCTCAGTCCTTTCTATAGTCTCTGAAACAAGAAATCCTAGATGCCATATGGGAGTAGGTGAGATTACGTTCATGCCCCCAAAATCCCGCATCCAACGGCCACTAAAGGACCGCGGTTCCGCCGCCCATATCCCCTGTTGACCGCGGTTCCGCCGCCATGTTGTTGGTATAGGTCTTGGGATTTTTTCTGTCTCTTCTTCTTGATATTCGGAGATCCTCTTGATATATAGATTATGAAAATATTACTCTTAGTCTCTGTCGTTGCTATATTTCTCGATTTGCTTCTAATATTTGGCAAATTCGGTTTCTATATTCCAATTTGATTTGGATCTCTTACTTAGATTTCAGACCTGAACTAATACCTGCACAATATCTCAAATCAAATTGTTAGTAGCATTTGATATTTTTGAGAATTATTCCAACCATTTATATATAATATCTTAAGAATATTAATTAGGAATATTTGGCATGATTTGCATATTTTAATTACTAATATTTCACTTAAATATTATATGCATATATTTTTCCTAATTATATTAATTATAAATGAAGAAACATATGATAATAATATTTTTATAAATAAACCCACATATGTTCTTTATTTACATTTAACACCTTTTATTAGTTAATAATAGTAGGGAACATATTCATACAATTGTGCAATATATCTGACTAATCGGATACTCTGTACTAGCAAATATTTGATTTAATCACGAACCATGTTGGGTTTCAAACATGCGGGTCGGGTCGGATAATAACCACAACTACCAATTGCACTATCCGCAACCCAAAAACAACAATAATAAAGAATTTTACTGCAATATTTGAAATACCCCAAATATATATAGTATAACAGTGCTAGGGTGTTACATGATTGCTCTCCCTCGCAGAACGAAGAATAACGACGCAATATAGGTTATTGTGCATTGACTCACCAAATCGGCTCACTATATTCCATTCTGAGTTAGCCGGTCAACTGAGGCGTTGGCAAGGAAGTACATGGAGGTGGGTAGAAATGTAAAGTAAGATTTAAACCTTTAAGATGTACCATATCTGTCTTAATACCCAAAAACTTTTGCAGGAGATTGTGAGATTACATGGAGTACCTATTTGCATCGTCTCCGATCGTGATACGAGATTACGATCACAGTTTTGGCAGAGTCTGCAAGCTAGCCCGGAAATGAGTCTGAATTTCAGCACGGTGCATTATCTACAAATAGAAGACAGTCCGAGAGAACGATTCAGATCCTGGAAGATATGCTGAAAGCCTGTATGTTAGACTTCGAAAGTTCGTGGGAAGATCACCTACATCTTGTGGAGTTTTTATATAACAACAGCTACCAGGCAAGCATTGGGATGACACCATTCATACCACTTTACGAACGGAAGTTTCATTCCCCGCTGAGTTGAGATGACGTTAGAGATCGTGAACTCCTTAGAACAGAGATGATCGTGTCAACTGTGGATGTAGTCCACACGATCAGGGAAAAGATGCGCATAGGTCAGGACCGACAAAAGCATTGGGAAGATGCAAAGCGTCGACACCTGGAGTTCCAACCCGGAGAGCATGTGTTTCTGAAGATCTCTCCAAACTGAAGAGTGATACGTTTTGGCAAGAGGGGTAAACTCAGTCTAAGGTATATCGGACTATTCAACATACTTGAACGAGTTGGAGAAGTGGCATACCGTTTGGTACTACCACCCTCATTGGAAGGAGTGCACAATGTGTTCTACATATCCCAACTACGACGATATGTAAGCGACCCAGCCAGATACTTTATCACTCAGAGCTCAATGTATAAACCGATCCGACTTGTGAGCAGCTGGCGGTCGAGATCTTGGATCAAAAGGTGAAGACCTTACGGAACAAGGAGGTGAACTTGGTCCGGGTGTATGGAGAAAGGACACGCCAAGAGAATCAGCATAGGAGCGAGAAGACGATATGCGTGCATGATACCCTCATCTATTCGAAGATTAGTCTTTTGTATAAATTTCGCGAACGAAATGTTTATAAGGATGGTAGAATGTAATGACTCTGCAATCCCTATACAAATGTAATTTATTCAAATGTATAGAATGATATTTCAGCCTGATTAAGAGTTATAAATTATTTTTGTTCAGTAAAATCAAGAAGCAACTTGTCGCTCACTACACTGCTGTGACATATCCGATGTGTTTGAATCCCATCAGTCCTAATTATTTTTTATATTTTTCTTTTTAACTTTTCAGAAGCCCAAGGTTGCACGTGCAATACACGGAGAATCGAAAAATTTTAGAAAAATGAAACGGAATAAATAAGAGGTTAACACAGAATATAGTACATGGCACGAATCTCAAGGCAGATGGATTAAATCCAACCGTCCAAATATTCGCTTTGGCCGCCACCGACTGTCCATCTATCCCCAATCGCCTCCATTCTTTGCCTGTGCGTTCCTTTGACTCCCCACTACTCCCATGTATTGTTTGATTACTCTGCATTCATCCAAAGACCTTTCATTTCACCATTAATCCTATTTTAATTCATTTTAATTCCAATTCTTTAACTCACACACTCTCATCCCTACACTATAAATACATCACATCCCCTAGCTCTCCCCATTCTGAAAAATCTCTATCAAAATTCTCCTACAATTTTCTAAGTGCAAGTGGAGTCAAGTGGAGTTAGCAACAAAGTTCATTTTGTTGAAGATCAGAGTTGTTTCTAGAGCTACCGCGATGCCACGAACACTTTTCCCTCTTTCTTACTCTTTTCTCAACACTCTAAAACCGTAAGTCCCTTTCTCTCTCTTTCTTTTCATCTCAAACCAATCTCTAAAACTATTCGACTAAAATGGAGTTAGTTTAGGTAAAACTTCTTTTAATAAGTTTTTGGCACTTTTACTATGTCAAATTTCCACCCTAACTCTTCTAAACATCACATCACAATATTTCACCCAAATTATTTTTGAGTTGTTCATAATTTTGAGCTAAATATATCATACAAAGAAATTTCATCAAAATATCATGAATTTTAATTATAACCCTTTGTTCGATAATTAGTCATACATACATCTAGAACATTCATGGCGTAATGACCTACCCTACATGCACACTTTTGATTCATAACACGATATTTGGTTAGATTTTTTCATCAAAATGAAACAATTTTCAATAAAATACCCCCACTTTATAAAAATATGTGTTTAATCGTTATATTTTTAAATCCTTTGCAGTTACGTCTCTAAAACCCTTTTAGGAGAACACATCTATGGATGGTGTGGGATATCGCACGTCCTTAGGATAGTAGAGTGAGATACAAAACTCCTCACGAAGAATTCGGTCTCGAAAGGAAATGAAAATATGATTTTAAATAAATACGGTTTTTTTTAAAATTAAATCATTTGAAAATTTTCATAAATCATAAATCCGTATTTTTCTATGAAAACTTATTTCTGAAGAATATATTATTAAAATGAAAAATTAAAGTTAGACAAAAATACCACCAAGTTTTCAAAATTATAGTTTTCATACAAATACCACAAACTTTTAAAATCTAGGTTTTATCACTAAAATACCACTAAAATTAAAATACATGTTCACAAAAAACTCTAAATAACATAAATCACCCTCGAGATTTATTTTTAAACAATATTAAAGTATTTTTCATAAAACCCCATCGAGAAATGCAAACAATATAAATACAATATAAACAATAATAATAAATATTAAGGACTCTAGATTAATATAGGTTTAAGCGGTAATATTTCTCTTGAGCCTCAGAGAGCCGGAGAAAGTGAGTGCTCGCCTAATCAGGTTAGACAAATTAATGGAGTTATCAATGGTAATTGTCTTGGAAAAAGACACAAATTACGCCGTCCATGTGCAGTAGTTGTCCGATTACTCCTGAACTTAAGAAATTCAAGAGCTAAATCCTTTCATAAAATACTGACTCCAACCTGAATCCAAACTCAAACCAGAATCCAAAATCAAACACAAACTTGGATACTTAATCACGAACCTGAACACTCGAATTCAAATATTAAACTTGAACATGAACACTTGACTCGACTTGACCGAACCATGGATATAACTTGACATGAACTTGACATGAATACCTGAATATATGATTACACCTTGAACATGAACCTGCACTTTTTTTATATATATTTATGGATTCGGCCAAGACCTGTAAACTATACAATACAATACGCGGGGATAAAGGGGTAGATTGGTACGGAATGTAGATCGTGACACGAGAGGTCACTTAAAAGAAACCTACATGAATTCACGTGTCGTTGTCTTATGGGTTATGACGGAGCCTTATACTACATGTTACCATAGTCCACGGGGTAAGATGGACTCTTCTTGTATACATGAATGCATTCTTTATCAAACTACAAAAACCATGTTAGAACAACAAATCTTATACCTGTAAATAATCATGTTTAAATGTAGATTAGAACCTGATATGGTTGACTACCCATGGCGTTGGTTGTCACACTTGGCTGCTTCTCCCTTCGCTTATATAATCTTACATGTTCACATTAGTTGGTTTGTATTCACTTTATATACCATTTGGTCATTTTCCTTTATTTCTTTCGAGGACTTACCGAGCGCTAGTTCGCTGACAACATTTCTCTATGTTTCTTTTCTTTTGAATGTTCGTCAGGAGGACCGGACTCTAAGGGTATAGAGCCGAACCAGGAGGACTTGGACCAGTTGGCTATTCAGCCTGACTATTAGCTCCTACTTGTATTTACTTTCAGTATGCCATTGTTTAGACATTTTCTTTATCATTGTATCTTTTTATTGCAAACAGTTGTATGTAAAGTTGAATGTAAATAAAGTTGTTGTTTCATTTTTTTACTCTTGTCTTTCTTGTACATTATTATATTGCTTAATTACGCTTAACGTATTCTCATAGTAAATACGTTGCGGGTTTGCCACGTCACCGTTTCCGTCTACTGAGAAGCGGGGCGTGACAACGTCAGCAGCACTAGCTGTACGTAAGGGCTACCCGGGTATTAAACGCAAGGAAGACCGACAAGCAAACTTATCCGTATGCCTACTGATCATGAAAGTGATAGTCTCCGTACAATCTGGTCTGCTCGTATAAGAGTATCGCATATCGGGTCTAGGGGTGGATAAAGTCAGACCCCTAATAACGCAATAAGTCGTGTTGGTATAAAGCCCATCACCTACCGAGAAACTAATAATCCAAATCAATAATTCTCATCCACCTCGGCCGAGGATTTATGGTGATGGCTACCTATGAACAATGCGACATCTACCCCCAATACTGAGGGAGACGAATCCCCGACGATCCGCTCACTGCCTTTATATAGCTCGAGACTGTACCCAACTAAAACCTGTTTGCACGACTCAGTAGAGCCATGTTAGGATAATAATCAAAGCATAGTGGGAACTCACACGAGACAAATGACGATCTCATGTCGACATACTAACCTGTACTCATGTCACCAGAGAACTGCTACCTGAAAATAGGTATAATACCATCTAGCATGTTCCCGGCGAGTCCGTCCAGTGTAACTCATAACCCAATGAGCACCTGTATACTATCTTTGGTGACCAACTAACACCAATGGCTGTGAGACCGGCCATCACCCCTCGTCGGGGTTAAAAACGTATACACTAGTCTATTCTGGAATATCGATGCCTGGTCTCGATATTCCCACGACCAGGGAAAGTTAAGAATTTGCTTATAGACTACACAGTTCTCACAAGTGTGATCGTCACAATAACCCTGGTAGTCAAGCAAGAGTCCTGAAGGCTCTATCAACATGTAATAGTGATCCGTAATACCACATAATACATGTACATGATGATAGAGATAAACCAGATAGCATACTATCATCTCGAGTAAGACTATTCTACCCATATAGGTCCTTCTTCAATCATCATAATCACTTACCTGCGATTATAATAATTACCATGAAGGAACTATAGCCAACAATCTTCCACTTGCACTTAAGGTTAGTGATTAATTTTTAGATTTAGAAAAGTGTTTAGTAAAAGTAAAGTAGTAACCACAATCAATAACGGTGTCGCTATTAGCTAGCCGAGATGAGTACGGGTCGTCCTCAGGGAAACGTCGAACCTTTTACTTGCTTTAGATGAGTTGATTGAAAATATGGAGAATAGTTTTTAGATCTATATTGAACACGGATGTAGAATTTATGAAGACAAGGCTTGTAGGGTTCATAGAATTTAGTAGTAATGGATGATTAATTAAAAATGACACCTTTTATCTTTTAATAGATTTAAAACTAGATTGATAGTGGTGAATGAAGATTAGGGTTTTTGGAGGGAATAGGGTTCCCATTCTTAACCCTTATATTTTCATTGACCTCTATTCATGTCTAGCCTTTACCAAAACAATTGTTAATCTAATCTCAAATCGCGGTCGAGACTATCAATAAATTGATAGCGCGCCCGATTAGGATGTTAACAATTACTTTGCTAAAGTTTATAAACTTTAAAAGATGTAAAAGGAGTTAAGAGATTTTATCATCCATTGATCTACTCTAATTCTACGAATCCTATCAAGCAAGGAATTACTCATGCATGGTTGAGATAGAAGAAAAGATGAAGAAGGAGATCATAATGTAAATGTAGAAAGTAATGCAAAAATTAAATATAGAAAGTAAGATGCAAAGAATTCAACTAAAGATCTACCTTTTTATTAATCAACTATTATTTACAAATCCGTCGAATTTAGAGTACAAGAACCCTAGTTTATGCCCCCGATCTCTGTTCTCGTTGGAAGTAGATGATGCGTCGATTGAACTCCTGGATTCGTGGATCGCTGTAGACCTCATGATCTCTTCGGATTGATCTATTAGGTGATGCTTTTAGCGATCTATTTTCGAGATTAGATAGATAATTTTCATATGAAGCTCTCGGTCCTTTAAATAGTCCTAGTAGCAAAAAACCCTAGATCCCATGTGTTAGGATTTGTTGTTTTGATCAGCCCAAGAAAATCCCAGATCCAACGGCTACAATATAGTCGCGGATCCGCCGCATTTAGGGGGGTTTGGCCGCGGTTGGGCGGTGGTTTGGAGAGATTAGGGTTTGAAACTTCTTCTGTTGGTTGGTGTTGACACGTGGAGATCTTTGTGATATATGGATTCTTTAAATCTTCTTCTGAGTCTTCTGCCATTATGATTTTATGATTTTATTCAACTTTATCGGCAGATTTCATTCCCAACATCTCGAATATTTCGATCTCCAGACCTGAGCTAAATCTGCACAATATCTCAATTCATAGTATTAGTGATATTTGTTATTTATTTTGAGATATTATCCAAACCATTAGTATGATATGATATTTTAAGAATATTGATTATGAATATTTGATATGATATACATATTTAAATTATCAAAATATCATATAAATATTATATGCATATATTTTCTTTCATAATGTTAATTATAATATATAAACATATGATAAAGAGTATTTTGCAAATAAAGCCACATATGTTCCATAATTACAATAAACACTCTTAAGTACTTAACAAAAGTAAGGAAAATGTTCCATCAAATGTGCAATATTTTCGACTGAACAAATACCCCCAAACTTAACTTTGATCGTCTAAAGCAAACTAGTTATTCAAGAGAGGGAGAAAAAGGAAAAGAAAAACCTAGCATACTTTCGTAGGCAACACGATTGCACTTAGCACGTGCAACAAGCCTTTAAACCTCTAGGTGTTCCTAATAGGAAGAGTGTTGTCTACTGAGCGTTTTCAGCTGATTACACCTACAAAATCCCATAATATAAGAAAGAAAATGAAAGTTACACACAAAGATAAGGATTATATAAAAGAAAGAACTTGAAAAGAAGCGTTCCAAACTATACCAGCATTTCAGTTGCCATGAGCCCTATCATAATGGTCGTGAAAAGATGTCAGCAATCACATCATCCCTTAATAAAACATCGCTTTTAGTCTTCCTCCCTACTTTTCTTCCAAATATCGATCATATACCCCCACATGTGTGTAAAAGACATCCCTACATTTAGAGAATTCAATTCAAGCTATCATACTCTTACCCATCTTCCTTAATACTTTTTACTTGGTGAATATTTTAGATGGAATTGCTCACATATTTTCCATCAAAAGTATGAAAAAAAATCTCTTTTGCTGGAACATTTGGAATGGTCATTAGCTTGTGAGGTATGATGTTATTTTAAGCTATGATTGCTATCTAGCAAATATTTGCTTTGATTTTGGTATCATGACCATGATTGGCTATCATATACTTGCAAATACTTGCAGTAACTTTCCTGATGCATTTTGGGAAAGAAAGCAATATATTGTTACTCTTCCTTATATAGAAAATTTTATAGAAGAAAATATTCCCACCAAGGCTAGACCTTGTCAGATGAATCAAGAATAGCTTGAACTCTGTAAAAAGGAGATTAAAAGTCTCATTGATAAAAATATTATAAGAAAGTCATCCTCCTCATGGAGTTGCACAGCATTTTAAGTTAATAATGTGGCCGAACAGGAAAAAGGAGTTTCTCGTCTTGTTATCAATTATAAGCCTTTAAACAAAGTGCTTAAATGGATAAGATATCCTCTCCCTAATAAAAGAAATTTGCTTAACAGAATAAGCAAAGCAAAAATATTTTTCAAAGTTTGATTTAAAATCAGGCTACTTGCAGATACAGATTAGTGAGTCTGATAAATATAAAACTACTTTTACAGTACCATTTGGGTATTTTGAATGAAATGTTATGCTATTTGGATTAAAAAATGCGCCTTCAGAATTTCAAAATATCATGAACTCTATTTTCAATTCTTATACGGAATTCATCTTATCATATATAGATGATGTTTTAATCTATTCTGATAATATTGATCAGCATTTTAAACATTTGAATATCTTCAAACATTTTATTATAAAAAATGGATTAGTTATATCTGCTCCTAAGATGAAACTGTTTCAAACAACAATTAGATTTTTAGGCCATAACATTGATAATGCCACCATTGTACCAATTGAAAGAAGTATAGAGTTTGCTTCTAAATTTCCAGATTATATTTCTGAAACAAAGCAACTACAACGATTTTTAGGTGCTTTAAATTATGTGGCAGATTATTATAAAAATCTGGCTATTGATGCAGCCATTTTACATAACAGGCTAAAGAAAAATCATTTACCTTAGACAAATGAGCATACTAAAGCTGTTCAAAAAATAAAACAAACGGTTCAAAATCTACCGTACCTTCATACTGCAAATTCTAGTTGGCAAAAGATTGTTGAAACTGATGCCTCCAATATACGATATGGAGTAATTTTAAAACAGGTCAACCGTAGTAATAACAAGAAGATACTTGTTAGATTTACTTCTGAAAAATGGAATCCAGCACAGTTGATTTATTCAACTATCAAGAAAGAAATTCTTTCTATTATCAAATGCATTTATAAATTCCAAGACTTTTATTAAATCAAAAGTTCTTGCTAAAAATAGATTGTAGTGCAGCAAAGTCTGTCTTACCAAAGGATGTTAAAAATTTAACATCAAAGCAAATATTTTCTAGATGGCAAGCTGAATTAGCTATATTGGATTTTGATATAGAATATATTAAAGGCACTGATAACTGTCTTCCTGATTTTCTTACCAGGGAATTCCTACAAGATTCTGCTACCAATGCAGAATCTCTCGAGGGGTCAAGGCCCAGGCCCAGGCCGAGGAAGGGGAAGGAATAATATTCCTAACAACTCCCCTTATGCAAATTGACTTAAAAGGCAAAAGCCAAAAAGATTCGATCTAGAATCAGAGGCGTCATACACCCAATCCGAATGGAAAACGCCAAACAAACTGGCAAAGAAAAGTGTTTATAACACTCGACAAGAATAAGGATCATCATCCTTAGCAGGAAATTTCCCTGAACAAAAAATGTCTTATAAAAAGACTACTGAAAGTACAGAAGAGGATTATATCCAGAAAAACACTTCTGAATAAATTATTTGTCTAGAAGGAGATGATATCTCCAGGATGAACGATCCATGGTCTCTTAAAGAAAAATATATCGAGACCACGGCTTATGCTACACCAGCAGGAAAGACGTGACTGGTGTATGAAGCCCTATTGACAGTTTCCAGTTCATCCGATGGTGGCAAAAGATGAGGGCAGAATTAAGCATATTGCCCAAAGCCATAATTGATCTTTTTATTCCTTGGATGGAATCTTATCCAAGATTTCATAACACCGACGACACCTCTATCAAAGAAGGGGAAAATACGTTATACTATTTTATAGAGAAAGAAATTCCATTTATATTGAGATGGACGATAATTGCGGAATTAAACAAAATGAATATCTCTGTTCTATCTCGAAAATTCCTTATAAAATGGTGGGCAGGAATTTTAGAAGAACAAAAAATAGTTGAAATAAAAACAACTATTAAAAATAATAATGATATTATGGACAATAGGATTAATGAGGAATTGGCCACAGAAAATCCTATGCATAAATTGAAGATATCCTTTCAGAGAAAATATCCAAACATCTCTGAAGAAGAACTAATGAAACACTACTTAGAACACATGAAAAAACAGTTCGAGCAGATTTTCGACACTTCAGATACAAGTTCGTCAGTGTCTGACTAGACCACTAAATCAGTGGAAATGAAGGATAATTTTCAAGGTCAGGCCCAGGATCTAGAAGAAGATTCGAGATCGGCAGATCAGCTATGGGATGACCTTATAGGCTCACCATTGGGCCAAGAAAAAACAGACTCAACATTGGGCCAAAACAAAGGAAAAGCCCTAATGATAAAATAATAAAATTGAGATCCAAAAGGCTCAATAATAAAAGATCCTTCCTAAATAAATAATCCTAGCCAAAAAATATACGATTGCAAAAGATTCAAGCACGAGATTTTTGGCAGGATTTCGCTAGTACATAGTATTGGAAAACCAGCATGGTTTCGGCTGCAATTATTCAGCACACGGTATTGGGAAAACCAGCACATGGTTTCGGCTGTGGAACCCACCCACTTTTTATAAAAAATAACTTTATTAAAAGTTAATGGCCAACAAAAATAAAGGAGGACGGCTCACTTGAAACAGCTCACAGGGACAGCGCATGGATTCCAGAGTCTTGTCAAGCCCACTCCCGATCTATAAATAAGGATGCAGAGTTCATAAGGGAGGGATCGAAAAACAAAACCTTCTCTTTTCCTCTTGTAATCTCCTCTGATAATTTGTAATAGTTTCTAAGTTGATAAATAATATTTTAGTTTTGGCAAGGCGTAGCCTCCACTGCCCAGAGTAAGACTCCTTCTTCCCCATCTTTTCCATTGGGGTAATAGTGTTTAATGTCCATAGAACTGGAAACTGTCAACAGGGCTTCATACACCCGTCTCGTCTTTCCTGCTGGTGTAGCATAAGCCGTGGTCTTGATATATTTTTCTTTAAGAGACCATGGATCGTTCATCCTGGAGTTATCATCTCCTTCAAGACAAATAATTTTTTCAGAAGTGTTTTTCTGGATATAATCCTCTTTTGTACTTTCAGTAGCCTTTTTATAAGACTGTTTTTGTTCAGGGGAATTTCCTGCTAAGGATGATGATCCTTCTTCTTGTCGAGTGTTATAAACACTTTTCTTCACCAGTTTGTTAGGCGTTTTCCATTCAGATTGGGCATATGACGACTCTGATTCTAGATCGAATCTTTTTGGATTTTGCATTTTAAGCCAATTTGAAGGGGGGTTGTTAGGAATATTATTCTTTCCGCTTCCTCGGCCTGGGCCTGGGCCTTGACCCCTCGAGAGATTCTCATTGGTAGCAGAATCCTGTAGGAATTTCCTGGTAAGAAAATCAGGAAGACAGTTATCAGTGCCTTTAATATTCTATATCAATATCAAATACGGCTAATTCATCTTGCCATCTAGCAAATATTTGCTTTGATGTTAAATCTTTAACATCCTTTTGTAAGACAGACTTTGCTGCACTACAATCTATTTTTAGCAAGAACTTTTGATTTAATAAATCGTCCTGGAATTTATAAATGCATTTGATAATAGAAAGAATTTCTTTTTTGATAGTTGAATAATTCAACTGTGCTGGATTCCATTTTCCAGAAGTAAATCTAACAAATATCTTCTTGTTATTATTAGGGTCGACCTGTTTTAAAATTCCTCCATATCCTATATTGGAGGCATCAGTTTCAACAATCTTTTGCCAACTAGGATTTGTAATATGAATGCACGGTAGATTTTTAACCTTTTGTTTTATTTTTTGAACAGCTTTAGTATGCTCATCTGTCCAAGGTAAAGGATTTTTCTTTATCCTGTTATATAAAATGGCTGCATCAATAGCCAGATTTTTATAATAATCTACCACATAATTTAAAACATCTAAAAATCTTTGTAGTTGCTTTGTTTCATGATTATAATCTAGAAATTTAGAAGCAAACTCTATACTTCTTTCAATTGGTACAATGGTGCCATCATCAATGTTATGGCCTACAAATCTAATTACTGTTTGAAACAGCTTCATCTTAGGAGTAGATATAACTAATCCATTTTTTATAATAATATGTTTGAAGATATCCAAATGTTTAAAATGCTGATCAATATTATCAGAATAGATTAAAACATCATCTATATATGATAAGATGAATTCTGTATAAGGATTGAAAATAGAGTATTTTGAAACTCTGAAGGCGCATTTTTTTAATCCAAATGGCATAACATTCCATTCAAAATGCCCAAATGGTACTGTAAAAGCAGTTTTATATTTATCAGACTCACCAATCTGTATCTGCAAGTAGCCTGATTTTAAATCAAACTTTGAAAATATCTTTGCTTTGCTTATTCTGTTAAGCAAATACCTTTTATTAGGGAGATGATATCTTATTCATTTAAGCACTTTTTTTAAAGGCTTATAATTGATAACAAGACGAGGAACTCCTCTTTCTTGTTCGGCAGCATTTTTAACATAAAATGCTGTGCAACTCCATGAGGAGGATGACTTTCTTATAAGATTTTTGTCAATTAGACTTCTAATCTCCTTTTTACATAGTTCAAGGTATTCTTGATTCATCTGGCAAGGTCTAGCCTTGGTGGGGATATTTTCTTCTTTAAAATCTTCTATATAAGGAAGAGTAACAATATATTGCTTTCTTTCCCAAAATGCATTAGGAAAGTTACTGCAAGTTTGAGTTATAAACTCCTTTTCAATTGTTTTTATTCTAGCTTTTGTTGTACTAGAATCTAATTGCTTGTTTATCTGTATAGAAGCTATTTCTTCTTTGATAAAATTTATTTGATTTTCTTTAAGGTAAATATCATTTACTTCATTTAGGATTTTTACCATGGGGTCAGTTATAAACTGAAACAAGATTTCTTTTCCCTTGTAAAGACTATAAATGCCTTGTGAGTCTATTCTTTTGATAGGCGTTATTTTACTAAGAAACGGTGTCCCTAGTATCACATGCTGTGATATTTCTTTTACTATAATGAAGGGAGAGGGAAGACATATATCTTCATTGCAAATGTTTGCATTAGAAACCTTATATGGTGTAGTTAAAGTGTTGTTATCAGCTGTACTCAGAGTCTGAGTAGTTCTCTCGCAATATTTGATTGGAATAATTCCTTCTTTTATGTAGTTTAAATCTGCACCACTATCAACGAGAGCTATAAGGTTGGGTATAACCAAATCGTTATTTACTATTAGAGTAATTCTAATATACCATTTTTGATTTAATACTAAATCAATGGTTTGTAAGAATTTATCAGGGACTACTTCTCTTTCTCTAGTAATTTCTTCATTAGAAGATTCACCATGTATCATGGCGTTATTCTCAATAGCAGAGATTCTTTGTATAATTTCTCTGTTCTGAGTTTTTAACTCATGTATTTCAATTTTGAGGTTATTAACTTCTTTCTGTAAAGCCGCAATACTTACTAGCTTTCCTTCCTTTTGTTGTTGTCTTTTAAAGACTTCTGATAGCTTATAAACGTTATCAGTTACATGAGATTTCTCCTTTTCTTCTCTTAGAAGAACTTCAACCAACTTAGATTTTAGTTCTGGCTGAATATTATCATCTTCTATGATTTTTAGAATGGCTTTCTTGTCATCCTTGCTTATTACATTGGTGCTTAGCCCATTCATATTGGCAATAGCTTTCCAGTAATTTTCTTCTTTGTTGATATTACAATATTTACTGGAGCACTCTTTTGTGCCTTGTAGATCTTCATCATCTAATGAGGATGAATCTATTGATTCAGACTCAGAGAATTCTGATGAATTTATCATTATTTTATATAACGATTTTCTTAATTCTTTATCTTCAATTTCATTTATCCTCTTTTTTGTGTAACATTTGTTGGCAAAATGACCAATTTTTCCACACTTATAACAAGTGGCTGAAGAAGCAGATTTTTTCTTAAATCTATGGTGTATCTTCTTTTTCTCCTATCCCCCCTTATCCTTGGAAGGATGATATTTTTTTTGGCCACTTTTTATAATGAGGACGATGAGATTCTAATTCTCTCGTTCTTCTTTTATCCTTCCGCTCCTTATGCGGATCTTTCATGGCGAATTGGCTAAAAAATTCTCTCAATTCCTGTTTACAAGTTAATCTCTGGCTTTTTAATTGGTTTCTCAACTTTATGTCATTACACAAAGCTAAACCTTCTTTAACACAGGTGCTTATCAAGTGACCATAAGTAAATGTGTTATAGAGTATAACCCCATCATACTGCATTCGAAGATGTGTTCGAACTCTTTCAGGGAATAAATTTGGTAAACCATCAATAAATTTGGCTTTCCAATGAGAGTTATTTGCATCTTCTAATTGCATAACTCTGCTGAGAAAAGTATCTTTATACCATCTAAAATGTGCTAATGTTGGGCATCTTAGATTCTGTAATAAAGTTATTACTTTCTCATCTTGATCGTTTACATCTCCGGTAAAATGATCGAGGATAATAAGGATTAAGGTATAAACAGCGTCAGACACGGGAGAATTATTCTCCATTTTTGCCGCGCTAAAAATTTCTATCTTTTGTGTGGGTGATAAACAATGATCCCACCAACCTTTTATAGTTCCTGTGTAGCCACAAGAAATAAACCTTGCACCATCAGCATCTGAATTTCCTTGCTGTTTTGAGACTGTTGGATACATCATAATACGATGTAAGGTGTCATGGATTTGCTTATCTGCTAATCCATCAATGTTCCATTCATAAATGGATCTTCCTAAAAACGAATTTGTTATAACTGCTTTATTTTCTTCATACAGGATATCCAACGGAGTTGGTCTTTTATAATAATGCTTACCCAAAGTTCTTTGTGGGTATTTTATAGTTTTTAATGCATTATTATTGTCAGAAATATTAAACCGATCATCTGATATCTCATTTATATCAGAGTTTTCTTCTGATATTTCAGAAGGTTCTCCTTTGAGGACATTTAGTCTAACACTGCTGAATTTTTTTCTCCAGAGCAATTATGATATCTGAAGATATATTTTTGTCTTTAAATAATTTATAACCCGAGATATCTAAAGATGGTTTAATTGGTATATAGTTCTTTTCATTGGTTATCTTTATAGTAGGAACTTCTACTATAGCAAAAGCTTGCAGTTTATTAATCAAGCTTTCAAGAGTAGATTCTACTCTAATTAATTGCTGACCAATAACTTGCATATGAATGTTAGTAAAATTGTTTTGCTTAAAGAACTTTTGTAGTTCTTTTAGCATATTTTCCATTTTGTCATCCACAAGAGGCTTTATAAAATTCGTTGCCTCTAAATTAGAGGTTGATATTCCAGATAACCTTATTGGTTCCGTTGGAGGATATATAGATCTCACCGTTTTTCCACTTATAGTAGACCATTGTTTATAATGTTCTTCAAGAATATTAATTTTACTTTCTTGTTCTGTAAGAAAGTATTCTAAAAACCAATCTGTGAAATATCTTAAACATTGGTTTTCTTCCAGAGATTTATAATAATGATCTTTATAGAAGTACATTTGATCATTAGAAAATGTTTTTGCAAACCATTTTTTGAAAGCTTCTTGCCTTTTCTTCATAAATTCCTTATTAAGGAATTTTCTTAAAGAACTATCAGGTGTAAAATCCATAAACTTATATATGGAAACTCATCTCTGATTAAGTAGGAGAAGTTTTATGATCCTTCTCATATATTGGATGGGATATATTTTCTTGTAAAATATTTATCCCTTTTACCTCTCTATAAGAGCTAGGTCTTGAAAAAGACTTTCTTCCATTATAAACGGAAGAGGTAGTACTAGCCATATAAGGCTTCCCTGATATTCTGGCTATATTATTTTGAGCCAAATTTTACCTCAATATTTCCATCATCGGTTTGTATGATCTGATCGATATCTTTATCAATTATGGGTGCAGGTGGTACTGCAGAAGTTATAACCCAAGATTCAGAAAAGTCTATTTCTTCCTATTTTATAATCATGTTAGTAGCAATGCCTGAAGACAATAAATTGGTCTCAATTACAGTGGTTTTACCGCTTTCAGTTTTTGCCTTAACTTTTGGTGCCATAGTAGTTAAGACCTTATAATGAATTCTGTAGACTATCGATATAGTCTCTGACCCTTTCATAAAATTATTACCATTTTTCTTTAAGTTTAAGGTAACTGCCTCAAGGATATTTGGGTCAGTTAAAGACAAGGTTAAATTGGGGTATACTTCAAAATATACCGGTCCATGGCAAAAGCTAGTTTGCATGATTCCCATTAGGGAAGGGATTCAATCTAAACATCTTCCATCTCTTAACGATGTTAAAATTGAGGCATTAAGCCCTTGAAGAGTAAGAGATTTAAAAGCTATTTGAACAAAACCTATATGAAGGTATTTATATTGCTTTTCAAACCTATAAACATCCTTTTCTGAAAGGAGTTGAATTGTTTGTTCTGTGTTATCCACAGAAAGTTTTTTCCATACTTTTGATGGAAAATCTGGATGAGAGATCAAACGTCCCAATATTATATATCTCTTTTGCTGGAACATTTGGAATGGTCCATTTGTTCAGCAGTTCCTCATTTGAGGGATACTCTACCAAATTAGAGTTCTTCACATGTTTGCTCTTATTACGAGCAATTTTTGTTGATATCTCTGTTAAAGAAGTGGTCATAAAGATCTAATTCAAGATTTAGATAGCAATAACTTGCATAATATGATGTCCTTCTATTACATGCAATATTGATTATTTTTCTCAGAATTATACTTTGAGGATATCTTACTGAATTTTTTATTACACGGCTGTCAACAATTTAAGAGCTACCAAGACGCCAATCTCTGGCATAATATGGGATCCCCTACGCGACTTTGATGTCGTTCCATAATAAATTATTCAGAAAGATATTCCCTAAGTAGGAGACTTAGTCTGTCTTTGTTAAAGGTTCTTAGAAAAGAAGCTTTCCCTATGAAGGGCTACACTCCTTAATCCTGCTAATTCCTCCTCGAAGGGTGTTGCAGGAGATTATTCATAGCTACATAGAACCTTTAATGTCTTACAGATTCAGTCATCTAAGAAATTTATCTAATTGCTTGGCTTAAAATAACATCATACCTCACAGGCTAAGGTATCTCCATCTTGAAGAAGAAATTGTCCAGCCAATCAAAGGCCACAATATGACCGCGGATCCGCCGCATTTAGGGGGGTTTCGCCGCGGTTGGGCGGTGATTTGACGAGATTAGGGTTTGAAACTTCTTCTGCTGTTTGGTGTTGACACGTGGAGATTTTTGTGATATTTGGATTCTTTAAATCTTCTTTTGAATCTTTTGCCATTATGATTTTATGATTTTATTCAACTTTATCGGCAGCTTTCATTCCCGACATCTCGAATACCTCGATCTCCATACCTGAGCTAAATCTGCACAATATCTCAATTCATAGTATTGGTAATATTTGTTATTTAATTTGAGATATTATCCTAACCATTAGTATAATATGATATTTTAAGAATATTGATTAGGAATATTTGGTATGATATGCAAATTTAAATTATCAAAATATCATATAAATATTATATGCATATATTTTCCTTCGTAATGTTAATTATAATATATAAACATATGATAAAATGTATTTTACAGATAAACCCATATATGTTCCATAATTACAATAAACACCCTTAATAACATAACAAAAGTAAGGAAAATGTTCCATCAAATGTGCAATATTTTCGACTGAACAGTTAGTTATTGCGGTGTCGCACACTCACAGCCAGTGTGACGCCGAACGCCCAACTTCTTGTTAGATATAGTGCCATCAAAGCAATTATTATAATCGTAGGCAGGCGATTGTGATGATTCAGGGAGGACCTATACAGGTAGAGCAATATTACTCGAGATGATAGCATGCTATCTGGTTTGACTTTGTCATTATGTACATGCATTATGTGGTATTACAGATCACTATTATATATTGATAGAGTCTATAGGATTCTTTTTTAACCATCAAGATTATGATAGAGATCATATACATAGGATCTAGGTGGTCCATAAGCACATTCTTAAATGCCCATAGTCGAGAGAGTATCGAGACTGGGTATTGAAACTCCAGAGTAGACTAGTGTATACTTTTCAAGACCTTGACGAGGGGCAGTGGCCGTTCTCACAAGCCATTGGTGTCAGTTAGTCACCTAAGATAATATACATGAGCTCGTTGGGTTATGAGTTATACTGAACGGACTCACCGGGAACATATTAGATGGTATTATACCTATTGTCAGATAGAAGTTCTCAGGTGACATGAGTACAAGTCAGTCTGTCGACCTAAGATCGTCATTTGTTTCGTGTGGGTTCCTATTGTGCTTTGATTACTACCTTACCACGGCTCAAAGGAGTCCTACAAACAGGTGTTAGTTGGGTATGTTGGGGTTAAAAATTACAACCCGGTTGACTAAGTAAAAGTCAAAGTCAACCCCAAGCCAAGTGGGCCCGAGCCCAAGCAGGTGGGCCCAAGCCCAAGCCAAGTGGGTCCAAGCCTAAGTCAAGACCAAGTATGGAAGGGGCCGGCTCCCAAAATGGAGGCAATAAATTAGTCTAAATGCAATTTTTAGAAATAAATGTATGTAAAATGGGCAAAAAGCCAAATTTTGTAAAAGCTATGGCTTATGTGCAAAAAGAAATAAGCACATATGGTATGGGGTAGCACAAGTGCCATTTAGAGAAGCTCAAGGGGCTATATATAAAGTTTGTAGCCTATAAAGGCAAACATGATAAAAAAAATCAACAACTTTTTATTCTCTCAAAAATTCTAGGGTTCTGTGCCTCCTTCTTCTTCCTCAAGGTTCTAAGCCTTCTTCCTTTTTCTTGAAATAAATCAAGAGTTTAACTCTTTTTTTCCCAGAAAGGAATAGTTTTTTACCATAAAACCCACGAAGGAGAACTCAGATCTCCTATCAAATTTCTAAAATGGGAGATTTTTAGGTCTCACCCCCCTTTTTCTATAAGATACAACTAACAGAGAGGAGGAAGAAGGAGACCCGTCTCCAAAAATCCCACTTTGGGAAGATCCAAGGCTCAAGAGAAGATCTAGAGCTCAAAGGAGAAGAAAGAGGTCCCCTTTCATCATCTCCGAAAATCTATTGTGAGTTTAACTCCGAACAAGAATCCATTCTTTAGGAGTTTAACTCCAAACCAACTTTTGAGGAGCTCAACTCCAAGATCCAAATCTTTTAAGAAGTTGAACCCCAAAAATACAGATCTTTTAGGAGTTTGAATACACAAAAACATCCATTTTTAGGAGTTTAACTCCAAAAGTCAATCGGGAGTTCAACTCCCAGTGCAGGGGCTAAGCCCATTTTTTTCCGCGGGCGCCCAGCATCCACGTGCAGGGTGCGTGATCCGATGGCTCCCAGCGCCATGCACATGAACCGCTATCGCCCGGCGCCCGCGTGCAGGGCGTGTGGCCCACTGGCGCCCAGCGCCCACATGCCATCTCACACGTCCTTTAAGCCAGGGGAATTTGTAAACACCTAACAAATGTACGCTTTCCCATCTCAATAAGTTGACAAAAAACACCCTACAGGGTACAATCCCGAGTCACATGGAGGTATTGAGCGGATCGTCAGGGATTCGTCTCTCCCGGTATTGGGGGTAGATGTCGCGCTGTGCACGGGTGTGCATCACCAGAAATCCTAGGCCAAGGTGGACAAGAATTACTGACTTGGATTAGTAGTTTCTCGGTGGGTGATAAGCTTCACACCGACACGAAATATCGCGTTATTAGGGGTCCGATTTTATCCATCCCCTAGACCTGATATGTGATACTCTTAGACGAACAGACCGGACTGTATGGAGATTGTCACAGACATGATCAGTAGGTATATGGATGAGTTTGCTCGTCGGCTGTTCATATTAGATTTTTGCATTTTTATACCGCCCAATTTTTATCACATTGCTTATCGGTAGGTACTCTTGAGCCGTGTTTGCTAGTCAATTGCAGGATACAGGTTCTCGGCTCTAAACGGGGAAATTCATGGAAAAACACGACAAAACCCGGGTTCCTGCCAACCACAGATAAAACACGGGTCTCCGCTCTTTATCCGTCTGTTGCCACACACCAGTTTAAGAGACAAAATGGCAAATCAATGTCGTTTTCATGTACAAGGCTCAATGGCAACACAAGATCCAAGAAATCTACACGGAGCTCGAGGAAATCATGACAAAAAGATCCACATCAAATCACCTTTTGCTCAACAGAAATTCTGGAAATATCGTGAAGATATTCTGAGAAAAAACATATACCAGAATAAAGGGCACAGCAAACCAGGGAGCACCACAAAACCTGAAGGCACGTTCTCTCTAAACGGCCGCGGTTCCGCGGCCAATAGTGGGTCTAGGCCGCGGAACCGCTGCCATATGGTGGCGGCAAGTGTCCAAATTTTGTGGGCAGATTGGTCTTTTCACATTTGTTCTGATTGTTGCCCTAGATCTCCTTTTCCCTTCCTATAAATAACCCAGAACCTTGTGAAGCCAAGAGTGCTTAATCTTGTATTTTTCTAGGTTTTAGAATACTTGTTCTTCTTCCTCTTCTCATCTCTTCTCCATTGAAAAACTTGTAGTAAGCTTTTGTGAGTGAAGAATGATGAATAAAGAAGTTCCTTTTGTTATTATACTTGTCTTGTTCTTTAGTTAAATTATTATTGCTTGTAATTTTCATTTGTTAACTTAGTTGTTGTTATTTGTGTTTGTTTCTTTCTTTTCTCTTTTCCTTTATCCTTAAACAACCATGATGCTTACGCTTGATCCTTGCCGAGGTGAGGTCGCAAATAGCTAGTTGTTATTTTCTAATCTCCTTCTTTCTATCTTCCTCTTTTGTTTTATTTTCTTTCCGTATTATGGGTGAGTAGTTTCATACTTGTTAGGGTAGGATAAGGGAAGTTTGAGAGAAGGAAATCTCTCTCACTCTTTCCTTGCCCAACATCTTAAATGGACTCCCGTTAATTGAACCACAATCCGCTCCCTTCGGCACCCTATCCTACATGATAGCGGTGATTCCGTAGTGAGACCGGTTGTGGTTGAATTAATCGGAGGTTATGACTAAGAGCCAAGAACGGACGGACAAGCACCAAAAGGAAGAACTTAAGCGTTGGAAAGCCTAACTTATACTCGCAAGTTCCTTCCTAGTCGTGCTAATCCCCGTTGTTGCCGATTACCGTAACACCGATATTAAGAGTGGCAACGAAAGAAGTGAGCGACTCCTAACTCAAACTAACCTAATCCTAACCCTAATAAGCTCTCTTTACATATCATTTTAACACTTAGTTAATCACAAACAAACCTGGAAAATTGGACTTAACTCGTTAAAGCACATAGAAAAAGATTCCCATCTCCCTGTGGACGACCCGTACTCAACCGGCTAGCTACAAGCGAAACCGTCTTGATTGCGGTAATTAACTAAACTTGAACACGCAGAATCTCTACCAATCAAATGGCGCCGTTGCCGGGGAGACGGTAGTTTATTTTTTTGTGTAATTTCGGGTTAACTTGTGAATATAACCGAAAAACAAAAAAAATATACGTTGTAAAAAAAAATCATCTTGTTATTTTTGATTAGTTTTTGTGCAAGTGTGCAGGATAATACGGAGTTCGAGTTCAGTGCCAAAGACGTGGGAAGATAGACCCACATCTCGCGGCTCCACCACGACGGATCAAAGCGAAGCAAACGGTCTACTGTAAGATTCTAGAGCAGTTCCAGTGAACAAATCAAGATTCAGGACATACAGACAAGCAGAGGACACCCAAAGAAGCCCATAACAAAAAACTGAAGCCCCAACTCCCCAGTACTGCCGCGGAACCGCGGCATAAGCAAGCTTAGGCCGCGGAACCATGGCCGTTTAGGGGATTCAGTGTGCCAAAATTTTTGTAAGTCCTCCTAATCTCTTCCCCACTCCTCTGGACTCCACTAAACTGTGTTTTCTGCAGCATTCTTTGCGCAAATTCTCTTCCCCCTACCAATAAACTGTTCTTGTGCAGGATTCTTTGCGCCGCGCTAAAAATAAAAATTGTTTGCAGTTGAATTGTTACCGCTTTGCATTCATTAATACGGACTTAAGGGGCTTGAAACCAATTCAGATTGGGTGGGGATTTCATCACCCTTCCCAGGACCCCAAAAATCACAAAAGCATATGCATTGACCATTGTTAATTAAAAAATACTAGACTCAGCCTTAAGGACTTCGCGCTCAATAGGACAGGGGACTAGTTACAGGCATCAGCCGTTTATCCTATCTGACTTTTGCGGTGCCTAGGCAAGTGTGACGAAGGCAAGTGGTTTATAATTAAGGAACTTCGCGAAAGCGTTGGACAACCTCCCACTTACCTGGCACTTATCTGGTTGCATTTGACGGAGAAGAGGCGGTTTGAGGTCCTATTTCTAGCCCTCTGGAACAGTTAGGAGCTGTCTAGCAGACCTAGGTGACCCTAGATCTAGGTGAGATTGTGCATATCTTGTTTGTGATTGCTTAAAGCCGTAAGTCCGTACATATTTCTGTAAAGCTCTTTTTAAAAAAAAAAACAAAAAAGGAAAAATTCAAAAACTTTTATAAAAACTTGCCCTTTGTTGCCAAATCCATTTTTCACCCACCACCCATCGTATTTCTCCATTGACGTTTTCTTACCCTCATCTTCTCCGCTTTGACTATACTAAACTCGTTTAGTGTATGTCCGCTTGGACTTGAGACACTAGCGCCCTCCTAGTCCGCGTTACGTTAGTCGCTACCGACTACGCGATCGACTCAAACGTCGAAACTCCGTCCACTCCTCTTTCACCCTTACCTTTGCCGGCCAACTCCGACGTTGACCGGAATTCTGTTCATACATCTTCACCTTCACCATCACCAACCTCTTCTTCCTCGATGTCAGGATTTAATCCGAACATCTCTTTGACTATCCCTGGATTGGCTCCACCTCCTACGGAGACCAATAACCCACCACCACCGCCTGTTGTAGCGCCGCAACGAATCGCGCTCCAGGATCGTTTCTATCCCACCCGTTCTGCACTTCCCACCTGCCTTTCTCTTCCACCGGCCAATGGGGATAATTTTGAAATTAAGCCCCACTTCATCAACATGCTTCCACGATTTCATGGGCTTGAATCTGAAGATGCCTATATCTTCATTAATAAATTTCAAAACGTTTATGCCATGATGAAAACTACCCAACTGTCGGACGATGCTATACGTCTACGAGTCATTCCGTTCACTTTATGCGATCTTGCTGAAAAATGGCTGTATAGCACCGCTTCCCACTTCATAACTAGTTGGGACGAGTTTGTAAAAGCGTTTCTAAAGAAATTTTATCCGAATCATAAAACCGCAAGGATCCGCAATGAAATCAACCAATTCTCTCAGCTTCCTTCTGAACCCTTCTGGAAGTGCTTTGACCGGTACAAAGACCTTCTTGTTCAGTGTCCTCACCACGGTATAGAGAAATGGCAACTTTGCCAAACCTTATACGAGGGCCTGAACCCAGCAACCAAGCAGTTGTTGGAAACCATCTGTCAGGGCCACTTCCTATCGAAATCTGACGAGAAAGCGTGGCAATTCTTTGACGACCTTGCGGAGTAAACGCTACAATGGGAGAGCACCAGACCGACTTCTTCTTCTTCTTCTACCTCCACTTCTACCGGTCAGTCTAGGGTAGGAATTCACCAACTTGATGTCTCTATTGCGATGAAAGCTGAAATGGCTGCAATAACGAGAAAGCTTGAAGCGATAGAGAGCAAATTCTCTTCTCCTGCTCCTACCCCTGTTCTTCCCCTTCGCACCATTTGCGCTTGTTGTTCCGATCCTTCTCACTTAACCGAAGAGTGTCCTTACAATCCACCATCGCAAGGACAGGATCAGGTTAATACTGCATTCCAACAAAGACCGAGGAATGATCCATACTCATCCACCTACAATCCCGGTTGGAGGAACCGCCCCAATTTCGCCTGGAATCAGAATCAGAATCAATTCCAAGGCAACAATTTCTAAAGGCCCCCTCCGCCGCAACAACAAGCGCAACAACAAACTCAACATCAATTTCAGCAGCCCTTACAACCCCAACCTTTTCAAAATCATACGAACAACTTTGCACCCAACAATTCTTTTCCACCAAAAAATTTTGTTCCGTCAAACAACGATAAGGTTTCCTCGCTCGAACGAAGTCTGGAGGCGTTTGTTAAACAATCGACACAATCCACCGCCAACATCCAGTCTTCCATTCAGTCCTTAGTGCAACATACTGCCGCTCACGGGCAAAGCATCAAAACCATCGAGGCCCAGATTGCACAGCTGAATGCGGCCTTAAGCGAGCGAGAAAAGGGGAAGCTCCCGTCCCAACCACTCCCAAATCCCGGTCACCCACATAATGTACATGTTGCTCTTGAACAACAGAACTATAATGTAAGTTCCCTGACCACATTGAGATCGGGAAGGATGCTGCAAAACAACATTGGCACACGGATCGACGATGACACCCCGGTCGCTGCTTCTTCATCTTCTGAGCCTATTCTCCGTTCTTCACAAGGCTCTCCTTCCTCTTCTTCTGCTCTGAACGGACCCACTTCTCACTCACGAAAACACCTGTTCTGGGATCCGTTCCAACTCTACAATCTCTTCCACAAGCATTAGACTCAACCACTTTTAAAAACATCCCATTTCCAAACCGGTTGAGGTCTAATAAACAAACTCCATAAATGGAGAAGATTCTGGAGTTGTTTAAGCAGGTTAACATTAACATTCCTCTTTTAGATGCTGTCCAACAAGTCCCGTCCTACGCGAAAATTTTAAAGGACTTGTGCACGAAAAAGAGGAAATCGCAGGTACCAAAGAAAGTTTTCTTGGCTAGTGCTGTGAGTGATGCTCTTACCCAATCTTTACCACAAAAACGGAAGGACCCTGGCTGTCCTACGATTTCAATTACCATTGGGGCTAAGAACATCAACCGCGCACTATTAGATCTTGGTGCCAGTGTTAACCTGCTTCCGTACTCAGTATACGAGCAATTAGGCGTAGGAGAGCTGAAACCCACGCACTGCACTCTCCAAATGGCCGACCGATCGATCACCCATCCTAGGGATGAGCTAGAGGATGTGTTAATCAAAGTCGGGGACTTCATATTCCCCGTTGACTTCATTGTATTAGACACACAGCCTGTAGCTAACCCCCGGAATCAAATTCCGATGATACTCGGTCGCCCATTCCTTGCAACCTCAAATGCTATGATCAATTGTCGCAATGGTTGGATGAACCTCTCTTTTGGAAATATGACGATTGAACTCAACATTTTTAGGTTGGGGAATCAGCCCTCCGAACCTAATGCTCATATACTGGACGTCTGCTCGATCCAGGAGATCACCCCAGAAGAATGTGAATTCGAGGAGTTTCTGTTTGATCACGATAACCTTAACGCCACTAGTGCGTTCCTCTTCGAACCTGCTGCTGCTTCTGTGCCCGACAACGACTACGAGTGTTTCATGTTCTCTAACGATCTTAGCCACTCACAACCCGAGTTTGAATCCTTCGAATTTCCGGATGAATTACCTGAACCATCCAACTCGGTCGCCTACCCTCGTTTTGAACATTTGCTGGAGTCCTTTGAGTTCGAGACCTCTGCACCAATCTTGCTTTCAATCGTTTCACCTCCAATGCTCAAACTCAAGCCTTTGCCGTCTCACCTTAAGTACGCTTACTTAGGTGAGAACGAGACCCTCCCTGTCATCATCTCGGCTTCTCTAGCTCCAGAGCAAGAGAAAGCCCTTCTCGTGGTCTTGCACAGCAATAGGCAAGCTTTTGGCTGGTCCATGGCAGACATCAAGGGGATTAGTCCCTTGATCGTTGAGCATCACATTCATCTCATGGATGATGCCAAACCAGCCCGGGATCCACAAAGATGTCTCAATCCAGTCATGAAAGAGGTTGTGAAGAAGGAGATCGTAAAATGTCTAGATAGTGGTATCATTTACCCTATCTCTGATAGCCAGTGGGTTAGCCCCATTCACGTTGTCCCCAAGAAATCAGGTATAACGGTCATAACAAATGAGGTAAACGAGTTAATCCCTACTCGCACCCAAACTGGGTGGCGAGTATGCATTGATTACAGAAAACTCAACGCCGCAACGCGGAAGGACCACTTTCCGCTACCTTTCATTGATCAAATGCTTGAACGATTGGCCGGACACGAGTACTACTGCTTTCTTGATGGCTACTCCGGCTATAATCAGATTCCCATCGCCGAAAAAGACCAGGACAAGACCACATTCACTTGTCCTTTCGGCACGTTTGCATATCGTCGCATGCCCTTTGGGTTATGCAATGCGCCCGCTATCTTCCAGCGGTGTATGATGGGAATCTTCTCAGACATGGTGGAAAAATTTCTGGAGATCTTCATGGATGATTTCTCCATCTTCGGCGATTCCTTCAACGAGTGTTTGCTGCATCTTGACGCTGTCCTTACCCGATGTAAGGACAAGAACCTCACTTTGAATTGGAAGAAGTGCCACTTCATGGTGCGCGAAGGTATTGTCTTAGGACATATCATCTCACAAAATGGCATAGAGGTTGACAAAGCGAAGATTGAGGTCATTTCCAATCTCCCTCCTCCCCGATGCGTCAGAGACATCCGAGCCTTCCTTGGCCATGCCGGTTTTTATAGACGGTTCATCAAGGACTTTAGCAAGATTGCTAGGCCCTTGACTCTTTTGCTGGCCAAGGACACGCCATTCGACTTCAACTCGAGCTGTGTGACTGCATTCGAGTCATTGAAAAGCTCACTCACTTCTGCTCCCGTTCTTTCTTCACCTGACTGGACGCACCCATTCGAGATTATGTGCGATGCATCCGACTTTGCCATTGGTGCTGTCCTTGGACAACACATCAACAAGATACCGCACGTAATCTATTATGCGAGTCGAACCCTGAACGACGCCCAACTCAATTATACAACAACTGAGAAGGAATTCTTAGCTGTTGTATTTGCTTTAGAGAAGTTCAGGCCCTACCTCATCGGCTCTCCAGTCATTTTCTACACAGACCATTCTGCTCTACGCCATCTTTTTGCGAAGAAAGATGCAAAATCTCGGTTAATACGTTGGATCCTCTTGCTTTAAGAGTTTGACCTTGTCATTAAGGACAAACGAGGATGTGAAAACGTAGTTGCCGACCATCTCTCACGACTTCCTTCTTCACCTTCGCTTCCAATTCTGATCAACGACGTTTTCCCGGATGAACAGCTCTTGACAGTATCTTGCGAACCCTGGTTCGCAGATATTATGAACTATTTGGCCACGGGATTACTACCGACTGAATGGTCAAGTCAGGACAGACTTCGCTTCTTATCCCAAGTAAAACACTTTTACTGGGACAAACCCTATCTGTTCAAGTACTGTCCCAACCATATTATTCGTCGGTGTGTCCCTGACGAGGAATTCAAGAGTGTGTTGTCATTTTGCCACGATCAAGCATGTGGCGGGCATTTTGGGCCCAGAAAGACAGCTGAGAAGATCTTGCAATGTGGTTTCTACTGGCCACAACTCTTCAAAGACGCTCACGACTATTGCAAGACTTACTCCCGGTGCCAACACTTGGGCCGGATATCCCGGAGGAACGAGACGCCGCTCCAACCGATCTTGGTTGTGGAGATTTTCGATGTTTAGGGGGGGCCGTTTCCCAGCTCTTTCGGGAACTTGTACATCCTTCTCTCTGTTGATTACGTCTCTAAATGGGTCGAGGCTGTGCCCAGCCGGACTAACGACAACAAGGTTGTCGTTAGGTTTCTTAAGGAAAACATTTTCTCCCGTTTTGGGCACCCCCGAGCGATCATTAGCGACAATGGAACTCATTTCTGCAATAAGACTTTCGAGGCCTTGATGCGGAAATATTCCATTAATCATAAGCTCTCTACGCCCTACCACCCCCAAACCTGCGGGCAGGCCGAAGTTTCAAATCAGCAAATCAAGTAGATACTGGAGAAGACGGTTTTCAAGAACCGTAAGGATTGGTCGCTGAAACTCACTGATGCCTTTTGGGTCTTTCGAACTGCTTATAAGACCGATCTTGGCATGTCTCCCTATCGGCTTGTGTACGGAAAAGCTTGCCACCTACCTGTCGAAATAGAGCATCGCGCATTTTGGGCGATAAAGGAGCCGAATCTATCTCTTGAAGATGCGGGCAGCCATCGGAAGCTGCAGTTGAATGAATTAAGCGAGCTTAGGGATGAGGCTTACGATAACGCGGTTGTCATTAAGAATCGAACGAAGTTGTTTCACGATAAACACCTTTTGCGCAAAACCTTTGTACCTGGTCAGCAGGTACTGCTTTACGACATCCGACTTCACTTCCGTCCAGGAAAGCTCAGATCTCGCTGGAAAGGGCCGTATTGTGTGCGGAATGTGTACCCGCATGGCGCTGTGGATTTGGAGAATCTAAAGGACGGTTCATTTTTTAAAGTGAACGGACACCGACTAAAACCGTACCTTAGCGCCGAACCAACAGAGAAGCTCTTGGTCTTACAGGAGCCGGTTTACCCTGCATATTCTTCCTCTGCCTACCACCAAACTTCGGTTATCCAGCCAAGAACAGTGGACACTGTTCCAAATAAGTTTGGGGGTATGTATAAACCATTTTTTATATATTTGTGGATATTCTTTTCCATTCTTTTTCTTTTTCTTTTCTTTAAAAACAAAAACAAAAAAAAAATTTGTATCGCTAACCGACAATTTTGACCCTTCAAATGATCTCTTCATGCAATGACAGTGAGGACACTGTCCAGTTTAAGTTTGGGGGTACGCTCGGTACGCATTTCTAACCTTCGCATTCATATGTATATTTTGCATCTGCATACTAAATCCATAAAATCCATAAAAATCAGAAAAATTTCCTAAAAACATAAAAAATTTTCTGTCAAGTTAGCTAGTGGGAGAACTCTGATTCAACATTTCGACGGTTTTGTTTGATAAAATAATAATAACTAAGTCTTATGTTTAGATTTTGAAAACCTGAAAGATAACTCTCCTTTGAAGTTAACTATAGCTGATATACGTCTTTACATCACACTACACGTGTCATGGGTTTTGGAAATTAAATGACAAGTCTTTTATGTTTAAAAACTTTTAAATAGATAAATGATTTTCTGAGGATCAAATAGGTTTGTTCTGAAATAAGTAATATCAAGAATAGTTTATGAAGTAAGTGAATATGAAGTAATATTATTGATGCCTTAATTGGAACTAAGTCTGAAAAATAACCCATCTGGAACTTGATTGGAATGATTACACACCAAAACCCACTAAACACGTCTTTTATCCAAAAAAATAATTGAACAGCCGGTTATATCTTCGTTCGTATTAAATCATCATGATTTTCACGCCAAACTATCTTCTGTTTTTGGACCTAGGTAACTTGAGTAATTAAGTCTGCTGGGGTGTTTCTACACCTAATGCCCTAAAGCCAACTAGTTTGGGTGCATTGGCCCAAAACTCGCTAAGAAGCCTAGAAAGTCCAGTTTAAAACAAAGTCAAGCAAGTGTTCTCTCCGAGTTAAAATTCCTAACGGTTCTTTGTGTGAGAATAATGTTGATAAAAGACAGGCTTTTATAAAAAATTTAGCGGAGATATGAAGGTTTTATTCTATGATAAAGACTATTGCACGTTCACAGAGGTGTGTATGAAATGAAAACAAGAAAAAGGTGGAGTGAAAAATAAGACCTAGTTTCCTGTTAAGGAAGATAGAAATTCTAAAGTTGAAACTTTACTGGAAAATGAAACTTGAAAAATGCTTAACTCTTTATAAAACTTATGCGATCCTTTCAAAATTTTTATCTTAGCTTTATTGTGTGACATGATGACATAATTCGATCCTTCTGGAAACTTAACGACACTATTTGCACTGCACGTAAAGACATATAAAATCTGTAGTTAAATAAGAAGTGAGGTGTAAAAAATAAAGGTTCGATAGTCTAGACTTAGGATAATAGAATTGTTATTTTCTGAAACAAAACTTTAGGGTTTGAATCTTAGTTATTTTACAAAACCAACTTGACCGGATTTTGTGGGTAGTATCCGCTGAAAACCCTCAGGAGATAACACTCCTCCTACTAGGGACACCTAGAGATTTAACGGCTTGTTGCACATGCTTAGTGCAATCGCGTTCCCTACGAAAGTGAGGTTAGGAAATTTTTTGTGAATAAATTGCCTTTGCTCGGGACGAGCAAATGATAAGTTTGGGGGTATTTGTTCATATCAGATTTTTGTATTTTTATACCGCCCAATTTTTATCACATTGCTTATCGGTAGGTACTCTTGAGCCGTGTTTGCTAGTCAATTGCAGGATACAGGTTCTCGGCTCTAAACGGGGAAATTCATGGAAAAAGACGACAAAACCCGGGTTTCTGCCAACCACAGATAAAACACGGGTCTCCGCTCTTTATCCGTCTGTTGCCACACACCAGTTTAAGAGACAAAATGGCAAATCAATGTCGTTTTTATGCACAAGGCTCAATGGCAACATAAGATCCAAGAAATCTACACGGAGCTCGAGGAAATCATGACAAAAAGATCCACATCAAATCACCTTTTGCTCAACAGAAATTCTGGAAATATCGTGAAGATATTCTGAGAAAAAACATATACCAGAATAAAGGGCACAGCAAACCAGGGAGCACCACAAAACATGAAGGCACGTTCTCTCTAAATGGCCGCGGTTCCGCGGCCAATAGTGGGTCTAGGTCGTGGAACCGCGGCCATATGGTGACGGCAAGTGTCCAAATTTTATGGGCAGATTGGTCTTTTCACATTTGTTCTGATTGTTGCCCTAGATCTCCTTTTCCCTGCCTATAAATAACCCAGAACCTTGTGAAACCAAGGGTGCTTAATCTTGTATTTTTCTAGGTTTTAGAATACTTGTTCTTCTTCCTCTTCTCATCTCTTCTCCATTGAAAAACTTGTAGTGAGCTTTTGTGAGTGAAGAATGATGAATAAAGAAGTTCCTTTTGTTATTATACTTGTCTTGTTCTTTAGTTAAATTATTATTGCTTGTAATTTTCATTTGTTAACTTAGTTGTTGTTATTTGTGTTTGTTTCTTTCTTTTCTCTTTTCCTTTATCCTTAAACAACCGTGATGCTTACGCTTGATCCTTGCCGAGGTGAGGTCGCAAATAGCTAGTTGTTATCTTCTAATCTCCTTCTTTCTATCTTCCTCTTTTGTTTTATTTTCTTTTCCGTATTATGGGTGAGTAGTTTCATACTTATTAGGGTAGGATAAGGGAAGTTTGAAAGAAGGAAATCTCTCTCACTCTTTCCTTGCCCAACATCTTAAATCGACTCCCGTTAATTGAACCACAATCAGCTCCCTTCGGCACCCTATCCTACATGGTAGCGGTGATTCCGTAGTGAGACCGGTTGTGGTTGAATTAACCGGAGGTTATGGCTAAGAGCCAAGAACGGACGGACAAGCACCAAAAGGAAGAACTTAAGCGTTGGAAAGCCTAGCTTATACTCGCAAGTTCCTTCCTAGTCGTGCTAATCCCCGTTGTTGCCGATTACCGTAACACCGATATTAAGAGTGGTAACGAAAGAAGTGAGCGACTCCTAACTCAAACTAACCTAATCCTAACCCTAACAAGCTCTCTTTACATATCATTTTAACACTTAGTTAATCACAAACAAACCTGGAAAATTGGACTTAACTCGTTAAAGCACATAGAAAAAGATTCCCATCTCCCTGCGGACGACCCGTACTCAACCGGCTAGCTATAAGTGAAACCGTCTTGATTGCGGTAATTAACTAAACTTGAACACGCAGAATCTCTACCAATCATCGGCCTTCCTTTCGCTCAATACATAGGTAGCCATTACGTACAGCTAGTGCCGCTAACTTGCTTGTGATTAAACCCACTGCCAGCGTATTGACGAGTCTTTAGAGCCCCACACAGAGAATTTTCTCGGTTTAGGCGATATGATGTAGATGACGTATGTTGGTATATATAGGTGTCCGATTAAATATGTATACAGGCTATACGGACTTTAATCAGACGGTTGATAATACTAGCGGCTTTGGATTAAGCCGCATTATTAAATCAAGTTTTGATTTAATAATTTATACATATTTTTAATATATGTATTCAAGTATTATTGTTCACTATTTATTTTTTCTCTTGGCTATTCGTATTTTTATATGGATATGCGTATACGTATACCAGGTTGTATTATGTATTTATACGGAATTTGTTCTAGAAAATGGGCATCTCATTTGTGAATATTCATTTATGAAAATTCATGAAATGAGCTAGAGGGTGAGGTGACATTGAGCATGGTTGAAGACATATAGAGAAAAATGGGCTTCTTTACTTTATTATATATTGATTTGAGTATTTTATTTGTATGGTTGCTAAAAAATTATGAAGCCATTCTTCATACTACACTTGATTCATTTTTCACTCATGCTTTCTTCAATTGCTCATGGCTATCTTTCCTCACTTCTTCCTCCTTCTTATTTAGATGCTCTCTTGAGCTTAGATTTGAGAGAAAAAGATAGTGGAAAATTCCTACATTCTCACTCTCCATTCCTAGCGAGCATGGAGTGTCGGTTGCTTCACTAGGTGAAGCCGGAGCTTGGAACGGTTCTCTCGGGTGGATCATCTTCGGCAAAGGGGGGCTTGAAAACACGATCTGGAGCTCTTAAAGGCATGCTAGAGTCCAACCCAATTGGAGCAAATGAACACGCTACAAAAGTTGTGATTTCTATCTTTGTATGCTTGTTAGTTTAGCTGTTTGGTTAAATTCTTGGTTTTAAGTTTCTAGTGCCACGAAATTTTTTGTTTTTGAATTCTGCATTGGCCGCGGGTTAGCGGCGAGGGCACTAGAAACTTTCAATGGTATCAGAGCCACCCATACACCCTAAACTAGATAGATACGACTTTCTAATCCCGCCGGCTTTTGCTCCGCAAAAACTGCCGATAACGCAGTGAGGAATTTCATGCTATATTGATATTTTGACTCCCCGTGAGCTCTCGGTTTGGACTGAGAAGGCATGGGGAGGTGCGCAGGGACCCCGGGGATGTTATGGGAGGAGGTCCTAGGGTAGGTCCACACACCCGAGACCACCTAAATGGTGGCCCTGAGGGCTGGGGACCCGAAACTACCTTAGAAGGCAGTTTCGAGTCTACCTCTAAGGCAGTTTCGGGTCTACCTACCCCTTGGGAAATCTTGGGGTGTCATAGGGGTGGGTACCCCCTCTAGGTGCCTCCGGGTTGACGTTAATTTCGTGCTGGGGTCCTTCACAAAGTTTCATCTCAATCCGAGGTCATTTCAGACTCCCGGAGTAGTTTTTAGCATGGAATTTCTTGTCGGTTTCTAGCACGCTTGATTTTCGGTGTTTTAGAAAATTGAAGTGTTGGCTATATGTGTGCGGTATTCGATTGTCGTAGGCTTCAAGATGGTTGTGTGTATCATAAATTTTGGTAAAACATCGTCTAATTTCTATATGTATCAATTAGACGCGATTACGGAATTGATACTCGCAAGTTTGCATGTTCTGTGATGGATATTGCTTTGTTGATTATGGTTGTGTTGGATTTTTCACGATGGATATCCCGGTGTATGTATTATTAATGTAGTTCTCTATGATGTAATATATATTCATATTGTGTGGTGAGCGTCCGACATGTGAACTACCGTCATCACGTCTTGTATTATTTTTTGGGGCACATCCATGTTGCGGACGTAGTCACCGTTGTATATTCAGGTTTTTATTACATGTACTAGGATTACCCCACGGCGGAGTGCTCAAGTAGCCGGGTTCTTGAGGGCAACGGGCCACCATCTTATGGCGTTGAGACCTGGGTGCCTTACTCTAGAATTGGTGGGCTATTCGCCGCACTCGTTGGGGGTTTAGGATTGACCCGCAGAAGGGTGCCCAAGTCATCGAATTTTGGAAGTGCTGGGTGGCCCACTCATTTCGTTGATCGGGTTTGACTCGCTTCTAAGATTGGCGGGTGGCCTGCCACACTCATAGGGGTCTAGGATCCGATACTATGGGCTATCCACATGACCGGAAAATTGCATTTCATATTGGCTCCATTGAAATGTACTTTTCCCAGATTATCCACATTTCCATACTGTATTTACTTCTGCTGTGATACTTCTGTGATGTTACTTTATATCATGCGTGAGACGAATGTTGATAAATATTATATATTTAGTAGACGCTATATATGTTTTGCATCCATGCTAATCTTGTCCCCGCCCTGTCGTAACTTAAGTAACCTTACGGTGAAGACCCGGGACCCAGTGGCGAATACGGATGGCATATATGTGCGTGCCTATTTTCGTTTCTTTCTAGCATGATATGATTAATTGATGGGACTGCATTAATTCTGATTAATGCAAGAAAAACAAACCTAAATGATGTTGTTGGAACCAAATTTTGAAAACTATAGACGTTTCCTTTTGCTTTGTGTCGAGGTATTCAGTTAGGAATATCCTGCACCTCATTCGATGAGGAAAGAGCCCAGATCCCTTCACATGGAGTGACCTCTTTGGCAAAAGTTTATGTGACTATAAACTACTCAGTTTTCTACAAAACTACTCGTTTTAAAAATGCGAAGCCTAAACCACTCCTTTTCAAAACTGTTTGAGTTCCTTCAACGATATCAAGTTCTTACGTTTAAGGTTTTTCGCCAAAAACCAGTCGTAGCCCTCTGTCATTTTAGATTAGTATTGATTAGTATTCATCCTACATATATCTTGCACAGCCGAGGCATAGTGTTCCTTATCTATGTAGTGCTTTTCTGTTGCGTGGTGATGCGATTGGTTAGGACAGTCGTACGGTCATTTTTGCTCAGTCAATGACTCGTACGGATGGGTTTAATGCAATCAAGATAATTACGGATTGAACTTTACTAGGACCCTTTGATATGTTGGCTCAGTCAAGGTCACATGGGTCCTAGGGGCAAAAACCATATCGGGAGTTTCAAATATAATGGAAACTTGACAGGTATGCGCATACCTTCTGGAGTGTGGTGACTTGAGTGGCTTCTGCAAGGTTATCACGCGATGATAGTTGGATCCTGATTCCTACTGAAGAGTAGGTGTTACCCCTCGGGTGATTCTCAGATGATCTCGACTAATTCTCCTTTTAGGGTTTGAAGGAGAATTCGAGAAAATGGTGGGAGCCATCCTGATTAGATAAAGTGATTAACCAATTTAATCTAAATTAGAGTGCACGCTGAGTGTTTCTTTTCTCTCACTCTCTTTAGCAGCGACCATGACCTTAAACTAAAACTCATGAGCCAAGTTAACCGAACTTTCTTACACACTTTGGCTTTGGATTGTCATGATTCATGACAAAGTCGTATATATCCTTACCACTCCTACTTCCCCTTTGCATTTCTCCAGAACACTCCATATCACTACGAAGATCTATATTGCTTGGGTATGCCATCGTATAGTTATATACGAACTCGAAGAAACTTATTTCTGTTCGAAGATGGATTCCGATTCTGGAGAAATTGAATAGGATTATTCAGTTGTCTTTTCTCTTTACCTTCTCTCATGTTGCGATAGCTCCTAGTATTAGGAGAGTACACCTATTACGCTTATTGGATAGTTTTCTTCCAAATCTTAGGCAGATGCCGAGAGGTAGGGAAGGAAGAAAACCAATTAGCTTAAGTATGGTATACAAAAAGTAAGATATAAAGACATATAACGGAATTGGAGTGAGGGCAAGGAAATTTGTGACTGCTGTCATGAATCTGGATAGTGGAAGAGGCATTACTAGGAATACCCGGTCACCCCTCGAAACATTTTCATGTTTTATTTTTACTGTGTGGTGTTAATTGAAAATTGTTTTCCCAATTAGATTTTGACTCCAGGGTATGTATTTACCAGACTTGATTCTCACATCTGTATAGTGTTACAGATACCGAGTGGGGGTAGAATATTGAAAATTGGATGATTAGATTCTCAATATCAGAGTTTTTTTGTAATTGGTGATATTTGAGGAAATCACCTGGGTTTTGCCTAATGACAAATATTTGGTTTTGAATATCCGTTATTATGCACCAATTTCAAATTGATATATCTGTACGTTTATTTTATAAAGTGAGATATAACTTTTTGAAATTATGTTTATGACATTTACCTTTATTAGTTGATGATTAGGTAAGGTGCATTCAATAACGGTGTAATTCTTCTTAACCATAATACAGTTTTTAACCTACGACGCACATGGTTTAAGTTATTAAACTCAAACGACTTATACAAAGAATTTTATGTTGTCTGTTTTCCATTAGGAAAAAGGGTTGGTACTCGCAGTATATTCTATTTACTTATGACTTCTCTGGCTTTAGACACACATTTCGTTGAAATATAAGGTCCAAATTTTGAAAAGTTATAGGTATAAGAATAAGGTAGAGAACCATGCGTTGGAAGTATTAGAATTCTTCGAGGTGATCGAAGATTTAGATACTTATGCTAGGTATTCCGTCGTAAGTAAATTTGAGAACTTGCTTCTCTCTCAGATTACTCATCTGTGGGTGCGCTCCTTGATGAGTAATGTTGCATGACCTTCTTCTATTTAGTCGATATGCACTGAAAACAGCTGCATGTATTTTGAATCTGGTTTCAATTAAATTAGTGTCTTTGTTTCTATATTGGATATAGAATGGATTCATATCTTAACTATGTTAAGGTATATATAGTAGTCCAGCTTATGCCTAAAACCAGAATCCGTATAAACTCAAGGCACGTTTCAGTAATGGCAGTTTATGGGTTATCACGTGTTTTGACGAGGATTAACATTCTACCATTTGGAGGATCAATAGTTATATTGTTCTTGACTCGCCACCCGCTTTAGTAAAATGAGTTATTTTCAGAAAACATTAGTGGGAGTATAGTAGAACTGGAAGTGATTCCAGAACCACAAACGATTACTGAATATTTAGTAAAACCTAATAATTCAATTGGATTTGACAATCCATTTGCCACTCTGCAGATATGGTGGGTAACTTCAGCCTCTTGAGAGGTACTTCGGTCTCCTCAAAGTTGATAACAAGGAGGTTTTGATGACCCAAGTTTTCCACTACTGCCGTCCTAGATTATAAGATCTGGAAGGTGGATGACTATAACGCCGTTCTAAATTAGCTTTAGAAGTGCACGTGCATATGAATCTGCCAGAGGGTTATTGTAGTCAGTGAGAGCAGCGGAAGCGTGGTGAGCCAGCAGCTTATGTCTATTTATAGACTAAAGAAAGTATAGCGGAGATAGATCATCTATTTTTGATATGACGGTCATAGAGTTTGACTTCATCAGAATAACAGATGGACCTGGTAAGAAGGTAGTAGGGAGTGATGTCCTGGTGTTCGGACAACATGCTCTTTATAGGAAGTGATGTTCCTATACTACGATCGGTTATACTGTGGTTGTCACATGGTGTTACTCCATATAGGATCTAGAAAAAACATCATGAATTCTAGTGATTAGATCTATGGTTTTAGATCTATATTTGGAAAGTGTTCCAATTCGGGTACTTTGACACTATTCTATAATGTTTTAGAATGGACGACTTCTGGCGTGGTGGTGTACCCGCAGGTGACGGAGTTACCCTCTCTAAAGAGATGTCTTCTGGACTGATGAGGAGAGGGATTTGCATGATTGACATATCACTTGTTTAGGCAATTGAGTCAATCATAAGATGTCAAGTACCACACCAGATATTGCTTTTGAACTAGTTGCAATAAGCATATATTAATCCAATCCTAGAGAAACATTGGGAAACGGTTATGAACATAAGAGGATGTTCTTGGTATATGGTTACGGCAGCTTCCTTCAGGAGGCGGTTATCATTTTATGCTTTCAAGGGGACCTGGATGACATAGTGGCTGTCAGAGTTAATAGTTTGCCCTCTGATGAGGGGCAGTATGTTGGACAGGGGGTCCAAGCGGATACTGAGAAAGGTATGACGCAGAATAATTATTAAATTCAGTGGAAGATACAATCTAAGAAGTTTGTTGGATTTGGAGTTCATTTATGAACTTGTTCCCATTAGATATCCAGACAAATTTTAAGACAGGTATCCCTCATTTCGGAAGATAGTCTTTCTTTACGAATTTGAGATATAGAGAAATAAAGATAGAAATATTGGAGCGGATCCACTCACTGAGGCTATTTCTCGAACGCGATAGTTTCCCAAACGTGCTTTATGAAACTGATTAGTAGAGAAGTTGGGTGATCGGTAGCACAGGGGCTGTGAGTATGCGACATCGCAATAATTAGCCTTAAGTGCAAGTGGGAGATTGTTGGATATAGTACCTTCAAGTCAATTATTATAATCGCAGGCAGGCGATTGTGATGATTTTGGGAGGACCTATACGGGTAGAATAATCTTACTCAAGACGATAGTATGCTATCCGGTTTGACTTTATCATCATGTACATGCATTATGTGGTATTACAGATTAATATTACATGTTGATTGAGCCCATAGGACTCTTGCTCGACTACCAGTATTATGATGGCGATCATATACGTAGGAGCTGGGTGGTATAAGCACATCCTTAAATGTCCCTAGTCTAGTGAGTATCGAGACTGGGCATCGATACTCCGAAGTAGACTAGTGTATACTTTTTGAGACCCCGATGAGGGGCGATGGCTGGTCTCAGTAGCCATTGGTGTCAGTTAGTCAACTAAGATAGTATACAAGTAATTATTAGGTTATGCGTTACACTGGACGGACTTGCCAGGAACATGCTAGATGGTATTATACCTATTGTCAGATAGCAGTTCTCTGGTGACATAAATACAGGTTAGTCTATAGACCTGAGATCGTCATTTGTCTTGTATGAGTTCTCCCCGTGCTTTGATTACTACCCTACCATGTCTCAAAGGAGTCGTGCAAACAGGTTTTAGTTAGGTACAGTCCCAAGCCACATGGAGGCAGTGAGTGGATCGTCAGGGATTCTTCTCTCCCGGTATTGGGGGTAGATGTCGCGCTGTACACAGGTGGCCATCACCAGAAATCCTTGGCCAAGGTGGACGAAGATTACTGATTTGGATCAATAGTTTCTCAGTAGGTGAGGAGCTTCACATCGACACGAAATATAGTGTTATTAGGGTTCTGATTTTATCCACCCCTAGACCTGACATGCGATACTCTTTGTAAGTCCATATCGCGCACCCCACATGTCCACGGGGAGGCAGAATTTGCAAAAAAAACGATTTTTCAAAGCTCGCAACACGGACTTAAACTCCAGGATCGATGCTAAACCCTAGCTAACAAAATACTGTATGAAGTTTAACTACTCGGATGAAAGTTATACCTTATGAAAACAAGTCCTTCGGGTCTTTTAGTCGATGTCCTCCTCGTCATTGTAGGCTCCGAGGATTGTTACGGATCGTGGCTTCCTCGAGTCAAAGACGATCCACCCGAGAGTCTATAGTCCGAGCTCCAACCTCAACTCCGAGGTAACTAGGGCAAGTAGCTTTCTAGACTAGATGGCCTAGGTGATGTAGAGAGTAAAGATGGAATACTTTGTCTCTTGGAACCCTTAGTTTCTCAACTCATGAGGCTTCTAGGGTTTTGAAGAAGAAGAGGACTTGAGGAAAAATAGAGAGTGGAGTTGTGAACAATGAGAGAGAGCTTGGCTTCCCTCCAAGAATAGAGTGAGACTTATTCAATAATTGTGAAGATATTTCTCTCACAGATATCTTATGAGTTCACAAATATCTTATGGTGAGTTATAGCCATGAGTCACCAAGTAGCCATGTTAGGTTCAGTGTTCACATCCACCTCATTTATCCACCCAATTAGTTTTAATATCAAAAAGAAATCAAAACCCTAATAGGTGTACCCTTCTAGAAGCTTTCCCGAACAATTTACGAGAATGCCCCTCAGCCGTATATACATACCCGCATCCGCATTCCGAAGAATACGAATACAAAGAGACGAAACAAATCCATCAGTACAATACTAAGATCCGGCTTAAACCAAAACCCGCTAGTATTATCCACCCGAACATCATATGAGAGCCCTGTCGTAAAACCATACGACCTCTACATCTTTCGCCCGATGCAGAGAAACCCTCTATGTGGGACTCTAAAGACTCGATAGTGCGCTGTTAGTGGATTTAAACACAAGCCGCAAGCGGTACTAGCTGCACGTAACGGCTACCCAGATATCTGTCGATGAGAAGGCCGATGAGCAAACTCATCCGAACTCCTACTGAGCCTGTATGTGGCAATCTACATACAGTCTGGTCTGTTCGTCTAAGAGTATCGCATATTGGGCCTAGGGGGCGGTAATCGTCAAACCCCTAATAGAGCAATAAGTCATGCTGGAGTGTATCCCAAAACACCTTGAGAAACTACTGGAATACCTACCAGTAAATCTCGCTTGCACTAGCCAGGGACTTTGTGTAATGACTTTCCAAACACAGCGCGATATCAACCCCCAATACCGGGAGAGACGAATCCTATCTAACCGCCACTGCCTCTAAGTGCTTCTGACTGCACCCAACTACTACCTGTTTGCACGACTCCTTTGATCCTTGGTAGGGTAGTAATCAAAGTACAGTGGGAACACACTCGACGCGAAGTAGCAGTGTAAAGTCGATGGACTAAGCTGTACTCATCTCACCTGGAAACTGCTACCCGACGATAGGTATAATACCCACCAACAGTTCCCGATGAGTCATGTCCAGTGTACTCATAACCTAATGAGCACCTGCATACTATCTCCAGTACGATGTACTATTGGCTGTGGGACAGACCATCTCCCCTGCTGGGATGAGAAGCGTATACACTAGACTACTCCAGAGTATCGATGCCCCGTATCATAATCTTATGACTAGGGACTTGTATAAGGATGTGCTTGTAGATTACCCGGCCCCCACTAGTGTGACTGCCATCACAACGCTGGTAATCAAGCAAAGATCCTAAGAGCTCTACTAATATGTATAAGCGATATGCTAAAAAATACACATGCACATATTGAAGTAGAAACAAACCAAGTAGCATACTACCATTTTGAGCAAGACTATAAATATAACTGTGAATATCCCATGCTTCCATTAAGTAATATACAAACTAGTATGATACAATAATGGCCTCTAGGGCATACATCACTAACCTCTAAACCTCTAAACCGAGGTCTCCTCGTGTTAAAGACGATCCACCCGAGAGTATGTGGTTCAAGCTCCAACCTCTAAACCGAGGTAACTAAAGTATCTAGTTTGCTAAACTAGATAGCTTAGAAGATGTAGAGTTTTATTTGGAGTGTTTTATCTCAAGTGACCCTATGGTTCACAACTCATATGAGGGATTAGGGTCTTGAGGAAGAAGGAGAGGAAAAATGGAAAGAGAAAGAAAAGTTGCAAATGAACAAGTCTTGTGATAGTGTGAAGAATGGCTCATCTCATCTCACATGAAGCATGGATTAGTTTCCAATAGAAAATATCAACCATGCTTCAATAGTAAACCCAAACCAATAAGCAAAAGAAATGAGCCATGCTTCACCATGCTACAAATATCTCCAATTTCTACCTCGTTAATCTATTTCCAAAAATAGATAAATCCAAATAATGAGGTGTCCCCTTCTAGAAGCATCTCTTATGAAATTACAAAAATGCCCTCACCGTATATACATACCCGTATTCGTACTCCAAAAAATACGAATACAATGAGATAATAATAATCCAATAATATAATACTAGAATCCGGCTTAAACCAAAGCCTACTGGTATTATCCGTCCGAACAACATCCGTGCAGCTAGTACACGTATATGATCGGAACCCTCCTGTAAAACCACACAGCCTCTACATCATTTCGCTTGAACCAGAGAAACCCTCTGTATGGGATTCTAAAGACTCGACAGTACGCTGGCAATGGGGTTAACCACAAGCCCGTCAGTGGCACTAGCTGTACGTAATTTCTACCCAGGTATCTGTCGATAAGAAGGCCAACGAGCAAACTCATCCGAACTCCTACTGAGCCTATCTGTGATGATCTCCGTACAGTCTGGTATGTTCGTCTAAGAGTATCGCATATCGAGCCTAGGGGTGGGTAACCGTTAGACCCCTAATAGCGCAATAAGTCGTGCCGGTGTAGTGCCCAATACACCCTGAGAAACTACTGTGTACCTGCCAGTAAATCTCGCTTGCCCTGGTCAGGGACTTTGTGTAATGGCTATCCGAACACAGCGCGATATCAACTCTCAATACCGGGAGAGATGAATCCCTTCTAACCACTACTGCCTCCAAGTGCTTCGGGACTGTACCCAACCACTACCTGTTTGCATGACTCATTTGAGCCATGATAGGATAGTGATTGATCGTTCAAACAAGTGTTTTGTAAATAACCACAATCAAGACGGTGTCGCTAGTAGCTAGCCGCGATGGGTACGGGTCGTCCGCAGGGAAACGTGAACTCATTTCTTGCTTTAGAAGAGTTGATAAACGATATGGGTGGTTTGTTGTCGTTCTATTTTAAGACAGATATAAAATTTATACTAAAAAGGCTCGTAGGGTTCATAAGACTTTGTAGTTAAAGGATGAATATTTAAAAATTACTCTTTTATATTTTAATAGTTTAAAGCTACAGAGATAGCGATGAATGTGGATTAGGGTTCTTGGAGGGAATTAGGGTTTGATCACCGCCAAAAACGAGAGACGAACTGGAATAGATCGTTTTGCATGAATTTGGGGGCAGATGCTATTTGGATTTATTCGTCCATCTCTTCGAAGATACCAAGTTGATTTATGGCACCATATATCGGAGGTTTGGACGGATGTGACCGTTGTAGCAGACTTTATCAGATTCCCCCTCATTTTATAAGGGGTTTTTGATTGTGGGGACGCTCTTCCCTGCAGGCGCAAGCCCCTGTAATTAATTACGTTACCGTAATGCGATAACCACTTTCTCCTGCTCTGAAAGTTCACTTAGTGTCGTGTGTGTGTTTTTTGTTTTGGTTGCTCGTGGATTGTATACGGAGACTAGTTTATATCGTCGCTCGTCGGGCGTGGATTAGTCCAAATCCGTATATTTTTATATTCGGCTTGGTTTATTTAAGGACCGTTAATTTGGTTTGAGATTAAGATCAACTTAAATATATATGAGCATTTAGGGCTCGGTTTGTTTTAATTTAAGGACGCCGCGGTCCATTATCGCCATGTTTGGGGCAAATATTAGTTTAATGACATTTCAGTCCAACGTTCCCATTTTGGAGACGAATATTAGTTTAAGAACGTTTCGGTCCAACATTCCCGGTTTGGGGACGAATACTAGTTTAAGGACGTTTCGGTCCAACATTCCCGTTTTTGGGACGAATATTAGTTTAAGGACGTTTCGGTCAATCATTCCCGTTTTGGGGACGAATATTAGTTTAAAGACGTGTGGTCCATTATTGTCGTTTTTAGGCGAATATTAGTTTAGGGATATTTCGGTCCCTTATCCATCTTGCGCGCACGTGTATTTGTTACGTGACGAAGTGAACAATGATGATATGGAATGTGTCCAATTTAGAGCGCGATCCGATTTGAGGCCTGCACATCAATTTGGAAATGCATCAATGTAAAAGAAGTTGTTGGTCACGGGACCCGCCACCTCTCTGAAGACGTTGAAGAATTACAACGACATGTATCAGAGGTGTGAAGAGATGTACGCTTAAACCAAATTCCGTATTTGAGATGAAAAGGGTGATGGTCCTAAGAATCGTTAGTCGTGTTTGAGACTAAGATTACCTTATAAGTTGTGGGATGAATAACGTTTTGGATATCATCAATAACAAATCTTTAGTCATGTATGAGACTAAAATCAGTTTTGGAGATCATGAGTAATACGGGCTCGGTTGATTTTAAAATCAAAGTGGTTTAATCTCAGGAAATTTAGCCAATTTGGGCTGAGATTGGATTTCTAAGCTACCCTGTAGTGTTAAACACTCATATATGCAGTGCTCACGTGTATTTCACGTGGAGCACTGGAATAGTGCTGAGCACTAATTTTTTCGGGTGCTCACGTGTTTTTCACGTGATGCGCTCAGATCATGGTGCTGCCCAAACAGGGCTAGACACTTAGTCATTTTGACTGATCATGGAATGCTAAGCACTTTGTATGGCACTCACGTGGGAAGCACGTGAGTGCTGGGCATTGATTTCAGGTTTTATTTGCTCACCCCCCTTTTACCATAAGTGCTAAGAACTTTGCTGGGGCTCACATATGAAGCACGTGAGATGCCGGATTTTATGTTTCCAAGAGTGTTTCACATGTATTTCACGTGATTGCTTTGTGTTGGGATGCTTTATTTGGTGGTTGCCTAACCAACACATAAAGGTTTTCCTCTGCTCTTTGGACGCTCACGTGGGAAGCACCTGATGTGTTTTTAGTTTTTGTTCTGTTTGTTTTAATCACTCATGTGGGAAACACATGAGGCAAAAATAACAGTGCTAAGCACTAATTTAACTCACGTGTGTTTCACGTGAGACGCCAAGTTCTTCTTGTTTTCAGAAATATTAATCTCTGTTAATGACTTTTTAGTCATTGATGATCATCAAGATTTCTGTTTTGAAGATCTTGAATCATCATCATTGTTATTATTGGAGAACTAAGTTCTCATTTATTTTTATAAGAACTTAGTTCTTTATGTAAGGTCGAACCCTAATTTTGGGGGAATTAAATTTCCAAAACATATGTTCTTTTTTCTTTCTTATTTTTCTTTTTAACCTAGTTCTTTTCCTTAAGTTTTGAGTTTGAAGAAAAGAATCTCCCCGATAAGAATTAAATTCTCAACCTGTAGGAAGATTTGCCCTTGCAAATCTCAAACCAGAAGAAAAACTAAGTTCTTGTATGAAGAGTTAAACCCTTATATCTGTTATACAAGGCAAGAGGGATATTTTTAATCTCTCCTTTTTTATTTACCTAGAGTGTTTTGAAGGAGGAGAGTCCTCTTCCTTTGAGAATTAAATTATCTGTTCTCTCAAGTGCTCACTGTATTTTGCAGAAGCTTATCGGTGGTTCCTCCTTTCCTTTTTTCCTCGTCCCCCTGTTCTCCTCCTTAATTAATTTCTTTGCTCCTATTTATAGAATAAGAGAAAAATCAATTTGTTGAGAAAATCTCTCATTGAGAGATCATGATTGATTTCATGATCAATCAAAATAATCTTTTAGATCAACCGGTGAATTTTATTCACCGTTGGATTTTTAATCCAAAAGTTCTCTGTTTAACAGAGAAGATTTCTTGTTTGTTTAATAAGATTAGGAAATATTTTTCTAAGATAGAATTTTATTCTATCATATGAATATCTTGTTAGTTTAATAAGATTAGAATTTTATTCTATCATATGAATATCCTGTTAGTTTAATAAGATTATAAAGATATTTTACTAATATATAATTTAATTCTATCATATGGATATCTTGTCAGTTTAACAAGATTATGAATATATTTTCCTAATATAGAATTTAATTCTGTTATATGAATATCTTGTTAGTTTAACAAGATTAGGAAAATATTTTCCTAAAATAGAATTTTATTATATCAGATGATCTATGAGTGATTTTATAATCGCCATTGGATCTTTGATCCAAGGGTCTTCTGTTTAACACAGAAGATCTTTCTAGTTTGAGAAAGATCAGGAAAATATTTCCCACATGGAATTTAATTCTATCAGATGGTTTAATTGGTGATATTTTATCACCATTGGATTTTAAATTCAAGATTCTCTGTTAGAGAATGATCTTTCCATATTAGAAAGATCAGGGAAAATATTTCCTAAATAGAATTTAATTCTATCATTTTGATGATTTATTATCACCATTGGATTTTTGATCCAATATCTCTGCTTAACATAGAATATCCCAGATTTTAGGGAAATATTCCCCATATAGAATTTAATTCTACCCTCTTTAATTTGGGTGCTGATGCTCACGTGCTATGCACTTAGGCGCCGTTTAAGAATTTAATTCTTTTATAAATAGTCACTCACGTGCTTTGCACGCCGGCGCTCACGTGTGTTCTACATGAGGCGCCACCATAGGATTTAATCCTAACAGAGGCTGGCGCTGGTGCTCACGTGGGAAACACGTGAGGACCCAATATAGGATTTAATCTTATCTAAGGCGGTATCTACATGCTTTGCATGTGGGTGCATGCGTTTAATACGTGGGGGTTTCCCTTTATTTTTATAAGGGAATAACAAGCTATGAGCCTAAAAAATTTGGCGGGAACAAATGCCCCCAACTACTTTGCCCACGTAAGTATGTACGTGGGTGAAGTAGTGCAAAATTATGCATGGCCATAGAATTGATGGCTTAGGAGACAAGTTTAGGATCATTGTAGCCTAAGGCTTTTCTCATCTTCATGAGCCGTAAGGGTCTCATGAAGGTTTTTCTCCCTATGAGTCTTGAGGATCTCATAAGCGCATATTCTTCCTAGAAATCGTGAGGAACCCTAAGTGTTCATCGCCTTCGTGAGTCGTAAATATCTCACTCGGGTATTTTTTTCCTTATGAGTCGTGAGGACCTGTAAGTAGCTTCTTCATTTCTTTGGAATGTAACTTTGGCGAATGTGGCCCATGAATAATATACAAGAGTCGGTTTGGACCTCGATGGCTTAGGAAACATGTTTTAGATATGTTGCCTAAGGCTTTTCAATTTATGAGCCGTGAGGGTCTCATAAAGACTTTTCTCCCTACGAGTCGAGAGTATCTCGTAGTGTCTTTTCTCCTTAGAAGTTGTGAGGGCTCCTAAGTGTGTTTTCTCTTGGGAGTCGTAAAGATCTACTAAGAGAATTTTCCCCTTACGAGTCGAGAGAACTCGTAAGTGGTTTCTCCTCCTTATCAGTATGCGAATTTGGAAAATGTGGCCCGTGGATAGTAAACAAGAGTCAATTTGTACCTACTTGTAGGGTAACGATGGCTTAGAAAACAGGTTTAGATCTGTCGTCTAAGACTTTTCAACTTTATGAGCCGTGAGAGTCTCATAAAGACGTTTCTCCCTACGAGTCGAGAGGATCTCGTATGTGTATTTTCTCCTTAGGAGTTGTGAGGGCTCCTAAGTGTGTTTTCTTTTGAGAGTCGTAAGGATCTCACAAGAGAATTTTCTTCTTACGAGTCGAGAGGACTCGCAAGTGGTTTTTCCTCCTCATCGGTATGTGACTTTGGAGAATATGGCCCGTGGATAGTATACAAGAGTCAGTTTGCACCTACTTGTAGGGCCGTGATGGCTTAGGAAACAGGTTTAAATCTGTCGACTGAGGCTTTTCAACTTTATGAGCCGCGAAGGTCTCATAAAGATGTTTCTCCCTACAAGTCGAGAGGATCTCGTAGGTGTTTTTTTCTCCTTAGGAGTCGTGAGAGCTCCTAAATGTGTTTTGTCTTGAGAGTCGTAAGGATCTCACATGAGAATTTTCTCCTTACGAGTCGAGAGGACTCGCAAGTGGTTTTTCCTCCTCATCGGTATGCGACTTTGGAGAATGTGGCCCGTGGATAGTATACAAGAGTAAGTTTGGACCAACTTGTAAGGCCACAGTGCTTAGAAAACATGTTGATATCCCCGTCGTTCTGCTCTTTTGAAGATTATCGTTGGGTCGATTTGGGAAGCACTTCCTGAGCTTGATGAGGCTATGCCGCTCGAGGTACTTGATGATGCTGAAGACAAGGTGCATTCAGTATATCTGATAGGCCTGATCTCAAAGAAGCAGAGCGATGATCTTGTCGCTGTATTGCATCGCGTATTCCAATAGAAGGCGATAATATCCGCGTACCAGAGGATGGACGACATCAGCGGGGATCCCGCAGCTTGGATTCGTGAGAAAATGCATAAAAAGATGGTCAACGAATCTAGAAGCACTTTACTCAAACTTGCTTCTAAGTTCATGAATCCGTGTCCGGAATTCGGTGTCTTACCATTGTAAACATTCTGATGATTTCTTATCACCAATGTATAAATTTTTTCGAAGTATGAATGACAAAACTCCCCCTTCTCTTTATGCCAATGCTCATATGTGCCTAACGTGAAGTGTTCTTATTCATATATATAAAAACTGGTGCCAGCGCTATCATGTTATGCACGTAGGGCGCTGCTATAGGTTCTTTCCTGAACTAGTGATGGTGCTCACGAGTTAGGCACGTGAGGCGCCATTACAGGTTCTAAACCTGCAAAGAATCGGCGCTGGCGCTCACGTGTCGTGAAGCGCTGTTGAGGGGATCGTTTCATTTTCTTGCTCTGATTCCCATGAGTCAACCTTTTTCTTTTCCCTTTCCCATGCCCTTTTTATCAGGACATGGAAATAATTCCACCATGCACAACATTTTCTGTGCCTAGACTTAAATGCTTCTCTTTATAATCTGAATCTATGTTTTCCTCTTTCTTCACAAGGAGAGTGCCATTTTTAACAAACCAAGAGTTATGGCTTGCAATCGTTCGCATGCTCGTCGACAACCATGGGAAGTACCTATCTAGGGAATTATTCCCCATTTCGCTATGCGACTAGTGGATCCTATTCTCACTGATGACCGGTGTGACACGGTGATGCATGAGCTTCTGGCTCGTAGGGGTTCTCTTCTTTCTGTCGGTTTTATTTAGCTCTGGATGATCTTCTCGTCTGTGCTCACTGACATCCCTCCCCATCCAGCGGAGATGACTCTGGTGATGCTCGACGCAGCGGAGGACAATATCGAGGGCTTTTATGAGGTGTATTTGATTTCCCAGCCTCTGAAGGACCGCTCTGTTCAGTTGCTAAGTCAGATGCGGGCTCAGCGGGCCGTCGTGTCCGCCTTCGCTGATAGGCATGGCGCTAACCGATGGAGAGCGACCCCTCGCGAAGATCGCCGCTTCGACATGGTAGAGAAGGAAGAGAGGGAGTTAGAGAATTTTGTTTATTGTTTTATTAATCCCTGTATATCTGATCCCATATTTGGTGATCTTTTTTCTGTGGAATAAATAAAAAAAAATGACTGCTGAACGTTTCATCCCCAGCACATATTCATGTGGGCATCTTGTCTCTGCATGTATACTTTGTATTTTAAACTTTAGAAATTTCTGATGCATGCATCTAGACATATGTGAGTACTGGACTGTTGTGAACAAATTCTTCATTATGCTACTTCGCTCACGGTGGTATACCCGTAGGTGAAGCATCGTCATCCATGCTTAACTCAGGTCTTGATCCTTAATGAACGTAATCCCGAGCCCCGAGGCCTATGAGTTGCACCCTTTTGTTCCTTGATGTCTTAATCCATCGCTCATTAGTTTATTTACTCGTTTCGGAGTTTCTAGTTTATTCACTCGTTTCGGAGTTTCTAGTTTATGTACTCGTTTCGGAGTTTCTAGTTTATTCACTCATTTCGGAGTCTCCAGTTTATTCACATTTCAGAGTTTTTAGTTTACCTCCCTTAGGTTTACAGATAAACTTATCCTAACGTTGTATATAGATAACCCCCATTCTTTACGACAAAGGTCCGTTAGGTTTGTGGTACTAGGGTTTTAGTCCGTGGTACTGTCGTGTTAGCTGATGTATTCCTCGATATGCGGTCTTTAAGTAGTTAGACCGAACGTATCTGAGCCCAGTTGTCTCCATCTTCCCGTTGGGCATCTTTCGCTGAGTCCTGGGGATATCCCAAATCCTTTTGTAGAATTGGGCTTGCCGAACAGTTTGTTCGAGGGTTACACCTTAGCGTCTTAACAACCTTTTCAATCCCTCCGCGTAGTATTTTGGCAGACGGATTGGTTAAAGCCTGTCGAGTGCAAAATCGTCACCATGCCAGACTTCTTGCTCTACTCTAGTCTCCGTAGATTGGTAGAAGAGGATCGCCTTTTCACCTCTTCGTCTGGGAGGGACGTAGAAAGTTTGTAGTTCTTGGACGCTGTATGTATCTAGTGCATCAAGTTTCTTATAATGCCGAAGTCGAGCCATTGTGATTTGCAGACTCTAATTGGCTCCGGCGAGGGTTTGCACCGACGGACGGATGGAGAACACTGTGTTGGCCTCGTCCTCAGAATCGATACCAAAGACCAGAATAGGGATAGATGGTCCGGGCCTGCTGTTTTCTTTCTGGGGTTGCCCCGAGTCGATTATTTCTTCATCTCCCTCGTAATCGCTCCCAAAAATTGGGATGGTGGGGACGGACTTCTGTTTATCCTCCAGTTTACGACATCTTTCCGTGTCTTCGAAGTATGGAAGGCAGTACTTTGCATCTTCATATTTCCGAACCTTGTTTACAGAGAGCGGGTTTAGCTCTCCCATTACGGTGTATTTCGAGCCGTCTTTGAAATACTTCATGCACTGATGTTGTGTAGAAGGGATGACGTTGTACTCATGCAACCAGGGCCTGCCAAGCAAAGCGTTATAGCAAGTCTTGGCGTCAATGACGTGAAATTTGATGTCAGTGACGGGCAAACCGAAGAATAACGTCATTATTACGGACCCAAGCGTCCGTGATGACTGTGAGTCAAACCCGGAGATGGTAATTTTGTCTCGGGCCAGGTGCTGAACGTTCATGCAAATCTCCTTTAGCACTCTAATGTTGAGAAGGTTGACGGAGGATTAGTTATCGACAAGGATTTTCCCTATCTTGAAGTCATGGCAGTACCCGGTGACGTATAACGGGCGATTATGTTTGCACATACTGAGGAGGAGGTCTTCATCTCTGAATGTAATGTCGGCTGTGTGAACTTCTGCCAGCTCATCCTTCATCTTCTCATCTACAAGGAAAGCTTGGAATTGATCGGGATCTTGTAAAGCCTTGATCAGAGACTCTCGTGCCTCTTTGGACAAGAGTAGAGCATCCAATTTGCTCAGTTGTGAGGGTATTTTCCTCAGATGTGGCAGGACATTATAATCCATCTTGTTTTTCTTAGGCGGGTCTTTTTCTGCGAGTTCTTTGACAACTCCACCGTCGAGGGCAATTTCCTCAGGGATTTTTTCTATCCCTTTGTCTTTTTTGCTCGAACCCTTGTTTGTAGGTTCGAGATTCTTTTCAGGCAGCGTGCGGCTCCGCAGCTGAATATTCTCTTAGTTCTTCCCCACCTCTTCTTTTCCGGAGGTGGAGTCTTTGAAGAGAGGGCTGAGGGTTATTTCGTCCTCAGAATCGCTCCCGAAAGTAAGAACTTAGGGCTTTTCCCTTCCGGACTGGTATCAACCATATGACAGTTGACAGTCTTTTTTTCATACGCATCTGTCGCACTCTTTTGCTGTCAACGAACTTCGCGCTTCATCCTCTTGAAGTGTTTTTTATGGGCAACATAACCTTACCACCACTTCTTGAATGTACTGTGTTCTTAGGTAGGGTGGGTGACCCTCCAATAATATAGGCAGTATTTTGGATGTGAATCATATCCATCGATGCATATGACCCCGGGAGTGTTTCTTACAAGAGGTGGCAGCTTCATTCCTATGGACAGGGCTTTGGCGAACCACTTCTCTGTCTTGATCCTGCTCTTATTTGTCGCAGGTAAGCCTTGATTTGGTTGGAGTACTTTACGTCTCCACCTTGCCGCAGCTTTTTCATCTTGACGCTGACGCTTAGCTTTTTCGTATATGAATGTTTTGCCTTCTCGGTCAGCTTTACTTTTTCGAAATGCTTCGTTTAACAGCCTATTGATCGGGTCTTCTGGCAGTTCCAGGGATTTTAGCGTCGATTCTGCCCCCAGTCCCTCCGCGTTCTTTTCTTACGCTGAGGGAAAATAGGACAGAGATTCTTTATCTTCATCTTCGGTTTGCTCAGGTTTACTCGTTAGTTCATGGCCAACCACAACTTCAGAATTCCCGGCAAGGTTGCCAATCCCTCGGGTAGCATAGGATTCTCACACCTTAGGACCTCTTCCTAACTCAGAAGATCAAAGCTAAGACCAAGACCAGGAAGGAGATCCTTTTTCACCATTTCTTCGTCATTTAACAACGAATGGGAGACCATGTGGAAACTTGCTACACAGTCTTCGGTTTCTTCTGATGAGTCATTTTCTTCATCGTTGTCACTCTCTTTGTTCTCAAGAATATGCTTGAGGAACTCTTCGAGTGTGACCGGTGTCCGAGCCTTCTGGCTGTACTCCTCCAGTGTATCGATGTACTTTTGTAGGTTCGTGCACTTATCGTCATACTTAACAGGCTGCAAATGCTTCTTGGTCTTCTTCTTTTTCTTTGAAGAATTCGAAGGCACAACTTGGGGATTTTGTCCATGGTCAACAACTTTCGGTATGGGACGCGGTTTCTGCATCCTTTCGATAATTTCTGGTTCAAGTGGGCTTTTCCACCTGACTGCCGGATATGCCTATAGATCCTTCGGCATTCTTTTGGTTTTAGCTTAAAGAACGACTTCCCATGGAGTTTCTTCCACGAGCAAGCATGATTCCCCCGGTGCATCCACCTTTTTAGGAGTGTGCTTCTGGGGCGGGTTCACCCTCCATTTCATAGACAGCACGAACTTGCCCTGTTGATACTGGTCCTCGACCTAGTTCTTGAAGATGTAGCAATTCTCAATTGGATGGCTCACCATTCTGTGATAGGAACAGTAGTTGGGGTTGTTGATGTCGCTGGGTTGCGGTGGACGCCGTGGTTCTGGCAATGTGATGAGTTTGTTACGCATTGCCAACTCAAATAGTCTCCTCGTCTTATCGCGGGGAAACGAGTAAGCACGTTCTAGCCTTTAATCTAGGGATAGGCGTGGACGTGCATTGTTTCGGTGAACAGCCGGTTTCGGGTCACTCGGTTGTTGTTGAGTGTTGGCGACAAAGGTCTCTTTCCTTTTACCCTTGGCGTTTCAAGGGTCCTTGTTTCAGGAGGAAGGCCCGTAGCCCATCTGGTCTATTTGGGCCAGTTTATCGATCAGAGCCTGTAAGGTAGTTGGTTTGAAGAATGTCATGAACCGGGACACGGTCGTTTGAAGATCTAGGGTCCCAATGAACATGCCCACGGCAGGGGATTCTTCGATGCGCTATTCGCACTCTGACTATAGGTTCCTCCATCGGATCGCGTATTGAACCTAGGTTTCTCCCAGCTTCACCCTGTTATTGATTAATGTCGTGATCAGGGTGCGCTCGCTTGCGCTGGCGAACCGCTGTGTGAACAGCAGTTCCATCTCTGTGAATATTCTCTCGGAGTCATTTAGGAGCTCCGAGTACCATTTAAAGGCCGTCTCTGACAGGCTACCTATGAACTGGCGAAGAAACGGGTTGTCGTCGCTTCCAGTGTTACTGCACAGAGCTCTGAATTGCGCGATATGCTGGTGTGGGTTGCGTATCCCTTTGTATACATGGAATTTGAGGATTGTATATCCCGGTGGGTATTTAATTTAGTCATACCAGCCTGGATATAGTCGTCCAGTTCTGATGATTTGGCCAGCAGTTTCACTAGCTTGATGAGCTCGTATTTGCTGAGCTATATAATGATCAAGAGCAGCCTTGGAAATCGTTTCCTCCTTGGCTGCCGATAAGGTCGAAATAGGATTTGATGTTTCCCTTCTGTCATCCTTGATAATTATCGGCGGATTCTCGGCTGGGGGTTCTGGCTGGATCATCATCCCAACCATATCTTGGAATAAGAGAGCCATATGCTTTATGTTAGCAGCCTGCTCAGCAGCTTCCTTGTTCTTTCTTTCATGCACGCTTCGCAGGAACTCTGTATCGGTCTCCTGCTCCTGGCGTTGTTCGGCTGTTATGCCCGAGCTTTCTTTCTGCCCGGTAAGTGCTACCATTTTGGTCAGCATCTCCTGGAGCTTTTGTTGTTTCTCCTGAGCTTTTGTCAATGACCGAGTTTGCGACAGGTGACCTACGGAAGCACGGCTTTCTTCTTTTCCGGAAGCCATGTAAACCGTGTGTACGATCATTCCTCCAGACTTAGGGCGTTTGGATCCAGCGCTATTGGAATTTTCCGCAGGCCGTGGGATTTTCTCCAGCCTCATCCTTTTGTGTGAGGTTGAAGTTGAAGGAGCCATTATCACAGGCACCTGTGTAGAAGACGTCCCTCGCTATATGACGGAGGGATGGTCTTTCTCTTACCGAGCCTTTGATTTCTTTGGTCAACGGGAGTAACTTTGTTGATCATGGAGTCCTGGACTTTCTGCCACACCCTGTGAATTTAGGAGGAGAGCCGTTGATAGGGGCGCTCCGGCTTTGCCTGCATTTTGGTTTCTGCAGGCGGGGGAGATTTCTTTAGCACCGCCGTTGGAGAGTTCTTGTGTACCCTCCTGAGCAGCTCAAAGCTGTTCCCGGTTGGAACAACAGCGTCAATTTCCACCATTTGAGCTGGTGGGGTGAGTCCAGAGGGGGAGTTGCCCCCAGCTTTCCTCACTCGGCGCTAGTGACGACGTCGGACATGTCTTGCAGAAGGGACTGCCTCAGTTTTGAAAGCGGCTTCTTCGTGCCCCTGGCTTTGGTGAGGGGTTGTTGTTGGTGTCAGCTTATTGAAGACTGATGTCCTTGGCAGGATTTGAGGATGGCCAACCAATCATTCAAAGACCGACTTTCTGGTAAGGAAGCACCTTTGACGACTTCGCCGTAGCAGGAGTTAGGAGGGCTATCCATTTTGGGGTAGCCCCTTCAGGTGCCACGAGCCTCTTTGCGGGCCCGTTTGGGTTCTTGCTCAGCCTGTTGAAGACTGAGACGTCAGCTTTGGATGCCCGCTGAAAGGGGCCGTTGTGGTCACCAGTCGATGGAAGACCGACCTCATGGGAGCTTCTTCCTGCGGCGCTGAGGCACCGACGCCCACTGGTGGGAACATGGTCCCGAAGAACAACCCAGTAGTGGCTTGCGTTACTTGCTCTACCAGCATTGAAAAGATGGAGGCCGTGTTGGGCCCGTAGGTCACTCCTCTAGTTAGGGTGGAGCGAGAGTTGTTGTTGCAAGGGGTGCAGTTAGAAGCCATCGATTTTCTGCACAGGAGCAAGACACTAAATTTTAGTACCTTAAATCCAAGGGCAACCATAGCGAACCACGATTTCGTTTGTGAAACACGACACACGAAGTGTGTAGTGGAAAGAGGAAAAGTTCCTACCGAGCATGCCAGAATCTGTTCACCGCCGAAAACGAGAGACCGACTGGGATAGATCGTCTTGCCGGAATTTAGGGGCAGATGCTATTTGGATTTATTCGTCCATCTCTCCGAAAATACCAAGTTGATTTATGGCACCGTATATCGGAGTTTTGGTTGGATTTGACCGTTGTAGCAGACTTTATCAGATTCATCCTCATTTTATGAGAGGGTTTTGATTGTAGGGACGCTCTTCCCTGCAGGCGCAAGTCCCTGCATTTAATTATGTTACCGCATTGCGATAACCACTTTCTCCTGTTCCGAAAGTTCACTCCGTGTCATTGTTTTTGTTTGTTTTGGTTGCTCATGGATTGTATACGGAGACTAGTTTATGTCTTCGTCCATAGGTCGTGGATTAGTCCAAATCCGTATATTTTTATATTCGGGCTTAGTAAATTTAAGGATCGTTAATCTGATTTGAAATTAAAATCAACTTAAATATATATGAGCATTTGGGGCTCAATTTGTTTTAGTTTAAGGACGTCACGGTCGATTATTTCCATGTTTGGGAAAAATATTAATTTAAGGACATTTCAGTCCAACGTTTCCGTTTTGGGGATGAATATTAGTTTAAGGACATTTCAGTCCAACAATCCCGTTTTGAGGACGAATATTAGTTTAAGGACGTTTCGGTCCAACATTACCGTTTTGGGGACGAATATTAATTTAAGGACGTTTCGGTCCATCATTCCCGTTTTAGGGACGAATATTAGTTTAAGAACGTTTCGGTTCATTATCGCCGTTTTTGAGGCGAATATTAGTTTAGGGACATTTCGGTCTCTTATCCATCTTGCGCGCACGTGTATTTGTTACGTGACGAAATGAACAATAGTGATATAGAATGTGACCAATTTGGACTACGATCCGATTTGAGGTATGCGCATCAATTTGGAAGTGCATCAATGTAAAAGAAGTTGTTGGTTGTCGGGACCCGCCATCTCTCTGAAGATGTTGAAGAATTGCAACGACATGTATCAAAGGTGTGAAGAGATGTACCCTTTAACCAAATCCCGTATTTGAGCGAAAAAGGGATGATGGTCCTAAGAATCGTAAGTCGTGTTTGAGACTAAGATTACTTTAGGAGATGTGGGATGAATATCGTTTTGGATATCATCAATGACAGATCTTTAGTCATGTATGAGACTAAATTCATTTTGGGAGATCATGAGCAATATGGGCTCGGTTGATTTTAAAATCAAAGAGGTTTAACCTTGGGAAATTTAGCCGATTTGGGCTGAGATTGGGTTTCTATGCTACCCAGTAGTGTTAAACACTGATATATGCAGTGCTCACGTGTATTTCACGTGGGGCACTGGTCTAATCTTTTTTGGCGCTCATGTGTTTTTCACGTGAGACGCTCATAAATGGGTGCTGCCCAAACAGGGCTAAGCACTTAGTCATTTTGACTGATCATGGAGTGCTAAGCACTTTGCATGGCACTCACGTGGGAAGCACGTGAATGCTGAGCATTGATTTCATGTTTTATTTGCTCACCCCCTTTTTGCTATAAGTGCTAAGCACTTGGCTGGGGCTCACGTGTGAAGCACGTGAGATGCCAGATTTTGTGTTTCTAAGATTGTTTTACATGTATTTCACATGATTGCTTTGTGTTGGGCTGCTTTATTTGGTGGCTGCCTAACCAACATAGAGGGGTTTTCCTCTGCTCTTTGGATGCTCATATGGGAAGCACGTGACGTGTTTTTAGTTTTTCTTCTGTTCATTTTAAGCACTCACGTGGGAAACACATGAGGCAAAAATAACAGTGCTAAGCACAAATTTTACTCACGTGTGTTTCACGTGAGACGCCAAGTTCTTCTTGTTTTCAGAGATATTAATCGCTGTTAATGACTTTTTAGTCATTGATGATCATCAAGTTTTCTGTTTTGATGAACTTGAACATCATCATTGTTATTATTGGAGAACTAAGTTCTCTTTTATTTTTATAAGAACTAAGTTCTTTATGTAGGGTTAAACCCTAATTTTTGGGGAATTAAATTCCCTGAACATATGTTCTTTTTCTTTTTCTTTCTTTTTCATTTTAACCTGGTTCTTTTCCCTAAGTTTGAGTCTGAAGAACAGAATCTCCCCGATGAGAATTAAATTCACAACTTGTGGGGAGATATGCTCTTGCAAATCTCAAACCAGAAGAAGAACTAAGTTCTTGTATGAAGGGTTAAACTCTTATATCCGTTATACTAGGCAACAGGGATACTTTTAAACTCTCCTTTTCTATTTGCCTTGAGTGTTTTGAAGGAGGAGAGTCTTCTTTCTTTGAGAATTAAATTCTTTGTTCTCTCAAGAGCTCACTGTATTTTGCAGAAGCTTATCGGGGGTTCCTTCTTTCCTTTTTTCCTCCTCCCCTTGTTCTCCTTCTTGATTAATCTCTTTGCTCCTATTTATAGGAGAAGAGAAAAATCATTTTGTTGATAAAATCTCTCATTGAGAGATCATGATTGATTTCATGATCAATCAAAATGATCTTTTAGATCAACCAGTGGATTTTATTCACCGTTGGATTTTTAATCCTAAGGCTCTCTGTTTAACAGAGAAGATTTCTTATTTGTTTAACAAGATTAGGAAATATTTTTATAAGATAGAATTATATTCTATTATATGAATATCTTGTTAGTTTAACAAGATTAGAATTTTATTTTATCATATGAATATCTTGTTAGTTTAATAAGATTAGGAAGATATTTTCCTAATATAGAATTTAATTCTATCATATGGATATCTTGTTGGTTTAACAAGATTAGGAATATAATTTCCTAATATAGAATTTAATTCTGTTATATGAATATCGTGTTAGTTTAACAAGATTAGAAAAATATTTTCCTAAGATAGAATTTTATTCTCTCAGATGATTGATTGATAATATTTTTAGTATACTAGTTTTACCGCAATCAAGACGGTTTCCCTTGGCAGCTAGCCGGTTAAGTACGGGCCGATCCAAAGAAAGATGGGAATCTTTTTCTTAGTGTTTTAACGAGTTAAGTCCAAATTGTCCGAGTTTGTTCAAGATTAACTATGTGCAAAATATGTATGATAAAAGAGCTTGTTAGGGTTAGGATTATGTTAGTTTGAGTTAGGAGTTCGCACACTTCTTTCATTTGCCACTCTTAATATTGATATTACGGTAATCGGCAACAACGGGGATTAGCACGACTAGGAAGGAAACTTGCGAATATAAGCTAGGCTTTTCATCGCTTAGTTCCTTCCTTTTGGTCCTTGTCCGTCCGTTCTTGGCTCTTCGCCATAACCTCCGGTCAATTCAACCACAACCAGTCACATTAGGGTGTCACCGCTATCATGTAGGATAGGGTGCCGTAGGGAGCGGATTGTGGTTGTCTTGACGGAAATTCGAATCAAGATGTTGGGTAAAGAAAAGAGTGAGAGAGATTTTCTTCTCTCAAACTTTCCTTATCCTACCCTGACAAGTGAGAAACTACTCACCCATTACAAAAGAAAAAGAAAATAAAACAAACAAAGAAGATGGAAAGAAATGAGGTAGAAAATTACAACTAGCTATTTGGGACCGCACTTTGGTATGGATCACACTTAAGCATCATGGTTGTAAGAACAAAAGAGAAGAGAAGAACAAACAAACAACAACTACTTAACAAAGAGAATTACAAGAAAAAAATATAAGAACTAAATTATAAGACATGCATATGAAAAGAACTTTTTTTTATTCATCATTCACTCAAAAGCTCACTATAATGTTAATGGAGGAAAGATGGAGAAGAAAGAGAAGTTACAAACTAAACTATACTAAATCCTAACAAAAGAATAAGCATCCTCACTTGGCTTGAAACTGGGCTATTTATAGGCAGATAGATAAAACCCTAGGGCTAAATTATGTGCCCTTACACAATTACAAAACTACCCCAAAAATATCATCTGACTCCGAGTTGACTCGGGCACGGAACCGCCGCATAAATGCCATATTGGCCGCGGTTCCGTGGCTTTTTAGAAGAATATCTGTCTCATTTTTTTTGGGTATTCCATGTTGCTTTCTTGTTCTGTTTAGTACACTTGGTTTTTTAGAATCATTCCATTTTTCTCCCAGATTCTCAACAGTGGCAAAAGATGAAAAAATGTGGACTTTTTGTCTTGATTTTCTTGAGCTTCGCATTATCAACTCGATTCTTGTGCTGCCTCTCTTGTGCTTTGTGCATGAATGACCCTTGATTGACTTTTGTCTCTCGAACCGGTAGGCGGCACCTGACGGATGGTGAGCGAAAACCCGTATTTTTATCTGTTGTTGGCAGTTGTCCTGAATTTGTCGTGACTGCTCCTGATTTTCATTGTTTTGAAATGAGAACCTGTAACCTACAATTATATAGCAAACACAGATCAAAGGTACCTACCTATATGCAATGTGATTAAGAATGGATGGTATAAAAGTGCAAAATTCTGATATGAACAAATACCCCCAAACTTTACTTTTGCTCGTCCCGAGCAAAGCCATTTTATTCCCAAAAAACTCACTTTCGTAGGTATCACGGTTGCACTTAGCGTGTGCAACAATTCGTTAAACCCCTAGGTTGTCGTATAGGAGGAGTTTTGTCTCCTGAGGGTTTTCAGCGGATACTACTCACAAAATCCAGTCAAGTTGGCTGTCGACCCTAATCCTACAGTTCAGCATTTTAGCAAGAAACTCTATCATTCTAAGTTAGAAATATCCATCTCTTATTCTTCACAACTCTTATTCATTTAACTTAAGATCCTATACATTTTTCATTTTATAAAGTTCTCGGTATCTCTTGAGTTTTCCTTCTAAAGCGCAGTCTCCAATCCGGAATTTTTATCATCTCTGCGGAAGATATAAGCCATATTCTTCATTCATATCTCTCCTCCAAACTTCGATCATATACCCTTACGTGTGTGTAATATCACCCCTACACTTGGGAATTCAATTGAAGCTATATTACCCTTGCCTTAATACCTAGTACTACTTCTTTTCATTAATGATGGACGGATTCGCTCACACATCTTTCATGCGACTATTACAGCTTCCTGAGGCATTAATCAGCCGATTACTGAATGCGTGAGCTTAAAACGTAAATAGAAGTTTCCAGGTCTTGTACTTTTTTTTTTCTTTCTTTCAAGACCAGATATATTTTTCAATGATACTCTTTTGGTGGTTAGCTTTAAATACCGTTTTTTTCTTTCATACTAGACTTTAAGGCAAGAGTATTTTTGGGTATCCTCTACTATCCCAAGTTTCAAGGTGCGTGTATATGTGATTTGTAGGGTATATATTTTCTGAATTTGGACTCAGGAATCGGAACTATTTTTCAAACTTACTCTTCAAATAAATCTTTCAATACTTTTCATTTCATTTCAACTTAGCTCAAGAACTGAACTCAAAATTGCTTACCTCAAAACAAACTGCAAGGACGTATATTTACTACAGTTATACTTCAAGGAAGGTTATTTTTAGGGTTTTCAATTACTAAACATAGGATTTAGTTATTTCTAACTAGTCAACCTTCATGTCGATCTCGAGTCTAAATAGCCAAAAAAATTCCTTTTTTCTTTTTTATTTTATTTTATTTATTTATTTTATTTTTGTAGGGACAACAATGCAATGCAGAAATATAAGCATGATGCAATGCGGAATTTAAACATGCAAATAAAAGAACAAATATCTACAAAAAAACATGCAGATGCAGAATGCATGGATAGCTATTTACAATAAACCCCGCCCACAAACTTACTCACAGCAGTGCCCTCAATGCTGCCTACTACGTCTCCAAGAACCAAACGCGGTACCACTCGTGCCAGCACTGCTCGTACCAGCTCCATCAGTGTCCGCACCACAACCTCTCGATCACGCTCTCTCACCCCGTGCCAACAGGGTAGACATCCCTGCTCTAGGCTCGTAATACACTGATCAAAAGTCGTCGTTGTCCCTAACACTCTCTCTACCCCCTATTAGTATGCCGCAGCAAGCGTGCTTTCTCGGCGGGGGTTAACTCCTCATCGCTCACTGTGGAACTCGAGCTGGGCGTCTCTGCCATCACATCCTCGGCCAGCTCGGTGCGCGAACATAACCCCTAAGTTTAGTGTACGATATGGACACACCCTCAAGCAGGGGTCGAATGGGAATCCCATGATGCATAAAAGCATTGAACTTCTCTACAGAAAGGAAATAGCGACACAATTGTGTCACTAACATTGGGCACAGATAATTGGCTGCCCCTTTTTCCGAAGCCAATCGAGTGTAGAAGTATGGTGCACATGTCATAACTTGGATTTTTCATCATTAATGTATGCACAATGTGTAAGGATGGAGTGAAAAAACTGGTGTTATGCGAACTACCAAAAATGTTATTTTGTTCCCAACGGCACACGGTTAACACATTCACATACAACGTACAACCCAAAACTCCTTTTCTGGGTTCTCTAGAACAACTCTCGCCCATCAACGGCATGTAATCCTCAAATCGGAGGGATTGGTCGTGAGCGGAGATACGGGGTATCAAAGTAACTTCATGAATGAAGTTTCTATCTATAACAATTTCCTGATCACCCCAAAATAAGCGAATAAACCCATAATTTTCGAAACAACCCTCCTCCATGCTATCAAAGAAACGACCAACGAGATCCGGAAGCGCGAATGCATTCGGATGGTTATACAATCGGTAATTCCATCCACGTTTCCGTATTTCGTCACCAAAATAGCTACCATACACATTATGGGCGATTAATTGAGAGAAATCTCTTTCAAATTAGAAACTATGAGCGATGAACAGAAAACAGAAATTTTACAGTGCTGAAGAGAGGAGATAAGCAATGCAAACCTCCTCTAAAAATTTCAGAGGGAAAGGCGGCTAGAAGGCAGCGGTTCCACGGCGAAATGGCCCTTATTTCGGCGGTTCCGTGGCAGCTTGGGCGGATTGGTGCTGAAGATTTTCGTCGTGGCTAGGGCTTGGAGAAAATTTGGGGCTGAAGAATCGGGAATGAAGATTCAGATAAGAGAGGTGTTTTAAAAGCCAAAGTCAAAAGTTGGTCAAAAAAGTGATCTTTTTGCAAAAAAACCGTTTTAAAGAAAAAAATTCATATATTCTGGAATATTTACAAAAAGATCCCCATCTTTCTCTTTTTATTTTTTTATTTTTTATTTTTTATTTTTTTTACAAAAGGGAATTTCACCGGGCAAGAAATATCCCGACACACAAAACTGAGAAAAACAAAATAAATATGGATATGCACCGGACAAGAATATCCATTATATATATACAAGATGGTATATACATACCCACAAACTTATTTGAAACAGTGTTTCCACTGTTTATGGCTGGATAACCAAGGTTTGATAGTAAACGGAGGAAGATTATGCAATGTAAATCGGCTCCTGCAACATCAATAGCTCCTCCGATGGTTCTGCAGTAAGGAACGGTTTTACTTTGTGTCCATTCACTTTTAATAGTGAACCGTCCTCTGGATTCTCCAAATCCACCGTGCTTTGCGGATATACACACCACACAAGAAAAGGTCCCTTCCAGCGAAATCGAAGCTTACCGGGATGAAAATGGAGTCGGGTGCCATAAAGAAGTACATTTTGTCCAGGCGTGAAAGTTTTGCACGTAAGGTGTTTATCATGAAACACCTTCGTTCGGTTCTTTATAAAAACCGCGTTCTCGTAAGCCTCATCCTGAAGCTCGTTCAATTCGTTTAGTTGCAGCTTCTGATAGCTGCCCACATCTTCAAGGTTGAGATTCAGCTTTTTGATCGCCCAAAATATGCGATGCTCGATTTCCACAGAAAGGTGGCAAGCTTTTCCATACACAAGCCGATAGGGAGACATTCCAAGATCAGTCTTGTACGCAGTTCGAAATGCCCAAAGGGCATATGTTAGTTTCAAAGACCAATTTTTACGGTTCTTAGAAACCGTTTTCTCCAAAATCTGCTTGATCTGCCAATTTGAAACTTTGGCTTGCCCACATGTTTGGGGGTGGTAGGGAATGGATAGCTTATGATTAATTGAGTATTTCCACATCAAGGGCTCAAAAGTCCTATTGCAGAAATGCGTCCCATTGTCGCTAATGATAGCGTGAGGGTACCCGAACCGGGAAAAGATGTTTTCTTTTAGAAATCTAACGACAATCTTGTTGTCGTTCATCCGTCTTGGCACTGCCTCGACCCATTTGGAGACATAATCAACAGCTAAGAGAATGCACAGGTTCCTAAAAGAGTTGGGAAACGGGCCCATGAAATTTATTCCCCACACATCGAACATCTCAACAACCAGAATTGGTTAGAGCAGCATCTCGTTTCTCCTGGAAATCTGACCCAAATGTTGGCACCAGGAGCAAGTCTTGCGGTAATCATAGGCATCTTTGAAAAGTTGTGGCCAGTAAAAGCCACACTGTAAGACTTTCTCAGCTGTCTTTCTTGGGCCAAAATGCTTGCCACACGCTTGATCGTGGCAAAACGACAGCACACTCTTGAATTCATTATCAGGAACACACCAATGAATGATTTGGTCTGGACAGTACCTGAACAGGCAGGGTTCGTCCCAGTAAAAGTGTTTTACTTAGGATAAAAATCTAAGTCTGTCCTGACTCGACCATTCGTTTGGTATGAGTCATGTCGCCAAATAGTTCACAATATTTGCGAACCAGGGTTCACAAGATACTGTCAAGAGTTGTTCATCAGGAAAAACATCGTTAATTGGTAGAGGTAGCGTCGGGGAAGAAGGAAGTCGTGAAAGATGGTCAGCCACTATGTTTTCGCATCCTCTTTTGTCCTTAATGACAAGGTCAAACTCTTGAAGTAAGAGAATCCAACGTACTAGCCGAGATTTTGCATCCTTTTTCGCAAAAAGATGGCTCAGAACGGAATGATCGGTGTAGACAATGATTGGTGAGCCAATGAGATATGGCCTGAATTTCTCCAAAGCAAACACAACCACCAAGAACTCTTTCTCGGTTGTCGTATAGTTCATTTGTGCATCATTTAGGGTCCGGCTCACGTAGTAGATTACGTGCGGTATCTTATCGATGTGCTATCCTAAGACCGTACCGAGAGCAAAGTCAGATGCATCGCACATAATATCGAAAGGATGCGTCCAGTCGGGTGAAGAAAGAACGGGAGCAGTGGTGAGTGAGCTTCTCAGTAATTCGAAAGCAGTCAAACAGCTCGAGTCGAAGTTGAACATGGTATTCCTGGACAGAACAAGAGTTAAGGGTCTAGCAATCTTGTTAAAGTTCTTGATAAACCGTCTGTAGAAACCGGCATGGCCAAGAAAAGCTCGGATATCTCTGACGCATTTAGGAGGAGGGAGGTTAGAAATGACATCAATCTTTGCTTTGTCAACCTCGATGCCATTTCGCGAAATGATATGTCCTAAGACAATACCTTCGCGCACCATGAAGTGGCATTTCTCCCAGGTTATGGTGAGGTTTTTATCCTTATATCGGGTAAGGACGGCAACAAGATGTTGTAGGCACTCGTCAAAGGAATCGCCAAAGATGGAGAAATCATCCATGAATATCTCCAGAAATTTCTCAACCATGTCAGAGAATATTCCCATCATACATCGCTGAAAAGTAGCGGGAGCATTGCATAGCCCAAAGGGCATGCGGCGATATGCGAACGTGCCAAAAGGACAAGTGAAAGTGGTTTTGTCCTGGTCTTTTTCGGCGATAGGAATCTGGTTGTAGCCTAAGTAACCATCCAGAAAACAGTAATACTCATGTCCAGCTAATCTTTCGAGCATTTGGTCAATAAATGATAGCGGAAAGTGATCCTTCCGCGTTGCGGCGTTGAGCTTTCGATAATCAATGCAAACTCGCCACCCGTTATGGGTGCGGGTAGGGATCAACTCATTTACCTCGTTTGTGATCACCGTAATGCCCGACTTTTTAGGGACAACGTGTATAGGACTGACCCATTGCCTGTCTAAAATAGGGTAAATGATACGACTATCCAGACATTTGACGATCTCTTTTTTCACAGCCTCCTTCATGACTGGATTTAATCGCCTCTGTGGATCCCTAGCTGGTTTTGCATCATTCATCGTATGAATGTGATGTTCAACGATTAGGGGACTAATCCCCTTGATGTCTGCTATCGTCTAACCGAATGCTTGCCGATTTGATTGTAAGACCGCGAGAAGGGCTCTCTCTTGCTCTAAATCTAGAAAAGCTGAGATGATGACTGGGAGGGTCTCGTTTTCACCTAAGTAAGCATACTTGAGGTGAGACGGAAGAGGCTTGAGTTCGAACGTCGGAGGTGAAACGACTGAAGGAAAGATTGCAGAAAATGTCTCGAACTCAAAAGATTCCAACAAGGTCTCAAAGCGAGTGTATACGACCGAGTCGGATGGTTCAACTAATGCATCCAAAAATTCAAAAGATTTAAACTCAGGTGGTGACAAGCCAAGATCGTTTGAAAATGTGAAGCACTCGTAATCATTGTCAGAGTCGGAAGCAGCAGATTCAAAGAGAAACGCACTAGTGGCGTCAAGATCACTGTAATCAAATAAGCATTCTTCAAATTCATAGTCCTCTGGGGAGATCTCCTGAATGGAACAAACATCTAGTATATGAGCGTTCAGTTCGGATGGCCGATTCCCTAACCTAAAAATGTTGAGTTCAATTGTCATGTTTCCAAAAGATAGGTTCATGCAACCATTTCGACAATTGATCACTGCATTTGAGGTTGCAAGGAATGGGCGACCGAGAATCACCGAAATTTGATTCCGGGGTTTAGCTACAGGTTGTGTATCTAAAACAATGAAGTCAACGGGGAATATGAAGTCCCCGACCTTAATTAACACATCCTCTAGTTCACCCTAGGATGGTTGATAGATCGGTCAGCCATTTGAAGAGTACAATGTGTAGGTTTCAGTTCTCCTATACCGAGTTGCTCATATACTGAATAAGGAAGAAGGTTAACACTGGCACCAGGATCCAAAAGAGCGCGATTGATGTCCTTATCCCCAATGGTTATTGAAATCGTAGGACAGCCAGGGTCCTTCCATTTTTTTGGTAAATCTTGGGTAAGAGCATCACTCATGTTACTAGCCTAAAAAACTTTCTTTGGTACCTGAGATCTCCTCTTCTTAGTGCACAGGTCTTTCAATATTTTTGCGTAAGACGAGACTTGCTGAATTGCATCTAAGAGGGGATTGTTTATGTTAAGCTGTTTGAACAACTCCATAATTTTCTCCATTTGTGGATTTTGTTTATTGGATCTCAACCGGTTTGGAAATGGAATATTTTTTAATTTGGTTGAGTCCAATGCTCGTGGAGGAGATTGTGGAGATGGAACAGAACCCAAAACTGGAGTTTGAGTGGAGTGAGATGTGGATCCGTTCGGAGCAGCGGTTGAAGAAGAAGAGCCTTTTGAAGAATAGAGAATAGGTTCAGAAGAAGAAGAAGGAGAGGAAGAGACGGCCGGAGTGTCATCATCAATTCGTGCGCCAATGTTGTTATTCAGCATTCTTCCATATCTCAACGTAGTAACGGCACTCACATTATGGTTCTGTTGTTCAAGAGCAGCATGTACATTATGTGGGTGACCAGGATTTGGGAGTGGTTGAGATGGAATCTTTCCCTTCTCTCGCTCGCTCAAGGCCGCATTCAGCCGTGCAATCTGGGCTTCGATGGTCTTGATGCTTTGCCCGTGTGCAGCGGTGTGTTGCACCAGAGACTGAATGGAAGACTGGATGTCGGCGGTGGATTGAGTCGATTGCTTTACAAAAGCCTATATACTCCATTCTAGCGAGGAAACCTTATCGTTATTTAATGGAACAAAGTTGTTTTGAAGAAATGAATTGTTGCAGGGTGCAAAGTTGTTCGTCGGATTCTGAAAAGGTTGGGGTTGGAAAGGCTGCTGAAATTATTATTGAGCTTGTTGTTGAGAAGGAGGAGGCCTCTGAAAGTTGTTTTAGCGTTGGAATTGATGCTGGTTCTGATTCCAGGCAAAATTATGGTGGTTCCTCCAACCGGGATTGTATGTTTAAGAGTATGGATCATTTCTTGGTCTTTGCTGAAATGCAGCATTAACCTGATCATGTCCTTGAGAGATCCTGGTTCCTCCAACCGGAATTGTATGTGAATTTTAAGAACACTCTTCGGTCAAATGAGATGGATCCGAACAATAAACGCAAATAGTACAAGGGGAGGAACAGGGGAAGGAGAAGAAGATGGGAATTTGCTCTCAATTGCTTCCAGTTTCCACATGATTGTAGCCATCTCGGCCTTCATTGCAATTGAGATATCGAGTTGGTGAATTCCTTTCCTAAAGAGACCTGAAGAAGTTGAAGCGTTCGGTCGGGTGCTCTCCCACTGCAGCGTTTGTTCCGCCAAATCGTCAAAGAATTGCCAAGCCTCCTCATCAGATTTGGACAGGAAGTGACCCTGACAGATGGTCTCCATTAACTGTCTAGTTGCTGGATTCAGGCCCTCGTACAGAGTTTGGCAAAGTTTTCATTTCTCTATACCATGATAAGGACACTGAACAAGGAGGTCCTTGTACCGGTCAAAGCACTTCCAAAAATGTTCGATTGGAAGCTGGGTGAATTGGTTTATCTCGTTTTAGATCTGTGCGGTCTTATGATTTAGGTAGAATTTTTTTAGAAACGCTTTTACAAACTCGTCCTAACTGGTTATCGAATGAAATGCGGTGCTATACAGCCATTTTTCAGCAAGGTCGCATAGAGTGAAAGGAATAACTCATAACTGTATAGCATCATCAGACAGTTGGGTTGTCTTCATCATCGCACATACGTTCTGGAATTTATGGATGAAGATGTAGGCATCTCCGGATTCAAGCCCGTGAAATTTGGGCAACATGTTGATGATGTGGGGCTTAATTTCGAAATTATCCCCATTGGTCGGTGGAAGTGAAAGACAAGTCGGAAGTGCAGCGCGTGTTGGGTAGAAACGATCTTGGATCGCAATTCAGTGTGGCGCTTCAACAAGAGGTGGTTGCGGGTTATTCGCACCTAATGGAGGTGGAATCATTCCCGTTGTAGGTAACGTAATGTTAGGAGGAAGTCCTGACATCTCGGAAGAAGAGCTTGGTGAAAATGAAGGTGAAGAAGTATGGACAGAATCACGGTCAACGTCGAAGTTGACCGGAAAAGGTAAGGGTGAAAGAGGCGTGGAAGGAGTTTCGACTTCGGAGTCGATCGCGTAGTCGGTAGCGACTAAGGTAACACGGACTAGGCAGGCACTAGTGTCCCGAGTCCAACCGGACATATACTAAATGAGTTTAGTGTAATCAAAGCGTAGAAGGTGAGGGTAAGAAAACGCTAATGGAGAAAAGTCGATGAAAGGTAGGTGAAATGGAAATTTGGCAACAAATGGCAAGTTTTTATAAAAAAAAATTAGTTTTGCAAAATATATATACGGATTTATGGACACAACTTCAAACAATCACAGTCACAACATGCACAATCATACCTAGAGCTATGGTCTTCAAAGTCCATTAGACTGCTCCTAACTGTTCCAAAGTGGCAAATTGTGAGATAACCCTCAAATCGTCTCTTTACTGCCAATTGTGGCTAGGTAAGCACAAGTGAGGTAAGAAGGGTTCCGCTCATGAATTACCATGAGACGGCCTTTTAAAATTACCTCCTCACTTGTCTAGCCTAGGCACCACAAAGTCAAGTTTAGATAAACAACCGAATGCCCACAACCTTCCTCTGTCCTGTTGAGCACGACAAGTCTTTAGTTGGCTGGGTCTAGATATTTTTTTATTAAGATCAAGAATAATGCATATTCTTTTAGTGATTTTTGGAGTCTTAGGAAGGGTGATGAAATCCCCACCCAATCTGAATTAGTGTTATAGACCTTTAAAGTCTGTATTATTTATGCAAAGCGATAACAAACAAAATTCTAAAACACTTGCAAAAAATTTATTTGGCGGCGGCACAAAGTATCCTGCACAAAAATAGTTTTATTGGAGAAGGGAAGAGAGTTTGCGCAAAGAATACTGCAGAAAAAATAGTTCAGTGGAGTTCAGAGGGGGTAGACAGAAGAGTGGAATACTCACAAAAGCTTTTGGGTGCTGATGTGACAGGTTGACCGCGGTTTCGAGGTCAAACCCACTCAATAGCGGCGGTTCCATGGCACTTTAAATGAGTTAAAGCTTCAAATTTCTTCCACAAGTTACGGTTGATCTCCTCTTCTATTTTAGAACCTCTGAATCTTGAATTAGTCACTAAATTTGCTCCAGAATTTGTACAGTTGGCCGCGGTTTCGTCTTGATCCGCCGCGGTGTAGCCGTGAGATAGGGATCTAACTCCCCACGACTTTGGCAGTGAACTTGATCTTCTCTCGATTTTGCACAATCGCACAAAATGAATCAAAAAACAAGATGATTTTTACAGTTTTGTTTGTTTGTTATATATATATTCACAAATTAACCCGAAACAACACAAAGAAATAAACTACCGTCTCCCCGGTAACGGCGCCATTTGATTAATAATATTTTTAGTATGCTAGTTTTACCGCAATCAAGACGGTTTCTCTTGGTATCTAGCCGGTTGAATACGGATCGATCCACAGAGAGATAGGAATCTTTTTCTTAGTGTTTTAACGAGTTAAGTCCAAATTGTCCGAGTTTGTTCAAAATTAACTATGTGCTAAATATGTATGATAAAAGAGCTTGTTAGGATTAGGATTAGGTTAGTTTTAGTTAGGAGTTCTCTCATTTCTTTCATTTGCCACTCTTAATATTGATATTATGGTAATCAGCAACAACGGGGATTAGCACCACTAGAAAGGAAACTTGCGAGTATAAGTTAGGCTTTCCAACGCTTAGTTCCTTTCTTTTGGTCCTTGTTCGTCCGTTCTTGGCTCTTAGCTATAAGCTCCGGTCAATTCAACCACAATCGGTCTCACTAGGGTGTCACCGCTATCATGTAGGATAGGATGTCGTAGGGAGCGGATTGTAGTTGCCTTGACGGGAGTTCGAATCAAAATGTTGGACGAAGAAAAGAGTGAGAGAGATTTTCTTCTCTTAAACTTTCCTTATCCTACCTTTACAAATGAGAAACTACTCACCCATTATAAAAGAAAAATAAAATAAAACAAACAAAGAAGATGGAAAGAAATGAGGTAGAAAATTACAACTAGCTATTTGGGAACGCACTTTGGTAAGGATCACACTTAAGCATCATGATTGTAAGGATAAAAGAAAAGAGAAGAAGAACAAATAAACAACAACTACTTAACAAAGAGAATTACAAGCAAAAAATATAAGAACTAAATTATAAGACATGCATATGAAAAGAACTTTTCTTTATTCATCATTCACTCAAAACTCAATACAATGTTAATGGAGGAAAGATGGAGAAGGAAGAGAAGTTACAAACTAAACTATACTAAATCCTAACAAAAGAATAAGCATCCTCAGTTGGCTTGAAACTGGGCTATTTATAGGCAGATAGATAAAACCCTACGGCCAAATTATGAGCCCTTACAGAATTACAAAACTACCCCAAAAATATCGTCTGACTCCGAGTTGACTCGGGCGCGGAATCGCCGCATAAATGCCACATTGGTCGCGGTTCCATGGCTCTTTAGAAGAATTTATGTCTCGTTTTTTCTCGGGTATTCCATGTTGCTTTCTTGCTCTGTTTAGTACACTTGGTTTTTCAGAATCATTCCATTTTTCTCCCAGATTCTCAACAGTCCAAAAAGATGAAAGAATGTGGACTTTTTGCCTTGATTTTCTTGAACTCCGCGTTATCAACTCGATTCTTGTGCTGGCCCTCTTGTGCTTTGTGCATGAATGACCCTTGATTGACTTTTGTCTCTCGAACTGATAGGTGGCACCTGACGGATGATGAGCGGAAAACCGCATTTTTATCTGTTGTTGGCAGTTGTCCTGAATTTATCGTAACTGCTCCTGATTTTCATTGTTTTGAACTGAGAACCTGTAACCTGCAATTATGTAGCAAATACGGATCAAAGGTACCTACCTATATACAATGCGATCAAGAATAGTTGGTATAAAAGTGCAAAATTCTGAAATGAATAATGATCTATGAGTGATTTTATAATCGCCGTTAGATCTTTGATCTAAGGTTTCTCTGTTTAACAGAGAAGATTTTTCTAGTTTGAGAAAGATCAGGGAAATATTTTCACATAGAAATTAATTCTATCAGATGGTTTAATTGGTGATATTTTATCACCATTGGATTTTAAATCCAAGATTCTCTGTTAGAGAAAGATACATCCCTATTAGAAAGATCAGGAAAAATATTTCCTAAATAGAATTTAATTCTATCATTTTGATGATTTATTATCACCATTGAATTTTTGATCCAACACCTCTGTTTAATATAGAATATCCTAGATTTTAAGGAAATATTCCCCATGTAGAATTTAATTCTACCCCCTTTAATTTGGGCGCTGACGCTCACGTGCTATGCACGTAAGCGCTGCCTAAGAATTTAATTCTTTTATAAATAGTCACTCACGTGTATTCCACGTGAGGCGCCACTATAGGATTTAATCCTAACAGAGGCTGGCGTTGGCACTCACGTGGGAAACACGTGAGGACCCAATATAGGATTTAATCCTATCTAAGATGGTATCTACATGCTTTGCATGTAGGTGTACGTATTTAATACATGGGGGTTTCCCTTTATTTTTATAAGGGAACAACAAACTCTGAGCCAAAAAAAATTGGCGGGAATAGGGTTTCCCACTACCGACCCTTATCCGTACATTGATCTCTATTCATGTCAAGCCCTTAGCAAAATAAGTGTTTAACCAATCTCAAATCATGGTCATGACTATCAATAAATTGATAGCGCGCCCGATTAGGAGGTTAACATTTATTTTGTTAAAATTTATAAACATTAAAATGTTAAAAAGAAGTTAAAAGATTTTTCATTCATTATTCTACCATATCCTACAAACCCTAGCAAGTAGGAAATTACTCGCTCATGGTTAGTGGTGATTTAGAAGAAAGGTTGAAGATGAATGAAACTATAATAAAAATGCAGAAAAGTAATTCGTAAAATTAATACGGAAAAGTAATGCGTAAGTAAATGCGGAAAAATTAAATGCAAAAAGAATTAAAACAAAAAAAACTACCTTTATTAATCAACTATTGCATTACAATTCTCTTCTTAGAAAATAGATTACAAAAACCCTAGTTGCTCTAGATTTCTCTTTCTATGGAAGTAGATGAATAGATGATTATGTGATCACTTGGATCTTTTTTAATGCACAGCTCTCGGTCCTTTATATAGTCCCTGAAACCAGAAACCCTAGATGTCATATGTGCGTAGATACAATTAAGATCATGATCCCAAAATCCCATATCCAACGGCCCTGATTTGACCGCGGAATCGCCGCGTAAAGCCAAGTATGGCAGCGGTTCCGCCGCATCCTAGTGGAATTGGATCTCGAGATTTTTTCTGGCTTTTTGTGTTGATATTTGGAGATCCTTTTGATATATAGATTCTGAAAATATTGCTCTGAGTCTCTGTCGTTGCTAGATTTCTCGATTTACTTCTAAAATTTGGCAGATTCGGTTCCGATATCCCGATTTGACTTGGATCTCTTACTTAGATTCCAGACCTGAGCTAATATCTGCACAATATCTCAAATCAAAGTGTTAATAGTATTTTATATTTTTGAGATATTATTCCAACCATTTATATGATATTAAATCTTAAGAATATTGATTAGGAATATTTGATATGATATGCATATTTTAATTACTAATATTTCATTTAAATATTATATGCATATATTTTCCCTAATTATATTAATTATAAGTGTAATACATATGATAATAATCATTTTACAAATAAACTCACATATGTTCTTTATTTACAATTTACACATTTTAGCAGTTAATAATAGTAGGGAAAATGTTCATACAAATGTGCAATATTTTAGACTAATCAGGTAGCAATCTAAGTACAGTGGGAACATATTCGAGACGAATAGTGATGTCAAGTCAACGGACTAACCTGTACTCATATCATCCGGGAACTGCTAACTGACGATAGGAATAATACCAACCAGCAGTTCCCCTGCGAGTCCGTCCAGTGTTACTCATAACCCAATAAGCACATGTATACTATTTCTGGTATCGAATGCCATTGGCTGCGGGATAGGCCATCTCCCGAACTGGGATGAAAAGCGTATACACCAGTCTACTCTGGAGTATCGATGTCCTGTCTCGATAATCCTACGACTAGGGACAAGTATAAGGATGTGCTTATAGACTATCCAGCCCCCACTAGTGTGACTGCCATTATAATGCTGGTAGTCAAGAAAAGATCCTAAGGGCTCTATCAATATGTATTAGCGATACGTTAAAAGAAACACATACACATGTTAAGATAGAATCAAACCAGATAACATACTATCATGTTAAGCAAGACTGTTATTATATCCGTGTATATCCCAAGCTTCCAAAATGTAATATGCAATCCAGTACTATACTATAATGGCCTCTAAGGCATATATCACTAACATGAATGGTATATGACGTAAATAGAAACCAAGTAAAAGTAAATAGATAAAGTTGTATTTGAGAGTATCTAAACATTTTCACTTACAGGTATAAGATGGCCACTCTAACGTGGTTATTTGTAGTTTGATAAAGAAAGTATTCATGTATATGAGAGGAGTCTATCATACCCCATGGACTATGGTAACATGTAGTACAAGGCCCCGACATAACTCACGGGACAATGTCATATGAATTCATGTAGGTGTCTTTTAAAGTGACCTCACGTGCCACGATATACGTTCCGTACCAATCTACCCCTTTATCCCCGCATATGGTATTGTATAGATTAAAATTATAGGTCTTGGCTGAATCCATGGATATAAAATGAACAAATTCATGTTCAAGATGTAATCATGTGTTCAAGTATTCATATCAAGTTCATGTCAACTTATAACCATAGTTCGGTCAAGTCGAGTTAAGTATACAAGTTTGAGGTTAATATTTGAATTCAAGTGTTCAGGTTCATGATCAAGTATTCAAGTTCGTGTTTGATTTTGGATTCTGGTTTGAGTTTGGATTCAGGTTGAAGTCAGAAACTTGTGAACGGATTTAGCTCTTGAAAATCTTAGGTTCGGGAGTAATCGGCAACTGCTGCACATGGACGGCAGGATTTGTGATTTTTTCTAAGACAATTACCATTGATAACTCCGTTAAGTTGTCTAGCCTGAATAGGCAAGCACTCACTTTCTCCAGCTCCCCGAGGCTCAAAAGAAATGATACCGTTTAAGCCTATATTAATCTATAGTCCTTAAAATATTGTTTGCATATCTCGAAGGGGTTTTATGAAAAAATACTTTAATATAGTTTAAAAATAAATCTCGAGGGTGATTTATAATATTTAGGGTTTTCATGAACATGTATTTTAATTTAAAATGGTATTTTGGTGATGAAACTTGGCCTTTTTAAAAGTTTGTGGTATTTTATCGAAAACTAGCTCTTTTGGTTACTTGATGGTATTTTATTAAAATTCTAATCTTCCATTTTTAAAAATATAATTTCATAATATGTTTTTATTGAAAATACGGATTCATAGTTTTTATATAATTTTTTCCAAAATTTAGTTTTGTTTAGAAAAGTCGTATTTCTTAAAAAACCGTATTTTTATTTATTTTCGAAACCGAATACTCCGTAAGGAGTTATGCATCTCGCTCTACTGTCCTAAGGATGTGCGATAATCCACACCATCAATTAGCGGGTCCCCTAACGAGGGTTGTAGAGGCGTAATTTCCAAGAATTTAAAATATCGATTTAAAAGAAACCTGTTTTGAAAGGTGTGGTATTTTAATGTAAAACCTATTCTTTAAATTAGCCATATATTTAGAACATTGTAATATGCAACCATAGTGTGCGTGTGGGGTTGGTCGTTACCCCGTGAAGTTTTCCTAAAGGTATTTTTTAACAATTATTGAAATGCGGGTTATACTAAAGTTCATGGTATTTTAATAAAAAGTTTGTTATATGATTGTTTTACATGAAAATTTTGGTTAAACTCAAAACTAAATGATTGTAAAAGAAGTTACAAGTAGTGTGAGAAAGTTAGTTTGACCTATTTTTCTTTAAATATAGGAGTACAAAGGTTTAAATCACACATATCGGAGTTAACTCCACTTTACCAATATGTTTTAGAAGATATTTTGAGACGAAAAGAAGAAGAGATAAGAGACTTATGGCTTTATAATTTCGAGAAAGGAGTAAGGAAAAGAGAGGGGGCTCTGTGGCATCGCGAAAGTTCCGAAAACGTCTTCGATCTTCGATGCAAGGAGATTGGTTACTAACTCCACTTGCACTTAAGAACTTTTGGGATGATTTTGATAGAAATTTTCAGAATAGAGGGGAGCTAGGGCATGGGGTGGTATTTATAGTGAGGAATTAGGGTTTAAGAATTAAAAATGTGGATTGAAAGAATTTAAATGGTGTTAAATGGTGAATTGAAGAGTCTCTATTTGATTACAGGCAAATCAAACAGTGCAGGAGAGTTGAGGGGAGTCGAAGGGACAAGTGTGCAAAGCACGGGGTGATTTGGAGAACCTTAGACCGCCGGTGCCAGCCATTTGGGGAGTTTGGGCGGTCGGATTTGATTGGGTTGTCTCGAGATTCATGCCACGTGGTTTTGTCAGGGTTTACTCCTATTTGCACATGTTTGGTTTCTCTGAAACTTTTCGTTTCTCCGTGAATTGCACATCCAACTCTTGGGCTTCCGAAAAATTAAAAAGAAAAATCTAAAAGAAATAATTGGGTCTGATGGGATTCGAACACATAGGCTATGTCACAGCAGTGTAGAGGTTTTACCAGCGAGCTAAAAGTTGTTTCTTATTTTTATTAAACAAAATCTAATTTATATCTCTTACTAATACCGTTTACTGTGAAATAACAAGAAATTTCTGTACAGAAATTTCAGAGTCGTTACATTCTACCCTCCCTATAAAATTTTTTCCTCGAAATTTACATAAAGGACTAATCATCGAATAGATGACGGTATCGTGCACGCATATCTTCTTCTCGCTCCCATGTCGATTCTCCTGGCGAGTCTTTTCTCTACATCACTCGGACCAAGTTCACCTCCTTGTTCCGTAATGTCTTCACCTTTTGGTCCAGGATCCTAACGGGTTGTTGCTCGCAGGTTAGGTCAGTCTGTACCGTGAGCTCTAAGTGATCAAGTATATGACTGGGGTCGCTCACATATCGTCGTATCTAGGATATGTGGAAGATGTTGTGCACTCCTTCTAATGAGGGTGGTAGTACCAAATGGTATGCCACTTCTCCAACTCTTTCGAGTATGTCGAACGGTCCTATGTATCTTGGACTTAGTTTATCCTTTTTGCCAAAACGTATCACTCTTCTGTTTGGAGAGATCTTCAGGAACACGTGGTCTCCAGGTTGAAACTCCATATGTCGACGCTTTGCATAGGCCCAATGTTTCTGTCGGTTTTGGGCTATTCGTATCCTTTCCCTGATCGTGCGAACCACGTCCACAGTTCCCATGATCATCTCTAGTCCAAGGAGTTCACGATCTTCAACGTCGTCCCAACTCAATGGGGAACGACACTTCCGTCCGTAGAGTGCTGCGAAAGGTGTCATCCTAATACTTTCCCGGTAGCTATTGTTGTATGAAAACTCCACTAGGTGTAGGTGTTCTTCCCACGAACCTCCGAAGTCTAACAGACAAGCTCTCAACATATCTTCTAATATCTGAATTGTAAGTCCACGTTACCCGTCCCGGTTCTTACGGGGATGCGGAAACGATAAAAAACGATTTTTATGGCAAGGTAACATGGAATAGAAAATAGGATCTTTGCTAAACAAAAACCTAGCAAACTAACTAGAAGTTTAACTACTATGTTAGAGGGTTATACCTAGGTCTTGACTCCTTCTCTTCTTGTTCCTTGGAGTGGTTGGATCGGCTCCATCTCATGGTCCCCTTGTTGTCGAAGAAGGATCCACCCGAAAGCCTCTACCTTGAGCTCCTACCTCAACCAAGAGGAAACTAAAGTGCTTGGCTTGCTAGACCTTGTACTCTAGAGTGAGTAGAGAAGAGTTTTGTGGGTTTTATCTCAATGGCTCATGTTTTTCAACACATGAGACATGAGAGCCTTGAAAGAGAGGAAGAGGGTGAGCTTTGGATGAGAGAGAATGAGAATGATAGAATGAGCTTGACTTTTTACAACCATACTCACAAAAGAAAGAATAATCATGATAATAATAATAATTAAGAATTATGATGGTTAGTTTCAATGACCATTATCATTTCATGCATTTAATGCATTTTGTAAAGAACAACAAGTAAACAAAAGTCATAGCAATGAAATGATGATGGTCAACAAGTCCACAATGGTCAACCGGTCAACAAAGTCAACAAGTCAACAAAAGTCAAATGTTCAACTCAACCATGGCACAATAATACTTAATTAATATTATTAATCATATTTCTTATTCTCATTAGGGTTTTGAAAAAGTCAACGGTCAACAACCCCAATGAGAATCCTCTGCCTCTGCCTCTGCCAACTGTGCAAACACACCCGCACCCGTGTTCTGAGGAACACGAATACAATGAGATAAAACCAATCCCAAAACATATACTAGGATCTGGCTTAAACCAAATACTGCTAGTAATTACTGCCCGGACACCAACCGTGCATAAGTGCGCGGATGTGAACGAACCCTGTCGCAAAACCATGCGACCTCTACTCTGTTTTTCCCAAAGGCGAATAGCTCTCTGTGTGGGACTCTAAAGACTCGACGCTACGCTGGCAGTGGGTTTAACCATAGGCTACAAGCAGTACTAGCTGTACGTAACGGTCCCCAAGTAGATGCCGATAAGAAGACTGATGAGGTGAACCCATCCGAACTCCTACTGAGCCTGAATGTGACAATCTCCATACAGTCCGGTCTGTTCGTCTGAGAGTATCGCATGTCGAGCCTAGGGGGGCGGTAAACGTCAGTCCCCTAATAGCGGTACAAGTCGTGTCGGAGTGTAGCCCAGAACACCCTGAGATAACACTAGAAACGCTACCAGTATATCTCGCTAGCCCTGGCCAGGGACTTTGTGTAATGGCTCTCCTAGACACAGCGCGATATCGACCCCCAATATTGGGAGAGACGAATCCTGTCTAACCGTCACTGCCTCCAAGTGCTTCGGGACTGCACCCAACTACTACCTGTTTGCACGACTCATTTGAGCCGTGATAGGGTAGTAATCTAAGAACAATGGGAACACACTCGAGGCGAAGTGACAGTGTCAAGTCTACGGACTATGATGTACTCATGTCACCTTGGAACTGATAACTGACGATAGGTATACTACCAAACCAATAGTTCCCAGTGATTCATGTCCAGTGTACTCGTAACCTAACGAGCACCTGCATACTATCTCCAGTACGACGTACTGATAGCTGTGGGACAGACCATCTCCCCTCCTGGGATGAGAAGCGTATACACTAGTCTACTCTGGAGTATCGATGCCATGTATCAATAATCCTACGCCTAGGGACCTGTATAAGGATGTGCTTGTAGATTACCCAGCCCCACTAGTGTGACTGCCATCACAACGTTGGTAATCAAGCAAAGATCCTAAGGGCTCCACTAATGTGTATATGCGATATGCTAAAAGAAACACATGCACACATTAAAGTAGAAAAAAACAAAGTAGCATACTACTATTTCGAGTAAGATTGTCTATACAACTGTGAATATCTCAAGCTTCCATTAAGTAATATACAAACTAGTATGATACAGTAATGGCCTCTAGGGCATATACACTAACAATCTCCCACTTGCACTAAGGCCATGTACTGGCGTATCGAAGACCTATCATCTCGATCAGCCGCTCGAACTGAGTCTGGGGTAAGGCCTTCATGAATGGATCTGCAGTGTTATTTTCTGTAGCAACCCTCCGAACCTCGATCTCCCGGCGATCCACGATCTCCCTGATCAGGTGATACCGCCTTAAGATGTGTCTGGACTTCTGATGGGACCTGGGTTCCTTCGCTAAAGCTATAGCCCTGTTGTTGTCACAATACAGAGGTATTGGAGCAACAATGGACGGAACCACCTGAAGTTCTGTCAAGAACTTCCTCATCCAGACGGCTTCTTTTGCGGCATCAGATGCAGCGATATATTCCGCTTCCATCGTTGAGTCATCAACGGTTTCCTGTTTGGAACTCTTCCAACACACCGCCCCTCCATTGAGGGTAAAGACATAACCCTACATGGATTTGGAGTCATCCTTGTCACTCTGGAAGCTGGAGTCAGCAAAAGCCTCTATCTGGAGGTCTTTTCCGCCGTAAACCAAAAACATGTCCTTAGTCCTTCTCAGGTACTTCAGAATGTTCTTTACCGCTATCCAGTGCTTCTCCCCAGGGTTTGACTGATACCGGCTTACCACACTCGGTGCATAAGCTACATCTGGTCTGGTACACAACATCGCATACATTATAGAGCCTACCGCAGAAGCGTAGGGTATAATAGACATGCGATCCCTTTCCAAATCAGTCTTGGGAGACATCTCTTTGGAGAGGGTGATCCCGTGACAAGCTGGTAGATTACCGCGCTTGAAATCTTCCATTTTGAACCTCTTCAGTATGGTGTCGATGTATCTGGACTGTGAAAGTCCTAATATCCTCTTGGACCTATCACGATTGATCTGGATCCCCAGAATGTAAGAGGCATCACCCAGGTTTTTCATGGAGAACCTTTGTGACAATAACCCTATGACAGATTGTAGCATAGGAATGTCATTTCCTATCAAGAGAATGTCATCCACGTATAAAACGAGGAATACGACAGTTCGTGCTACAATTTTACTATAGATGCATGGTTCATCTAGATTTTTGATAAAGCCAAATTCTTTGAACGTCTCATCAAAACAGATGTTCCAACTCCGCGATGCCTACTTTAGTCTATAAATGGACTTAAGCAACTTGTACACCTTTCCGCTGCTCCCACTCTGAATGAAACCCTCTGGCTGGTCCATATAGACACACTCCTCTAAATTTCCATTTAGAAAAGCGGTCTTTACATCCATCTGCCAAATCTCATAATCGTGGAAGGCAGCAATGGCAAGAAGGATCCGAAAGGATTTGAGCATAGCCACTGGAGAAAAGGTTTCGTCATAGTCCAAACCAGGTCTTTGACGGAAACCCTTTGCAACAAGTCTAGCCTTATAGGTCTCAACCTGTCCATCTACACCAATCTTCCTTTTGAAGATCCATTTGCAGCCTATGGGTTTTACCCCTTCTGGAGCAACGTCCAAAGTCCATACTTTGTTGGTGTACATGGACTCCATTTCGGTCCGCATTGCATCCAGCCATTTTACCGAGCCAGCGCTCTGAATGGCCTGTTGGAAGCTAGTCGGCTCATCATTATCAATGATGCAATCCTCTCTATCCCCGTGTATGAGAAAACCGTAGTATCTCTCGGACGGATGAGACTGCCTACTACTTCTGCGGAGCGGTGCAGGAATGTCGTGTTCTTTCGAACCTTCTGGTTCTACTAAGCTTTTAGTGATAGCTTGTGGTTCTGGAATTTCTTCAAGTTCTATTTCGCTCCCACTTATCTGATTTTCCAAAAATTCAGTTTCTAAGAAGCAGGCATGACGAGAAATAAAAACCTTTTGTTCCTCTACGCAATAGAAGAAATCCCTTGGAGTTCTTTAGATATCCCACAAACTTACACTGTACTGAGCGTGCCTCGAGTTTGTCCGCATGCTACTTTTTGACAAAAGCTGGACATCCCCATGTCTTAATGTGCTTAAGATAGGGTTTCTTCCCACTCCACATCTGATATGGTGTGGTAGGCACTGTCTTAGTAGGAACTCGGTTCAAAAGATATGCAGCTGATTCTAGTGCATATCCCCAGAATGATCGTGGTAACTCAGCATTACTCATCATGGAACGTACCATATCCAATAGGGTTCGGTTCCTTCTCTCCGATACACCATTATGTTGTGGGGTGTATAGAGGAGTAAGTTGAGAGAGAATTCCATTCTCTTTTAGGTAACCCAGGAACTCGGCACTCAAGTATTTACCACCTCGATCAGATCTTAGTGTCTTGATACTTTTGCCTGTTTGTTTTTCTACTTCACTCTTGTATTCCTGGAATTTTTCAAAGGCTTCAGATTTATGTTTCATTAAGAAGACATATCCGTACCTTGAAAAATCATCCGTAAAAGTAATGAAGCAAGAATAACCACTTCGCGCATGTGTAGACATTGGACCGCATACATCGCCATGTACGAGTCCCAAGAGCTCGCTCGCTCTTACTCCATGTCCAGTAAACAGAGTCTTTGTCATCTTTCCTTTGAGACAGAATTGACAAGTTGCATATGATTGATATTCGAACGGATCCAAATATCCTTCTTTATTTAACTTCGTCAACCTTCTCTCATTGATGTGACCCAGTCTACAATGCCATAAGAAAGCATGATTTATTTCTGGAGACTTTCTTTTGTGTGTATTCTGGACATTGAAAATATGTGGTTGGTTCAATACGTATATACCATTGCTTAATGTACCCGACCCAATCAGAACATGATTAAGGTGAATGTTTACAACATTGCTTACAAATGCAAAATCATAACCTTCTTTAGACATTAAAAATACAGATATGATATTACAAGTCGCACTGGGTACAAAATAACAATCACGCAAAACCAAAACGTGTCCATCTGACAATCCCAAGTGATAGTCCCCCACGGACTCAGCATCCATGCCAGCTCCGTTTGCAATTCTGAGGGTCATATCACCTGCCTTCAAAACCCTACGCTTTCTCCGTGCCTGCAAAGAATTACAGATATGAGATCCTGATCCGGTATCCAATACCCAGGAAGTAGAGTTTACTGATAGACAGTTTTCAATAACATACACACCTGAAGCCGAAACCACAACTTGCTTCGGGTCCTGGTTTCTGGCCTTTCAAGCCCTGCAATCTTTCTTCCAGTGTCCTTTCTTGTGACAATAAAAGCATTCTTCTTTCCCCACAAGCTGTCCCGCTACCTTTGCCATTTTTGCCTTTTTCTTGGCTTCCACTTTACTAACACCGCCCCTTGGTTTGGTGGGAGCTTTCTTCTTCTTTCCTATGGCTTTCGCCCTGGACCTAGAAGAAGAAGGTCCTCCAACAGACAAAGCGGGTGTTTCCCTTACTTTCTTCAGGGTGCCTTCTGCACTCCTCAATATGTTAAGGAGTTCTGGAAGTTCAACTTCCTTTCCTTGCATGTTGAAGTTCGGGATAAACTGGGCGTAAGTGGAAGGAAGGGACTGGAGAATCAAGTCAGTATAGAGCTCATTCTGTAACGTGGTCCCAAGGTCCGCGAGCTCTTCAATGTAGCCAATCATCTGAAGTACGTGTTCCGCCACAGATGATCCGACGGCCAATCTCGCCGAAAATAACTTTTTCGAGACTTCGTATCTGGTGATACGGGATTGCTCTCCATACAGATCTTTTGTATGAAGAAATATGGATTCTAGGTCCATATCCTCGTGCCTCCTCTGATGTTCATTGTCCATAGAGGCAAGCACGATGCACTTGGCCCTCGCGCAATCAATCTCCCAGGTCTTACGGATTTTCTTATCCGCGACGCTGGATTGAGGTCCTGGGACAGGGGGAGCTTTGGTGGTAAGAAGATACCCCAACTTGTCATAAGTGATTGCCATTTTGACATTCCTGAGCCAATATTTGTAGTTTGGCCCTGTAAATGTATTTTTTTCTAGTAGTAGCTTAAGTCCGGTCATGATGTTTGGTCGCTGCAATTAGGAGAGAGAGAAGAAACACTTTAGCATGATGCTTTTGCAAGTTTAGAGTGGTTTTTAGTTTGTCTAAACAGGATGGCTCCCACTGTTTCTCGAATCCTTCCTCAAACCAAAAAAGAAGAATTAGTCGGGGTCAATCTCACCATACAATACTTGCTTAACCGTTCAGTCAGGCCAGTGTTGGTACTTCGAGGGAGGTTTTACGACGCTTTCGCGAAGTTCCTTAATTAAATAACCTCTTTTCCCTGTGGGCGTTGTTAGTTATATGTATACCCTAGAGGCCATTACTGTATATTGGATGTATATTGTAGTGGATGCTGGGATATATATAGGTATGACTTTCTTGCTCGACATGATAGTACGCTATCTGGTTGCTCTTTATCTTAACATGTATACTTTTTGTCTCTCTGTTACATGTTGATAAAGCCCTTAGGATGTGTACTCGACTTCCAGGACAATGATGTAGATCATACTAGTGAGGCCTGGGTAGTCCATGAGTACATCCTTCAATGTTCCTAGTCGTGGGAATATCGAGACGGGGCATCGATATTCCAGAGTAGACAAGCGTATATCTTCTCGACCCATGTGATGGGCGATGGATGATCCCATATCCATTGGTGTTTGACATCAAAGATGGTATACGGGTGCTCAGTGGAGACTGGGTACACTGAACGGACTCGCCGAGAACTCCCAGATGGTATTATACCTCACGTCAGATGGCACTTCTCTGGTGACACTGGTACAGTTTAGTCTGTTGACCCGATATCGTCATAGAGTCTTGTGTGTCTCCCACTGTGCTTTGATTTCCACCCTACCACGGCTCTACTGAGTCGTGCAAACAGGTGGTTTTGGGGTACAGTCCCGATTCACATGGAGGCAATGAGCGATAGGAGGGGATTCGTCACTCCCGGTATTGGGGGTTGATGTTGCGCTATGCTCGACTGGCCATAACAGGAAATCCCTGGCCAGGGTTGCAGTGATATACTGGTAAGAGTTATCAGTAGTTTCACGATTGTTATGGACCTTCCATCGGCATGACTTATCGAGCTACTGGGGTCTGACGTTTACCACCCCTAAGGGAGATATGCGACATATCAGACGAACAGACCGGACTGTACGGTAAGTGTTACTGGTTGGATTCACAGGAGTGTAAGCGAGCTTGCTCGTCGATCTTCTGATCGCTCAATACCCGGGTGGCAGTTACGTTTAGCAGACCGCTTGCGGCTTGTGGGTGTTTAATATGATCATCACCTACTGCTGGCGTATTGACGAGTCTTTATAGTCCTACACAGAGGTTTCCTGGCTCAAGCGAAACGAAATAGGAGAGCATATGAGATATGTGCGGGACCGAGAATAATGCGTGTATGTGATACCGTATTCTATTCTCGCGATGAATGTATCGATTGATTGTATGCGATATAACCTAGTTATCGAATCGAAGATTGATTCGATAAGTCGATACATTGAATATTAGTCGGTCATATGCGATATGACCGGATCGTTAAATCAAGTGTTGATTTAATGATTTAATGCATAATTATATATTTGATATATTACCTTGCATTAACTAGTATTGGTTCACTTAAGATGGATTTTCTCACTTGATGTGCACATTGTATATATGATATAGTTTTGTGCACTATTTTGTATCATGTTTGATGATACATGCAAACTTGGGTATGTGTTTACTTTAAACCATAGTTAAGTGAATGGTTAGGGTTTTGTAATCTTTACTTATTCATTTATTTCTTTTATCCATTTATTTTGGCAAGAATAAAATGGTGGCTAAATTTGTTCTTTTCTTGAAGCTTCAAAGCATCTTTGAAAGTCTACCATTTTGTCTTTTGCCTAAACCTAACCATTCACCTAACCCTAGTTTATTCTCTACACTTAACCAAGGTTGCATTATGATAACTTCAGTTGATTTATCATTTGTTTTATTTATTCTTATCATATTCTTTTCTTCTTCTTCTTCTTCTTCTTCTTCAAGATGAAGAAAACCTTGCATCCTTTAATAGTGCCTTAAGAAAAAGAGTGAGAAATCCAATTCTAAAGTGAACCCACTTCCTATTTCTTCATCCTCTACCACTTGCCATGTAGTATAGGGTGTTTTCTTCATAAGTTTCATGACTTGGTGAAGTTGGAGCTTGATCTTGAGTTGCCTCAACGTAGATCATCTTCGGCGTCGAAGTCGACGACCTAGCCCGCCCTTTTCTCCGATGAAGCCGACGCTAGAGTCCGGGATCCGATGATCGCAGCGAGGGGACATCATCACGGAGCTAAGGATGTGGAGGACCGGATCTACAAAGGTTGTAGTTGTTTCCTGATTTAAAGTCAGGAAAGCTTCTCGGAAAAGCTTCAGAGGAGAGTCACGTGCTCACACGTGACCAGCGGTCACGTGTTGGCACGTGACACCTAAAAAGCATCATCAAGTCGAGTTCAGTCTCCTGACTACGCTGAAGAAAATGGGCTTCAGAAAGAGTCACATGCTCCCACGTGACCAGGGTCACGTGGCGACACGTGACATTTAAATGCAAGCGTCGAAGACACACAAGTTCTCTGATCAAGTCAAGAAAAAGGATTCAGAAGAGGTCACGTGCTTCCACGTGACCAGGGTCACGTATTTTCACGTGACGTTCAAGACAGTAGACTCGTTCTCCAGACGAACCAAGGAAAGAGAGTTCAAACAAGGGTCACGTGCTCACACGTGACCAAGAGTCACGTGGTGGCACGTGACGCTTAAGCAACAATCAGAAGAAAGGAAAAGGCTCATTCCGAAGGGGGTCACGTGCTCACACATGACCATGGGTCACGTGGTCACACGTGACCGGCTTTCAAAGCCCTTTTTGTCAACAGAATTAAATTCTGAGAGAAATGCAAATCTTTCCAAAGGAACGCAACTATACGCATCCAATCAAATTAAAGATTCAGAGGTCATTTATTTATGGAAAATCTCGGGTTTGGAAAGATTTCCCCCTTAAATCTAACCAAAATAACAAGGGAGAATCTCTGGATTTGAAATCCAACGGTGAATAAAATTCACCTAATAATCCAAAGGTCCAAAACGAATGAAGGATGCAAATCAAATCTCTCAATGAAGATTCGTCACAAAACTAACTGATTCAGCTGCCTCTCCTATAAATAGGAGCCAAGAGACACAAAAATATAGATATGCGCAGAGAAAGAAAAAAGGAGAAAAGCTTTGATACTTGGAAAAGACTTGGATCTTCGGCAAAAACCCTAGGTAAGAAAGGGAAGGCTTTCGGAAAGAAAGAGAATTTAATTCTCAGCAGAGTTTAACTCTAATATATAAAACAGAAGAACACATCTCTTCTCTCTTTGATAGAGGATCTGCAAAGTGCACATCTCCCCTTAAGGTTGAGAATTTAATTCTCAATGGGTCGAGATCCTGCCATGCAGATCCAAAACATAGAGAAGGAATGCAAGCATGAGAATTTAATTCTCGCAGAACTGTAGGAATTCAATTCCTTAAAATAAAATTAGGGCTCGACCCTATATCATGGGAGTTTAATTCCTTCAAAATAAAAGAAGCAGGGTTTAACCCTAATTAAGAACATAGTTCTGATTGAAACAGCAGGAATTTAATTTCCTTAATCATATTTCTTTAAAACGGGAAGTTTAGTTCCTTAAGAGCCTTCATTAGGGTTTAACCCTATTCAGTTCTTCACATATATGAGGAATTTAATTCCTACAGAAAATTCAGAGTTCAACTCTATTTCAGAATATAAATCTTAAAAAAAAAAAAAGGAAGTAGGAATTTAATTCCTTTGAAAATTAAAGCCAGAGGAATTTAACGCCTGAAAAGAAGATCAACAGATTCTCTAAAAATGGAGGTAGGGTCACGTGCCACCACGTGACCCTCTCAAAACCCCTACAGAAAGCCCCTTTGAGGCAGCACCCCACGTGACCCACGTGACCTTGGCAGAAACTCTAATACACAGGCATTTGAATGCCCATCACGTGATGGCACGTGATGCTTTGAAGGAAATGATAATTTCAGCGGAACAAAAGAAGGGAGGGCGGCCTCACGTGCTGCCACGTGACCCTTCTTGCCTTAGTGTTTAACACTAAAATTAAAACTCTCAAGCCCAGTGTTAAAACACTGTTGGGCCTTAGTGTTTAACACTAATTTAAAAAAAGCCTTATTTGCAGTGTTCAACACTGATCTGCTTTAGTGTTTAACACTGATTTGAAAAAGCCTTACTGCTGGTGTTTAACACCAATTATCTCTTAGTGTTGAACACTAACTCAACAACCCTATTCCCAGTGTTCAACACTGATTGTTCGGAAGTGTTTAACACTAGGCTTTGGCCCAATTGGCTAAAGGGATAGAGGCAAACATTCTCCCTCAATGGACCAACAAAGAGTCAATATTCCAGACCTGACTGGACTTAGCCCAAGCTGGCCATAAGTCCTCAATTTGTGATTAACTGGGCCGGTAGGCTCATAACATAATTGATCAGTCTTGACCCAAATTGGGCCAAGGACTATTTAATCCATCCCGGTTCTAGGGTACATCTCTTCACTCCTTTGATACTTGGCATTGTAATCCCTCAATGTCTTCAAAGAGGTGACGGGTCCCGAAGACCATTCATGATATGGACTGTGGGGTCCTTAAACCCATGCATAATACAAAATTCCTGGTTACGTGGAACGTGGATAACGTCACTCTTTGACCCCGCGGAAAACGTCCAGAGCGGATCCTGGTCCTCGCAGAGCATGGCAGTGAACCCGTGTGAAGCATCCAGAGCGGAGCCTGGTCCTCGCCTAGCACGGCAGTGAACCCGTGTGAAGCATCCAGAGCACATACCGGACTGTGGAGTCCTTAAACCCATGGACTATGACGTCCTTAACCTTGACCGAGATGTCTTAAAACTACCAACGGACCGCAATGTCCTTAAACTACCCATTGACCGAGATGTCTTAAAACTACCAACGGACCGCAATGTCCTTAAACTACCCATTGACCGAGATGCCTTAAAACTACCAACGGACCGCAACGTCCTTAAACTACCCATTGACCGAGATGTCTTAAAACTACCCGTGGACCGCGATGTCCTTAAACTAGAACAATAGAGCCCCTATATGCTCTTTTGTCAGATCTAAACGGTCCCGTTTAAGTTGATCTTAGCCTCAAAGATAGCTAACGCGTCCTTAAACCTTCAAGCAGATTGGACTATGAATCCCCCTAATTAACTCTGGCTCGAGGGTACATCTCTGAACTCCTCTGACATCCGTCGTTGAAATCCTTCAACGTCGTCAGAGAGGTGACGGGTCCCGACGGCCACATAGACGATGGACCGCTACGTCCCTAAACTGGAACATTAGAGTCCAAACACTCTTTTGTAGGATCTAAACGATCCCGTTAAGTTGATCTTAGTCACAAAGTTAGACTAACGTATCCTTAACAAACGTTTGAGTTGATCTTAGCCTCAAGTATGGCTGACGTATCCTCAAATCAAACCCCCAAACCCAAATTTAAGATAATGCGGATTTGGACTAGTCCATGCCCTACGGGCGACGACATAACTCAGCCCCCGTAAACGATCCACGGGCAATAAAACATAAAACAAAAACACACGGCATGAAGTGACCATCTGGAGAAGGAGAAAGTTGTTACCGCGATGCGGTAGCGTAATTAACTGCAGGGGCTTGCGCCTGCAGGGAAGAGCGTCCCCACAATCAAAAACCCCTCAAACGAGGGGGAATCTGACGAAGTCTGCTACATCGGACGCATCCGTCTAGACCTCCGATACATGGTGCCATGGATCAAATTGGCATCTTCGGAGAGGTGGACGGATAGCACCAATTAGCATCTGCCCCGAATTTCAGGCGAGACGGCCCGACGTCCCGCGTGTCCGTTCGGAGGGGAACAGATTCTGGCACGCCCGGTGGGACCTTTTCCTCTTTCCACTCCACACTTCGTGTGTCGTGATTCGCGAACCAATCGCGGTTCGCTAATAATTGCCCTTGGGTTTCAAGATACTAAGAATTGGCGCCTTGCCTATTGCAGAAAACAAGGGATCGATGGCTGCTACTTCCGCGAAATCCTCCAACTGCTCAAGCTGCAATTGCGACCAACGCTTTGCCTCGCCGGGAGGTATAGCCTATGGACCCCAAGCTGCTTCGTTGTTCACAATGCCGGCGGACCAGGTGACTCAGGCCACTACCGGATTGTTCTTTGGGACTATGATCCCCTCATCAAGCTTCGTGGCGCCAGTGCTGACAAAGGAAGCCCTCAAGAAGTCGGTCTTTGATCGTCTCACCCCTGCCACGACTCCTCTCACCGAGTCGTCCGATGTCAGCGTCTCAGTCTTTTCTAGATTGGGCCAGAAATCCTGCAAATTCGTCGCAGAGAAGGCTGCTCCTAAGAAAACGGCCGCTCATGCCTCCGAAATCGCCAAGGCAGCTTCCCCGGCCAAAAAGTCGGTCTTTACCAGATTAACGGCTTCAGCTCCCGCTCCCGTTGCACAAAGGACATCGGCCTTTGACAGGCTAACACCAACAACGACCCCCCACCCACACAGGGGGCAAGACGAAACCATTTTTATATCTGACTCTACGCCATCTGCTCGACGTGCTCGGCGTCGTCATTGGCGCCGAATAAGGAAAGCCGGGGGCAACTCCCCCTCCGGATTGACTCCACCAGCCCCGGTGGCAGAAGTTAATGCTGCTGTTCCAACTGGGAACAGCTTCGAAATGCTAAATAAGGTGCGAAGGAACTCCTTTACTGCAGTGCTGAAGAGGTCTCCTCCCTCCTCAGAAAAGGTTGTGGAAATAGAATCAGAACAGCCCCGATCTCCTCAACGGCTGTCTTCCAAAATCTATAAGGTTTGGCGACAGGCCCGAGACTCAATCATCGATCCAAACTTCTCCCGCCAGCATAAGAAGCTGAAAATCCAACCGAAGGCTGGTCACCAGGCGAAACCCCAAAAGGCTGTCTGGACGCCCACCTCGATGGCCCCCTCAACCTCCATGGCTCATAAAAGGAGGGAGCCAGAGAAGATCCCTCAACATGCAACGACGGCCAAAAGCAATGAGCCCAGACACCCTAAGTCTGGGGGCACGGTGGTGCACACTGTTTACATGGTCTCTGGAAAGGAGGAGAGCCGCACCTCTACGGGCCACCGACCGCTGACCCGATCCGTGACGAGAGCCCAAGAACAACAACAAAAGTTGCAGGAAATGATGAGTGCTATGGCTGCACTTACCGGGCCAAAAGAAAGCCCGGAAACATCCTCAGACGCACGCCGAGAGGAGGAAACCGACGCTGAGTTCCTTTGCCGGACATAGGAGAAAAAGGACAAAGAAGCTGCTGAACAAGCGGCTAATATACAGCGCATGGGCCTTCTCTTCTAAGATATGATAGGAATGATGATCCAACAGGACCCACCCATTGAAGATCCCCCAATCGTTCTGGAAGATGACCGAGGAGAAACGTCAAATCCACCACCAGCCCTCTCAACGGCCAAGGAAGAGACGATCTCTAAGGCTGACTTAGCCGACTACATAGCCCAGCAAATCCGGGTCCATCATGCGACTGAGGCAGCTGGTCAAGTCGTGAAAACAGGGCGGCCGTATCCAAGCTGGTACGATCAAATCAAGTACCCGCAAGGCTATACGATACCGAAATTCCATGTGTATAAGGGGACCGGCAATCCTCATCAACACGTCGCCCAGTTCCGGGCCCTCTGCGGTAACACCGGCGGTGACGATAAACTGTTACTCCGTCAGTTCGTTGGCAGCTTATCAGAAACAGCGTTCGAATGGTATTCAGAACTCCCGAACGATTCCATCAAAACGTTCGCTGAAATGGAGCTGTTGTTCACTCAACGATTTGCAAGTGCCAGCGAACGCACCCCAATAACTGCACTTATTAACGCCAGGGTAAAACAGGGCGAAACCTGGGTCCAGTACGCCATACGCTGGCGGAATTTGTGGTCGAGATGCGAACAACGCATTGAGGAAGCACCCGCAGTGGGTATGTTCGTGGGAACCTTAGACCCCCACGCAACCATCTCCCAGTTTATGATGTTTTTTAAGCCAACCACCTTCCAGGCTTTAATCGACAAGTTGGCTCAGATGGACCAGATGGGTCATAGGCCACCTCCCCCGAAGTCGGAACCTCGGAATGATAAGGGTAAAGGAAGAGCAACCTTTGTCGCGAATGCCCAACAACAACCTGACGCCCCGAAATCGGCAGATCAACTGGAAGAAAGACGCCGGTATTATAATGAAAAGATGAAGCGTCCCTACTCGTTCCCACGAGACAAGACGAGACGGTTATTTGAGCTGGCAATACGCAACAGACTTATTAACCTCCCGAATCCAAGGCGACCGCCACAACCCACCGAGGTGAATAACCCCAACTATTGCCCTTACCATCAGACGGTAAGCCATCCGATTGAAGATTGCTTCGTCTTCAAAGGATGGATCGAAGATCAATACCTCCAGGGGAAGTTTGTACTGTCCGAAAAGTGGAAGGTGAACCCGCCACAACCACATACTCCTAAAAAGGCAGACACACCGGGGGCAACCTGCTCCTTTATCGAAGAAATTCCATGGGAGGTCGTGCTATCAACGAAGACCAAAAGGATGCTGAGAGACCTTCATGCGTGCCCTGCAATTGAATGGAAGGACCCTCTTGAACCTCGAATTATCGAAGGAGCAGTGAAGCCCCGCGCAACTACGAAGACTGCTGATAAAGATCCAAATACTCACGCCCAGCCGTCAAAAGCTTCGAAGAAAAAGAAGAAGAAATCCAAGAAGCCCGCGAGGCTTGGAGATGAGCGCACGAAATTGCAGAAGCAAATCTACGCGCTGGAAGAATATAATCAGAAGGCGCGAACCCCTGTCACACTCTGAGAATTCCTCGATCACATCTTTCAAGACGGAGAGAGCTCATCGGATGAGTCCGAAGAGTACATGGCAAGCTGTAACGTAATCTCCCACTCGCTTACCGATGACGAGACAGCTCCTGACACTAAGAAGCCGGAGGCAGAGCCCGAACCAAAGCGTGCGACGCTGACAACTGATATGATCAATGCCTTCCTAGACGAGATTCGTCTAAAAAGTAAAGCAGACCAGGAGCGTGAGATGGCAGCATCGGGAGGAACCAAATGCGGGCAACTAAACGAAGGAGTTGAACTACCCCTGCCAGAGTGAAAGGCATCCGAGATGGACAGGAAGATATTCAAGACGAGGAAAAGGTTCGTCAAAGCCATGTCAGTGGGAATGAGGCTACCACCCTCGGAAGGAAACACACACAATGGGTCGGAGAAGCACCCCGATTACTGCGCATACCATCGGAAAGTCTCACACCCCACAGAGGAGTGCGACGTCTTTAAGATATGGTGGCAAGGATATGTTGCTCGTCGGCAACATTTCAAACGCATGAAACGCAAGAGCCGTCGGGAGCAAAGAAGCGCCGTTGACGGGCCCAACAGAATTACTGGCAACTGTTATATGGCTCATGCCGAGGGGTCGCAAGTTCTCACCTTTGGGAGCGACTCTGACGAAGAAGTGACTCTGGGCCCTCTCTTTGAAGAATCCGCGCTAAGGAAAGATGAGGAATCAGAAGCCTGCGGAAACACTCAGCTGCGCAGTCGCACGATCCCGGAAAAGAATCTCGGGCCTACGAACAGAAAAGATAAGGGAAAGGAAAAGGTCACTGAAGATATCACTTTGGACGACCAAGTCGCGAAAGAACTGGCTGCCAAAGACCCTCCTTGGAGGAGTAAAGTGGACTATAACATCCTCGCGCATCTAAGGAAGCTACCTTCTCAGCTTAGCATTCTCGACGCCCTCCTATTATCAAAAGAAGCACGGGACTCACTAATTAAGGCACTACAAGAACCTGAACAATTCCAAGCCTTTCTCGCCACTGAAAAGATGAAGGACGAACTGGAAGAAGTGCATACGGCCGACGTCGCTTTCGGTGATGAAGACCTCCTTCTCGGGACGTGCGACCATAACCGTCCCCTATATGTCTCTGGGTACTGCCATGACATCAAGATAGGCAAGATCCTGGTGGATAACGGATCCTCCGTTAATCTCCTTAATGTTCGGGTGTTGAAGGAAATCTGCATGAGTGTGCAGCATCTCGCTCGGGACAAAATTACTATCTCCGGTTTCGATTCACAATCGTCACGGACTCTTGGATCTGTGATACTAACGTTACGCTTCAGGCTTCTCGTCACAGACATCAAATTCCATGTCATTGACGCCAAGACCTGTTACAATGCCTTGCTCGGCCGCCCTTGGTTACACGAGTACAACATCGTCCCTTCTACACAATATCAGTGTATGAAGTACTTTAAAGATGGTTTCGAGTATACTGTAACGGGTGAGCTGAACCCATTTTCCGTGAACGAAGTCCGCAAATACGAGGATGCGAAATACTTTTTGCCAGACTTTGAAGATACAGAAAGGTGTCACGACTCGGAGAACAAGGCCGCCGCCACCATCCCTGTTTTCGGAAGCGATACCGAAGAAGAAGAAGAGATAGTTTATACGGGGCCATCTCAACGCAACAACCGAAGGACGCCCACCCCCATACTGGTCTTCGGAAGTGATTCGGAAGATGAGGTCAATGCCATATTCTCCAATCGGCTTTCAATACAAGCACCTCCTGGCGACGACCATGACTTGCAAATCACCATGGTACCGCGAAAACACTACAAGGACCTCGACACGCTTCAAGCTCACAGTGTGCAAGAGCTGCAAATGTTTTGCGTCCCCCCCAGGCGAAAGGGTGAGAAGATGATCCTATTCTATCGATCCTCAGAGTCGAAAGTAGAGAAAGAGATCTGGCATGGCGCAGATGCTGCATGCGACAGACTCCAACCCATCCGTCTGCCCAGATACTATACAGATGGATTAAAGAAGCTATTGAAGCGCCAACGAGTACCCTTAAAACAAACTGTTCGACAGGCTCGGTTCTACAACAAGATTTGGGATATCCCTGGAACCCAACGCAAATTGCCTAACGGGAAAATGGAGACACTCGGGCTTGGATACGCGAGAACCGGAAAACGAGAGCGGGCCCACAGCAGCTACGCTATATATACCTTTGATGAAGAAGAGGACGCCCCGTCAGGAGATGCCGATCCCTCATCAAAACCAGACCCTGCGATTGAAGCGCCAAGTCCGTCGTTTGAAGAACGAATGAGCAAGCCTATCAGGAAAGTGGGTCAGAAAGCTCGGGAAGACCACAGCCGCGAAATGGCCATCTACGACACGGCCAGGACGCAACGTCTATTTCAACAGGCTGCGAAAGGCAAGAATGCTCATCCTTGTCAACCCATCATGCGAAAGGCCCGATGCGGAGACGGAAATAAGTCGAGAAGCGGAAAAAAGAGCCGACAACAACGACGCAGGATTAGAGGGTTACGCGACCGGGTACTGCACAGCTCGGATTCGTCCTTCATAGAAAAGATGAGTCGAGCGTACTCCTTCCCCCGAGACAAGACGGAAAGGTTACTCAAGCTCGCCCTAAAACATCAGATGATCACGCTTCCAGAGTCTAGACACCCTAAACAAGCTAATAAGGCCTCTCGCTCGGGCTATTGCTCTTATCACCAAGCCATAGGACATCCTACCGAAGACTGCTTCACCTTCAAGAACTGGGTCGAGGACCAGTACCGAAGGGGCAGATTCGCTTTATCCAACAGCTGGAGGGTAACACCGCCCCGAAAGCACGAACCCAAAGCCGCAAGAGCAAAACCGGATCCACCTCAGTCCTGGGAGCGGATTCGTACCTGTTATACGATTACGATATTAAAAGAAGAGCCCGAGAACATAGACAACCCTCCCCGGTGCTTCGAAAACAGCGATGATGAGGTTATCTCAGAATTCCCGCCTGCTCCGAAAGAACTGGAAGACGGTATACATACTACTGCAGATAACCTCAGGAAGATTGAGTTGGGATCGGCAGAAGACCCGCGACCAACATTTGTCAGCGATCTACTCTCTGAAGAAAGGGTGGCTGCGTTAAAGAAAGTGCTTCTACGGCATAAAGACTGCTTCGCGTGGAACTACTCCGAGATGCCAGGTTTAGATCCGGAGGTCGCCGTGCATAAATTAGCAATATCCCCAGATATCAAGCCAGTCAAGCAGGCGCCAAGAAGGATGCGACTCGAGCTTGAAATGAGCATCAACGCCGAAGTCAAGAAGCTGATCGATTCTGGATTTATCCAAGAAGTCCAATATCCCGACTGGATCGCCAATATCGTCCCGGTAATGAAGAAGAATGGGACGGTACGTATATGCGTGGATTTCAGGGATCTCAAAAAAGCCTGTCCAAAGGATGATTTCCCGGTGCCGGTGACCGAGCTAATGATAGATAACACGTCCACTCACGAGATCTTCTCCTTTATGGACGGTTCTTCAGGATACAATCAGATAAAAATGCATCCCGAAGACCAGAAGCACACCGCTTTCCGGACCCCTTTGGGTGTATTTTGCTACAGGGTTATGCCCTTTGGTCTAAAAAACGCTGGCGCTACCTATCAAAGGGCCATGACAAAGATCTTCGACGACCTCATACATGACATCGTCGAGTGCTATATCGATGACCTCGTAGTAAAAAGCATGTCATACGATGATCATTTAAAGCATCTGGAGACTGTATTTCAACGCCTTCGGCAATATAATTTGAAGATGAATCCCCTCAAATGCGCGTTTGGAGTCTCCTCGGGAAAATTCCTGGGATTCGTCATCCGACACCGAGGTATTGAGATAGATCCGTCAAAGATTAAAGCGATCATGGAAATGCCTCCGCCAAGAACCCTCAAACAGTTGCGGTCTCTCCAAGGGAAGCTCGCATACATCAGGCGATTCATAGCCAACCTTTCTGGAAAGTGCCGTCCTTACAGTCACCTGATGAAGAAGGGAACCCCATTCATCTGGGATCAAAAATGCCAAGGGGCACTAGGCGAGATCAAGCAGTACCTGCAGAACCTGCCGGTATTGGCCGCACCGGTCAAGGGAAAACCCCTCATTCTTTATACAACCGCCCTCGAAGGTTCCTTGGGCGCACTATGGGCGCAAGAGAACGATCAGGGGAAAGAGAGAGCACTTTACTACTTAAGTCGAGTCCTACTCGGGGCAGAAAGCAATTACTCCCCCATTGAAAAACATTGCTTGGCATTGATCTTCGCGATAACAAAGCTCAGGCACTATGCGTTGGCGCATGAAGTCCGTCTTATTTCAAAGGTGGATCCCCTTAAATACTTGATGTCGAAAGCCATATTGACGGGACGACTCGTTAAATGGGCCCTGCTCTTGATGGAGTTCTCGATAACATATCAACCTCTCAAGGCAGTGAAAGGCCAGGCCATTGCCGATTTCCTCGCTGAGCACCCGATACCGGCCGATTCTCCCTTGAATTGTGATTTGCCGGACGAGCATGCATTTGATGCGATTAGCGGTGGAAACACCCGATGGGAACTCTATTTCGATGGAGCGTCCTCCGTAAAGAAGCAAAAGCAAGGTATCCCAATGATCAAGTCAGGGATAGGCCTCATCTTTGCGACTCCACAAGGAGGGATAATGCGCTTCGCCTTCTCCCTAACAGAGCCGAGGACAAACAATGAAGCTGAATATGAAGCCTTGATAGCAGGCCTCGAGCTTGCCATTGACATGGGAATTGAAGACCTCCTCATATACGGGGATTCTCAGCTGGTCGTTAGTCAAGTAAATGGTGACTACCAAACGTGCAAACCGGAGCTGGTGAAGTACGGCGAAAAGGTGCAACAACTGTTGACCCAGATCCCCTCCTATACTTTGGAAAATATACCGCGCGCGGAAAACAGCAAAGCGGACGCGTTGGCCAAACTCGCTAAAGAACTGGCTGACGAGAACCTCGATGACGTCAGAATCGTGGTGCAAAGCCGTCGAGTGCTCACCCCCGCAGAAATACCTCCGGAACTATATAAAGAGGGAGCAACTGAGCAGACAACCCTACAAATAAAAGACCAAGAGAAGGCCGAGGACTGGAGGGAAGTCTTCATAGACTACTTTAAGTCCCGCCGCATACCCAAAGAAGCGTCCGCGAAACATCAGCTCATGAAACGAGCTCTATCTTTCGCTTTCGTCAACGATACTCTATACAAGAGATCGCTTGATTCTCTATGGCTGAGATGCTTGGGACCTGACGAAGCAGAAAAAGTCGTTCAGGAAGTCCACGACGGGCTTTGCGGCTCTCATCAAGCAGGCCCAAAGATGAAGTTAAAAATCAAACGGATGGGTTATTACTGGCCCACGATGATCCAGGACTGCCTCGAATACGCGAGGCAATGCCACTCGTGCCAGATTCATGGAGACTTCATCCACCAACACCCAAATCCACTACACCCAACGGTGGCCAGCTGGCCATTCGAAATGTGGGGAACTGACATAGTCGGCCCCATTGAGCCGGCATCATCTCGGGGACATCGTTTTATCCTGGCAACTACTGATTACTTCTCTAAATGGGCAGAAGCAATACCATTGAGGGAAGTGAAGACGGAGAATATCCTCCATTTCTTCAAAACGCACGTCATCTATCGGTTTGGAACCCCACGACGGATTATCTCCGATAACGGGCCAGCCTACAGAAGCCATAAGATTAGCCGCTTCGCGCAGCAGCACAATATAGACTGGAGGTATTCTTCAGTTTACAACCCACGAGCCAACGGTCTGGCCGAGGCCTTCAATAAGACCCTGACAAAGATCATAAAAAAGACCGTTTCCCGGGATAAGAAAGACTGGCACGAGAGGCTGCAAGAAGCCCTTTGGGCTTATCGAACTACATTCAAGACGGCCACAAACACAACGCCATACGCGTTGGTATTTGGGACGGAAGCAGTACTCCCCCTCGAGATAGAGTTACCCTCTCTACGAGTGGCAGTCCACCACGAACTGACCGACGAAGAAAATGCTCACCTTCGACTTGAGGAGCTTGATGCCCTCGACGGAACCCGACTCATAGCGCAACAACATCTAGAAGCCTACAAAGCAAAGATGACGCGCTCGTACGAAAGATTGACCAGGCCAAGGGCATTCCGCCAAGGCGAACTCGTGCTGGTAGTCAAAAGACTTATGATCCCCAATCGTGCCAAGCGGGGAAAGTTCGAGCCAAACTATGAAGGCCCGTACATCATAGACCAGGTTTACCAGGGTGGAGCCTATCTACTCGTGGACATGCACGGTGAAAGGCCTTTCAGGCCAATAAATGGCCGCTTCTTGAAGAAATACTATGCTTAGTGAGCCACAGCCTGGGTCAACGGTAGATGACGACGACTATGTCCGCTCGCTATCTTCCTAGGCTCAGACTTTACAAGCAGTAGCTGACCCTCCCATAACGACGGACCGAAACGTCCTTAAACTAACAACGGACCGAAACGTCCTTAAACTAACAACGGACCGAAACGTCCTTAAACTAACAACGGACCGAAACGTCCTTAAACTATCAACGGACCGAAACGTCCTTAAACTCCGAAACGTCCTTAAACTATCAACGGACCGAAATGTCCTTAAACTAACGACGGACCGAAACGTCCTTAAACTAACGACGGACCGAAACGTCCCTAAACTACTACCGCAGCATCCTTAGGTTGACGAGATAAAAAAAAAAGAGAAAAAAAAATAATAATATATAAAATAAAAAAAACGGTATGTCCACAAGCAAAATGGGCACGGATGAAAACCCGAAAGGGCTCCGTGAGTAAAAACAGCAGGACTACCGGCGAGTGTTTGTGAAAACCCGAAAGGGCGCAACCTCGTTAAGAGACACTTATAGGGTCCTCTCGACCTTGTAAGGAGAAACCACCTGCGTGAGATCCTTACGACTCACAAAGGAGCAACACACTTAGGGATCCTCACGATTCCTAAGGAGAAAATACACTTACGAGATCCTCACGACTCGTAAGAAGAACTCTCTTATGGGACCCTCACGGCTCATAAGATTTGAAAGTCTTGAGTTACAGAGACCTAAACCTGTTCTTAAGCAAATCCTCCACAACCTCCGACATTGCCCTACAAGCGGCTCGAACTGACCCTTGTATACAATCCACGGGCGCGAATAAACATTTCCCTAACAAAGTCCCACCCGTGACTGGAGATATATCCATATGGTGAACAACCCTTGCAAGTCCTCTCGACTTATAAGGGGAAAATCCTCTTTGTAAGATCCTTACGACTCACAAGAGAACATGCACTTAAGAATCCCCACGATTCTTAAGGAGAAAACACACCTGCAAGATCCTCACGACTTGTAGGGAGAAACACCTTTGTGAGACCCTTACGGCTCATGAAGTCAAAAGCCTTGGTCGACAGGACCCCTAACCCTGTTTGCTAAGCCACCTTCGTTCAAACGTCGACAGAGGCAAATGATGATTCGCTCCTGGTAGACATTCCAGTTGTAGCGGTGCTGATGCCGAAACCGGTATCCAAAAAAATCCGAGCTTGCCGCGAAAAAGCTAGCAAGCCACACATGCATGACAAAATAGCCGAAATGATGGGACAACTTGCAATAAAAAGAAGCAAGCAAAATCTCGGCGGTTCACAGATAACTTAGTAATCACCACCGTGGCATTCGTCTCGATACAGCAGACGCGATACCAGCAAATGAAGCGAAGGCCAAATTCCTAGCTTCATTGTCTCGACGACACAACATCGAGCGAAACGGAACAGCGGCAACCCCAAGTTCCATGGCTCGGCGACACATATCGCCAAGAGTCAACCCCCATCCCGTGAAATGCGGATACAATCAGCAAACTTCCTGGTTACGTGGAAAGCGGATAACGTCACTCTTTGACCCCGTGGAAAACGTCCAGAGCGGATCCTGGTCCTCGCAGAGCATGGCAGTGAACCCGTGCGAAGCATCCAGAGCGGAGCCTAGTCCTCGCCTAACACGGCAGTGAACCCGTGTGAAGCATCTAGTGCAAACTTCCTGGTTACGTGGAAAGCGGATAACGTCACTCTTTGACCCCGTGGAAAACGTCCAGAGCGGATCCTGGTCCTCGCATAGCACGGCAATGAACCCGTGTGAAGCATCCAGAGCGGAGCCTAGTCCTCGCCTAACGCGGCAGTGAACCCGTGTGAAGCATCTAGCGCAAACTTCCTGGTTACGTGGAAAGCGGATAACGTCACTCTTTGACCCCGTGGAAAACGTCCAGAGCGGATCCTGGTCCTCGCAGAGCATGGCAGTGAACCCGTGCGAAGCATCCAGAGCGGAGCCTAGTCCTCGCCTAACACGGCAGTGAACCCGTGTGAAGCATCTAGTGCAAACTTCCTGGTTACGTGGAAAGCGGATAACGTCACTCTTTGACCCCATGGAAAACGTCCAGAGCGGATCCTGGTCCTCGCAGAGCATGGCAGTGAACCTGTGCGAAGCATCCAGAGCGGAGCCTAGTCCTCGCCTAACGCGGCAATGAACCCGTGTGAAGCATCTAGCGCAAACTTTCTGGTTACGTGGAAAGCGGATAACGTCACTCTTTGACCCCGTGGAAAACGTCCAGAGCGGATCCTGGTCCTCGCAGAGCATGGCAGTGAACCCGTGCGAAGCATCCAGAGCGGAGCCTAGTCCTCGCCTAACGCGGCAGTGAACCCGTGTGAAGCATCTAGTGCAAACTTCCTGGTTACGTGGAAAGCGGATAACGTCACTCTTTGACCCCGTGGGAAACGTCCAGAGCGGATCCTGGTCCTCGCAGAGCATGGCAGTGAACCCGTGCGAAGCATCCAGAGCGGAGCCTAGTCCTCGCCTAACGCGGCAGTGAACCCGTGTGAAGCATCTAGTGCAAACTTCCTGGTTACGTGGAAAGCGGATAACGTCACTCTTTGACCCCGTGGAAAACGTCCAGAGCGGATCCTGGTCCTCGCAGAGCATGGCAGTGAACCCGTGCGAAGCATCCAGAGCGGAGCCTAGTCCTCGCCTAACACGGCAGTGAACCCGTGTGAAGCATCTAGTGCAAAATTCCTGATTACGTGGAACGTGGATAACGTCACTCTTTGACCCCACGGAAAACGCCCAGAGCGGATCCTGGTCCTCGCAGAGCATGGCAGTGAACCCATGTGAAGCATCCAGAGCGGAGCCTAGTCCTCGCCTAACGCGGCAGTGAACCCGTGTGAAGCATCTAGTGCAAAATTCCTGGTTACGTGGAACGTGGATAACGTCACCCTTTGACCCCACGGAAAACGCCCAGAGCAGAGCCTGGTCCTCGCCAAGCATGGCAGTGAACCCGTGTGAAGCATCCAGAGCAAACACCGGACTATGGAGTCCTTAAAATCCACGGACTATGACGTCCTTAACCTCGACCGCGATGTCTTAAAACTAACGATCAACCACCCCTATTCCTTACAGATTTTGGCCTCGGTTTGAGGGTACATCTCTTCACTCCTTTGATACCCGGCGTTGTAATTCCTCAACGTCTTCAAAGAGGTGACGGGTCCCTGCGACCAAACGTCGGACTGTGGAGTCCCTAAATCCACGGACTATGAGGTCCTTAACCTTGACCGTGATGTCTTAAAACTAACATCGGACTGTGGAGTCCTTAAATCCACGGACTATGAGGTCCTTAACCTTGACCGCGACGTCTTTAAACTACAATATCTAGAGGAACCCCTGACTCCGTAGAACACGGACAAGGGTAACCGCATCCGGCACTTACAAGTCCTCACGGCTGGGAGAAAAACTCTTTATGAGACCCTCGTGGCTCGTAAAATGCAGAAGTCTTAGGAAGCATATCTTAACCCTGAATCCTGAGCCATCGCTGTCCTGCAAGGAGATCAAGATAGAATATCCGCAGAATGCACTCAATAAAAAGGAGACACGCCATTAAAAAAAAATGTATCTTTTATTCATGAACCAAAATGGATACAAAGTACAATTCATGAAAGAAACAAAAAAAATGAAAGGATACTCTTATCCATGAGTATGTACAAAGAAAAAAAAAAGGGAAGAAAAGATACAAGTCCTTAAGCTGGTGGCCGGTGTAGCAATTTTAGCAGCTCGTCGTTTTGTTGCTGAGCCACGGCCTCATGACGCAAGATCTCCAGAAGGCGAGCCTCCGCCTGAGCTTGTTGGGCTTGATATGAAGCGAGCCGAGCTTCAAGCTCTTTTTCAGTGGCCTTGTGAGCCTCAACCCTCTCGCGAGTAAACATGGCGGCTTTATCAAGAGCTACCACCTCCTTGATGGACTCCTGAAGTACTCGCCAAAGGTCATACGCTTTGTTGGCTTTCGCTGTAAGGCTAGTCTGAAGCTCGCTCAACGCCTTGGAGGCTAGCTCCCTCTCTGAAAACTTGCGGCCAAATCTCTTCTCGCACGACGTCATGTTGGCCGCATGTCGTGCTATCAGACCTCGTAACTCCGCCTTTGCAGCCACGGCCTCCGAGGAAAGGCGAGAACACTCGAGAGCGTACAAACAAGCCTCCACCCTCCTACAGAACTCCACCCAGACCCGCACCACCTCCTCACTGTGGTAGGTGGCGAGAAAAGGAAGGGAACCGTTAGCTTCAGCGGCGAACGCTTCGGCCGTGGTTGCACTACCAGCACGGAGCTCCTCGATGAAAGAAGATAAGGAGACCAGGCTCAGTTGGGCCAAGCGCTCTGAAGCCCGCAAAGCGTAGGGGCCGGACGGCATCACAATGCGCGATTCCAAAGCCATGGAGACTGGCAGGGCTGTTCGGATTTGGCAGATGTTAGTAAAACTTTTAAACACAGGATGAACGAGACTATGATAAAATGTCACTCACCAACAGTCATGCACGTAGGAGTTGAAGGTTCCCCTGGCCCTTCAACGACCTCGACCTCATCATCGGCTTCCAGAACTATAAGAGACATTAACGTCATTCCACAAAGTAGTGACAATGCTATGATAACAAAATGGCGAATGACACTAACCCTGCCCGGAGGAAAGAACGATACGCTGAGGGGGAATCGCCTGCGGGGCTGCCATCTCCAATAGACGCTGAAATGATTGGCGAGGCGATAGATCCGCGATCGTGGCTGCCAAACCGCGTAATTCTGGGAAAGATAAAAGATTTCAGACCATGAAGGGGTTATTAAATTAAAACACAGAAAGATACCTTCGACACTCCTCCCATTCTGAGCCGGGGGGATAGCAGCCTCGACGGTCTCCGCCGTAACCTCGGGCTCTAACGAAGGGAGAATAGTCCCGACTACCTCACTTCCAACCTTTGGGCCACCCTCAGCGAGAGTCATTGGGATGGCGGCCTCTATAAGAGCATCCCCCGAAGGGGCGAGCACTCCCTGATCAAGAGCCGCCGCTGGAAGTTCGATCACGAGAGGAACAGCCTCATCAGCCCCCTCCACACCTAGCAAGGCCTCATTGAGAATTTCGGCGGGCTTTAGCTTTAAAGGGCCAGTAGGAAGCTCCCCCAGTGTTGAAGATTCTGCACGGTTCAAATAAAAATGATGATACATACTCACGAGCATAAAAAATCGAAAAGACTACAAAAGAAACACAGCGTACCTATACGCAAAGAAGCCCTTAACATGGCTTCTTCAATCCGCTTTTCCTTCTCAAGGAGATAAGCTCGCCGAGGTTCAAAAGTAGACTCATGACCACCGGTCCATAAAGAAAGCGCATCAGCTGCATCTTCTGAAGCGACCTGCTTCAAAGCCCTTTCCCCCCATTCCTCCAAAGGGCCGATAAATCGCCGCCGAATCCACGAAGGGTCTTCGTAAAAAATTACAGCGGGATAAGACTTCTTCGGAACCTTGGCATTTTGGGACGGGTCTTTCGAACGCCGTAAGGCCTCAGCCAGTTGTGCAGCCTCCTCGTCAGCCGAACTCGGGAAGAGAAGCCCAGTGTCTGACTCTTATAAGGCCAAGGGTTCGTCTTCAAGGATAGGCTCAGATTCCACCACAGAATCAAGCGGAGTAGTAGCCACTTTCCTCCGTCGTTTAGACCCAGAGCCGGTCGCTGAAGATGACCGCTTCCTCCCTCGCGATGCCTTAGGGCGACGCTGGCCCACATCGCCTTCAACGCCCTCGTCCCTGTTACTCTCACTCGGTGCCACAACCAAGGACGACGTCGACGTCGTCGACGCCGCGGGGGGCGGTGCCGCCACCGGCAGAGGTGCTACCACTGGAGCCCGTCTACCTCGCGATCGGGAACCCAAGGGCATACCAGCGGTCGGAGTAAGGTCTACCCCTGATTCCCCCGGAATGAGGGCAGCGCCAATCTCCCTCAAAGGGAAGCGAACTGGAACCCTCGGTCACAACTCAACTCTCGAGACCTGAGGAGGAGCGTCATGACCAAGAAGAACCCTCCTTTCTTCAGCAATAATTGGGGTGACCCGATGAAGATACCAGCCTGTAAATGCACCCACGCATCGAGGGATGTACTCGGCTTCAGGGATCATGAAATGAGAGCCGGTGTTCAGCCTCATGAAATGATGAGCTGCGTCACGAACAGCGTCAAGCGAAGGAACTGGAGCAATCATAAAAGCCTCAAAAGGAACGCCCTGGTCATATCCGAGCTGCCGAGCAAATCGATGAGGATTGTACCGCATAAAAAGGGCTGCACTATCCTGGCGAAACACCAAGTAGCCCGGTCTAATTGAATACAAGTAGGTGGCCTCTCGGGGCTTCAGAGAAGGTGCGTTGTCCTTTGACTGGTCCCAAAGTTGCTGAACAGGACCCGAAGAGGAAGACAGAACCCGATCGTTAAAAGCTAGCCCACCGGCGGTGGCGTGAGGGGAAATCAGCACCCTAATAGCCCCAAATTGAGTTGGATCGGCAGCGGAAGCACCCACCAGTCGCATAAGTCACGGGAAGGTGTAGGCGTCGTAAAAAGCAGGCCTCTGATGCATAGCAAAAGACCCCAGCACGTGCATTTCAATCCACGACGTGAAGTAATGAAGCGAAAAGTTCACTACGTCCACGCCAGGCGTGGAAGTATTAGCCGCAGTGCCCAATCCATTATAGAGGTGCGCCAGGGCCGGGATGCCAATAGCCAACCGCGTCCCCTCCGCAATACGATGCGCCGGGTATATGACCGAGGCTCTCATGAAGCGGCGATGCATGGGGATAACGAACCAACTGAGCCAGACGCTAATAAACCCCACAAAGAACGTCTCCTCGTCCATGCCTGGGACAGCAATGGATTCAAAAGAGGTCGGCGATATGATAGGAATGTAATACTGAGGAAGATCTGATTCGTTGGTCGGCAGTCTCTTCGGACCAAACCCAAAGGGGTCCCCTATGTTGGCAAACTTCGGGGCTGTCTTCGGTAAGGCGTCCTCACGAATGAAACGAGCAATGAAGCTCTTGAAAGTAACGCCTTGCTCCTCAGACTCGGTGAATAATCGATCAAAAATGCCCAGAGCCCTAATTAAACTGGGGCGCTTGTGCCGAACAGCATTCTCAGCGGATAAGCCGTCAACCGGGGCGGGCTCAGGTCCAAAAATGTACTCATCAGGGGGCAGCAACTCCTCGTACATGTTACCCCTTATCGGCAACCCCGAAATTTCATAAAATTCGGCCAAAGAAATCGAAACCTCGCGATCTCCCAGAAGAAAAGTATTAGTGGGAAGATTCCACTGGTTCAAAAACGCCTTGACCCACCAGGCATGCGGGGACTTGTAATGGAATAGCGACGCGTATACGGCCTGATAAAGCCCGACTTTCTGCAATCGCGCCCGATGGGCAGAAAGAATGTAGCGAGCCCAGAGAAGGTAGCCCGTAGGATGCCTGGGAGTGAGCCCTATCTTATAAATCTGCCCCCACGGGTGGGCCTCGCCCTGGCAGATGCGCCGTCCCAAGATGTCTACAGCCGGGATCGGATGGTTCGGAATGCCGGTCGTCGAAGGCTCCAGCCTCCCCGTTGGAGTCCAGTTGGGCATTTCCACGGCAAAAGCTGTCCTTGGAGGATCCATCGGTAAAAATGGGAAAGTGGGCTCCGTTGGCACCGCGCAAAGAAAACTCCTGCGACCTTGAATAATCTGACTATACCAAGGTCCCCATTGAAGAAGATTGCTACAGCTCGGGTCATGCGCCCGAATCATTGCCATCGCTTCCTCATCAGATGGTGACTGAGGGAAAGCGGCCTCCGAGCGAGAAAAAGGAAAGCGTGGAACAGAAGCCATCGCACCTGAAAACCAATAAAGGAAGACCGTTAGAAGAAAAGTCGGCAACGTACACTCATGCATGAACATGAAGACTAGTTAAAGAAAGCAAAAACAAAGCTTCCTGGGACCATTGGCTACAAAACACATGGGCCCCACAGAATCCAGATGACGGCACATTAATAATAAGGCCAAAACGCTACAATAAAACATAGGGAATGTCCTCATTTAATAAAAGGTGGTAACCATGCATATTCCCCTCAACAAGATCTGTCTAGGGCGCTACAGCGAACCCAACAAAATCAAGGGAATTAAATTCCCACAGAAGGCATCATTACAAAGTCCCCATCGCATTAATTGCAGAAGAACCGCCTCGAGCCAAGAGACCCCAGAAATTCTCTGTGTGAAGAAATCGAGTTCTTCGTTGGAATTTAATTCCTTATTAAGGAAAGGGAATTAAATTCCCAGAAACATTTTGAATGGAATTAAATTCCATGGGTTTGAACCGCCATCATCATCTCCCTAAGGGATCATCTGAACCCTAAGTGATCTACTGCGGGAAGTCAAGTGGTCTCATATTTTGGTTAAATTACTTGAAGAAAAATGAGTTCTTTGTGAAACCCTCGATCTGGATTTTAAATCCAGAAAGTTTTGTCAAAACAAAGGTGCTTCGATTACCATTACCTGAGGAAGAAGGATCCTTTTCGAACAGAGTTAAACTCTGCAGACTGTTTCAAGACAGAGAACTAAGCTCTGGAAAACGAGAATTAAATTCTCAAAGAAGAAGGTCTCAGGAGAAGAAGACGAACAAAGTGAAGGCTCCTATGAAGGGACGAAGGTATTTATAGAAGATGATAGAAACGCTTCGTCTCCCCAGATCCCTAGAGGAATCCAACGGTCACAAGAGGTGACAGCGTTGCACTCACGTGCAGACACGTGAGAACAACGCTGTGGGGGCATTTGTTTCCTGATTTAAAGTCAGGAAAGCTTCTCGGAAAAGCTTCAGAGGAGAGTCACGTGCTCACACGTGACCAGCGGTCACGTGTTGGCACGTGACACCTAAAAAGCATCATCAAGTCGAGTTCAGTCTCCTGACTACGCTGAAGAAAATGGGCTTCAGAAAGAGTCGCGTGCTCCTACGTGACCAGGGTCACGTGGCGACACGTGACATTTAAATGCAAGCGTCGAAGACACACAAGTTCTCTGATCAAGTCAAGAAAAAGGATTCAGAAGAGGTCACGTGCTTCCACGTGACCAGGGTCACGTGTTTTCACGTGACGTTCAAGACAGTAGACTCGTTCTCCAGACGAACCAAGGAAAGAGAGTTCAAACAAGGGTCACGTGCTCACACGTGACCAAGAGTCACGTGGTGGCACGTGACGCTTAAGCAACAATCAGAAGAAAGGAAAAGGCTCATTCCGAAGGGGGTCACGTGCTCACACGTGACCATGGGTCACGTGGTCACACGTGACCGGCTTTCAAAGCCCTTTTTGTCAACAGAATTAAATTCTGAGAGAAATGCAAATCTTTCCAAAGGAACGCAACTATACGCATCCAATCAAATTAAAGATTGAGAGGTCATTTATTTATGGAAAATCTCGGGTTTGGAAAGATTTCCCTCTTAAATCTAACCAAAATAACAAGGGAGAATCTCTGGATTTGAAATCTAACGGTGAATAAAATTCACCTAATAATCCAAAGGTCCAAAACGAATGAAGGATGCAAATCAAATCTCTCAATGAAGATTCGTCACAAAACTAACTGATTCAGCTGCCTCTCCTATAAATAGGAGCCAAGAGACACAAAAATATATTTATGCGCAGAGAAAGAAAAAAGGAGAAAAGCTTTGATACTTGGAAAAGACTTGGATCTTCGGCAAAAACCCTAGGTAAGAAAGGGAAGGCTTTCGGAAAGAAAGAGAATTTAATTCTCAGCAGAGTTTAACTCTAATATATAAAACAGAAGAACACATCTCTTCTCTCTTTGATAGAGGATCTGCAAAGTGCACATCTCCCCTTAAGGTTGAGAATTTAATTCTCAATGGGTGGAGATCCTGCCATGCAGATCCAAAACATAGAGAAGGAATGCAAGCATGAGAATTTAATTCTCGCAGAACTGTAGGAATTCAATTCCTTTAAAATAAAATTAGGGCTCGACCCTATATCATGGGAGTTTAATTCCTTCAAAATAAAAGAAGCAGGGTTTAACCCTAATTAAGAACATAGTTCTGATTGAAACAGCAGGAATTTAATTTCCTTAATCATATTTCTTTAAAACGGGAAGTTTAGTTCCTTAAGAGCCTTCATTAGGGTTTAACCCTATTCAGTTCTTCACATATATGAGGAATTTAATTCCTACAGAAAATTCAGAGTTCAACTCTATTTCAGAATATAAATCTTAAAAAAAAAAACGGAAGTAGGAATTTAATTCCTTTGAAAATTAAAGCCAGGGGAATTTAACTCCTGAAAAGAAGATCAACAGATTCTCTAAAAATGGAGGTAGGGTCACGTGCCACCACGTGACCCTCTCAAAACCCCTACAGAAAGCCCCTTTGAGGCAGCACCCCACGTGACCCACGTGACCTTGGCAGAAACTCTAATACACAGGCATTTGAATGCCCATCACGTGATGGCACGTGATGCTTTGAAGGAAATGATAATTTCAGCGGAACAAAAGAAGGGAGGGCGGCCTCACGTGCTGCCACGTGACCCTTCTTGCCTTAGTGTTTAACACTAAAATTAAAACTCTCAAGCCCAGTGTTAAAACACTGTTGGGCCTTAGTGTTTAACACTAATTTAAAAAAAGCCTTATTTGCAGTGTTCAACACTGATCTGCTTTAGTGTTTAACACTGATTTGAAAAAGCCTTACTGCTGGTGTTTAACACCAATTATCTCTTAGTGTTGAACACTAACTCAACAACCCTATTCCCAGTGTTCAACACTGATTGTTCGGAAGTGTTTAACACTAGGCTTTGGCCCAATTGGCTAAAGGGATAGAGGCAAACATTCTCCCTCAATGGACCAACAAAGAGTCAATATTCCAGACCTGACTGGACTTAGCCCAAGCTGGCCATAAGTCCTCAATTTGTGATTAACTGGGCCGGTAGGCTCATAACATAATTGATCAGTCTTGACCCAAATTGGGCCAAGGACTATTTAATCCATCCCGGTTCTAGGGTACATCTCTTCACTCCTTTGATACTTGGCATTGTAATCCCTCAATGTCTTCAAAGAGGTGACGGGTCCCGAAGACCATTCATGATATGGACTGTGGGGTCCTTAAACCCATGCATAATACAAAATTCCTGGTTACGTGGAACGTGGATAACGTCACTCTTTGACCCCGCGGAAAACGTCCAGAGCGGATCCTGGTCCTCGCAGAGCACGGCAGTGAACCCGTGTGAAGCATCCAGAGCGGAGCCTGGTCCTCGCCTAGCACGGCAGTGAACCCGTGTGAAGCATCCAGAGCACATACCGGACTGTAGAGTCCTTAAACCCATGGACTATGACGTCCTTAACCTTGACCGAGATGTCTTAAAACTACCAACGGACCGCAATGTCCTTAAACTACCCATTGACCGAGATGTCTTAAAACTACCAACGGACCGCAATGTCCTTAAACTACCCATTGACCGAGATGCCTTAAAACTACCAACGGACCGCAACGTCCTTAAACTACCCATTGACCGAGATGTCTTAAAACTACCCGTGGACCGCGATGTCCTTAAACTAGAACAATAGAGCCCCTATATGCTCTTTTGTCGGATCTAAACGGTCCCGTTTAAGTTGATCTTAGCCTCAAAGATGGCTAATGCGTCCTTAAACCTTCAAGCAGATTGGACTATGAATCCCCCTAATTAACTCTGGCTCGAGGGTACATCTCTGAACTCCTCTGACATCCGTCGTTGAAATCCCTCAACGTCGTCAGAGAGGTGACGGGTCCCGACGGCCACATAGACGATGGACCGCTACGTCCCTAAACTGGAACATTAAAGTCCAAACACTCTTTTGTAGGATCTAAACGATCCCGTTAAGTTGATCTTAGTCACAAAGTTAGACTAACGTATCCTTAACAAACGTTTGAGTTGATCTTAGCCTCAAGTATGGCTGACGTATCCTCAAATCAAACCCCCAAACCCAAATTTAAGATAATGCGGATTTGGACTAGTCCATGCCCTACGGGCGACGACATAACTCAGCCTCCGTAAACGATCCACGGGCAATAAAACATAAAACAAAAACACACGGCATGAAGTGACCATCTGGAGAAGGAGAAAGTTGTTACCGCGATGCGGTAGCGTAATTAACTGCAGGGGCTTGCGCCTGCAGGGAAGAGCGTCCCCACAATCAAAAACCCCTCAAACGAGGGGGAATCTGACGAAGTCTGCTACATCGGACGCATCCGTCTAGACATCCGATACATGGTGCCATGGATCAAATTGGCATCTTCGGAGAGGTGGACGGATAGCACCAATTAGCATCTGCCCTGAATTTCAGGCGAGACGGCCCGACGTCCCGCGTGTCCGTTCGGAGGGGAACAGTAGTCTCTTTCATTTTATAGTTAAAGTTGTTAACTTGTTATTGTATCGCCTTACCTCTAGTAACGATCTAGTTTAGGGTTTCTCGGCACATAGGAAATTTTTGAATTGGCCATGTTTGATCAGTTGTAGAACCTCATGGGTGTGCCTAGGAACCCTACAATGGTATCAGAGCCTAGCTAGAGCCTCAGGCGATGCGTAGACGGAGTTAGAAGTCCGATCGAACTGAAACCCTAATGCAAAATTGCTCTCTGTACATTTTTGAAATCAGGGATTTTTTCGAATTAAAAATATGCAGAAAAATCAGCAGGTGTTTGTAGGAGTTACTGTGAAATTCGAGAGCTCAATTCGATCAAACCGCCGCGGTTCTGCGGCACGAGCATGGCTAGTGCGGCGGTTCCGCGGCCGTATGGAAGCATCATACATTTTAATTTGCACAGTAATTCCTATAGTGTTGTGCTGTATAAACTGGGAATTTTTAACTTCTACTCAAGAGTTGAGTTTTCTGGGTTGTATTGGGAGTTCGTAGATTCGATCGGATTATCAAACTTTGTCTATATGTTTTTCCGGGTAATTTTAGAATATGTTAAAAAGTTCGACCGGATATAAATACCCAATTTTTCTCCTGCCGGGAAATTTCCATGTGTTGGATTTTTCTGTGGTTTAAAGACGTTCTAAGTAGTGCAAGTAACGCGATGTACCCTCTAGAAGACAACAAACCTTAACTCGATTATGTGACCGTCTTGAACTGCCCTTTGAACCTTAGGGTTTGAGGCAGTACGGCATGCCACATATGAGGCGTTGGCTTGACCCTTCTACGGCTGGACCGTTGGTACTGAGGCACGAAGTGAATGTTTTTAAACTTATTTCATGTGTTGAGCTGTTTTGGGAAAACTTGGGTGTTCGACTGTTCGATCGGAAAGTTTAACATTTTCTATTTATCTGGAATGTGATACAATATTTGGAATCCCCATGTAGTCATGAGATAACTAATTTGGATGTTATAAACATAGCACTTTAGTCTCACTTGATCGGTTGCCGCGGAATTTTGATGTGATCAAAAGTCCGTCGCAATCACGTAGCGTACGCGGATACTCGCCGGGTAAACTTAATAGACAGCCTCACCCTATAGACCCGACCAAGTGACTGTAGGAGAACCCCGTCGCCGAAAGCATTCGTTCGGGTGCTCACGGAAGCGGTGTTCCGCCTTGGTGCACTTCGTCGACGGCATCGGGGGTGCGGCCGTCTACTAAAGTTTGCGATGAGCATTCGATCTGAATGTCGGGAATCCTGTTGAATTGCCCGACTTGATATTGAAAAGAGTTTTCGATAATAAGACTAAAATGCGGGGTTTATAATTGTTAGGCATGCGATGTCTAAGTATTTCATTTGATTAGGCATGCGATGTCTAAAGAGTTTGCGGATTCCAACTGGTGTAGTTTTACACTTTCTTTTCTGTGACCGTAAGTGTAATATGTGATATCGCCGGTTTCGTTGTTATATGTCAACGACAATTGGGATGCGCATATTTACTTACATTGATGACATGTGATGCTATGTGTTGCTGGATATGTTATATTGGATCGTCGTGTTTGGATAGCCGGGGTTTTTTATGTGAGATGAGTGTTTTTCATTTTCATTCATGTAAAAACTTGTATGTAATATTCTTTTATTGGGGCACTTCCAGGTTGCGGATGATGTCACCATTTGTATATTATTTACTTTTCCGCATTAGGATAGACCCAAGGAGGGGAGCACAAGTAACCGGGTTCTAGGGTCCAGTGGGAGACCATCTCGAAGAGTCGAGTCCGGGTCTCCTAACCCTAGAATTGGTAGGGTTGCTTGCCGCTCTCGTAGGGGTCTAGGGGTGTGGGATTGGCTATTCATCACGACCGTGGAATCCGTGTTTTATACTGGCTCGTATTAAAAACACGGACGTCCTAGTATATCCAATGTTTCATATGATTCTTCTGCTGTGTTATCTTTGATGTGATCATGTGATTTGTTCAGATAGATATTGTATATAGTATATATGATATATTATATAGACGTTGCTTATGTTTTACACCCGCGCTAGCCCTGCCTCGTTCTGGCGTTAGTTACCTAACCTAACGGTGCAGACGGGACATCGAGGCGAATGCGGATGACATAAGCGTACGTTATATTTATCTGTGATGTTTAGGTGGACTTAAATGATGGGATATTCATTAATGTGATTAATGAAAGAAAATAAACCTAAAAGATGTTGTGGAATCGAATTTCAAAATAAAACAGGTAGCTACAGTTCTTGCTTTGCATCGCGGTGTTCCTTGTAGAACATCCTGCACCTTATTCGATAAGGAAAGGACCGAGATCCCTTCACCGGGAGTGACTCCTTTAGCAATAACTGGCAGATGCTACACACTCGGTTTGTCTTTTGATTGCTTCTATAGTTTTTGCTTTGCACAGTGATATATATGATAAATCCCGCAGCTCATTCGACGAGGAAAGGGCCGACGATCCCTTCACCGGGAGTGACCCCTTTAGCAAAACTAGAAAAGTCTCAAAAACATTCCATTTAAAAACCATTTGATTCCGCAACGAGATCAAGTTCGAAGCGTTAAAGGTTTTCATAAAAACCATTCGCAACCCTCCATCAATTTAGGAAGTAGAGTACTTAGTATTCGTGCTGTGTTTGTTGACCATAGTCAAGGCACAGTGTGCGGTAGCTAAGTGATGTCTTCCTACACCGCATATGATGTGATTAGTTAGGACAGTCGCATGACTTTGTTGACCTTAGTTAAGGGTCATGTGGGTGGGTCTAATTAATCACGAAATGATGGGTAGAACTTGACTAGTACTTATGATTTGTTGACCATAGTTAAGGTCATAGGTGCTAGGGGTAAAAATCTTTATCGGGAGTTTCAAGTGTTGAAATTTGCAATGAGATTGCATACCTTCTATGTGATAGTTGGATCCCGATACCCACTGCGAGTAATCGTTACTCCTGGGAGAGTTTTGCACTTTGCAATTAGCCGATCAAGTAGGTATCTAGAAAGGTGTCAACAGGGTTTCGTCTTTGGGAAAACGAGGTTTACAGTAATTAGGTCCGTGCGAAAGCACGGGGAACCTCCCTCAAAGTACCGACACTGGCCTGGCTGAAAGATTGGCGAATTTGTAGAGTGTAATTAATCCCGGCTAATCTTTCCTTTTAGGGTTTGAAGGAAGATTTGATAAAAAACAGTGGGAGCCATCCTGATTAGATAAAATATATAACCAATCTAATCTTGCAAGAGTGCACGCAGAGTGTTTTCTTTTCTCTCTCTCCAGGTAGCGACAATATCACGCCTTAATCAAGATAATAAAATGGATGTATTGACCGAACCCGCTTGTCATACTGAGCTGGGGAACGTTGGTCCCGCTCCAACTTATAATTGTTATAAGACAGAGCAGGAAATAGGGGAATACCAGGATTCCCATGCCGCCCAAACGAAGAAAGTGCATATGATGCATCTCCTTCGGGTGTGTTCATTACAAAGAACTGTTTCTCGGTATCCTTTGAATACTGGGTATTTGATACCGGATCAGGATCCCAGATATGTAATCTGTTACATAGGGTTACAAAAAGGTAGAAAACTGAGAACGGGTGATAAGTTTCATGAGATAGAAAACAGGGCAAGTGTTGCAGCCAAGTCTGTTGGTCACTGTCACCCTGTATTACCAGTACATTGATTCTGAACAAATGCTATTAGATACCGATCCTGATATACAAAATCATATCAATCTCTTTATTTATTAAAGAAATGATAAAATTTTGTATTGTTGGATAACGTTTTGAACATTTCCTATATCAAAAGTTGATCGGTTCAGGCACGTTATCTAAAAGCATTGATGTTCTAAATCAAACTACAGTTCCTAGTATACAGAACACACACAATAGGAAGAGTTCAGAAATGAACGAATCCTTCTTGAGGCATTGTAGACTAGGTCATATCAATGCGACCCGACTGGCTGAAGTTACATTCTAGATGCATATTTAAATCAGTTTGAATTTACATCTTATGAAACTTGCCAGTCATGTCACAAAGATTAGAGGACCATAGCTCTGTTTATTGGAAACAGAGAAGGGTTAGTAAACCCTTGGGATTGATACATGATGATGTATGTAAGATCCCCTGTCTACACATGCCAAGACCGGTTCTTTGTATTTCATTACATTCTCTGATAATCTCTCAAGATTCAGACATATGTTCCTGTTGAAACACAAGTCCGAACCTTTTGAGATATTCATAGAATATAAGTTAGAAATAGAGAACCAAAAACCGGGTATAAGTATTATGTCCTATGATAAGATCAGGGAGGAGAATACTTGTGCATAGAATTCCTGGATTATTCTAAAAGAAAATGAGATTCTCTCTTAGTATTACTCATCTGAATGCACCACAGCACAACGGTGTATCGGGGTGGAGCAATCGCACCATATTGGATATAGTGTGCTCTATGATGAGTACTACTGAGTTACCTATTTTCTTTTAGGGTTGTGCACTTGAGAAGCTGCATACCTATTGAATTAGGTTCGAATCAGATCACTGCCTACCACTCCATATGAGATATGTTATGGGAAGAGCCTATCTCTTAAGTAAGTTAAGATTTAGGATTTTCCGGCCTATGTCTAAAGAAAAATCCGGACAAGATCGAGGCAAGGTCAGTTCTGTAGAACTGGAAAGGCTCCATCTATACAAAACTGCAGCTGATGATTTGACAGAACCAAAGGATTCAATAGTCCCCAATGAACCTCAGCCTCTCCGCCGATCTGGTAGGGTTCCTCACCTGCCTGAGAGATACTTCGGTTTCTCGATGACAGTGGGAGTGAGGATTGCATCATGAGATGATGACCCAACTAGTTTCGAGCAGGCCATCGAGAGTAGGGACTCTGTAAGAATGGCTGGATGCTTAGCGATCTGAGATGGAATCCATATACACCAACAAAGTATGGACTTTGGTTGCGATATCTGAAGGGTTAAATCCCCATCAGGAGCAAGTATATCTTGAGAAGATTACTTGGTGTAGATGGAAAAGTTGAGACTTTCAAAGCTAGACTTGTTAAAGGTTTTCGTCATCGACCAGGCGTGGATAATGATGAAACATTTTCCAAGTGGCTATGCTTAAGTTCATCCGGATCCTACTTAACATTGCTACATACCATGACTACGATATCTGATGGTTGGGTGTCATGACTATTTTTCTAAATACTGATTTAGAAGAGAACATCTATAAGTACACGGCCAGAGAGCTTCGTAAACAGTGGGAGCAGCGGAAATATGTGCAAGTTGCTTTACAGGATAAAGCAGGCATCGCGGAGTCGGAACGTCTGTTTTGATGTGGTGGTCAAAAAGTTTGACTTCATCAGAATGGTAGACGAACCTTGTATATACAAAAAGATAGTAGAGAGTAAGGTGGTCATCCTCGTATTGTACGTGGACAACTTACTCTTGATAAGAAAAGAGTTTCCTATGCTACGCTCGGTCAATCTCCGCTTATCACAAGGATTCTCCAATAGGATCAAAGTGATACCTCCTAAATCCTGAGTTTTCATCTATAAGATAGATGTAATTGGATGCTAGGATTCTCACTAGATGTAGTGAGATGGTATCAATCGATCCTGGGGAGAATCACTGGAAAGGTTCCAGGGTGATAAGGACGACTGAATATCAGTCCCAGGCATTGTCTTTACCCTCAGTAGAGGGACGGTATGTTGGAAGAGTTCCAAGCTAGATACCGTGGCAGACTAGACGATAAAGACTGGTAACATCGCTATTAAAGATACTACCAAAGAGGCAGTTTGGGTGTATATTGGTTCATGAGATGAACTAGGTTCCTACAATTGTATGACAATGGAAGTGTGGCTTTGGCCAAGAAACCATGATCCCATCAGTGACCCAGACATATTCTGAGGCAGCATCACCTGATCATGGAGATAGTTGATCTCCAGGGTGATCGAGGTTAGGAGAGTAGACTCAGAGGACAACACGGCGGATCCACTCACAAAGTCCTTTTCCCATAGAGAGACTTATGTGGGATGATTGAGTATGTGGTACTGCAACCACTGCTACAGATGGCCCTAGTGCAAGTGGGAGATTGTTAGTTATATGTATGCCTTAGAGGCCATTACTGTACATTGGATGTATATTATAGTGGATGCTGGGACATATATAGGTATGACTTTCTTGCTCGACATGATAGTACGCTATCTGGTTGCTCTTTATCTTAACATATATACTTTTTGTCTCTCTGTTATATGTTGATAAAGCCCTTAGGATGTGTACTCGACTTCTAGGACTATGATGTAGATCATACTAGTGAGGCCTGGGTAGTCCATGAGTACATCCTTCAATGTTCCTAGTCGTAGAAATATCGAGACGGGGCATCGATATTCCAGAGTAGACTAGCGTATATCTTCTCGACCCATGTGATGGGCGATGGATGATCCCATATCCATTGGTGTTTGACATCAGAGATGGTATACGGGTGCTCAGTAGAGACTGGGTACACTGAACGGACTCGCCGAGAACTCCCAGATGGTATTATACCTCATGTCAGATGGCAGTTCTCTGGTGACACGGGTACAGCTTAGTCTGTTGACCCGAGATCGTCATAGAGTCTTGTGTGTCTCCCACTGTGCTTTGATTTCCACCCTACCACGGCTCTACTGAGTCGTGCAAACAGGTGGTTTTTGGGTACAGTCCCGATTCACATGGAGGCAATGAGCGATAGGAGGGGATTCGTCTCTCCCGGTATTGGGGGTTGATGTTGCACTATGCTCGACTGGCCATAACAGGAAATCCCTGGCTAGGGTTGCAGTGATATACTGGTAAGAGTTATCAGTAGTTTCACGATTGTTATGGACCTTACATCGGCATGACTTATCGAGCTACTGGGGTCTGACGTTTACCACCCCTAGGCGAGATATGCGACATATCAGACGAACAGACCGGACTGTACGGTAAGTGTTACTGGTTGGATTCACAGGAGTGTGAGCAGGCTTGCTCGTCGATCTTCTGATCGCTCAATACCCGGGTGGCCGTTACGTTTAGCAGACCGCTTGCGGCTTGTGGGTGTTTGATATGATCATCACCTACTGCCGGCGTATTGACGAGTCTTTAGAGTCCTACACAGAGGTTTCCTGGTTCAAGCGAAACGAAATAGGAGCGCATATGAGATATATGCGGGACCGAGAATAATGCGTGTATGTGATACCGTATTCTATTCTCGTGATGAATGTATCGATTGGTTGTATGCGATATAACCTAGTTATCGAATCGAAGATTGATTCGATAAGTCGATACATTGAATATTAGTCGATCATATGCGATATGACCGGATCGTTAAATCAAGTGTTGATTTAATGATTTAATGCATAATTATATATTTGATATATTACCTTGCATTAACTAGTATTGGTTCACTTAAGATGGATTTTCTCACTTGATATACACATTGTATATATGATATAGTTTTGTGCACTAGTTTGTATCATGTTTGATGATACATGGAAACTTGGGTATGTGTTTACTTTAAACCATGGTTAAGTGAATGGTTAGGGTTTAGTAATCTTTACTTATTCATTTATTTCTTTTATTCATTTATTTTGGCAAGAATAAAATGGTGGCTAAATTTGTTCTTTGCTTGAAGCTTCTTGAAGGTTCAAAGCATCTTTGAAAGTCTACCATTTTGTCTTTTGCCTAAACCTAACCATTCACCTAACCCTAGTTTATTCTCTACACTTAACCAAGGTTACATTATGATAACTTCACTTGATTTATCATTTGTTTTATTTATTCTTATCATATTCTTTTCTTCTTCTTCTTCTTCAAGATGAAGAAAACCTTGCATCCTTTAATGGTTCCTTAAGAAAAAGAGTGAGAAATCCAATTCTAAAGTGAACCCACTTCCTATTTCTTCATCCTCTACCACTTGCCATGTAGTATAGGGTGTTTTCTTCAGAAGTTTCATGACTTGGTGAAGTTGGAGCTTGATCTTGAGTTGCCTCGACGTAGATCATCTTCGGCGTCGAAGTCGACGACCTAGCCCGCCCTTTTCTCCGATGAAGCCGACGCTAGAGTCCGGGATCTGATGATCACAGCGAGGGGACATCGTCACGGAGCTAAGGATGTGGAGGACCGGATCTACAAAGGTTGTAGTCTCTTTCATTTTATAGTTAAAGTTGTTAACTTGTTATTGTATCTCCTTACCTCTAGTAACGATCTAGTTTAGGGTTTCTCGGCACATAGGAAATTTTTGAATTGGCCATGTTTGATCAGTTGTAGAATCTCATGGGTATGCCTAGGAACCCTACAGGCGTAGCCCCGCTAACACCTTTCTAGACACTTACTTGGTTTATAGCACTGATCGTTAAGTGAGAAAGTTCCCGAGGAGTAGCATATACTCACAATAGGATCGGGATCCAAATATCATCGCGTGATAAAACTGAAGGAATCCTACCAGAATCATCACACTCTAAATGGTAAGCAGCACTAGCAAGTTTCAGTTTCTTTAGAAACTCCCGATGTGGATTTTTGCTCCATGCTCTTATGACCTTGACTTTGGCCAACAAATCATAAGTCACACGTCAAGTTCTACCCGTCATTTTCCAGGTTAATTTGAACCCACCCGTACCTACCCTTGACTTTGGCTAACAAGGCAGTACGACTGTCCCAAACCAACGCATCTATCTATGCTACATATGAATATCCAATAGCTACCAATCACAGTGCCTTGACTTTGGCCAACAAACACAGCTTGAATACTATTGACTATCCGTATGAAATGACGGAGGGCTACGAATGATTTTGGCGAAACCGTGAACGTAGTGAACTTGATATAATCGATGGAACATGATAGCTTTTAAAAAAGGAGTGGCTTAAGCTCCGCGTTTAAAAGTTGTTTTGAAAAGAAACCGAGTGGTTTTGAAATTGTTCCAACGACTTTACGTTGGTTTATTTTCTTGCATTAATTTAATGCGTCCCATTATTTAATCCTACCATTGCAGAAAACAACGAAAATATGACGTACGCTTATTCCATCCGCATTCGCCACGGGGCCCCGTCATTACCCGTTAGGTTACTTAACTAACGACAGAGCGGGGGCTGGACTAGCGCGGATGCAAAACATAAGCAACGCCTACTCGATATCATATATAGATATATACATTCGTCAGATGCAATGATAGCCATTCCAGATCACAGATGAACACATTGGATATATTAGAAATCCGCGTTTCGTTCGAGCCTGCAACGAAAGACGGATTACACGGTCGCGATGAATAGCCAAACCCCACCCTAGACCCCTACGGGTGCGGCAAACTACCCGCCAAGTACCCGAAGTGAAGCAACCTCTCTCAACAACGTGAGTAGGCCACTCGGCACTTCGAGGTACCCGGTAGTTTGTACACCCCACCTTGGGTCTATCCTAGGAGCAAAAACAGTAAAAGAAATAATATACAATGGCGGCTACAACTTCATCCCGGATGTGCGGCCATACAAATAATATTACATCAATTTACATATTACATTGAATGAAAGATAAAGAAAAACTCTCATCTCACAACCCCCGGCTTTTCATCCGCGACAATCCAACGAGTTCATATACACAAACCATCAACATTACAGATCACAGATATGCGCAACCCCCACTAATTGACGTATAGCGATTAGTTGACGTTCAATGCATATATCACATCACGGATATAACCCATTAGCTAAAGTCTACAGAACTTCGAAACAAAAATACGGATTTGTAACTACCCCAAACACAACTTTGTTCACTGGAATATCTGGGCAGAAACAACATATGCTAAAAATCCCAAAACAGAACACTAATGAAACTGCAGTAAAGACGAGTCACGGCCAAGTCAACTCGGCCGCGGATCCACGGCAAGAAGCATGTTCTCGCCGCGGTTCGGCGCGTTGACCGAGTCAGTGACTCGTTTTTCCTGTGTGTTCCTACAAAACCCTGAGCTGATTTTTAGTGTATGTGGAATTAATTTTTGGACAGTTTTAAAATCGGCAGAGAGTTCAGATCTCGGACGTGTTTTGCGATTTTTTTTCTCTGATCGAAATTCTAAATACTTTGCTAACATGTTAGTTTGTGTTTAGCTAGGCTCTGATACCACTGTAAGTCCACGTTACCCGTCCCGATTCTTACGGGGATGCGGAAACGATAAAAAACGATTTTTATGGCAAGGTAACATGGACTAGAAAATAGGATCTTTGCTAAACAAAAACCTAGCAAACTAACTAGAAGTTTAACTACTATGTTAGAGGGTTATACCTAGGTCTTGAACTCCTTCTCTTCTTGCTCCTTGGAGTGGTTGGATCGGCTCCACCTCGTAGTCCCCTTGTTGTCGAAGAAGGATCCACCCGAAAACCTCTACCTTGAGCTCCTACCTCAACCAAGAGGAAACTAAAGTGCTTGGCTTGCTAGACCTTGTACTCTAGAGTGAGTAGAGAAGAGTTTTGTGGGTTTTATCTCAATGGCTCATGTTTCTCAACACATGAGACATGAGAGCCTTGAGAGAGAGGAAGAGGGCGAGCTTTGGATGAGAGAGAATGAGAATGATAGAATGAGCTTGACTTTTTACAACCATGCTCACAAAAGAAAGAATAATCATGATAATAATAATAATTAAGAATTGTGATGGTTAGTTTCAATGACCATTATCATTTCATGCATTTAATGCATTTTGTAAAGAACAACAAGTAAATAAAAGTCATAGCAATGAAATGATGATAGTCAACAAGTCCACAATGGTCAACCGGTCAACAAAGTCAACAAAAGTCAAATGTTCAACTCAACCATGGCACAATAATACTTAATTAATATTATTAATCATATTTCTTATTCTCATTAGGGTTTTGAAAAAGTCAACGGTCAACAACCCCAATGAGAATCCTCTGCCTCTGCCTCTACCAACTGTGCATACACACCCGCACCCGTGTTCCGAGGAACACGAATACAATGAGATAAAACCAATCCCAAAACATATACTAGGATCTGGCTTAAACCAAAGCCCGCTAGTAATTACTTCCCGGACACCAACCGTGCATAAGTGCGCGGATGTGAACGAACCCTGTCGCAAAACCATGCGACCTCTACTCTGTTTTTCCCAAAGGCGAATAGGTCTCTGTATGGGACTCTAAAGACTCGACACTATGCTGGCAGTGGGTTTAACCATAGGCCGCAAGCGGTACTAGCTGTACGTAACGGTCCCCAGGTAGATGCCGATAAGAAGACTGATGAGGTGAACCCATCCGAACTCCTACTGAGCCTGAATGTGACAATCTCCATACAGTCCGGTCTGTTCGTCTGAGAGTATCGCATGTCGGGCCTAGGGGGCAGTAAACGTCAGTCCCCTAATAGCGGTACAAGTCGTGTCGGAGTGTAGCCCAGAACACCCTGAGATAACACTGGAAACGCTACCAGTATATCTCGCTAGCCCTGGCCAGGGACTTTGTGTAATGGCTCTCCTAGACACAGCGTGATATCGACCCGCAATACCGGGAGAGACGAATCCTGTCTAACCGTCACTGCCTCTAAGTGCTTCGGGACTGCACCCAACTACTACCTGTTTGCACGACTCATTTGAGCCGCGGTAGGGTAGTAATCTAAGAACAGCGGGAACACACTCGAGGCGAAGTGACAGTGTCAAGTCTACGGACTATGCTGTACTCATGTCACCTGGGAACTGATAACTGACGATAGGTATACTACCAAACCAATAGTTCCCAGTGAGTCCTGTCCAGTATACTCGTAACCTAACGAGCACCTGCATACTATCTCCAGTACGACGTACTGATGGCTGTGGGACAGACCATCTCCCCTCCTGGGATGAGAAGCGTATACACTAGTCTACTCTGGAGTATCGATGCCCTGTATCGATAATCCTACGACTAGGGACCTGTATAAGGATGTGCTTGTAGATTACCCAGCCCCCACTAGTGTGACTGCCATCACAACGCTGGTAATCAAGCAAAGATCCTAAGAGCTGCACTAATGTGTATAGGCGATATGCTAAAAGAAACACATGCACACATTAAAGTAGAAACAAACCAAGTGGCATACTACTATTTCGAGCAAGATTATCTATACAACTTTGAATATCTCAAGCTTCCATTAAGTAATATACAAACTAGTATGATACAGTAATGGCCACTAGAGCATATACACTAACATGAATTGTTCATTCGGACTGTCCATCTGTTTGTGGATGATACGACGTGCTAAAATTCAGACTCGTTCCCAGGCTAGCTTGCAGACTCTGTCAGAACTGTGAACAGAATCTCGTATCACGATCGGAGATGATGCAAACAGGTATTCCATGTAATCTCACAGTCTCCTGCATGAGTTTATGGGTATCAATTATTGTACATTTTGAAGGTATCAAATCTTAGTTTAGATTTATACTCACTTCCATATACTTCTTTGCTAACGTCTCGGTTGAATGGCCAACTCGAAATGAAATAAAGTGAGCCGACTTATTGAGTCGATCCACAATAACCCAAATTGCGTCGTTACCCTTCATGCTGTGAGGGAGAGCAGTCACGAAGTCCATGGTAATGTGCTAACATTTCCATTCTAGGATTGGTAACAGTTGAAATAGGCCAGCAGTTCTGTGATATCCAGCCTTCACTTGCTGACATACTAGGCACTTTGCTACACTCCTTTCTACTTCTCGCTTCATTCCATGCCACCAGTAATGTTGCCGTAAATTCTTGTACATCTTTGTACAGCCGGGATGTACCAAATACGGAGAGTTATAAGCTTCTTTCATCAACTCTTCTCGAACAAGTCCGACTGGCACGTATAAACGGCTTCTATATCGCAAGGATCCATCTTCGTGGATGATGAAGTCAGTTCGTAGTCCACTTTCTACTTGTTCTCGGATCTTTTGTAAGTTGGAATCATTTTCTTGAGCCGCCTGGATATGATTGACAAGAGTGGAATGGACTTGTAAGTTCATCAAAGATGAAGTGTTACCTGGCACAACTACTTCAATCTCCAATCCAAGCAGTTCTTGTTTTAGTCTCCACTGAGCGGTGAGGTTCATTGCTAATGGCTGGTGACTAAAGGCATCGGGATCTGCATTTACTTTTCCAGGATGATACTGTAGGTTGATGTCGAAGTCTGCCATGAGTTCTAACCATCTTCTCTGCCGCATGTTGAGTTTCTTCTGAGTAAATACATACTTCATACTTTTGTTGTCAGTGTATATATCCACTCATTCTCCCAAAAGATAATGACGTCAAATCTTGAGTGCAAAAACTACTGCTGCCAGTTCCATATCATGTGTTGGATAGTTGCGTTCATGAACTTTTAATTGTCTTGATGCAAAAGCCACAACTTTTCTATGCTGGTGTAGAACACATCCTAATCCTTTACTGGACGCATCACAATGTACATCGAATCCTCCAGATTGATCCAGTATTACGAGGATAGGAGCAGAGGTTAAGCTCGACTTGAGTTCTATAAAAGCCTTCTTACATGCTTCTGACCACACGAATGCTTCTTCTTTATGTGTGAGTTTGGTCATGGGTGCTGCGATATTTAAGAATCCTTCAATGAATCGTCTGTAGTATCCAGTAAGCCCAAGAAACTTCTTATATCTTTCACTGTCTTTGGTGTCAGCCACTCGCTGACAGCTAACATCTTAGCTGGATCTACAGAGATTCCTTCGCCTGAAACGATATGTCCGAGAAATCCGACTTGAACTAGCCAAAATTCACACTTGCTGTACTTGGCGTAAAGATGATATTATCATAATATCTCCAGGACAATCCATAAGTGCTCGGCGTGTTCTTTCCGATTCTTTGAATACACTGAGATGTCGTCGATGAATATAACAACAAATCTGTTTAAGTACTCTCGGAAAACTTGGTTTATCAAGATCATAAATATGGCAGGTGCATTGGTCACTCTAAGTGGCATTACGAGATATTCATAATGGCCATAACGAGTCTTAAATGCCGTCTTTGGAATGTCGGACTCTTTGACCTTCACCTGATGGTAACCCGAACGAAGATCTAGCTTTGAAAAGACACAAGATCCACTTAACTGATCGAAAAGGTCATCGTTGCATGGTAGTGGATACTTGTTCTTAATTGTCACTTCGTTCAGAGCTCGATAATCCACACACATCTTGTAGGAACCTTCCTTCTTTTTCACGAGTAATACCGGAGATCCCCAACTTGAAGTACTGGGACGGATCCAACCTTTCTTCAGAAGTTCATCCAACTGAATACGGATCTCCTTTAATCCCTCCAGATTTAATCGATATGGAGCTTTGATTACAGGTTGTGTACCATATTGTAAATAGATACTAAATTCAGAGCTCGATCGGGAGGCAAACCTGATATGTCTTCAGGGAACACATCCTCGAACTCTCGAACTTCCTCAGGTTTTTCTTCTTTGGCTGGTAGAGGAAACACTTCTACATTCTTTGGTTTAGCATGGCAGCTTCCTGGCTCCAATGTTCTGTCTCCACTTTTGAAATAGAAAACCGGGTGATCTGGTATCTCAAATACTGCCCTCCTTTGACGGCAGTCAATGGTGGCATAAAATACTCCCAGCCAATCCATTCCCAACACAACATCAAAATTTGGTATGTCCAGTACTTTGAAATTTGCATAGAATTCTCAACCGCAAACTACAACTGGGCACTGATCATATCCCAAAATTGCCTTCAAGACTCCATTTTCGGAACTGACATTCCAGCTTGAGATGAGTGGCTTCACAGGAATCACGTGCGTTCTCACGAATCGTTGTGACATGAAGTAGTGTGAAGCTTCAGTGTCGAAAAGTGCGAGTGCAGGAAGGGTGGCTACTAGTAAAGTACCCAAGTTATGTGAGATCATGTTTAGATATAGAGAAGTATAATGATACACAAGAATTGAAAGGTTGAAAGGCTGGGGATTTTACCGGTGATGACTTGTCATGTGGCTTCGGCTTTCTCGACCGTCATTGTAAATGCCTGTCGTCTCGGTACATTCCTCCTTATCAGAGGCACATTTCTCTGTCCTTGAGGCATGTTTCTCTGTGCCTGGTGGATTGACGCTGAGACTGTGCAAGTTGTCCATATGGAGTTGGTGTAGGAAGAACTAGGCGCGGTTTAGCTTCCTGAATGGCTAGCCTCTACGGAGCTGTAATTGGGGGTCTGGGTGCTGGTGCTGTGTTAATACGATATAGGCATTCTCCTATAGCATGAGTAGATGCGCCACAAATCAAACACAGGCCATTTGCACGCCTGCAGTCCTTCGCCAAGTGTCCAGTTCTCTTGGGTAGAAACAAAAATCTGGACTGGAGCGGTTAAATGATCCTCCTGGCCTCTTGGGTGCCAAAACGGCCTAGAAGAGGCTCCTCCTATCATCTAGGTAGCAGGGCGTTTGATTCCGGTTGTTTGAGGCTTACCCTTATTCTTGACCACAGCTTTATAGCGGCGTGATGCCTTTAGTGTGAGTTCATGAGTTGCATAGTCGCCTATGGCTAAAGTCGCCTAAATCTCCGGGTCTAAGCTCTGTTGGAACCGTCTAGCCCGAATCTCATCGGTCGGGATCATGTGTGCCACAAACCTGATAAGATATTGATGTCAGGATAGTGATGTGTTTTACGGAATGGAATTTGATATGAATTCTTTACCTGCTAAGCATGATGAATTAGGCATCATATTCATCTACTGATTTTACACACAAAGAGCCTTGTTGTAGGTGGATGAACTGTTGTTCCATCTCAAAGTGAGCAGTCTCGGGGAAAAACTTCTCATCGAATAGATCAAAAAACGTCTTCCACTCTATTGGTTGTGTGAGGCGGCTTTTCTCGGCCTTCCACCAGACTCTTGCATTGTCGGTGAGCTGGAGCTTGGCCACATGAACCCAAGCTATGTCTTGTACCTGCGTTGCGGCAAGGTCGTCCTCAATACTCTGGGCCCATTCTTCAGCCTCAAGAGGACTCTCTTTCCCTGAAAAGTTTATTGGACGCAACGCACAAAATTGCTTTACTCCAGGTGCTTTGACTTCCGTACGGTTCATGAGAATAGCAGTCTGCTGCTGCTGGCCCTCCAGAAGACTTTTGATGGCTTCTAGAAGCACCTTTTGTTCGTTGATTGGAGCAGCAACGGTAGGGGGAAGTGGTAAGGTAGGTGGTGGTGTGTTTTCATTGACGTTGGTACCGGTGTTGTTAGGAGAATCCATTACTTTGATAGAAAAGGAAAGATTATGATAGATTCAAGAAATTTGAAATGCAAGGAATGTATAGTTGCCAATTCGTATAGTTCTTTTGATATATTGCTTAAGATTTGTAACGACTCTGTTTCAGGGTACATAAAATTTGTTTAAAAGTTAATGTATAAATGGACTATTTGCATTCCTGTGTATGCTATAAGTATTTAATTTGCTTTTGAACAACAAGAAATAACTTATAGCTCATTGGTAAAGCCATGCACTGCCGTGACGTAGCCCTATGTTCGAATCCCCTCAACCATATAATATTTTTGCTGATTTTTCTTTTAAACTTTTTGGAAGCCCAAAAATTTATACGTGCAAACACGTAAAAATGAAAAGTATCAGAAATCAAACATGTGCACTAAGATATATGTAGCGACCATGACACGTGGCCAAAATCCAGAGCCCCACACCCCACCAACGACCAGCGAGATGTGGGTTTGGGCCGGCGCCGCCGCCCTCCCCCCCGTCCTAAATGCTCCAATTCTTTTGTCCTAACACCCCTTGGCCTCCCCTCAATACTTTTCTTCTGTTTGATTTTCCTGCACATTTCCAGAGAATTAAAATGAGGCATTAATCAAATGTTAATGCATTTTAATTCCATTCTTCAATACCCTAAACCCTAATTTCTCCTATAAATACTACCCTACACTCTAGCCCTCTCTATTCTCAAATCCAGTATCAAAACACTCTAAATTTTCTAAGTCCAAAAGTTGTACAAGTGGAGTTAGCCCAAGGTCAAGTTCCGGCGACGTTTCGGGAAGAATCCGGAGACACCACGACTCCACGAGATCCTCAACTTGTTCATAGACCTCTCCTCTTTCTTTGCATCCAGTAAGTCCTTTCTCTTCTCTCTTTTTCACCACTCAAAAAGATTTCTTTTCAAAACTCGTTGGAAGCGGAGTTATTCTGACTTCCGATTTTCAATTTGTTAAAAACCCAAATTTTTTAATAACAAACCTACCATTTTTTCATATATTTTTTAGCGATCATAAGCAAACACTTTAGAATAAGTTTTATCTCAAAATAACATGTTATGCAATTTTTATCACATTGTTACGGTTAAATACCACAAACTTTACATTCGACATATTTCATCATGTTCCTTTGTATTACCTTTAGATAATTCACGAGGTAATGACTTACCTCATCACAACACTCATCAAGACATAGCAAGATGGTTTGGAAACAATAAATTTTGGGACAAACGCAAATTTTATATTAAAATACCTTAAACTATCAAAACCCGTATTCTTTAAATTGTTTTAATTAATTCCTTACAAATAAACCTCTACAACCCATTTTGGGGAACCCAATCAGGATGGTGCAGGTTATCGTACATCCTCGAGACTAGTAGAGCGAGATGCAGATCTCCTCACGGAGTATACGATCTCGATGGAATTTTTAATACAATTTTTAAGAATAATGTGATTTTCTATTTAATAAATAAATTTATTTTCTAATAATTATATATAATATTATCAAAGTATCTATTTTAAATATATTTAATAAATTCCATGTTTTCTAAACAGGGGAATTCTAAATTTCATGAAAATACCTTCACAAATCCATACAAATTCCAATTTACACTAAAATACCATATACCATATAATTTAGGTTTATATCAACTAGAATATTTCATCTTTAAAAATTTACATCCATGAAAATCCTAAATAAGATAATTAAATACTTGAGGTGTATTTTGAAAATATATCAAAACTATTTATCATAAAAACCCCTCAAGTTATATTAAATTACAATAAAGACCCAATTAAATATAGGTTTAAGCGGGACCAGTTCTCTTGAGCCTCAGGAAGCCAGAGAATTTGGGTTCTTGCCTATTTAAGGCAGAAAACTAAAAACGGGATTATCAATACGGTAATTGGCTTCGAAAAAGTCACAAATCCTGTCGTTCATGTGCAGCAGTTACCGATAACTCCAAAATTAATTCAGGACTCCAATTCTGTTTAAAGTGTCTGACTCAGACAGAGTCTCATCTGAAATCAATTCATCCTTGAATACAATTCAAGTATAACTCCAATTCAACATGAATCCATTTATACCAGAATGCAATCTATATCAACATGAATTGATTTGACCGAACCATGGATATACATTTTTTACATGACCATCCGTTTATATCCTTTCTGTTTACATGAACTACTGATACCATGGTTTCGGCAAGTCTTACATCTATTAAACAAAACAATACACATCAATACAAAATACATTACGGGATTTTAAAGGGGTAGACTGGTACGGAATGTGTTAAAAGTGGCACAAGACGGTCACTTTAATACACCTAACCTGAACATCTATTACCGTTGTCCCATGGGATTTGACAGGGCCTTATGATCCGTATACCATAGTCCATGGGGTAAGCTTGACTCCTCTCGTATACACTGGCATAATTCTGTACCAAACTACAAACAACTGCGTTAACATAACTATCAACTTTATACCAGCTATAATCTCTTACTTGTCTATTCTCATTCTACATCTCTTTGGGACTTACCGAGCGATTGTTCGCTGACGACATTCCTTTTCTATTCTTTCTTTGGAATGTTGTCAGGAGGACCTGATTCTCTAGAGATCGAGCCCAGCACAGACGACTTGGAGCAGTTCTCAGAAGACCCAGAGCTCTAGTCACTTGTATATAATTTACTTTCAGTTCATGCCATTATTTAGGCATTGCTTTTCAGTCTTGTATTTACATTTTCAGTTGTATTGTAAAGGATGTTTAATAAATAAAAGTTGTTGTTCATTTACATCTCATGTTTTACTTGTGTACTTTACTATATTGCTTATTTACGCTTAGTGTGTTTACTTCTGAGTAAATACGTCACGTGACCTGTCACATCTCCTTACCGTACTCTGGGAAGCGGGGCGTGACAGATCTTATTAGTGGCCTATGCAGGTCAGTGTTGTATTGAACTCTACCATGCAGGTCAGTGCTGCATGGAACCTTACCATGCAAGTCAGTTCTGCAAGGAAACCTAAGCAATATAACATAAGAATTACAAGACTCGGCAACTAAACATTCTTTATATTTCATAATCTTTGAATCTATTCTAACCCTATTTTTCTTTCAAGCTTATGGATTCTCCAAACAACACGAGTACAAATGTCAACAACACACCACCACCTCTTCCACTTACACCTACCTTTGTAGCTCCGATCAACGAGCAGAAGGTACTGCTCGAGGCAATTAAGAGCCTCCTGGAAGGACAACAACAGAAAACTGCCATACTAATGAACCGTCCAGAAACTGAAGCACCTGGAGTGAAGCAATTTCGGGCATTGCATCCTAAGCAATTTTCTGGGAAAGAGAGTCCCATGGAAGCTGAAGAATGGGCTCAGTCGATCAAAGACGATCTGGCAGCAGCATAAGTGCCAGACATTGCTTGGGTAAGGATTGCAAAGATGCAACTCACGGATAACGCCCGAATATGGTGGAAGGCGGTAGAAATCCGTCTTACTCAGCCGATCGAATAGAAGACATTTCGCGACATGTTTGACGCGAAGTATTTTCCGGAGACTGCCCGATTCGACATGGAGCAGCAATTCATTCACTTACAATAAGGCTCTATGTGAAGCAAATCAATGGATGAGTATGATGCCGAGTTCACCATGTTGAGAAGGTAAGATATGTCTTAATATTCGATTATCTAATATCACATATTGTACAGCTAATACAAGACCGTAACAGGTTCACGGCATACCTTATTCCGACTACTGAGATTAGGGACAGACGATTTCAGCAGGGGTTGGACCAAGAAATCCAAGCTGCCTTAGCTACAGGGGATTTCCCAACCCATAACCTGGTTCTGAAAGCAGCCCGAAGATATGAGGCAGTAGTGAAGAAGAAGGGCAGACCTCACTCTGTCGGTGTGAAGCGCTATGCAACTCAAATGGCAGGAGGAGCCTCTTCTAGTCCACCTTTTGTACTCAGGAGTACCTTTCAACAGGCCCAGTCCAGATTTCTGCTTTTATTGCAAAAGGAATGGACACCTGGCGAAGGATTGTAGATGTGCTAATCGCTTCTGCTTAGTCTATGGCTCATCCACACATGATATTGGGTCTTTTCCTCAAAGACTCAATCAGTATCAGGCACCCGGACCAGCAATCACCTATCCGCAGCGGCCAGCTATTCAGGCACCTGCACCACGCCTTGCTCTAACGGCTCCACCTCCTTGTGGACCTACTGCATCTCCTCCTCGTCAGTTCCATCAAGTATAAAGGAACCTACTTCAGGGACAGAGGAACGGACAGAGGAATACTCCTCCAGCAAGGAGGAATGTACCTAGGCGACAGGCTTTCACAATGACTGTGGAAGAAGCTGAAGCCACTGGCCAAGTCATCACTGGTAACTTCCCATCTTTCATATCTATTCAATACTTGTTTACATCCATATATCTTTCCTAAACCTAAAACATATCCCATATAACTTAGGTACGATTTTAGTAGCCTCACTACCTGCACTAGCACTCTTCGATATTGGTGCATCTCATTGCTTTATGTCGCAACGGTTCATCCGAACTCATGCGATTCCAGTCACACCACTCATATCCAACTGGAATGTCAGTTCAGAGAATGGCGTTCTAAAGGCAACTATGGGATACAACCTGTGTCCAGTAGTCATCTGCGGCAGAGAATTCTATGCTGGCTTTAAGGTGCTGGACATACCGAACTTCGATATAGTTTTGGGTATGGATTGGTTAGGAACATTTTATGCTACCATCGACTGTCATCAAAGGAGGGTAGTGTTCGAGATTCCAGAGCATCCGGTCTTTTATTTCAAAAGTGGAGACCATACCCTGGAGCCTAGCATATACAAAGAAAAACCGAAGAAGGTAGTGATTGCAACTCTACAGGAAGGAGAAGACAAGCCAGAGGTAGTTCGAGAGTTCGATGATGTATTTCCTGAAGACATATCTAGTTGCCTCCCGATCGAGCTCTTGAATTCGGAATTGATTTAGTACCTGGTGCACAACCGGTGATCAAAGCACCATATCGGTTAAGTCCTAAAGGTTTGAAGGAGGTCCATACTCAGCTGGACGAACTTCTACAGAAAGGATGGATTCGTCCTAGTACTTCAAGTTGGGGATCTCCAGTTTTGCTTTAAAGAAGAAGGAAGGTTCATACAGAACGAGTATTGATTATAGAGCTTTGAATGAAGTCACGATAAAGAACAAGTATCCACTACTGCGAATCGACGATCTGTTCGATCAGCTAAGTGGGTCTTGCGTTTTCTAAAAATTAGATCTTCGTTCGGGTTATCATCAGATGAAGGTCAAAGAGTCTGATATTCCGAAGACGGCATTCAGGACTCGCTATGGACATTATGAGTTTCTCGTGATACCATTTGGAGCGACCAATGCACCAGCCATATTCATGAACCTAATGAATCAAGTTTTCCAAGAGTACCTAGACATGTTCGTTGTCATATTCATCGACGACATCCTGGTATATTCAAAGAATTGGAAAGAGCACGCTGAACATTTACGAATTGTCCTGGAGACTTTGCAATAGCATCAGCTCTATGCCAAGTACAGCAAGTGCGAGTTTTGGATAGAACAAGTCGGATTTCTCTGACATATCATTTCAGGTGAAGAAATCTCTGTAGATCCAGCTAAAGTATCAGCAATAAGCGAATGGCCGACACCAAAGATAGTGAAGGACATTCGAAGTTTCTTGGGATTAGCGGGATACTACCGAAGATTTATTGAAGAATTTTCGAAGATTGCAACACCCCTGACCAAGCTCACGTGTAAAGATGAAGAATTCGTGTGGTCAGAAGCATGCGAACAAGTTTTCGTAGAACTCAATTCAAGATTGACATCAGCACCTATTCTCATTATACCGGACAAATATGGAGGTTTCGTAGTATATTGTGATGCATCCGGTAAGGGATTAGGTTGTGTTCTACACCAACACGGTAAAGTTGTAGCTTATGCATCAGGACAGCTGAAGGTTCATGAGCGCAACTATCCGACGCATGATCTAGAGTTGGCAGTCATTATCTTTACTCTCAATATTTGGCGCCATTATCTTCTTAGAGAACGGGTAGATATCTACACAGACCATACAAGTCTGAAGTATGTGTTTACTCAGAAAGAGTTGAATATGCGACAGAGAAGATGGTTAGAACTTATGACGGACTTCGACATCAACCTACAATATCATCCAGGGAAGGTGAATGTAGTACCTGATGCACTTAGTCGTCAACCACTATCAATGAATCTTATCGCACAGTGGAAGATACAGCAAGATTCGCATCAGATGGAGATAGAAGTGGTCATCCAGGTAACGCTTCAAGTTTGATGAACTTACAAGTTCAGTCTATAATTGTCAATCAGATCAAATTAGCTCAAGCAAGTGATGCCAAGTTGCAAAAGATCAGAGAACAAGTAGAAAGTGGATTTAGAACAGACTCCATGTATCTTTGAGATATGGCAGTAGATTGTGTGTACCACAAGGTCCTGTTCGGGATGAGTTGATGAAAGAAGCTCACAGTTCCCCATACTCAGTACACCCTGGTGGTACAAAGATGTACACAGATCTACGCCAACATTACTGGTGGCATGGAATGAAGTGTGAAGTAGCCAGAAGCGTCGCTAAATGTTTGGTGTGTCAGCAAGTGAAAGCTGAGTATCACAGGACTGCTTGTTTACTTCAACCGTTGCCTATCCCAGAATGGAAGTGGCAACACATTACCATAGATTTCGTGACTGCACTTCCTCACAGCACAAAAGGTAACGATGTTGTATGGGTTATTGTGGATCGACTCACAAAGTCAGCTCACATTATTCCCTTTCGAGTTGGCCAATCTACCGAGACACTAGCAAAGAAATATATGGAGATAAGAATCTAAGTAAGATTTAAACTCTTCATATTGTACTATCTCTAATACCCATGAACTCATATAGGAGATCGTGAGATTACATGGAGTACCGGTTTGCATTGTCTCCGATCATGACACCAGATTTCGATCGCAATTTTGGCAAAGTCTGCAAGCTAGCTTGGTAACAAGTCTAAACTTTAGCACAGCTTATCATCCATAAGCAGATGGTCAGTCTGAGCGAATGATTCAGATCCTTGAAGATATACAAAGATCATGTATGCTAGACTTCGGAGGATCGTGGGAAGATCACCTACACCTTGTGGAGTTTTCATACAACAACAGCTACCAAGCGAGTATTGGAATGGCATCCTTTGCAGCTCTATATGGAAGGAAGTGTCGATCACCATTAAGTTGGGACGACATTGGAGATAGAGAACTCCTTGGACTTGAGATGATAGTAGCAATAGTGGATGTAGTTCGCACTATCAGGAAAAGAATGCGCATAGCCCAAGACCGACAGAAGTACTGGGCTGATGCAAAGCGCCGTCACTTGGAGTTACAACCGGGAGATCATGACTTTCTGAAGATTTCTCCAAACTGTGGAGTGATTCGCTTTGTAAGAAGAGGTAAGCTAAGTCCGAGATTCATTGGACCGTTCGACATACTCGAACGAGTCGGAGAAGTGGCTTATTGCTTGGCACTTCCACCCTTATTGGAAGAAGTGCACAATGTGTTCTGCATATCCCAACTCAGAAGGTATGTGAGTGACCCCAGTGACATTCTTGATCACTCCGAGCTCACTGTTGGCTATAGTGCCCTCAAGGAAATTATCATAGTCACAGGTATGTGATCATCATGATTGAACGAGGACCTATACCGATAAAACAGCCTTACTCGAGATGATAGTATGCTATCTGGTTTGTCTTCATCATCATGTATATGTTGATAAAGCCCTTAGGATCTTGCTTGACTGTCAGCATTGTGATGGCGATCACATACGTGGGAGCTGGGGGTCTATAAGCACATCCTTAAATGTCCCTAGTCGTGGGAGTATCGAGACTGGGCATCGATACTCCAGTGTAGACTGGTGTGTACTTATCTAGACCCTGATGAGGGGCGGTGGCCGGTCTCACAAGCCATTGGTGTTAGTTGTTCACCTAAGATAGTATGCAGGTGCTCATTGGGTTATGAGTACACTGGACGGACTCGCCGGGAACATGCTAGTTGGTATTATACCTATAGTCAGATAGCAGTTTCCTGGTGACATGTGTACAGGTTAGTCTGTCGACCTGAGATCGCCATTTGTCTCGTGTGAGTTCCCACTGTGCTTTGATTACTACCCTACCACGGCTCAAAGGAGCCGTGCAAACAGGTTTTAGTTGGGTACAGTCCCGAGCCACATGGAGGCAGTGAGCGGATCGTCGGGGATTCGTCTCTCCCGGTATTGGGGGTTGATGTCGCACAGTGCACGGGTGGCCATCACTAGAAATTCTCGGCCGGGGTATGTGAGAATTACCGATCCAGGATCGATAGTTTCTCGGGTAGTGATGGGTTTCATACCGACACGAATTATCGCGTTGTTAGGGGTCTGACTTTATCCACCCCCTAGACTAGATATTCGATACTCTTTGACGAACAGACCGGACTGTACGGATATTGTCACTGACAGGCTCAGTAGGGGTTCGGATGAGTTTGCTCGTCGGCTTTCCTTTCGCTCAATACCTGGGTAGCCGTTACGTACAGCTGGTGCTGCTGACGTGCTTGTGGTTAAACCCACTGCCAGCGTATTGACGAGTCTTTAAAGTCCCACACAGAGGGTTTTCTCAGTTCAGGCGATATAGTGTAGGTGACGTATGTTGATACATACAGGTGTCCGATTAAATATGTCCACGGACTGCACAGACTTTAATCGGACGGTTGATAATACTAGCGGCTTAGGATTAAGCCAGATTGTTAAATCAAGTTTTGATTTAATAATTTACATATGTATTTATATATATGTATTCTAGTATTATTGTTCACTATTTATTTTCTCTCTTTGGCTATTTGTATTTTCGTACGAATACGCGTTCGATACATATACCGGGAAGCATTCTGTATTTATACGGAATGGCTTCTAGATGATGCCACCGCATTATTGGTTTTCTTTTGAAAATCATTTAGTTTATAATGAGGTGGAAAAGGTGACATGGCAAGGCACTTTTGATCAAAGCATGGACTTTGTTCATGCAGAGATTGGTATGGTCTCATTTGTTTATTGTTAATTAGCAAAGGGTTTTTGGTGTGCATTTTTTTGGGGGGGCCGGCCACTTCTTGGAGGTGATGAGGCTTGCTCATTTTGATATACACACTCACACCAAAAACACTTAGCTAATTTTTCTAAGCTCATGCCACTAGTTTAGCTCACCTCTTCTTCATCTTCACTAGTTGCTCACTTGAGCTCATGATTGAGAGAAAGAATTTTAGTGACACTATCCTACACTCCCCACTCTCCACTACTAGCGATTTTGAAGAGTCGGTTGGTTCGCTTGGCGAACCTGAAGCTTGCGCCGTTTCCCTCAGGTAGATCATCGGAGACGAAGGAAGACCGGCGACCAAAGTGTAAGTTTACGGTAGCGCCCTGGCCGTCTTTCAGACGCCAAAATGCGGAACAAAAACTTTTACAACTGGCGCTATCGCATACTATTTCCCAGGATCTGCCATTAACACTAAACCAACATACTGTAAAGTGGGTAGAAATGTTATACCGAACGATCCGGGTCCTTCGGTCTTCAACCATCATCCCACGCTTTGTTGCGGTTGATCCAAACTCGCTCGATCTCCGGTCTCGTCGTCAAGGTGGTACCACGTCGACGGATCTTTAAATGGACTCCCACCTCTGAACCGAGGCAACTCGATCATCAAGTTTGCTAAAAGAGATAACCAAGATTGATGTAGAGAATGAATAGAACACTATATCTCGTTACGTCCAAAGCTATGGACGAACGGTTAATGAAGTTGCCAATTGAAATTGTGATGGAATAAAATGAACTAAGAAATTTCCATACACCAAACTATCATAATCTTTTTAAGCAAATAACCATGATCCCCACTAAGAAATGGTCGGCCAATATATAAGGAGGAGGGAGGTGAGTGTAGGAGCATCAAGTGGTGACCATAACAAGGATACTTATCATAACTCATTTAAAGAAAGAATGACTCGATGTAAGACTGTTTTATCGGTATAGGTCCTCCCTCAATCATTGCAATCACGTACCTGCGATCCAATAATTGACTTTGATGGCACTATATCCAACAATCTCCCACTTGCACTTAAGGCTAATTATTGCGATGTCGCGTACTCACAGCTCGTGTGATACCGAACATCCAACTCCTCTACTAATCAGTTTCACAAAGCTCGTTTGCAAAACTATTATGTTCGAGAAATAGCCTCAGTGAGTGGATCTGTCCTGATGTTTCTTTCTATGTCTCTCTTAATCTCAAGTTCGCGGAGAAAGCCATCTCCCGAACCGAGTAATACATGTCTTAGAATATGTCTGGATATCTGATGGGACCTAGTTCATAAATGAACTCCAAATCCAAACTTCTTAGACTGTATCGATAACTGAACCTAATCAGTATCTAGCACCATGCCTCCCACAGTATCCTTTTGGACCACCTGTCCTTAATACTGTCCCTCGTCTGAGGGAAAACTAGAACTCTGACAATCATTCTGTCATGCATGTCACCTTTGAAGCCTGGAATGATAACCGTCTTCCGAAGGAGGCTGCCGTCATCAAATCCGTAGAACATGTACTTAGATTCTAAAACCGCTTCCTTATGTTTCTTCAGAATTGGATTAATATATACTTATCGCATCTAGTGCAAAAACAACATCTGGTGTGGTACTTGACATCTCACGATTGACTCAATTGCCTAAGTAAGTGATTTTCCAATCATGCACATCCCTCCCCCCTTTAGTCTGTAAGACACCTTTAGAGAGGGTGACTCCATCACCTGCAGGTACACCACCATGCCAGGAGTCATCTATTCTAAAATACTATTAGAATACTGTCAAAATACCCACATTGGGAAACTACCCAAATCTAGATCTAAAACCATAGATCTAGTAACCAGAATGTCAGATATTATATCCATATCCTTTGTGGAGAAACAACTGTGTGACGACCACAGTACAACCGATCGTAGTATAAGAATTTTACTTGCTACTCTGTGTATGTCATCCAAATACCAGGACATCATACCCTACTACCATCTTAACAGATCCATCCCCTATTCTGATGAAGTCAAAGCCATGACTGTAACATTAAAATTAGATGATCTAATCTCTGCTATATCTGCTCACGCCTATAAAATAGACATAAGCTACTTGTCAACTATGCTTCCGCTGCTTCCACTGACCAGAACAATCTTCTGGCAGAATAATATATACGTGTACTTCTAAAACTAGTTTAGAACAACGCTATGCATATCCTCCTACCGGGTCTCATAGTCTGGAACAATCAGTAGTGTCAAGTCTGGGTAAACAAGAACCTTCCTGTCACCGTCCTTGAGGCTACCGGAGTACCTCTCTAGTGTCTGAGGTTACCCACCATATCTGCGGAGTGGCTAATGGAATGTCAAGCCTGATTGAATATATAGGTCCTATTAAATTTTCTGTAATCGTTTGCGGTTCTGAAATCACTTCCAGTTCTACCATACTCCCACTAGTGTTTTCTGGAAAAAAAATCCATTTTATTAAAACTGTGGCGAGTCAAGAACAATATTACTATTGATCTTCCAGATGGTAAAAAAATCAACCCTCGTCAAAACTAGGGTCAACCCGCAAACTGCCATTATAGAAATATGCCTTGAGTTATCCAGTGTCCGGTTTTAAGCATAAGCTGGACAACTCCCCTTACCTTAACATCGTTAAGATATGAAGCATTCTATATCCAATATAGAAACTTTGGCACTTATTTAATTGGAACCAGATTCTAATCATGCAGCTGTCTCCAGCGCATATCAGCTTAATGGAGAGAGGCTAATTAGCATTACTCAACTTAGGAATCCATCCAATTATGAGTAACCTGAAAGAGAAACAAGTTTCTCAAAACCGTTACTATCAACTGAATACCAATCATAAGAATCTACATCTTCGATTTCTTTGAAGAATCCCGATACTTGCGACACTTGGTTCTCTACTTTATTCTTATACCCACAACTTCTTGAAACTTAGACCTTGTATTTCTTCGAAACACTTATCTAAAATTAGAGAAGTCATAAGTAAACAGAACATAGTACGAGGACCAACCCCTTTGTCCTGATGGACACTGGAAAACATACAATACTCTGTATAAGTTCGCTGAGTTAAATAACTCAAAACCTGTGCATCGTAGGTTGAAAACTGTACCCAGGCGATTTCCTCAAATATCACCAATTATAATGAATTCCGATATAATGAGGATGATCACCTAATTCCCAATAACTTACTTCCACTCATCATCTGCAAAACCATACAGATGTGAGAATCATACCTGGTAAATACATACCTTGGAGTAAGTATCCAATCGGGAAATCAGTTTTCTATTAACAATGCACAGTGAATATGAAACATAAATATATTTCGTAGGGGTATCCTGGTATTCCTAGTAATGCCTCTTCCATAATCCAAATCATGACTTTAACCATATATTTCCCTGCCATTTTTCCAATTCCCTTTATTTGTCTTTAGTCGTTACCTTCTGTACACCATCATTAGGCTAAATAGTTTTCTTCCTTCCCTACCGTTCGGCACCAGCCTATGGTTTGGAAGATGAATATCCAGTAAGCATAATAGGTGTACCCTCCTAAACCTAGGAGTACTCGCAACTTGAGAGAAGGTGATGATAAAAGACAACTGAATAAACCTTATTCCTATTTCTCCTGAACCAGAATCCATCCTCGAAAAAATATCCTTCGAGTTCGTATATAACCATACGATGGATTTATCCAATGGAATTGGATGTTCGTAGTGATACGGGTTGTTCTGGAGAAATGAAAGGTGAAGTAGAAGTGGCGATGAAATACATGGTTTGGTCGTGAATGTAAGTAGTCGCAATTTACTTTGCCATCTTTCTATTTCCTTTATCTTGTCTTTAGTTATTACCTTCTGCACACCCTACTTAGGCTAATTGGTTTTCTTCATTCCCTACCTTTCGGCACCTGCCTATGGTTTGGAAGAAGACTATCCAATAAGCGTAATAGGTATACTCTCCTAAACCAAGGAGCCCTCACAACCTAAGAGAAGGTGATAAAAAAAGACAACTGAATAAACCAATTCTATTTCTCCTGAACCTGGATCCATCCTCGAAGAAGTCCCTTCGAGTTCGTATATAACCATACGATAGATCTATCCAATGGAAGTGGATGTCCGTAGTAATACGGGGTGTTATGAGAAATACCAAAAGGTAAAAGAAGGAGCGGCAATGACTTATGCAAGTTCAGACAATCCAAAAGCCAGTATTTTAAGAAGATTCGGTCAACTTGGTCACTGAGTCATAGTCTAGGGTCGGTCAAAGGCCCCTGCCAAAGAGAGTGAGAAAAAAGAAACACTCTGCGTGCACTCTAACCTAGATCAGAATGGTTATCACTTTATCTAATAAGGAAACCTCCCACTGTTATCTCAAATTCTCCTCCAAACCTAAAAGAAGAATTAGTCGGGATCACCCGAAGAGTAAATTAACTCATCAGTGGGAATCGGGATCCAACTCTCATCGCATGATAATGTGACGGTATCCACTCACGTTCTCACACTCCAGAAGGTATGCTCAAGTTTTGCAAGTTTCCTGTATGTTTGAAACTCCCGATATAATTTTTTATCCCATGCTCTTATGACCTTGACATAGGCCAACAAATCATAAGCCACATGTCAAGTTCTACCCGTCGTTGTCCTGATTAATTTAGGTCATCGTACATGCCCTTGACGTAGGCCAACAAGGCTGTACGTCTGTCCTAAACTAATGCATATATCTATACTACAAATGAATACCTAGCAGCTACCAAACACTATGCCTTGACGTAGGACAACAAACATAGCTTGATTACTACTGACCATCCATAAGAAATGACGGAGGATTACGGCTGGTTTTTGGCGAAAAACCTTTAACGTAACGAACTTGATCTCGTTGAAGGAAGCTGATAGCTTTTTATAAAAATATAGTGGCGAAAACCTTTGCTAAAGAGGTCACTCCCAGTAAAGGGATCTCGGCTCTTTCCACGTGGAATGAGGTGCAGGATATTCCAACTGAATACCCCGATGCAAAGCAACTTGTGATCGACTATACTGAAGTTATAACCCTGACGCAAACTTCTGCCCAAGGGGTCACTCCCGGTGAAGGGATCTCGACCCTTGCCTCGTCGAATGAGGTGCAGGATATTCTAACTGAATACTGCTATGCAAAACAAAAGGAAACGTCTTTGTAATAACTCTTTTTAAAATATGTTCCAACAACATCAAATATAGGTTTGTTTTATCCTTGCATTGATAAGAATCAATGTTGTCCCATCAATTAAACACACCAGAAAAGAACGAAAATATAATGTACGTATATGCCATCCGCATTCGTCACTGGGTCTCGTCATCACCCGTTAGGTTACTTAACTAACGAAAGAGCGGGGACTGGACTAGCGCGGGTGTAAAACATATACAACATCTAATAGTATATATACTAATATACAATAATTGCTCCAGGCGTGATAATATGCAACATTACAGAAAAGTAATAAGCATCACAGAACAATACAGATAATCTGGGATCCCCGGGTTTCACAGAGCCGCTACTGAAACCCGACGTTCCCCTGGTCGTATGGATAGCCTGTGCAATGAAACCTGGACCCCTACGGGTGCGGCAAGTTACCTGCCAAAACCTGAAGCGAGGCAGCCCCCTACAGTATAGTGAATGGACCACCCGGCACTTCACGGAATCCGGTAACTTGAGCACCCCTTCCTTGGGTCAACCTGTACCCCCTACGAGTGCGGCGAATAGTCTGCCAATTCTAGAGTAAGGCCCCTCTGCCTCTCAAAGCCATGAGATACAGACCCATTGCCCTCTAGAACCCGGCTATCCGTGCACCCCACCGCGGGGTAAACCTAGTACAGAAATGAAAATATATACAACGGGTACATCGACCACACCCCGGTCGTGCCCCAAAAGAATAATATACAAACAGGCAGTGACGGCAGTCCACAAGTCGGACGCTCGCCCCGCAATATCAAATGTACAAATAAATCCAAACAGCACTACCATTGCACACTGCTATCCACCACGACATATCCGCAACATCACAGCACAACACAGAACATCAACGCGAATGTCACGTTCGCAAACCTGTCTAAAAGAACTATAGCAATTAGACGCGGTTTACCGCTCAAATGACATTCACGGTCGGAGATATAAAGTAAGTACTGTAAATTAACGCGTTTAAAATTTCGATCGACAAAATTTCCCGAAGTGGGCCCCACAAACATCTGCTGTACAGTAATAAAATATGGGCCCAAAAGAAATATACCAAAAACCACAATTTCCTGTATAGAAGACACTGTACAATTTTGGAACACTGTTCCCACAAAATGGCCGCGGATGCGTGGTCAAACCCTAGGTTTGACCGCTGATACGCTGCGCTTCTGTAGGATCACTTGTCCAAATTTTTACAGTGTCCTTCAAAAAGCCTGCTCTATTTTCTGAAGTGCTCAAAATAATTTTTAGACTTGATTTAAAATCGACAGAAACTTCGTACAGAAAAAATGTAGTTTTCGAAAATCCGTTCGATCGATATTTTAAACGCGTTAGCACAAGTTAGTAAAGCTTAATGGCGAGGCTCTGATACCAATGTAAGTCTACGGTAGCGCCCCGGCTGTCTTTCAGACGCCAAAATGCGGAACAAAAACTTTTACAACTGGCGTTATCGCATACTATTTCCCAGGATCTGCCATTAACGCTAAACTAACATACTGTAAAGTGGGTAGAAATGTTATACCGAACGATCCGGGTCCTTCGGTCTTCAACCATCATCCCACGCTTTGTTGCGGTTGATCCAAACTCGCTCAATCTCCGGTCTCGTCGTCAAGGTGGCACCACGTCGACGGATCTTTAAACGGGCTCCCGCCTCTGAACCGAAGCAACTCGATCATCAAGTTTGCTAAAAGAGATGACCAAAAAGATGACCAAGATTGATGTAGAGAATGAGTAGAACACTATGTCTCGTTACGTCCAAAGTTATGGACGAACGGTTAATGAAGTTGCCAATTGAAATTATTATGGAATAAAATGAACTAAGAAATTTCCATACACCAAACTATCATAATCTTTTTAAGCAAATAACCATGATCCCCACTAGGAAATGGCCGGCCAATATATAAGGAGGAGGGAGGTGAGTGTAGGAGCATCAAGTGGTGACCATAACAAGGATACTTATCATAACTCATTTAAAGAAAGAATGGCTCACTTAAAGCATTAAATGCAAAAGAATGAATCATGAAACCTAGTCATCAACTCATTAATGCAAAAGAATGAGCCACTAACCTAGTCACTAATCTTGAAGCTTCCGCACACAATGACTCACCCAAAGAAGGAAAGATAAATCCGTCTTTAACCGAATGTTAAAGACGGGTGATAGAAAACTGGAAACTGGCAACTTCCAAAAGCGATCCTGAAACGAATTTCAGGATAACCCCGTAACAGTATAAACATACCCGCATTTGTATTACGACCGAATACAAATGCAACTGAGACAAAAATATTATATCTACACAGTATAATACTCGGATCCGGCTTAAACCAAAGCTTACCAGTATTATCTGCCTGAAAAATGACACGTGCGTAAACGCACGTGCTTTTTCCGAACCCTGCCATATAACCATACGGCATCTACAACGTTTCGCCCGAACTTGAAAAACTGTCGGTGGGGGACTCTAATGACTCAACAATACACTGGCACTGGGTATAACCCCTAACACGTCAGAGGTACAAGCTGTACGTAACGGTTGCCTATGTATTGATCGGAAGGGAAGCTGACGAGCGAACTCATCCAGAAACCCTACTGAGCCTGACAGTGACAATATCCATACAGTCTGATCCATTCGTCTATGAGTATCGCATATAGGGCCTAGGGGCCGGTAAAAGTCAGACCCCCAATAGCTGTATAAGTCATGTCAAAGAACAGCCCAGAACACTCTGAGATACTACTGGAATACCTTCCAGTAAATCTCGATTACCCTGGCCAGGGATTTCGTGTAATAGCTCTCCTAAACACAGCGCGATCTCACCCCCAATACCGGGAGAGACGAATCCCCGACGATCTGCTCACTGCCTCCATGTGGCTCGGGACTGTACCCAAAATATGCCTGTTTGCACGACTCCTTTGACCCGTGGTAGGATATAAATCAAAGTACAGTAGGAACTCACACGAGACAAATGACGACCTCAAGTCGATGAACTAACCTGTACACATGTCACCAGGGAACTGCTATCTGACGCTAGGTATAATACCAATCAGTAAGTTCCCGGCGAGTCCTGTCCGATGTACTCATAACCCAATAAGCACATGTATACATCTTAGGTGAACCAACTAACACCAATGGCTTGTAAGACTGGCTACCGCCCCTCGTCGGGGTCTCGACTGTATACACTAGTCTACTCTGGAGTATCGATGCCCTGTCTCGAAACTCCCACGACTAGGGACCAAAATTAAGGATGTGCTTATAGACTACCCAACTCTCATGTATACGATCGCCATCATACTGTTGGTAGTCAAGCAAGATCCTAAGGGCTCTATCAACATATACACGATGATAAAGAAAAACCAGATAGCATACTATCATCTCGAGTAAGACTGTTTTATCGGTATAGGTCCTCCCTCAATCATTGCAATCACGTACCCGCGATCCAATAATTAACTTTGAGGACACTATATCCAACATAAAGTCGATCCGCATCACTTGGAGCTTGGAAATGATTGAAGACCCGAAGGACATGATCCGTAGGTATAACCATTCTATCTCTTTGTGTTTGGTTTGCTAGTTTTAGGGTTAATGGTTTCAATCTTGCAAAACGGGTAATGCTAGCGCCGGGTTTTAAGAAATTTTTGTTCCGCGTTTGGCCACGGTTGGATGGTCGGGGCGCTCCCACTACCCAACACTCACTGTACAGATGGACCAATCTTGTGAGCAATAACCTGTTGAAATCTTAGACAGAAAAGTGAAGTCACTTCGGAACAAGGAAGTAAACTTGGTTCGAGTGATGTGGAGAAAAGACTCACCAGGAGAATCAACGTGGGAAAGAGAAGACGGCATGCGTGCAAGATGCCCTCACTTGTTTGTAAATTAGTCCTTAAATAATTGTAAATTTCAAGGACGAAATATTTTTAAGGAGGGTAGAATATAACGACTCTGTTTCAGTATAAAAAATTTGTTTAAAAGTTAATGTACAAATGGAGTATTTGCAATCCTGTGTATGCTATAAGTATTTAATTTGCTTTTGAACAGCAAGAAATAACTTGTAGCTCATTGGTAAAGCCTTGCACTGCCGTGACGTAGCCCTATGTTCGAATCCCCTCAGCCACATAATATTTTTTCTGAATTTTCTTAAACTTTTTGGTTGCTAACTCCACTTGACTCCACTTGCACTTAGCAACTTTTGGGATGATTTTGATAGAAATTTTCAGAATAGAGGGGAGCTAAGGCATGGGGTGGTATTTATAGTGAAGAATTAGGGTTTGGGAATTAAAAATGTGGATTAAAAGAATTTAAATGGTGTTACATGATGAATTGAAGAGTCTCTGTTTGATTGCAGGAAAATCAAATAGTGCAGGGGAGTTGAGAGGAGTCGAAGGGACAAGTGTGTAAAGCACAGGGTGATTTGGAGCACCTTGGACCGTCGGTGCCGGCCATTTGGGGAGTTTGGGCGGTAGGATTTGATTGGGTTGTCTCAAGATTCGTGTCGCATGGTTTGGTTAGGGTTTACTCCTATTTGCGCATATTTGATTTTTCTGATACTTTTCGTTTCTCCATGAATTGTACGTGCAACTCTTGGGCTTCCGAAAAATTAAAAAGAAAAATCTAAAAAAATAATTGGGTCTAATGGGATTCGAACACACAGGCTATGTCACAGTAGTGTAGAGGCTTTACCAGTGAGCTACAAATTGTTTCTTACTTTTATTAAACAAATCTAACTTATATCTCTTACACAGGTTGTAATACCCTTTACTATGAAATAACAAGAAATTTCTGTGCAGGAATTTCATAGTCGTTACAGAGCGATACATGTCTTAGAATTTGTCTGGATATCTGATGGGACCGAGTTTATAAATGAACTCCAAATCCAACAAACTTCTTAGACTGTATCTTCCACTGAATTTAATCAGTATCCTGCGCCGTGCCTATATCAGTATCCGTTTGGACCCTCGGTCCAATATACTGCCCCTCCGAAAAGGGTAAACTCTAACTTTGACAGTCGCTCTGTCATCCAGATTACCTTGGAAGACTGAAATGATAACAGCTTCCTCAAGGTGGCTGCCATTACCGTATACCATGAACATTCTCTCATGTTCAGAACTGCTTCACTATGTTTCCCCAGGATTGGATTAATATCTGCTTATTGCATCTAGTGCAAAAGCAATATCTGATGTGGTATTTGACATCTCATGACTCAATTTCCTAAACAAGTGATATGTGAATCATGCAAATCTCTCTCCTCATCAGTCCGAGAACATCTTTTTAGAGTGGTTAACTCTATCACCTGTGGGTACACCACCACGCCAGGAGTCGTCTATTCTAAAATACTTTAGAATAGTGTCTAAATACACGAATTAGGACACTTCCCAAATCTAGATCTAAAACCATATATCTAGTCATCAGAATATCTGATATTTTATCTAATAACTTTATGAGAAAACACTTGTGACAACAATAGTCTAACCGATTGTAGTATAGAAATATCACTTCCTATCTGGAATATGTCATCCAAATAATGAGGACAGTACTTCCTACTTAACCTTCTTACCAGGTCTATTTGTCAATCTTGATGAAGTCAAACACTATGACTTTCACATCAAGAATAGATGACCCATTGATTGATTCTATGAAAGAGTGTGTAGTAATAACCGCAATCAATAACGGTGTCGCGTGCAGCTAGCCGAGATGAGTACGGGTCATCCGTAGGGATGCGTGGAACTTCTAATCTTGGTTTATTCGAGTTGATTAAGATAAAAGAATAGGGAGAATAGTTTTAAGATCTAGATCTATATTAAACACGGATGTAGAATATATATTTTTAAGATCTAGTTTAAATACGTATATAAATTTTATAGGGAAAAGGCTTGTAGGGTTCGTTAGGATTTAGTAGTCATGGATGACTAATAAAGATGACTTCTTTTATTTTTTGATAGATTTAAAACTAAATAGATAGTGATGAAAGAGGATTAGGGTTCTTGGAAGAAACTAGGGTTTCCCCACTATTGACCCTTATCCCTTCATTGATCTCTATTCATGTCTAGCCCTTAACAAAACAATTGTTAATCTGATCTCAAATCGCGGTCGAGACTATTAATAAATTGATACCACGCCCGATTAGGATGTTAACGATTCTTTTGCTAAAGTTTATAAACTTCATAAGACGTAAAAGAAGTTAAAATATTTTTGCATCCATTGTTCTACCCTAATCCTACGAACCCTATCAAGCGGAGAATTACTCGCGCGTGATGGAGATAGAAGAAGAAAGGATAGAGAAGAAAATCATAATGTAAATATTAAATACAGAATAATTAATCTAATGATCTACCTTTATTAATCAACTTCACAAGTACAATTATTCGAGTTTAGATTACAAGAGGAAGAAGAAGTTGCTCTCGATCTCTGCCTCGTAGGAAGTAGATGCTCCGTCGAATCTCGCGTTGCCTTATCGCGTCGAATCGCGGACCTGTCATTGTAATACCCAGTCCCTCTTATACCAAAATCTGTATTTTGCTACTCTAGAATCCTATTTATTCTTATTTATAATTTTAATTATTTTATTTATAATTTTATCTACTTTTATATAATTATTTATTTATTTTACAGTCCCATTTATTTTAATTGAAAATTTAGAACCCAAAACTAAATCTTTTTCCATTTGATTTTTCCCTAAGCCCACTATTCTTTTCTTCCTCTAATACTCCCGGCCTGGCCTCCGTCAATATTCAAAAACCTTTTTCTTTTTCTCCAGAGCCCATCTCTGCCGGCCAACAGGAATTTAAGAAAAGGGAAATTCTTTTTTGTTTTGGGCTCGGCCCAGCCCACTCCCAGCAGCCCGCTTTAACCCGATTCGACCCGCTTCAATCCGACCCGACCCGCTTCTACACCCCCTTCTTCCCAACGGCTCTCTTCCAGGATTCCCGCCTCCTGTCGCTCGCGACCCGTTCCTTCGCCGCAGCCTACGCCGCCTCCTCCGTCCACGTTCGCGAGCCGTTAACCCCACGACGCGCGCCCTCCACCTCTCTCCTCTACCCACTACTCCCCTTCCTCGCTCGCTCTCATTCCCTCCTCAAACTCTCCTGCAACCATTTTTTTCTCGCTGTCGACGACGACGACTATGACCCCCTAGTCCTTCACCCTCGCATCTCTCTCCTCTTCATACCCTACTCCACTCCACCTCACTCAACTTCCTCGTCCCCTTCCCTCGTCATCACCCTTCACCGAGCTCTCCTCACTGCACCCATCCAAGCTTCTCGCACACCCCTGCCGTCGATCATCCCCCGATCACCACCACCGCCTTTACCTCGTCATCTCCACCTTTGTCCTCAGCCTCGTCGCACTCACCAATCCACCATTACCCGCAACCGACCACCCTCTATAGCTCCGATCTCCGGCCACCTCTTTCCTGAGAACCCTCACCTACACCCCCTCGCCAGAACCCACTGCATCTCGTCGACCACCACCATCATCATCACCCTTGCCATCATCCCTGCACCTTTCTCCCTCTCTGTGTTCACTCTCTCCTTCTCTCTCTCAGCTCTCTCTCTCTCAGTCTTCTCCCTCTCTCTCTCTCAGTTCCCTTTCTCTCACTTTCTCCCTCTCTGCCTCTCAGTTCTTTCTCATCCCTCTCTCTCTCTTCTCAACTCTCTCTCTCTCCCCCAATCTCTCTGTTTCACTATCTCTCTTTCATTCTCACTCTCTCTCTATTCCTCTACTTTCTCTAACTCTCTCTCTCAATCCCTCTCTGCCCACACTCTCTATCTCTCTAAAGTTCTACCCCCCCAAGCCGATGTCATCCCTGCACACCGTCGGAACTCCTAGTTGTTGCCACCTGGATCGCCGCAGTTGAGATACCGAGCCCCAGCTCCTCTCCGCCTACCCGTCGCAGTCGAGCTTGAGTCTAGTTGTCGCGAGCCGAAGCCGTGAAACCAAACCACGTCGTTCGTCGCACGCTCATGACGTTGCCGCTGTCGTACATCGCCCAAAATGTTCCCAGGCAAGTTCTCTACTTGCTACATGCTACAGTATGATAATTACACATTATAATCTTGTATATCCTATGTTTTAATTTCTGCCAAATATTACGATGTAACTGTTCGATACATGTTCTCATAGGACAACATCATTTAATTTGACGGAACTAACTGGTATAAGTTGGCTCGTATGGCCGTGAATCTAAGGTGTGAAATTCGTTGGAAAATATGACCGTTAACGACTAAAATGACTACCCCCATGTTCACTCGTAAAACTAGAGTTTTATTGTACCTGAAGACCGTTAAATGGGCCATAAATTATATACACACTGGATTGATGCGTTCTAGGGCTCAATTCGAAGCCAACTCGACGAACTTTAACCCTATACTAGTTTACAGATATTCCTGTACTTAAACTGTGACGATATATGGATCGGAGTGCGATTCTGGACTGCAGTCCAGAGCGACTCCAATTGTTGCTTACTGTTCCGTAATGAACACCACCCTATTTCCTAAACTCGTAGGTTGCGAAACTCCACTGTTTATTTTAGGTGAACCTGTTAGCTAGATAACACAATGGTTTCATCCTGTTTCGTTATCGTTTGTTATTTATTCTGTAATTTAAAAGATCGGGACGCATAACAGTCCTAACAGAATCAGAATTGACATGTTAATATTAAACAGTGTATAACTCCTGACGTTAAGATGCGATTGACGATCCGTCTATTGCGTTGAAAACCTTACTGAAAACCCTAGAATTCATCCAACTGTAGCGTCGCTAAAATCTGATCCCAACTGGGATTAAAATGAGTTGCGAAACGGATTTCTGATTATGAAACCGGATTTCCGATTCTGAAACCGGATTTCCAGCCGTGAACGTTTAAAATGAAATGGCTATAATTAGTGATCCTGGAACCCAATTAGCATGAAACCAAATTAGATGGATAGATAACTGAACATACTAATTATTACCTGTTTATCATTTCGCTAAACTGTACACGTACGATTCATGATAAATCGTGCAAGTGATAGAATATTATTTTTGACACCTTAATCATGCTTTACATACTGTTCACGCATCATATCATATACATGTCACTGCATTTGATAACCTAGTGATAACGTGCATTAACCAGTGTTAGGTATTAGTGATGATTGTGGCTAAGTACGTCAGTGTTCGTGTATCAGTGAATAAGTGAAAGTGATACGTACTTGTACACAATCAGTGACCCTTATTATTATATTGCATTGTCGACGTCAGTGGGACGTGTGTACGTGTGACTATAAGTGGTATGGGATACTTATGGAAGCTCTTGCACGGGTGTCACAGATAAGGCACCAGACACTGCCATTTATCTTAGGTATTAGTCGGGACGTGCTTGATGGAGGTCCTGCCTCCAGTTCTCGCGCAGACTTGTCACCGACCGATTGGTATTTAGGGTTATGGTTAGCGTTTGATGTAGACCATGGGGTGTGGGGTAGTTTAAGTGTGAGTTCAACAGAATCTCGGGAGTCCCATGCCGGCTTATATATTTAGGGAGATATATGGAGATTTACAGGGTATGTGATTATTACCGTGATATACATGTTGGGCCCGTGGTCCCTTGCCCTTGGGTTCTACCCTTGGGTGGAGGACACTCACGAGTGGTTGACTCTCACACTTAGACTGACGATAGGCTTAGTGACCTGTACAGTGAGACTTAGAGACTGATAGGGATACTGGCATTGTTATACCTTACATACCGTGTTGACATTCGTGGCATATCTTTCTACTACTTCTACTGTTTCCACTGCATTGATTACTGTATGTCCATATACATATTGCCATTGAACTACTATTATTTATGCCTATTATCACTGTTAGAATTGTCACATGATTCTATATATATTATATCGCTATTGTGTCGCTCTGACGACCTGAGTATGCATGCTCAGTGTGAAGAGAAGATTTAGCCTGGACCAGGACTGGACGCACTTCACGGACATCTCGTTTAGCTATCCTGAGTTATATCTTTTGTTTCCATCAGGTTAGTTCATTTTACTGTTTTGTTTCAGTTACTGCATTTCTCATTACCTGCGCATTATTTACTGTTTACCATGAAAAACTAGAAGCCGAAGTGTGACTACGGCATGACCTTTCCTTGACCGTAGGAGCATGGCTGGCCTTGTCTACCCCTCGTATTCCGTATTTTGGGAAGCGGGGCATGACAGTCATGGATCACTTGTTCTTTGACAGTGATTTGCTTCATGTAAAAGGTGATGATTTCTAGTTTTAGCCCTCCGTCCTTTATATAGTCCTGAAAGCAGAAACCCTAGATCCCAAGTATTAGGGATTGTTGAAAAGATCCTACCCACAAAATCCCACACCCTAACTCTTTAGAGTAGCCGCGGATCCGCCGTAATAAGCAACATTTAGCCGCGGAAGCGCGGTGGGTTGGAGGGATCATGGTTCCAAACTTTTGGGGCCTTCTTATAGTGACACGTGGAGATTTATGTGATGTCTGGATTCTTCAAATCTTATCTGAGTCTCTGCCAGTATTGATTTTATGATTTAATTAAACTTCATCGATATATTTTTGATTCCCGACATCTCGATATCCCGATCTCCTGACCTAAGCCAAATCTCGCACAATATCTCCATGAATATTGTTAGTAATTTTTGTTATAGAGATATTATTCTAACCATTTGTATGATATTATATCTTTTAAAGAATCTTGATTAGAATATTTGATATGATATGCATAATAAAAAAATATTATATAAATATTATATGCATATATTTTTTCTTTGTAATGTTAATTATAATATATAAACATATGGTAAATAGTATTTTGCGGAAAAACCCAAATATGTTCTATATTTATAATTAATACCTTTAGATATTTAAGAAAAATAAGGAAAATGTTATATCAAATGTGCGATATTTTCAACTAAACACACATCTCCGCTATATTTGCTTCAGTCTATAAATAGACATAAGCTACTGGCCCACCACGTTTTCGCTGCTCCCACTGACTACGACAACCCTGTGGCAGAGTCATATACAAATGCACTTCTAAATATCCATTTAGAAAAACGTTATAATCATCCACCTGCCAAATCTCATAATCATGGATAACAGTAGTGATAAGCTATATCCGTATGGATTTCAGCACAGACATTGAAGAAAAAATTTCATCACAATCTACAATGGGTATTTGATTAAAACTCTTTACTACAAGCCTCGCATTATTAGGTTACTGCCTTTCTACCTGCACTGATCTCAAAAAATCTACTTGCTCCTAATGGGTTTTACCCTTTGAGGAGAACCCAGCAAATTCTATAATTTGCTGAAGTGCGTGAAGTCCAACTTGGATATTTAGTATTTGGCCATCATCCGAAAGTCACCACTTCCGATGGCCAGCTGATAACTAGTATGGTCATCATAACCATGATGCAAACCTCCTTATCACCGTCTATGAGAAAACCGAAGTACCTCTCGGGTGGCATGTTGGGATTTCCTAGCGTCCCGACCATCTACCGTGGCCGTTGCGGAACAAAATTTTTTTAGGGTTTGAAAACTGGTGCTAGATAAACCCGTCTAAAAATCTACCATAAACCTAAACTATCTAACGAGAGAGGAGCTAACTACTGTGATAGAAATGTCTTACCAAAATATCCATGTCCTTCGGTCTTCTATCCTATTCGTTTTCTCCTCGGGATCTCCTGGATCGAGCTTGATCGCCTTTTCTAGCTCCTTGAGACCTCCATGAACGATCTTGATCACCGGTCCTCCTCCATTGAAGATGATCCACCCGAGGGATGTGGTCCATGGTTTTAGCACCACACTAAGAGTCTAGTGGAGCAACTAAAGATTTTAGATTTCCAATCTAAAGTGTCTAGGATGTAGTGTAAGGTTCTATGTGTGTATCTATCTCATCTCCTCTCTTGATTCTCAACACATGAGATTGTAGAGAGGAGGTTAAAGATGAAGGTGGAGGAGCTCAAGAAAAGTAGTGAGGAGAGTGAAGCAAATGGTGAGAATGAATGATTAACCGTGAGAGAGAAAAACTAACCATAGTTTTGTAAAACTATATTTCCAATATAAAAAATCCAACCATGCTTAAATAGTTTGCACAAATGAATTGAAAATTCATTTGTCAATACTATTGAAGCATGGTTCTCACCATACTCCCCTTACCAATTTTACACCTCATTTTCCATTTAAAGATAATGGATAAAACTAAAATGAGGTGTCCACCTTCTAGAATGTTTTCCGTATAAATACGGATTACACTCTACTGTATATACATAACTGTATTCGTATCAAAACATGAATACCCAAAATGATAGAATAACACAAAGAACATAATACTAGAATATACATATCGAAATTCATATATGCAAATTACTAAATCAATACTTGATTTAATAATCCGGCTCAATCCCGAGCCGGCTAGTATTATCAACTGTCCGATCGAAAGTTCGGGTAACTAGTACAATCGATCGATTGGAACCCTGCACGTATCCAATACGGCCGCTACATCATTTCGCCTGAATCAGGGAAACCCTCTGTGTGGGACTCTAAAGACTCTACAGTACGCCGGCAGTGAGTTACTGGATAAATCCATAACCACAAGCACGTCAGCGGCACTGGCTGTACGTAACGGCTACCCGAGTACCTGTCGAAAAGGAAGGCCGATGAGCAAACTCATCCGGATCCCTACTGAGCCTATCTGTGACAATCTCCGTACAATCCGGTCTATTCGTCTGTGAGCATCGCATACCGGGTCTACGGGTGGTAAACGTCAAACCCTAATAACCCGATATTTCGTGCTAATATGGCTCAGGACCAATCCGGGAAACCACTGATCAATCTATCAGTAAATCCCAACTGCCTTGGCCAAGGTCTTATGGTGCTGACCAATCGAACACGGTACGATATCGACTCCCTATACCGGGAGAGACGAATCCCCAACAATCACTCACTGCTTCCATGTGGCTCGGGATTGTACCCAACCAAAACCTGTTTGCACGACTCAGTAGAGCCATGGTAGGGTAGTGATCAAAATACATTGGGAACTCACACGAGACAAATGACAATCTTAGGTCTGAAGACTAACCTGTACTCATGCCACCTGAGAACTGCTATTTGACGATAGGTATAGTACCATCTAGAAGTTCTCGGCGGGTCTGTCCAGTGTACTCACCCCCGGTGAGCACCTGTATATTATCTTAGGTGCGAAAGACCAATGGCTGTGAGACCAACCATCGCCCATCGTCGTGGTCTAGAAACGTATACACTATTCTACTCTGGAATATCGATGCCCAGTCTCGATACTCCCACGACTAGGGACCTTTTAAGGATGTGCTCATCGACTACCCAGCTCCCATAAGTATGATCTCCATCATAACACAGGTAGTCAAGCAATGATCCTACGGACTTTATCAACATGTATAAATGATACGTAATAACAAGTAAAACATATGCACATATTAAGATAAAGACAAACCAAATAGCATACTATCATATCGAGCAAGATTGTCATGTTCATACATATGTCCAAGCATCCACATGTATACATATACAATAATGGCCTCTAGGGCATACATATCCAACACTGAGGTTACCTACTATATCTGTAGAGTGGCTAATGGATTGTTGAATCCAATTGAATTCTTAGGTTCTATTAAATATTCAGTTACGTTTTTGGTTCTGAAATCACTTCCAGTTCTACCATACTCGCACTAATGTTTTATGAAAAGAATTCATTTTACTAAAATGTGGCGAGTCAAGAACAATATAACTATTTATCCTGCAGATGGTAGAATGTTAACCCTCGTCTATGCTCGGGAAAACCAACAAACTGCCATTACAGAAAACGTGCCTTGAGTTTATCTGGATTCTGGTTTTAAGCATAAGCCAGACAACTCCATATACCTTAACATCGTTAAGATATGAATCCATTCTATATCCAATATAGAAACAAAGGCTCTAATTTAATTTGAACCAGATTCAAAAATTATTCAGCTGTTTCCAGTACACAACCGAAGAGGAAAAAGCCATGCTGCATTACTCATCAAGGAGCGCACTCACGGATGAGTAACCTGAGAGAGAGTGAGTTCTCAAAATTATTATGGCAGAATACCTAGCATAAGTATCTAAATTTTCGATCACCTTGAAGAATCTTGATACTTCCAACGTATGGTTCTCTACTTTATTCTTATACCTATAAATTCTTAAAATTTGGACCTTGTATTTCAACGAAATGCGTGTTTAAAGCCAGAAAAGTCACTAGCAAACGGAATATAGTACGAGTACCAACCCCTTAACCTAATGGATATCGGACGACATACAATACTTTGTATAAGTTCAACTGAGTTTAATAACCCAAACCATGTGTGTTGTAGGTTGAAAACTGTATTATGGATAAGAAGAGTTACACCGTTATTGATTGCATCTTACCTAATCATCAACTGATAAAGGTAAGTGTTATAAATACAATTTCAAAAACTTATATCTCACTTTATAAAATAAACGTATAGATATATCAGTTTGAAATTGGTGCATAACAACGGTTTTTCTTCAAAACCAAAGTTATATTCTTTTGCTTCGAAATGGGGTATTCGGTTAGGAATATCCTACTCCTCGTTCGATGAGAAAAGAGTCTTGATCCCTTCACGGGGTGTTCGCTCTTGAACAAAAGTTTATGTTACTAGTTTTTAAAGCGGAGCCTAAGCCACTCCTTTGCAAAACCATTCTAGTTCCTTCAACGATATCAAATTCATTACGTTAAAGGTTTTTAGCCAAAAACCAGCCGTAGCCCTCCGTCATTTCCTACGAGTAGTACATAGTATTCGTGTTGCATTTGTTAACTCAGTCAAGGCGTAGTGTGCGATAGCTAAGTGGTGCTTGTTGGTTGCGTGTATTGCGATTGGTTAGCACAGTCGTACGACCTTCATAGAACGCAACATATCTACTAAGGTGAGGTTCCGCATTTCCGATACACTGTTATGTGGAGGTGTGTGTATAGGAGTAAACTGAGAGAGAATTCCAATCTCTTTTAAATAACTCAGGAACTCGGCAGTTAATTATTCACCACCCTGATCAGATCAAAATGTCTTGATATTTTTGCCAGTTTGTTTTTCCACTTCATTCTTATATTCCTGAAATTTCTCAAAAGTCTTGGATTTATGTTTCATCAAGAGACAGATATTCAAACAAATCCAAATATCTCTCTTTATATAACTTTGTCATCTATCGAGAAAACCGTAGTATCTCTCGGACGAATGAGACTGCCTACAAGATCTGCGGAATGACGCAGGGACGTCCAGTTCTTTTGAAGCTTCTGGTTCCATCATGCTTCCAGTTCTATTGCGCTCCCACTTATTTCTTTTTCAAACAAGTACACTAATACGAATATGAGTATTTGTTCAAGAAGAGAAGAGAAGATAAAGAAGAGCCACCTCATTTGCTCACATATACATATGTATATGCATATATCAAAATATATACAGATACAATAATACAAGTATATGCTATAAATACATACACCAGTATTCGTATCAAAATACGAATACCGTATTCGTATAAAATACGAATACCCGTATTTGTACTAATGATATAAATACCCATATTAATATCAAGACACAAATACATGTATTTATACAAATACTCGTATTCATATAAATACCGTATTCTTTCAAAATACGAATACCGAAATGAGAGATACTAAAAGAGATATATAATACTAGCTCACATTAAACCAAAATGTGATAACCTGGCAATCTTTCAAACCGGATAGTATTAACAATCTTTCTGATTAAAAGCACGTGTACAAACGCATGTGTTTTAATCGAACCAAATACGTATGAAAATACGTACACTATATCGTTTCACCCGAATTAGGAAATTTTCTGTGTGGAACTCTAAAAACCCGACAATACGCTGGCAGTGGGTTTAACCATAAGCACGTCAGCGGCAGTAGTTGCATGTAACGGCTACCCAGGTATTGAACGAAAGGAAGACCGACAAGCAAACTTGTCTGTATCCCTACTGAGTCTGAAAGTGACAGTCTTCGTATAGTCTGGTCTGTTCATCTAAGAGTATCGCATATCGGGTCCAGAAGGATGGATAAATTCAGACCCCTAATAACGCAATAAGTCGTGTCGGTATAAATCCCATCACCCACCGAGAAACTACTGATCCAGATTAGTAATTCTCATCCATCTCGGCCGAGAATTTATGGTGATGGCTACCTATCTAATCTTTCTTCGTCCATTAGTTCCTAGCACGCCATCTACCCCCAATACCGGAAGAGACGAATCCCCGACGATCCACTCACTGTCTCTATATGGCTCGGGACTGTACCCAATTAAAATCTGTTTGCACGACTCAGTAGAGCCGTGGTAGGATTATAATCAAAGTACAGTGGAAACTTACACGAGACAAATGGCAATCTCAGGTCGACGGACTAACATGTACTCATGTCACCAGAGAACTGCTACCTGACAATATGTATGATACCATCTAGCATGTCCCCAGCAAGTCCGTCCAGTATAACTCATAACCCAATGAGCACGTGTATACTATCTTTGAAGACTAACTGACATCAATGGCTGTGAGACCGGTCATCGCCCTTCGTCGGAGTCAAGAAACGTATACACTAGTCTTTTCTGGAATATCGATGCCCAGTCTAGATATTCCCACGACTAGGGACAATTAACGATTTGCTTATAGACTACCCAGTTCTCGCAAGTATGGACGCCACAATAATCCTGGTAGTCAAGAAAGAATCATAAGGGCTTTATTAACATGTAATAGTGATCCGTAATACCACATAATTCATGTACATGATGATAGAGATGAACCAAATAGCATACTATCATCTTGAGTAAGATCGTTCTATCCGTATAGGTCCTCTTTCAATTATCATAATCACTTAACTGCAATTACAATAATTTCTTTGAGAGCACTATAGCCAACACTTTAAATAAAATTCAAAGATTGTGGTTATATCCGTAGTTGTTAGATATACAGTCTTTTTGGTTTTCTCTCTGCCTTATCTATTAGACTATTCCCCGTTACATGCTACACTTTACAAACCTATTTCTTAGCAAACAACTTTGTCCTTGGGAATTGCTTTTGCCATGAAAAGGATATGAAAAGTATAATCAGAGACGGAATTTATTTGAGAAACTGAATTTAGGTTACTCTAATTCAAAAATACCAAGAAAATATATAATAATATATATGATAATATAATATATATAAATCGCAAAGCTCTGGGCATGCCTTTGTCTAGCATGAAAGAAATCTCATTATCACAGCATGTCGTGGGGTTGTGATCGACGGGAGAGGAGTGGCTTCTATTATGATATAATAGTATGTGTGTTATTAGATTATGCCATACATCATATATACAAAGCACGTTGGATACACCAATATACAAAGCTCACTGTTTTAGACTAAACTCGACCGTTAACTTCAATTTTGGATTAATAATCTGAACCGTTGAATCTAATAGCATGGGTGCTATTATGCTTGTAATAGCAGCCACTCCGGATCCATGATCGACCTCATAAATTTAAATGGGTCCGCTAAGCTGCGTTAGCACGGCGCCACATGAATTAAATGGGGTTGCGTCAGCCATGGGACCACGGCCACAAGACTCATCCCTAATGATGGTACCATCCCTATCAAACCTCACTCGTATAGATTACTATTAATCACACCTTCATTAATGTGGTAAAAATCTTCTACGGAAGGATTTGCAACATGCAAGCCTTTTTAGAGCTCTTGGATGGACTTTCCGTGCACCACAAAAAGGAAGGCCATAAAAGGTATCTAAAGACTTGCATGAGGGCACTAATTGGATGCCTTCTTGCTATGCTAGTCTCACAAGAGCTAGCTAGCGCAATTGGGACAACTAGAAGTCGATGTCCAGATATAAATAATTTGAGAAAATGGCCCAATGACAAAAATCCGATATGACTAGATCTCGTCATAAAAAATTGCTGAGACCTTCCTACATTTTAAAAAATGAAAAAAATCATGCTTTTAACTCCTTAATAACCAACGAGCAGTAGCTCAGTTGGTATAGTCATTTCCCGTCTTGGGAAGAGTGTTGGATTCGAACTTCAGGAACACCAAGAAGGGAAGTGGCCACAAATTAACGTTTTCGGGACAAATTCGTGGGTCCTCTGGATGTGTGTGTGGGGGGTGTGCGTGGGTGTGCTGTATGTGTTGTAGGTTAAGGCTTACGAGCCCGTGCCCAAAAAAACCTCCTTAATATACCAACTCACTTGTATTTTCAACATTCCAATATCACCATTGGAATCGGCTTAATAAAAAAATAGTTTCATTTAAAGTGTTACGTTTAATATATTAAGTGTTGCATTTGTAAAATTAAGTTCACATAAAGTAGTGCATTTGTTTACTGAATGCTATATCTACGCAGACTAGTTCAAATTAAATTGTTCCATTATTTATTTAATCTTTCTACATATAGCCGGTAAGTGCTGCTTATAGGTATGAAGATGTACAGTTATTTGTTAATTATTACATAAACTGTCAAGTGCTACAAATATTTACTGAACTCTGCAAAAACCTGTTGAGAGCTAAAAATATTTGTTGAGTGATGTTTCAGCGCTACATCTAATGGATTAAGGGCTACGAATAGTTATCAAGTGCTACATATATAACAATAAATTAAGTGTGCTGCGTGTAGGTGTTATATTTCCCCTAATCTACAACTACTCCATGTGTCAAGCAAATCACACCCTAAGGTAATTACTGTACAGCAGCGCATTGGAAGAATCGGCAAACCTCACCGATCATCTTTATTGGATACAACATGATGCACTATTAATTTACCAACGATTTAATTAGCAACTTGAAACTGTAATAGGATATTTATTATGCACCTATTAGTGGATCGGTTCATTTTCCATCTTGAGGCATCAATACATCAAGTACCAACCATTTTTGGCCAAAACAAAAAAATACCAACCATTTAATTAGCAACTTGTAACAATAATTTGATATTTATTCGTCTATTATCGGATCAATTCATCTTCCATCTTGATGCATTAATTGCTTCTGGTTGATACATCACTTATTGGCCTATTTGGAATTCATTTAATTAATTAGGAGGTGAATGGAAGCAGAGATTAGATTAATGTGAGCCTCCTGGAATCTAATGCATGCACTGCCTCACGTTTTCTTGATGAGCAATCAATTTTTAGCAAACGCTATCAACAGGATCATTTCCTATATATGATGTACAAACAAATACAAATTTATTCATTATATGGTTATAGAACCTTTTTTTTTTGTGTGTGTGTGTGTGGGGGGGGAGGGGGGGGGGGGCGGGTAGCGGACGGGGGGGGATAGCATTCTATTGTAAACTGTTTCAATTCATATATATCAAATTGTTTTCGACAAGTATACGATGAAGTGTGGGTTCCATCATTTAATGCATTCTCTTTTTATACACGTGTAGCAAAATGAACTATCCTCATAATAGAGGAACCTTTTATTGCTCAATTTGTAATTTCCATCTTATTTTGTCATAAGCCAAGTAAATATAAGATTTCTTTTTACTGTAACTGATGGAGGCATGGATCTCCTTCAGATGTTGTCCTCCGTCGATTTTTCGCGAGCGTCGATGATGGATTGAGATTGGTGTTGAAAGTTGTCTCCTTGAACGTGTGGTTCTCAATGGGTTGATTCGGAGATGAAGCCGAGTTACCTACAAAGAAGTCCTGGGATGGTTGTACCACCGTGGACCCTCCGACGATCCAGTTAGCCGAGAAATTTGCACAGAGCAGCGGCTTGTTGGATTGAAATTGCCTTATCTTAGTTGTCTGAGAGAGGCGATTTTATAGTGGTCCCTTGGAGCGAGATAGCGCGAGATCTTCGCTGTCGGTTACGCTCCGGACGTTACGTCTGCATGAATGACGGGATCCTCTCATTAATGACGAGATACGCTCGTTAATGGAGGGATACGACGGCGTGGAACGCGGGATGTTGGGTGGCGGATATCTCGCATCTGGCGAGATATGCGGAGCCCTGGCAGAGGCCCTTGGGCTTTACGTTCTTGGTTGCTCGGTAGAATCGGGAAGGCTTAGCTCGGCGGGAAGCTCGGAAGCGAACGGGAGGCCGAGGAAGCTCGGTTATGTGATAGCTTGGAGGCGAGCTGGGAGGGCTGAGGAAGCTCAGCGTGTAGGAGGGCTCGGAGGCGAGTCGATGGTTACTTGTAAGGCGAGCATAGGAGTGTTCTGGGAGGCCATCCAAGATCGGGTCAATCCTCGAGGCGAAGACCCGGGGAATGCTTTCAATGTACCGTGTTTGCTCCAGTCCCTTGAGCTCCGGGACACGTCATTTACCACGTGTCATAATTTGGGGAACTTCCACTTATGAGTATCATCATTAGCCCCCCACTCTCGTCCAGACCTATTTATGGGTCGGGTCGAGAGTGGTCTGATCGGTTTTCAAGACGCGGACTTTTGCCAAAAAATTATCGACACGGATTTCCAGGGCGACTCGGTGAAGGGCGGTTGCGTCGTTAGGATTTACGAGCCCACGTGGCATACCCCGGGCGCTTGGATCTTCGCGAGCATCTTTGATGACATCAGTGGATCAGGGAAAGGATCGTGCTTTAAAGAGGGGGCGCCGATTCGCTCGCACGTCGTTGAGGTGCAGGCCACGTGTCCGACGCAAATTGGGGGATGCGACAGACTGTCACTGTCTCCTGCGGCCGAAGGGATGTCTCCAATAGTCGTTTGACACGTGGGGCTTCGACGGCTGGCAGACGCGACGCTTCGTTTTGGCGGGAAATGATCGGGCCATCGGATGCTTCCCCTCGAGTGTATAAATAGGAGGGGAACCCCCATAGGGTTTACACTTCCGCCACTATTTTCCTTCGTTGCGAGAAATTGCTCGGCGCTCCTCCTTCTCTTCAGATTAGATCTCCAGCGCCTTTCCTCAGCGAAACCTTCTCTTTGAACCAGGTTAGGTGTCTTCCTCTGGGGAGTCGGTAGAAGTTGTTAGGGTCGAGTCTAGGGTGTCTTCTCCCGCCTCTTCGGTTGCCCCATCTGCGTCGGGTTCCCCCTAGAGTTAGGGCTACCCGCACCGCTCGTCGCCAGGTGACGGCAAGGGTCCCTAAGGTGTTCATCGGGAACGCTCGCGATGCGCCCTCCATCTTGAGAAACATGGATGAGCTTACCGAGATTCGGGCTCGGTTCTACATTCCCCTTAGCTATTCGCTTCATTTAGCTAGGGTGGATGAAAGGGCAGATCAGGTGCAGGGTAAGGAGATTGCCCTGTACTTTGATGCATTCTAGGCTGGAATGCCTCTGCCCTTTCCACCCAAAGTATGTGGGCTACTTTGCTGCTTCCAACTCGTCCCGGGCCAGCTAGCGCCGAACTCGTGGAGGATTCTCCTAGGATTCCTAGTCCGGTTGAAACTAGACGACATCCCTTTCAGACTGACCCTTCTTACTTCCTTCCTCTGTTACAAAAATCATCCTGGCACTCCTAAGGATGAGCCGAGTTGGGTGTATATTTCTTTCAAAAAATGCAAAGGAGGGGCGGCCGGGTCGGGAGTAGTAGTCGTTCCTTTTTCCATTCACGAATGGAATGAGAAGTTTGTGTTCGTCGGGCCACCCGAGGGAGACAATTGGCCTGTGCCTATACAGCGACACAGGGCCGACTTCCCGTGGGTGAAGCAGTCGTCATCTCTCGAAGTGAGAGCGATGTCCATGTGGAAGCCGATCCAACGGGCCGACGGCTTGCTTTCCGAGCAGTTCCTTAGCTGGGTCGGGCTCAGCCCCGTGCGTTTCATGGGTAAGTTAGGAGCTTAGACAATCTGTTTAGACTTGGATAATTTCCTTTTGCCCTTCTTGAATTATTAACTTTTCTGTGTATTCTCCTTTGCAGGACAAATGGACCGATCCAGGATTCTCGCTGCCATAGCCGCTTCATCCTAAAAGAAGGTCGGGGGTGTCCTTGTCTCGAGCTGGACCGAGCACGGCCCTGAGGCCAGAGCCATCGACGAGGCCCTACGCATCGCCCCGAGCCCCCGATGACCGCCGCAGGGGTAGCCAGAAGCACGCGCGAGACCTGGAACCCCGGGCGATGGAGGAGGAGGGGGAACCGAGATCCCCTTCAAGAGAAAAAGTACGGTCTCCCGTGCGTCGTCGACTGAGATCCCTGAGGGGATCCCCGTGCTGGAAGGGGACGTATGCTTCTTGGTCCCCTCGGGGCTTTCCGTCGCCAACAGCTTGCTCACGGACATGGAGCAGTCGGCCAGGGGCAAGATTCCTCGGGGGACCCTAAAGGCCCAAGTGGCCGCCATTGCTCCGGAGGCAGTTCAGGTCGGTATCCGTTTAAGTATTATCTTAAGTGCCCTTTCTTGGTCGTAACACCTCTAAATCCATCTGCTGCTTTCCTTAGGTCCTCCAACATTGCGCCCAGATCGTCAACATGGAATCCGAGGAGATTGCCTCGGCCATGAGGAAGGATGGGGAATCGTCTTTGGAGGCGGAGGATCTGTGCCTTCAGCTGCGGCAGGAAAAGGAGAAGACAGCTGCTCTCGAAACCCGATTCGCCACCGGGGAGCTCATGGTCTCTAAGAGCCAGGAGTCCTACCGACTTCTGAGTGAGCCCCACTGAGCCGTCGAGGCTAAGTTGGAGGAGTTGGCCAAGCGCTACACTGTAATGAAGAAGGCGTGGGACGCCAGCAAGAGGGAGACCGAGGCTGCACTTGAGGCGGCTAAGATCGCCGAGCTCTAAGCTCGCAAGTCGGTGGACTCATATAAGGCGTCGGACCAGTTCTATGCCGACATCGACGAAGCCTCTACCATCGTTTGGCATGAAGCTCTTGATGCCGTCAAGGCGTTAATGCCGGAGTTTTCCGACAGCGAGCTCCACACTCGGGTCTCGCTTTCGGTGGACGCGCCGCAAGCGGCTGGCGTCGGGGGAGGGGCGGTCACGAAAGTAGAAGCTCCGGCCCCTGAGGGCGGTGCCAAGCAAGGCGATATCCGGTCCGAGCCTGCAACCTGAGCTTTTGTTTTTCCCTTTATTTTCTTCTAATTTTGTAAGGCCGAGGAGCCCAGAATACCTTGTAAAGACTTTCTGAAAGTGAATAAAACTGGGGCTTTTTCTGCATGACAATGTGTTTCTTGTGTGAGTACTTGAGCTTGTCAGTCTTTTCCTCGATGCAAGTGTAAGGCCGTAGGTCGACAACCGGCTTTTCAGATGACGATCGTGCATCGAGTGTAAGGCAATAAATCGCCAAGTGCAGGAAGGTCGGTGCCGTCCCTCCCCCGGAGTCGAGGTGGCGATCGATCACTTAGAATACGTTGGGAGGTCCTTCAGTGTAGGAAGGCTGGTATCTGCCCATTCCTTAGCGTCGGACCGATGACCGCGCCTCTTAGCACGAGTTGAACAATAGCTAAGTTAGAATTGGTCGGCGTTGACTGATTCCCCCTTGACGTAGTTCCAAGACCCTCGTCTTTGATCCTAAGCGTCGGTGGGTAGAGGGTTACCCGTTTAGGAATGACCGAGCAGGGAAGCTGCACGGTGGCCTCTTGGTGAGGGCTTCGATTCTTAGCGTAGGTGGATAAGAAGTTACCCGCTAAGGACTGACCGAGCAGGGAAGCTGCTCGGTAGCCTCTTGGTGAGAGCTTCGATCCTTAGCATAGGTGGATAAGAAGTTACCCGCTAAGGACTGACCGAGCAGGGAAGCTGCTCGATGGTCTCTTTGGTGAGGGATTCGATTCTTAGCATATATGGGTAAGAAGTTACCCGCTAAGGATTGACCGAGCAGGGAAGCTGCTCGGTGTCCTCTTGGTAAGGACTTCGATCCTTAGCGTAAGTGGGTAAGAAGTTACCCGCTAAGGATTGACGAAGCCGGGAAGCTGCCCGGTGGCCTCTTGGTGAGGGTTTCGATCCTAAGCGTAGGTGGGCAGGAAGTTACCCGCTAAGGATTGACCGAGCAAGGAAGCTACTCGGTGGCCTCTTGGTGAGGGCTTCTATCCTTAGCGTAGTTGGACAGGAAGTTACCCGCTAGGGATTGACCGAGCAGGGAAGCTGCTCGGTGGCCTCTAGGTGAGGACTTTAGATCCTTGGCATCTGTGGGTAGGGAACTACCCGTCAGGGATTGACCGAGCAGGGAAGCTGCTCGGTGGCCTCTTGGTGAGGGCTTTGATGCTTAGCATCGGTGGGTAGGAAGTTACCCGCTAAGGATTGACCGAGCGGGGAAGCTGCTCGGTGGCCTCTTGGTGAGGGCTTCGATCCTTAGCGTCGGTGGGTAGGAAGTTACCCGCTAAGGATTGACCGAGCAGGGAAGCTTCTCGATGGCCTCTAGGTGAGGGCTTTAGATCCTTGGCGTCGTTTGGTAGGGATCTACCTGCCAGGGATTGACCGAGCAGGGAAGCTACTCGATGGCCTCTTGGTGAGGGCTTCGATCCTTAGCGTCGGTGGGTAGGAAGTTACCCACTAAGGATTGACCGATCGGGGAAGATGCTCGGTGGCCTCTAGGTGAGGGCTTTAGATCCTTGGCGTCGTTGGGTAGGGATCTACCCACCAGAGATTGACCGAGCCGGGAAGCTGCTCGCTGGCCTCTTGGTGAGGGCTTCGATCCTTAGCGTCGGTGGGTAGGAAGTTACCCGCTAAGGATTGACCGAGTGAGGAAGCTTCTCGGTGGCCTCTTGGTGAGGGCTTCGATCCTTAGCGTCGGTGGGTAGGAAGTTACCCGCTAAGGATTGACCGAGGAAGGAAGCTGCTCGGTGGTCTCTTGGTGAGAGATTCGATCCTTAGCGTCGGTGGGTAGGAAGTTACCAGCTAAGGATTGACAGAGCAGGGAAGCTGCTCGGTGGCCTCTTGATGAAGGCTTTTTAGACTTCTTTTCGCCTTCGTAGGGTGTCGTTCAATCTCCCTTGATCCGTAAAATCTGGAAGAGTGACCGTCGCAGACAACACGTAGCAGAAACGCACGGGCAAGGCACGACGCTCCGTGGTTCGCGTCATTCTAACTCCCATTGACCGCTTAGGGGCTCATGAGGATTGGCATGGCCGCCACGTGGCAGCTCTGTATTGAGAAATTTGAAAATATCCCGTGATTCTCGTTGCTGTGCACGTAAATTTCGGCATTTAGGGATTCCGTTGGGGGCTATAAATAGCGAAGGCATGTTGGTTTCTTTTAGCCTTGCGTTACTGAAGATGGCTGGGTGTCTGTGCGTGCTCATCAGTGAGATGATTTCTCGGGACGATGTGTACCTCTACAAGCTCGACCGGTCCGAACAGACATACGAGGCGGTGATAGACCGCGTGGAGGCCCACTTTGGGCGCCTTCTTCCTCAGCGATCTCCACTCCTACAAGTACTTATTTATGTAATCTGGAGGAGGTCTCCGGGTCTGCACAACGCCTTGTCTCCGCAGTTGAGAGATGAGGCGATCGAGAAGTTGCACTCTCTTTACTATCTCGGCCTGATCTCAAAGAGTAGGCGAACCGATCAACGGGCCTTCTTCTGGAGTGTTTCCAGAAGAGGCTGATCGTTGATTTTTGTCCGGCGGGTGGCACTTCCGAGGCGGCCGAGGAAGCTAGGGCTCGGCAGGCGGAGATCTCGTCGGAATATCATTAACAATGTTTCCTCAATCCCCAACCCCTTTTGCGGTGATAGCCTTTTTTTCCTTTTTTTTTGTAAGGCTGAGGAGCCTATTGTACCTCTTAATGAATAAAATTCTTCTTTTCCGATATGTTTTATTTTCTTTAATCCTCTAACACTTTTTACATATTTTCTCAAAACGAATCTAGGGATCTGGAACCCAATGGAGAAGAAAATATATCGAAGAAGTCTCTTCGAATTCAGGAGACTTAAGAAAAATTACATAGCTTTGAAAACAAGAAAATACATTCATTTGTACAGTTTGAGCTTTTCAGCGTTGTAGGGCCGAAGAAACTTGTGTCCCCCGGCGTCTTGTAAGCGATAGGCTCCACCGGGCAATACTCCGGAGACGAGGAAATGGCCGTCCCACTTCGGAGAGAACTTGTGCAGCTTATCCTGATCTACGAATTCGTTCCGCCTTAAGAACAAATCACCCGTCTTGAAGGCGCGATGCTTAACTCGCGCATTATAGTAGCGAGCAATATGTTGCTAATAAGCGGACGCTTTGATCTGTGCTCGGTCCCGCTTCTCTAGCAAGATGTCCAAATTGGTCCGGAGCGCCGAGGTATTGGCTTCGTCGTCGAAGTTTTTGACTCTGCAACTGGGCAGTCCGATCTCCGCTGGGACCATTGCCTCGGTACCATAGCAGAGGCTGAAGGGGGTCTCTCCCATGGGCGTCTTCTTCAATGTGCGTCAGGCCCACAGTACCCGCGGTAGTTCCTCGACCCAGTTGCCCTGCTTTCCTTCCAAACAAGCTTGAAGACCTCGGATGACGTCTCGGTTAGCTACCTTGGCCTATCCGTTGCACTGAGGATGTGCGACCGCAGCAAACTTCATTAGTATGTGGTATTCGTTGCAGAACACTTTGACTTTGTCGTTTTCGAAATTCGTCCCGTGGTCGGTAATGATGCACCTTGGGATCCCGAATCAAGAGATTATGTTGTTCTACAGGAACTTTATGGTAGTGGCGGCGTCCGGTCTTCTGATTGAGACGGCCTCAATCCACTTCGTAAAATAGTCTACCATGACGAGGATGTACTTATGCCCGCCCGTACCAGTGGAGAGTTGGTCCACCATGTCCATCCCCCACTAGGCAAATGGCCAAGGGGAGATGAGGGCCGTTATCTCGGTAGCTGGAAGACGGGGTATGCTGCCGTGGAGTTGGCAACTCTTGCATCTTCTGACGAGCTTTTGAGCGTCTTGGTGTACCGTCGGCCAATAATATCCTTGGAGCAGCGCCTTCTGGACCAATGTACGGGCCTCTTGATGCGCTCTACTGACCCCTTCATGTATCTCACGCAGGACGCGGTCAGCTTCATGAGGGTTGACACACCGGAGCAGACGCTGTGTGTATGACTTCTTGTAAAGGTTTCCATTGCTCCAGATGAAATGGCGGGCTTTGGCTCGGAGGCGGCGCGCTTCCCCTCGGTCTTCCGGAAGTATGCCATCCTTCAGGAACTCCACGAGGGGCTTCCTCCAATCCTGGCCTCTTTCTTGAGCAGTGTATACATGGAGCGTCACCTCTCTATCTTCTACGCTGGGCCGTAACAAGACTTCGACGAAGATATTCCTCTTATTATTGGCAGTATAGGAAGAAGTAAGTTTGCTCAGTGCGTCGGCTTGGGCGTTCAGGTGCCGGGGTATATGTTCCTCTTGGACTTCGTAAAAACTTTTTCGTAGTATTTTCACCTCAGCCAAGTACTTCACTATGAGCGGCTTCTGTTCAGTTGAAAATATTGCACTTTGGTATAAGTATTTTCCTTACATTTCTTAAATAATAAAAGATGTTTATTATAAATATTAAACATATTTGGAATTATCTGCAAAATACTATTTGCCATATGTTTATATATTATAATTATTATTATGAAGGAAAATATAGGCATTTTATATTTATATAATATTTTGGTAATTGAAAATATGCATGTCATATCAAATATTCTAATCACAATTCTTAAAAGATATAATATCATACAAATGGTTAGAATAATATTTCAAAATATATGCATAATATTTTAGTAATTAAAAGATGCATAGCATATCAAATATTCTTAATCATGTTTCTTAAAGATTTATTACCATATAAAGTGCATAGCATATTAAATATTCTTAATCAAGTTTCTTAAAGATTTATTACCATATATAGTGATTAAGATACTCTCTCTAATTTAATAAATAGTACTAACATTATTCATAGAGATATTGTGCAAGATTTAGCTCAGGTCAAGAGATCAAGATGTTCAAGATGTCAGGATAAAAAATCTGCTAAAATCATAAAATCAATACTGACAGGGACTCAGAATCCAGGCATGGAAAGTCACCATATTAGGAAGTCACCATATATGATAACTAGTTTTTCTTCTTTGAGGGCTATATAAAGGACCAAGGGCTAAAGTTAGAAGGATCAAGCCAAATAGATCACGAAGTCCAAGACGGCTCACGCATCCAGGCTGATCAACTGTTGATCTACCTCTTTCGGAAGAGTTTGAGAAGCAAACCAAGTTTTTGTAACCATTTTCTAAGGAATAAAATGTAGATTGTTCAAGTTGATTAATAAAGATAGTTGTTTTATTTAATTCTTTTGCATTTTACATTATGTTTTCCTTTTCTGTCTTTTCATCTTCTTTTCCCAACATGCGCGAGTAATTCTCCGCTTGTTAGGGTTCATAGGATTAGGGCGGCCGTTCGGTCGCCTATGATAGACGGACCAATTGGTCAAAAATGGGTTTGTAATTAATGGATGATAAAGATCCTTAAACTCTTTTTACGTCCTATAAAGTTTATAAACTTTACTAAAAGAATCATTAACATCCTATTCAGGCGCGCTACCAATTTATTGTTAGTCTCGACCGCGATTAGTGATCAGATTAATGATTGTTTTAGTAAAGGCTAGATATGAACGGAGTTCCATGTCGAGATAGGGATTAATGAGTGGGAACCCTTTTCCCTCCAGAAACCCTAATCTGCATGCATCTCTGTCGTTCTAGTTTTAAATCTATTAAAGGATAAAAAGAGTAATCTTTAATTAACCATCTGTAATACCCGGTTTTCTTTTATACGCCTATGTCCGTATTTTTATAAATTATCACTACAAGTTTGTTAGTTTATAATTAATAATATTTTAGTTAGTTAAAAACCCTAATCATTTTATATCCTCTCAACCTAGTCCATTATTTAACTAGAACTCTTTCTAAGAAAACCCAAATCCCATAGTATCCAAAATTGTCTCAAATTATTCTTTCAGCCGGCCCCATTCTTTTCCCAAATTTTGTTTTCCTCAGCCCAGAAAGAGTAAGGTAATGGAAATCATTTGTATTTAAACCAAAACCCCAAATTTCTCATTTCGTCTACATTATTCTTTTCCTTAAAATTTTCCCCAAGCCCATTTTTATTTATTTCATAAATATTCTTTCAGCCGGCTCACACACTATTCTTTTTCTATTTTAATAGCTGCAGCCCATCTCCTCTTTTCTCCAATTTCCTTCCTTATTTCTCTGAGCCCGGCCCATGTCTCCTTTTCATTTTTAATTCATTTTGTTTTGCAGGCTCGACCCACTTCCATTTGATTACAAATCTTTTCTCTTAACTTTATTTCCTGGCCCAATCAAGCCCGGCCCCTCTGATTTTTGTTTAGCTGTTATTTTTCTTTTAATTATGCTAGCCGGCCCACTCCTCTAAACCCAACCCAGCTAGGCCCGGCCTTCTTATTCTTTTTTCCCCTTAATTCTTTTATTTTATTCTCCTTTTTCAGCCAACTCTCTTGGCCCGGCCCGCTCATCCCCTCACCCGCTTCAACCAACACCCGACCCGGCCCAATCTCTGTATATCTCCCCCAAATCTCCAACGGCTACTTCTCTACCTCCCGCGCGCGCTCCTCGCCTCCGCCGTCGCCCCCGCTCGCGCGAGCGTTACCCACGACGCGCACGTTTTTCCCCCATCACCCTCAATCACTCGCTCCCTCTCTCGTCCTCATTTTCCTCTCTTCTCGCTACACTCTTCCTCCAGACCCCGAGCACCCATCACCTCCCTCCAATACCCGCCGACTCCCTCGTTCCCTTGTCGTCACCACCGCCTCCGGTCACTGCGACAACCCCTCGACCTCCTCCACGTCACCAACAACCCTGCACCCACGAGCTCCCTCCTTCACAGCATCCAAGCTCGCCTGCACCATTTCCCGAGCTGCACCCTCGACGGCGGCCTACTGCTCCTCGTCGGCCCATCGTCGTCATCCACATCAGCGTCGACGCCTTCACCCTCACTCCCCTCACTCACCCGAGTCCTCACCCTCACTCCCATCTCAAATCCCTTTCTTTCTCTGTCTCTCTAACTCTCTCTCTCCCGATCACCCAACTCTCTCTCTCTTTCTCACTTCCCCCTCTCTATCGTTTCTCTCTCTCTCTTCCTCTCTCTCTCACTCTGTCTCGTTCTCTCTCTCTCTCTCAATCTCTACTTCCCTCCCTCACTCACTGCATCTTTCTATCTCTCTCATTCTCTGTCTCTCTCTCTCTCTCTCAATCTCTACTTCCCTCCCTCACTCACTGCATCTTTCTATCTCTCTCATTCTCTGTCTCTCTCTCTCTCTAACACCACCTGTGAAACACTACACTCACCGTCAAGACCTCAGCAACCGAGCCTTGATGCCATGCTCGAGCTTCAAGCCTAGTCCAAGTTCCGAGGCCGAGCCAAGATCGAGCCGAGGCCAATACTTGTCGTGATCGCGTCGGGCCATCACAGTAGACCGCGTCGCTGCCGTGCATCCCCGAGACGCTCTCCAGGCAAGTTTTTACTTGCTTTCATGCTATTCTCTATATGTTACAAGTCAATATCATATATATATCTCATGTTTGCTTTATGTTAAATATTGCAACACAACTGTTCGATGCTTGTTCCCTTAGGAAAATAATATCAAAGTTGACGGAACTCAATGGTGTAGGTTGGCCCGTAGGGTTGTGAACATAGTGTGTGAATTTTGTTGAATGATGTAATCGATATTGACTAAAACAACTGCCCCCAAGTTTAACCGTAAAGCTGAATTTCTACTGTACCTGAAAATCGTTAATTTTACCATAAATCATATACTTATTAGAATGGTGCGTTCGAGGGCTCAAATCGAAGATAACTCGACGAACTTTAACCCTATGTTAGTTTCCAGACATTCCTGTACTTTAATTGTGATGATAATTGTATCGGAGTGCGACTCTGGACTGCAGTCCAGAGCTACTCCAATCATTGCTTGCTGTTCCGTATTGGATACCACAGGATTTTCTTAACTCATAGGTTGCGGAACTCCACTGTTTATTATAGATAAATCTGTTATCTAGACAACACAATTGATTTCATCCTGTTTCGTTACCGTTTGATATTTAATCTGTAATTTAGAAGATCGGGACACATAACAGTCCCAGCAGAATCAGAATTGATATGTTGATATTAAACAGGTTATAACTGCTAACGTACAGACGCGATTGAAGATCCGTCTGTTGCGTTGAAAACCTTACTGAAAAACCTAGAATTCATTCAACTGTAGCGTCGCTAAATTATGATCCCAAATGGGGTTAAAATGCGTTGCGAAATGGATTTCTGATTCTGAAACCGGATTTCCAGCCGCGTGCGCTTAAAATGAAATAATTATAACTTATGATCCTGAAACCCGATTGGCTCGAAACCAAATTAGATGGATAGCTAACTGAACATATAGATGGATAGCTAACTGAACATTATACATATGTTTCATGATAAATCGTGCAAGTGATAGACTGTTGTTTTTTTATGACACCTTAATTGTGCTTCTTATACTGTTCATGCATTACATCATACCCATATCATTATAGTGATAACCTAGTGACATCGTGCATTTACCCAGTGTTAGATCCTAGCGGTGATTGTGGCAAGTACGTCAGTGTTCGTGTATCCGTGATTAAGTGAAAGTGATACGTACTTGTACACAATCAGTGTCCCTATTGTTCTATTGCATTGTCGACGTCTGTGGGATGCGTGTACGTGTGACTATAAGTGGTATGGGACACTTATGGAAGCGCTTGCACGGATGTCACAGATAAGACATCCGACACTGCCATTTATCTTAGGTATTGGTCGGGACGTGCTTGATGGAGGTCCTGCCTCCAGTTCTCGCGCAGACTTGTCACGGATCGATTAGTATTTAAGGTAATGGTTAGCGTTTGATGTAGACCTCGGGGTGTGGGGTAGTTCAAGTGTGAATTCAACAGAATCTCGGGAGTCCCATGCCGGCTTATATATTTTAGGGAGTTATATGGAGATTTACAGGGTATGTGCTATAGACACCGTGATACATTCGTTACATGTTGGGCCCGTGGTCCCTTGCCCTTGGGTTCTACCTTGGATGGAGGACACTCGCGAGTGGTTGACTCTCACACTTGGACTGACGATAGGCTTATTGACCTGTACAGTGAGACTTAGAGACTGATAGGGATACTGGCATTTATATTTTCCTTTCGTGTGTTGACATGCGTGACATATTGTTATATTGCTTTACTATTCCGCTGCATTGATTACTGCACATGCGTATTCATGATGTCATTTATTTACTGCTTCACATACCTATTATCACTGTTAGAACTGCCACTTGATTTTATACATATTATATTGCTATTGTGTCGCTCTGACGACCTGAGTATGCATGCTCAGTGTGAGGAGAAGATTTAGCTTGGATCAGAACTAGGCGTGCATCACCGACTTCCTGACTTGCCGTTCCTAGTTACATCTGTTTATTCCACTTCAGGTCAGTTTACATTATTGTACCTTTAAGTTACTGCATTTCTCATTACCTGCGCATTGTTTACTGTTTACCATGATAAACTAGAAGCCGAAGTGTGACTACGGCAGGACTTTTCCTTGACCGTAGGAGCATGGCTGGCCTTGTTTACTCCTCGTATTCCGTATTTTGGGAAGCGGGGCGTGACACCATCCATAACTACTAAATCCTAATGAACCCTACAAGCCCCCTTTTAATATTGAACATACATCAATAATTAATCTAGATCTATATTTTGCATCCGTGTTTAACGTAGATCTAGAACCTACAACCATTCTTATTTTTTCCTCCTTTCTTTCTCAACACGCCTAAAGTAAGAATAAAATATTCCACGTTTCCCTGCAGACGACTCGTACTCATCTCGGCTAGCTACAAGCGACACCGTTATTGATTGCGGTTATTCTACAAACACTTTTTCACACCAATCAGCTCCCGGGCCTCGAAATGCCTGGTCACTTCGCCGATGACTAGGGCGGAGTCCCTACGAATCCGAATCATCTTTAGCCCCACCCCGGAAGCAATTCGTAACCCGGCTAGCAAGGCCTCGTATTCCGCAGCGTTGTTTCACGCTCTGAACCCAAGCTTCAAAGAGTACTCTATCTCTGCCTCGTTCGGGCCTCGAATGATAAGGCCAGTCCCACTCCCTTCCTCGGTAGAGAAACGTAGCGAACCTAATCATGGACGGAGTCGGGTACTTTCTCGACCGAGGATCGGGGTCCACCGTCCCGTATTGCCGCTTCTTCTTTAGTGGGAATAGTACATTCGACCACGAAGTCAGCTAGGACCTGAGCTTTGATGGCTTGCCGGGGGCAGTACTTGATGTCGAATTGTGACAATTCCCACCTTCATTTTCTAGACGACGTGATGACTCGGGGGAGGCGAGAATTGTCCCTATAGGACGCTCGGTGAGGACGAAGATGGTGTGCGCCTGGAAGTAGTGCCGGGGTTTTCTTTAGGTGATGACAAGAGCCAAGACTATCTTTTCTATGGTCGGGTACCTCGTTTCCGCGTCTTTGAAGACGTGGCTCATGTAGTAGACCAGATTTTGTACTCCTTCGACTTCTCAGACGAGCACCGAGCCAAAAACATGATCGGAGACCGCAAGGTACAATAATAGCTCGTCTCCTTCGATTGGTCGGGTGAGCAGTGGGGGTGTTTCCAGGTGCGCTTTGATCTTGTCGGAAGCGTTTTGACATTCTTCTGACCATTCGAACTTTGGGATCATTCTCAAGGCTTTAAATAATGGGAGGCACTTTTCTCGGGATGTCGACATGAAGCGACTCAGAGCGGCCACTCTCCCCGTGAGTCGCATGATCTCAACGTTGCTCTTGGGTGTGGCCATGTTGAGAATGGCGTTGATCTTTTCCGAGTTGGCTTTGATTCCTCGGTGGGTAACCAATGAACTCGAGGAATTTCCAGCTAGTGACTCCGAACGCGCACTTTGTTGGATTCAGCTTCATTTTGTATTTGCGGAGGATGTCGAATGTCTCATCGAGATCTTTGGTGTGCTCGTCTGATGAGGTTGATTTCACGAGCATGTCGTCGACGTAAACCTCCATGTTCTTCCTGATCTGCGGTTTGAACATTTTGTTAACTAGGCGCTGGTATGTAACCTCAGCATTTTTGAGGCCGAAGGGCATCACCTTATAGTAGTATACCCACCGGTCCGTAGTGAACGCGGTAAGTTCTTCATTTGCCGGGTTCATACGAATCTGGTTGTAGCCGGAGAAAGCGTCCATGAAGCTGAGCAATTCGTAGCCTGCCGAGCTGTCTACTAGCCGGTCTATCCGAGAGAGGGAATAGTTATCCTTCGGGCATGCCTTGTTCAGGTCTGTGAAGTCGACGCACATGCGCTACTTCCCGTTCACTTTTTTAACCATGACTACATTCGCCGTGCTCAGTCCATCTCGAGACAAGGACACCCCCGACCTTCTTCTAAGATGAAGCGGCTATGGCAGCTAGAATCCTGGATCGATCCATTTGTCCTGCAAAGGGGAATGCACAAAAAAGTTAATAATGCAAGAAGGGCAAAAGGAAATTATCCAAGTCTAAACAGATCGTCTAAGCTCCTAACTTACCCATGAAACGGGCAGGGCTGAGCCCGGCCCAGCTAAGGACCTGCTCGGAAAGCAAGCCGTCGGCCCGCTGGATCGGCTTCCACATGGACACCGCTCTCGCTTCGGGAGATGACGACTGCTTCGCCTGCGGGCAGTCGGCCCTGTATTGCTGTATAGGCACAGGACAATTCTCTCCCTCGGGTGGCCCGACGAACACAAACTTCTCATTCCATTCGTGAATGGAAAAAGGAACGACTACTACCCCCGACCCGGCCGCCCCTCCCTTGCATTTTTTGAAAGAAATATACACCCAACTCGGCTCATCCTTATGGGTGCCAGGGTGATTTTTGTAATAGAGGAAGGAAGTAAGAAGGGTCGGTCTGAAAGGGATGTCGTCTAGTTTCAACCGGACCAGGAACCCTAGGAGAATCCTCCACGAGTTCGGCGCTAGCTGGCCCGGGGCGAGTTGGAAGCAGTGAAGTAGCCCACATACTTTGGGTGGAAAGGGCAGAGGCATTTCATCCTAGAATGCATCAAAGTACAGGGCAATCTCCTTACCCTGCACCTGATCTTCCCTTTCATCCACCCTGGCTAAACGAAGCGAATAGCTAAGGGGAATGTGGAACCGAGCCCGAATCTCGGTTAGCTCATCCACGTTTCTCAAGATGGAGGGCGCATCGCGAGCGTTCCCGATGAACACCTTAGGGACCCTTGCCGTCACCTGGCGACGAGCGGCACGGGTAGCCCTAACTCTAGGGGGAACCCGACGCAGATGGGGCAACCGAAGAGGCGGGAGAAGACACCCTAGACTCGACCCTAACAACTTCTATCGACTCCCCAGAGGAAGACATCTAACCTGGTTCATGGGGAAGGTTTCGCCGAGGAAATGCGCTGGAGATCTCATCTGAAGAGAAGGAGGAGCGCCGAGCAATTTCTCGCAACGAAGGAAAATAGTGGCCGAAGTGTAAAATCTATGGGGGTTCCCCTCATATTTATACACTCGAGGGAAAGCATCCGACGGCCCGATCATTTCCCGCCTGTCATGCCCCGCTTCCCGGTGTACGGCGAAGGAGACGCGACGAGGTCCGCTACGTATGTACTCAGAAGTACATACGCTAACCATATCTAAGCAATATAAAAGTAACTCACAAGAGACAAGTGATATAGAAATAACAGCAACTTTATTAATAACATTCTTTTGTACAATGCATGAAAAGTAAATACAACTGAAATGAAAAGCGACGCCTAAACAGTGGCATAACAGGAAATGAAAATACTGAATAGAACAAGGTATAATATCTAGAGCTCAGGGTCTTCATGAAAATGCTCCAAGTCTTCACCGGTGGGCTCGATCTTTGTTGGGTCCAAAGCACCTGACGACATTCCAAGAAGAAAGAAATAGAATGTCGTCAGCGAACAGGTCGCTCGGTAAGTCCCAAAGATAAGGAAGAATTAGAAAGACAGAATAAGAGTATTTTCTAAAGTATTATGTTGTAGAATATTATGGAATATTGTGTTAACGCTGTTGTTTGTAGCTTGGTACAGAAGGATGCCAGTGTATACGAGAGGGGTCTCTATATGCTAGAGACCAGGGCAAACAGAATGTACAAGGAACCGTTAAGCCACGGTACAACAGCAACGGAATATGGTTAGGTGTCTTAATCTGACCACCTCGTGCCACCTTTAACACCTTCCGTATCAATCTACCCCTTAAACCCCGTAGTGTTTTGACAGTATTGCTGTATTGTATTGTGTAAGTTGGATGACTGACCAAAACCATGATATCAGTAAACAGATTGTAACTGCATAATCAGGTAAATGGAATAACGGAATAATGGATGTATATCCATGGTTTGATTCAGTCAAGTTGTATAAATTGTTAACAGGATTCTGGGATTCATGTGTTCATATTGAATTGGAATATTAAAGAATATAGATTGACTTGAATCATATTCAAGTCAGAAATAATCAGACTCAAACCCGAGTCAGACCAAAAGAAATATAATTCAAAGTTCTATATTTATTAGGGTCGTTATTGTAATTTATAAAACTTGAGGGGTTTTTATGTAAAATTACTTTTGTATAGTTTTCAAGAAACACCACAAGTATTTATTATTCGTCTTTATTGTTATAATGAGTGTGATTTTATTTTATGATATTTCTAGTGAAAATATCCTAATTACATAAATAAAGATATCAATTTGTAATATTGATTTATTTGAAATTCATGGTATTTTAATGTAATTTTTAATCTTGTAAATTTTAGGAAAAGGTGGAAACTTTATTTTATAATAAAATAGGTGTTTAAATGATAAATATACATATGTTAATACAAGAATAATTTTAATAAATATTTTATTTTCCCGAAATCTCATTTTTCTTAAATGTCGTATTTTAAACCTTTCGAGACCGAATGCTCCTTGCGGAGGTCTGAATCTCGCACTACTAAGCCCGAGGGTGCACAATAAACCGTACAATCCCTAACGGGTTCCCCAAATATGGGTTGTAGTGGCGCTTTGCAAAGATTTTATAAATACTAATCATTTAGAAAACGGTTTTATAAAGATAAGGCATTTATTTGCAAAAGGGTGTAAATTTCCGTATTTTAGATTCTAGGGTTTCCTAAGCCAACTATCCTATTTCTAAATGGTCTAAACGACACATAATTAGAAGCCTCAAATAGCCTCTTCACCTCCAATTGTGGCCAGGTAAGTGCCAGGTGAGTGGGAGGCTCTCCACTACAAGTAGTGGTCCTAATTAAGTAACCACTCGCCTCAGACACACTTGCCTAGACGCCATAAAATCAGGTTTAGATAAACGATCGATGTCCATGACATATCGTATTTTCCTATTAAAAGATTTTGATTTAAAAATTGTATACAACTTAGAACTTTCAGATAAGGTTTATAAAGAAAATGGTATTTTAATGTAAAATCTTGTATTATAGTATTCTAAGTTTTGATGATATCAATTAGGGTTGTATTTGCGTGTGTGTGGAGGTAGGTCATTATCTCGTGATCTATTTTAAGGTATAGCAATGTTAAAGGGTTAAATGTGATAAACTAAACATGGTGGTATTTAAGTGCGAAAATACGGTATTTTGCAAAAGTTGATCATTTCATGTGAGAAAATTTATCCAAATTGATTTTTAAGTGATTAGTAGTCAACATGAATATGTTTAAGTATTATGGAATTAGTGACAAGTGAGTTTTGATAGAAAAACCGAATCGGAAATCGGTTTGTTCCGATTTCCGTCGGGTTTGAAAAATCGTATTTTAATGGAAGAAAGAAAGGTAGAAAAAGAGGGACTTACGGGTTTGGAAAACGCTAGAGAGTGATAGGAAAGTAGTGGGTTTGTCGGTGCGTCGAAACGTCGTGAAGAGGTCCTAGTACGATCGCCGGGATTTCGCCGTCGATTTCGGCAGCGCTTCGTCTTTCACTCGTTTTCCGACGTACCAAGTTCTCTTGAAATTTTTAGAGAGTGGACTTAGGAATATAGGGTGAGAGGGTAGAGGGTATGGGGGTTTATATAGGGTTAGGGTTTTTAATAAAAAAAATTATAAAAAATATACAAAATCATTAAAAATTCATTAAACATAGGAGTAAAAGGGATTTATTGGCCAAATGATAACTGATCCAAGCATTTAGAGTATGCAGGAAGGTGGACCGGGTCAAGACCCAACTTTTCTCTGTTGGTGACTTGGCCGTCCGGCCAAGTTCGGCCGGAGGCGTTGGACCGAGTCGGCTGAGCCGCCGGCCGGCGGCGCCGAGTCGAGCTGAGTCAGGGGTCCAATGGCCGGGGATTCTTCGGGGGTACAATTTGGTATATTTACTTTTTGTTGTCCAGTACATATTTTTGGAGTTATGGCCTTTTTACCGTTGACTTCCACAAAAATTAAAACAAAATAAATACAAAAATAATGTGGGGCATGGGATTTGAACTCCGGTGGCTTGGTTCAGCAGTGCAAGGTATTACCAATGAGCTACAAGCTCCTTCTTGTAATTATGGAGTGAAATAAATACTTAAAGAGATATCAGCCGAAATAAATACTCCAAGTATACATTGAATTTAAATCAATTCTTTGTACTTTAAAAATGGAGTTGTTACACCGCCAAAACGAAGCGTCACGTCTGCCAGCCGTCGAAGCCCCCCATGTCAAACGACCATTGGAGACGTCTCTTCGGCCGCAGGCGACAGTGACAGTCTGTCGCATCCCCCAATTCGCGTCGGACACGTGGCCTGCACCTCAACAACGTGCGAGCGAATCGGCGCCCCCTCTTTAAAGCACGATCCTTTCCCTAATCCGCTGATGTCATCAAAGATGCGCATGAAGATCCAAGCACCCGGGGTATGCCATGCGGGCTCTTAAATCCGAACGACGCAACCGCCCTTCACCGAGTCGCCCTGGAAATCCACATCGATAAATTTTTGGCAAAAGTCTGCATCCAGAAAACCGATCAGACCACTCTCGACCCGACCCATAAATAGGTCTAGACGAGAGTAGGGGGCTAATGATGATACTCATAAGTGGAAATTCCCCAGATCATGAAACGTGGTAAATGACGTGTCCCGGAGCTCAAGGGACAGGAGCAAACACGGTACATTAAAGGCATTCCCCGGGTCTTCGCCCCGAGGATTGACCCGGCCTTCGATGGCCTCCCAGAACACGCCTATGCTTGCCTTACAAGTAACCATCGACTCGCCTCCGAGCCCTCCTACACGCTGAGCTTCCTCAGCCTTCCCAGCTCGCCTCCGAGCTATCACAGAACCGAGCTTCCTCGACCTCCCGTTCGCTTCCGAGCCTCCCGCCGAGCTAAGCCTTCCCGGTTCAACCGAGCAACCAAGAATGCAGAGCCCAAGCGCCTCCTCCAGGGCTCCGCGTATCTCGCCAGATGCGAGATATCCGCCACCCAACATCCCGCGTTCCACGCCGTCGTATCCCCATATTAACGAGCGTATCTCGTCATTAATGGGGGGATCCCGTCATTCACGCAGGCATAACGTCCGGGGCGTAACCGACAACGAAGATCTCGCGCCATCTCACTCCAAGCGACCACTATAAAAACCCCTCTCTCAGACGACTCAGGTAAGGAAATTTCAATCCAACAAGCCGCTACTCTGCGCAAATTTCTCGGCTAACTTGATCGTCGGAGGGTCCACGGTGGTACAACCATCCCGGGACTTCTTTGTAGGTAGCTCGGCTTCATCTCCGAATCAACCCATTGAGAACCACACATCCAAGGAGACAACTTTCAACACCAATCTCAACCCATCATCGACGCTCGCGAAAGATCGACGGAGGACAACATCTGAAGGAGATCCATGCCTCCATCAGTTGGCGCCGTCTGTGGGAACTCATCGATTTTCCCCACCCATCGAAAGTTGATCTTCCGATCCTGACTTCATGGCGAGCGAAGACCATGACGATCTCAGCACAAGCCGCCGACCACCCCACAACAAAGGCACGGACGTATCTACTCCCCCTCTGAACGCCATCCACGCCCTCTCGGCAAGGATCGATTGGCTCGCGTCCATAGTCGATGCCCTTGTCAGCGTCCAAACCCCCCAGGTCGCCGTTCCCCTTCCCAGGGATCATGACCTCTACAGGGGGGCGAATGACACTGCCCATGCTGGAACCACCGAAAAATGCCATGCTCACTCCGGCAATCACAGCTCCCCACGACGACCGATTCCATGGCCCCCTAGGCGCCACACGGGCCCACACCACGGTCTCGCAAAGCCCCGATGCCCGCCGCGTTCCCGTCCCTCCTGAGGAGGTATCGGTCAGCTCGCCTGCTCTCAGGCATGACCGACACCCTCTCCCTCAACGAGATCACGCGAACGACACTCGCCGCGAAGAATCAAGAAGGACCTCGCCAGGGGGCCTAAGGAATTTGATAGAATGGAATCGGAGTCGCAGCCTGGCGCAGACCACAACCGAGAAGGGCCACCACTCGGACTGCGCCGAATCCTCGAGGTATCACGACCGCCTCGACGCCCTCAAAAATAGAATTGAGGGTATACATCGGGAGGGTCATCCGTCTGGTGAAGGGGCCAGGTACGCTGCCGACTCGCTTACGAAGCCCTTCACCGAGGAGTTGCTCACCGTGCACGTCTCGTCCAGGAACAAGACGCCCAAGGTGGCCCTCTTCAATGGGAAGTCAGACCCGAAAGACCACCTGGACACGTTCACGGCAAGCATGAGCTTCCAGGATAACTCGAACGCAGCATAGTGCCGAGCTTTCCCGACCACCCTCATTCGTACAGGTCGGGACTGGTTCCGAGGATTGGCGCCACGCTCTATCTAACCTTTGACGAGTTGGCCACCTAATTCCTCAGACACTTCATCGGCAACAGACGACAGAAGAGAACAGTCGACCACTTGTTCACCATAAAGAGCGAGGACAGAGAATCCTTTAAGGGTTATGTCACATGCTTCTACAACGCTCTCCTCGAAGTCCCCGATCATCGAGATGAAACTGTCATCACCGCTCTAAGGTCGGGTCTTAGGCACAAAGAGTGGCTCCGCTCTTTTGTATTAGCACAACCTAAGACCATAGCCGAGGTAAAAGCTTAGACCGAGGGAGAGATTCAACTCAAGTCTGAGGTGAACGCCAACCTGCCCCGGGGCGACCATGCCGACCAAAAGAAGAGGGACAGAGAAGAGAAAAAGATGATCGACCGACCAAAACCATACTCCCCAAAGTTCCAGGAGTATACTCCTCTCAACATCTCCCAGACCGAGATGTTAGTGGAAGCGAAGGGCGAGCAATTCTTCAAGCTCCTACCGGTCACCCATAGAGCGGCTAAACTAACTTGGGGCTCGTACTGCGCCTTCCATAGGTCGCAGGGCCACCCAACCGAGAACTATAAGCAACTCCGCGACTACATCGAGGAGTTGATCTGCTCTGGCCACCTAGCGAAGTACCTACGGGACAAGCGACAGGCAGACAGGGAGCGTGAGAACCAGCCCCCTCCGGGCGAATTAACGATCAACCAAATCATGGTCATTTCCTTGGGGTCTGCCCATGGAGCTGACGGGACTCATCGCCTCTTACCCGTCGAGGGAACAAGCGACCCTCCCCAGAAGAAATACAAGACCGCCGAGCCCATCATCTTTACTGATGAAGACCTCCACGGTATATCCTTGCCTCACAACGACCTTCTCGTGATTACGGCATGGGTCCACCGTTATGAGGTTCAGAGGATATTGGTCGATTTCGGAAGCTCGACAGATATACTCTTCTATGACTGTTTCCAGCGTATGGGGCTAGGGACTTCCAACCTACGGCCAACCTCCCACGTCCTATCAGGGTTTACCAACCACTCCATTCCGGCCGAAGGAGTGGTCACCCTCTTCCTCAACATTGGGGAAGCTGGCCATACGAGGACCATACCGGTGGAATTCATCGTCGCTAGGATTCCCTCATCCTACAACATTCTCCTGGGATGCCCGACATTAAACGTCCTCCGGGCTCAAATCTCGACCTACCACCTTGCGATCAAATTTCCATTAGATCAAGGGGGAATAGGCCGGGCATACGGGAACCAGCGAATCGCCAAGATTTGCTTCACCACAACATCCACCATCGGAGAGCAGGGAGACGACCTCGAAGAGGCAAATGATTTCCAGGGGTCCTTAGACACTCGTGACGAACAGAAAGAAATCCGAAGAGCCCCAGTGGAGGCGCTAACAGAAGTTCCTCTCGTCGAGGGGAATGAGGGACGAACTGTCCAGATCGGATCCCTTCTAACAGGAACCCGGCATGAAGACTTGATTCGCTTTCTCCGAGGGAGCTCGGACGTGTTCCCCTGGGCGCCTGCTGACATGCCCGGGATCGACCTCAAAGTAATCTCGCATAAGCTCGGGGTCGACCGGAAGGCCCGACCCGTCAGACAAAAGTAGCGGAGTTTCGTGCCGATAAATCAAAAAGCGATTGAGGACGAGGTCGATAGATTGCTTGCAGCTAAATTCATTCGAAATGTTGATTACTCGGATTGGCTGACGAATGTAGTCATGGTTAAAAAAGTGAATGGGAAGTAGCGCATGTGTGTCGACTTCACAGACCTGAACAAGGCATTCCCGAAGGATAACTATCCCCTCTCTCGGATAGACCGGCTAGTATACAGCTCGGCAGTCCACGAATTGCTCAGCTTCATGGACGCTTTCTCCGACTACAACCAGATCCGTATGAACCCGGCAGATGAAGAACTTACCGCGTTCACTACGGACCGGGGGGTATACTGCTATAAGGTGATGCCCTTCGGCCTCAAAAATGCTGGGGCTACATACCAGCGCCTAGTTAACAAAATGTTCAAACCGCAGATCGGGAAGAGCATGGAGGTTTACGTCGACGACATGCTCGTGAAATCAACCTCATCGGACGAGAACACCAAAGATCTCGGCGAGACATTCGACATCCTCCGCAAATACAAAATGAAGCTGAATCCAACAAAGTGCGCGTTCGGAGTCACTAGCGGGAAATTCCTCGGGTTCATGGTTACCCACCGAGGAATCGAAGCCAACCCGGAAAAGATCAACACCGTTCTCAACATGGCCACACCCAAGAGCAATGTTGAGATCATGTGACTCACGAGGAGAGTGGCCGCTCTGAGTCGCTTCATGTCGACATCCCGAGAAAAGTGCCTCCCATTCTTTAAAGCCTTGAGAATGATCCCAAAGTTCGAATGGTCGGAAGAATGTCAAAACGATTTCGAGAAGATCAAAGCGCACCTGGAAACTCCCCCACTGCTCACCCGACCAATCGAAGGAGATGAGCTATTGTTGTACCTTGCGGTCTCCGATCATGTTGCCGGCTCGGTGCTCGTCCGAGAAGTCGAAGGAGTACAAAATCTGGTCTACTACGTGAGCCATGTCTTCAAAGACACGGAAACGAGGTACCCGGCCATAGAAAAGATAGTCTTGCCTCTTGTCATCACCTAAAGAAAACTCCGGCACTACTTCCAGGCGCACACCATCTTCGTCCTCACCGAGCGTCCTATAGGGACAATTCTCGCCTCCCCCGAGTCATCAGGTCGTCTAGAAAAATGAAGGTGGGAATTGTCCCAATTCGACATCAAGTACCGCCCCCGGTAAGCCATCAAAGCTCAGGTCCTAGCTGACTTCGTGGTCGAATGTACTATTCCCACTAAAGAAGAAGCGGCAATACGGGACGGCGGACCCCGATCCTCGGTCGAGAAAGTACCCGACTCCGTCCCTGATTAGGTTCTCTACGTCGATTGGTTCTCTACTGAGGAAGGAAGTGGGAATGGCCTTATCATTCGAGGCCCGAACGAGGCAGAGATGGAGTACTCTTTGAAGCTTGGGTTCAGAGCGTGAAACAACGCTGCGGAATACGAGGCCTTGCTAGCCGGGTTACGAATTGCTTCCGGGGTGGGGCTGAAGATGATTCGGATTCGCAGCGACTCCTCCCTAGTCGTCGGCGAAGTGACCAGGCGTTTCGAGGCCCGGGAGCTGATTGGTGTGAAAAGTGTTTGTAGAATAACCACAATCAATAACGGTGTCGCTTGTAGCTAGCCGAGATGAGTACGGGTCGTCCGCAGGGAAACGTAGAATATTTTATTCTTACTTTAGGCGTGTTGAGAAAGAAAGGAGGAAGAAATAAGAATGGTTGTAGGTTCTAGATCTACGTTAAATACGGATGCAAAATATAGATCTAGATTAATTATTGATGTAAGTTCAATATTAAAAGGGGGCTTGTAGGGTTCATTAGGATTTAGTAGTTATGGATGGTTAATTAAAGATTACTCTTTATATCTTTTAATAGATTAAAACTAGAACGACAGAGATGCATGTAGATTAGGGTTTCTGGAGGGAAAAGGGTTCCCACTCTTAACCCCTATCTCGACATGGAACACTGTTCATATTTAGCCTTTACCAAAACAATCATTAATCTGATCACTAATCGCGGTTAAGACTAACAATAAATTGGTAGCGCGCCCGATTAGGATGTTAATGATTCTTTTAGTAAAGTTTATAAACTTTATAGGACGTAAAAAGAGTTTAAGGATCTTCATCATCCATTAATCTATCCTAATCCTATGAACCCTAACAAGCGGAGAATTACTCGCGCATGTTGGGAAAAGAAGATAAAAAGACAGAGAGGGAAAACATAATGTAAAATGCAAAAGAATTAAATAAAACAACTACCTTTATTAATCAACTTGAACAATCTACACTTTATTCCTTAGAAAATGATTACAAAAACTTGGTTTGCTTCTCAAACTCTTCTGAAGAAGGTAGATGAACAGTTGATGATCAGCCTGGATGCATGAGCCGTCTTGGACTTCATGATCTATTTTGCTTGATCCTTCTAACTTTAGCTCTTGGTCCTTTATATAGCCCTCAAAGAAGAAAAACTAGTTACTATATATGGCGACTTCCTAATATGGTGACTTTCCATGCCTGGATTCTGAGTCCCTGTCGGTATTGATTTTATGATTTTGGCAGATTTTTTATCCTGACATCTTGAACATCTTGATCTCTTGACCTGAGCTAAATCTTGTACAATATCTCTATGAATAATGTTAGTACTATTTATTAAATTAGAGAGAGTATCTTAATCACTATATATAGTAATAAATCTTTAAGAAACTTGATTAAGAATATTTAATATGCTATACACTTTATATGGTAATAAATCTTTAAGAAATATGATTAAGAATATTTGAGATGCTATGCATCTTTTAATTACTAAAATATTATGCATATATTTTGAAATATTATTCTAACCATTTGTATGATATTATATCTTTTAAGAATTGTGATTAGAATATTTGATATGACATGCATATTTTCAATTACCAAAATATTATATAAATATAAAATGCCTATATTTTCCTTCATAATATTAATTATAATATATAAACATATGGCGAATAGTATTTTGCAGATAAATCCAAATATGTTTAATATTTATAATAAACACCTTTTATTATTTAAGAAATGTAAGGAAAATACTTATACCAAAGTGCAATATTTTCAACTGAACAAATACCCCCAAACTTAACTTTGATCGTCCCAAGCAAACTAGTTATTCAAGAGAAAGAGAAAAAGAAAAAGAAAAACCTAAATAACACACTTTCGTTGGCAAACACGATTGCACTGAGCACGTGCAATAAGCCGTTAAACCTCTAGGTGTCCCTAGTAGGAGGAGTGTTGTCTCCTGAAGGTTTTCAGCGGATTACACCCACAAAATCCTATAATAAAAGAGAGATGGTGAAAGTTACATATAAAGATAAGAACTATAAAAGAAAGAACTTGAAAATAAGAGTTTTCAACTACACCAGTTTTTCGGTTGTCATGAGCCCTATCTTAATAGTCATGAAAAGATGTTAGAAATCACATCATCTCTCAATAAAACATCGTCTTTATTCATCATTCCTATCTTTCTTCCAAATATCGATCATATAACCCTACGTGTGTGTAATAGACATCCCTACACTCAGAGAATTCAATTCAAGCTATCATACTCTTGTCCATCTGCCTCAGTGCTTTTTAATTTGATGAATATTTAGATGGATTTGCTCACACACTTTCATGCGACCGTTAATACTTCTTGAGGAACTAACCGACGATTACTCATGTGCTTGCTTATTAGGTGTATTCCTCGTCTTGCACCACCTAAGGCTTAACAGTGACTCCCAGACCAGTTGGTCTAAGGCACTAGGTGATGAAGCACCCTCGCTATATTTTTTTATTGTTGCCTTGGCGATTAACAAAACCAGTGTTCATTTTTCTCACCATTTTATATTTTATTCAATTTTTTATTTTCTTCATATTTTGGCTTTTAGACAAGAGCATTTCAAGGTATGCTCTACTATCCCGAGTTTCAAGACGTGTGTAAGTGCGTATAGTAGGGTATCAACGTTCAAATGTTTGGCTTCCAGAATAGGAACTATTTTTCAGACTTATTTTTATCCTCAGATTAGTGACTTCTTTCATCTTACTAACCCTTGGGACAACGGCTCATAACTACTTATTACTACTTCGTTTAAAAAAACTTCTAATTTTCTTGGTTTTCTTAAATTTTTCCAATCTTTTGGATGTAATTTGTCCCCATCTAATCTTTTATTATCTTATTTATATACAAAAAAAATCAATTTTTTTTTAAATTTTTTTTATATGTTTTGTGCTTATGCAAAGTATGCGAAGTGATGCGTAAAAGCACAAACCTCCCCCAAACTTGTCTAGAACAGTGTCATCATTGTTGTCTTCCGCTAAACCTCAAACAACCTATAAGCTTGGGAGGACATTATTAATGGGGGCAAGAATAAGTGAAAGTGAAAATCCTTCCCCAACTTATTTTTGGCTCACAATTTTTAAGAACAACTTTTATTTTCAAGAGCCAAAAATATTACCCCCCCCACAAACATGAGTTAGACAATATTAAGCATTTTAAAAGGGGGTAAGTCATTTGGTCAAAATAAGACTTTACAAAGACCAAAAATTAGTACCAACCATTCAAAGATTTTATCAGTGTAGGGTATAGGTCGGTGGAAGAACATGTTATATAGAGTCAGGCAGAAATAAGAAAGAGATAAGTGGTGGTCTGGAAATGGTTCGAATTTTAAATTATAGAAATGAAAGAATGAGGATGAATGACATGGAGAATGTGAAAGATTAGGAAGAAGGAGTGGCGGCGGTTCAACTTCTATAGGTGGAGGTTGATCAATCACAAAATCCATATTATTTAGGAATGCAAGTTCGTCAGCAAAAAGTTCTTCAAAACTGTCGTCGATGATGTTATTGAACATTTTGCTGTCAATAAGTTTTGTGTCAGATTTTACCATACTTGTTTGTCAAAATACATGGAGGTAGAAGACTCGAAAAACTCATCTACCTCATTTTCAAAAATATCCAAATCAAGTTGGTTTTCTGGGATTGTCGAACTTGAATTATCGGATTGTGATTCATCAAAATTCACTGAAACTATAGGAAGAATAGAAGAAGAACTGGAGAAAGTAGAAGGTAAAATGGGTAAACAAATTGGTGTGTCGAGGATCGTAAAACCAGATGTGGAAGATGTAGGCTGAATTTCGGTCTGCTGTTCGATTATACCATTATTATCAACGTGGAGAAGCATTTGGGGTTCGGGAAGAATTATCAAAGGCTCGAGATGATAACCACAAGGAAGTGAAAGGACCTGATGAATTGGTGGGACAAACTCATCCAAAATTTTGGGTCCATCAATCAATATATCCCCAACGTCAATCACCTCATTCAAGTGAAGGTTAAAATTCTCAAACACCCCATCAAAAGTATAGTTTTCAATCAATTTTGGTTCAAGAGTGGAGGTGTAGAGATCACAAGGATTTGGAATGGTTTCACTTAAAATGGACCCTTCACAGTCGCGTAAATCAAACAATGCATTATTACACAACTTCTCATACATTCTATCGTCAATTGGTGAATCATTTGGTGTACTCGATGAATCTGTGAAACTGGAGTTGTGGATTTCAGTTTGGAAAGGGAATGTTTGATTAGGAAAGGTGTACAATTCTCTCTCACTACCCAAATTCTCATTTTGTCCTAGGGCCGAATTATATACTGAAAATTTTTGGGTTGGTTTGAAATTAGTTGCTCCTTCATATTTAGACATGCTTACCTTCCATTCATCTCTAATACGGTTCAACATCACTAAACCTTCTTCTAATGTCCGCTCAAGACTAGACTTAGATTGATAAGGAGTTTCAGTATATGATTGAAATTCTTGTGGACAATTAAAACTCCCAAATGATTGATTATAAGGACCGTTTAGAGAAGGTGGAAAAGTCGGATTTGATTGATAGGAACAGAATGGTTGTGAAAATTGGGCAGGAGTAAGGTCAACATTGTGATAAGAAGAATATTGATATTGGTTGGTCGGTTTGCTATTGGATATCATACATGCTACAAACCGATTATGAAATTCTTCTTTAGAAAGTGGAGGTGATGGTTGATAATTTTCCGGATTGAAACTTTGGCCTCTAGCCCTAGCTATATGCTCAGCAATAGACATGCGTCTAGGGGCATCCTCACTCGAAGTATCAACTGAAACGGATGTAGAATTAGGATACGGTTGATATTGGTTCGGATTGAAACTTTGGCCTCTATCCCTAGCTATATGCTTAGCAATGGACATGCGTCTAGGGGTATCCTCACTCGGAGTATCAACTGAAACGGATGTAAAATTAGGATACGGTTGATAAGACCTAGATTGAGGTAGCCAACTGTTTCTACCCGCTTGTTCTACACGATCTCTTAAGGACATGGGAGAGTCGGACGGTATACCGAAGAGATTACGAAAACAAGAAATATCTGGTTGTGGACAACAAAGCTCGGCAAGAGTTCTTCTATTTGGGTCACCCATTATAAGAAGAGAAGAGGGGGAAAAGAAGGGTAAAAAAAGGGAGAAAATAATTGGTTTGTTTTTAAAAAGGATGGATTTATGAAAATTAACACAAACATGCACAAGCAACCCTATATCTAATGGTCACGTAGGTCAAGTCTCTAGACCGCTCCTAGAGTTCTTCTAGTTGGGTCACCCATTATCCGGAGGATCTGCGCCTTCAGCTGCGGCAGGAAAAGGAGAAGACTCGAAACCCGGTTGGCCGCCGGGGAGCTTATGGTCTCTAAGAGCCAAGAGTCCCACCGACTTCTGAGCGAGTCCCACCGAGCCGTCGAGGCAATGTTAGAGTATTTGGCCAAGTGCTACACCGTAATGAAGAAGGCGAGGGACGCCAACGAGAGGGAGACCGAGGCTGCGCTTGAGGCGGCGAAGATCGCCGAGCTCCGAGCTCGCAAGTCGGTGGACTCATACAAGGCGTTAATGCCGGAGTTTTCCGACAGCGAGCTCCACGCTCAGGTCCCGCTTTCGGTGGACGCGCCGCAAGAGGCTGGCGTCGGGGGAGGGGCGGTCACGGAAGTAGAAGCTCCGGCCCCTGAGGGCGGTGCCGAGCTAGGCAAGATCCGGTCCGAGCCTGCAGCCTGAGCTTTTGTTTTTCCCTTTATTTTCCTCCAATTTTGTAAGGCTGAGGAGCCCAGAATACCTTGTAAAGACTTTTTGAACTTGAATAAAACTGGGTTTTTTTTTCTGCATGACAATGTGTTTCTTGCGTGAGTACTTGAGCTTGTCGGCCTTTTCCTCGATGCAAGTGTAGGGCCGTAGGTCGATGACCGGCCTTTCAGATGACGATCGCGCATCGAGTGTAAGACAATAAATCGCCAAGTGCAGGAAGGTTGGTGCCCTTCCTCCCCCGGAGTCGAGGTGGCGATCGTTCACTTAGAATACGTCGGGAGGTCGCTCAGTGTAGGAAGGATGGTATCTACCCTTTCCTTAGCGTCGGTGTTCCCGCCAAAATTTTGGCTCAAAATCCGCTCCTTATAAAATAATAACGATAAAAAGAAAAAAAAATTAAAATAAATAAATAAATAAATAAATAATAAAAATAAAGGAGAAAATCTCCCTTTCGAAGCAAAACTCTGTTCAAATCCCAAGGCGGGAAATGAAGCAACGCCTCTGTTTCCCCCAATCAGAGCAAGGCTCTGTTTTAAAAAGATAATAAAATTCAAATTTTAAAGAAGCAACGCTTCAATTGACTTGCGCTCTGCGCTGCACGATACGTGTCAGCGCAGTTGCGCTGCGCTCTGCGCTGCGCGACACGTGTCAGCGCAGTTGCGTCAGCGCAGCGTGACACGCGTCAGCGCAGTTGCGCTGCGCTCTGTGCTGTGCGACACGTGTCAAGCGCAGGTGCGCTTGCGCCAACTGTGCCAGCACTAAAACAGAATTAAAATTCCATAAATATCTTTCTGACCTTATTAAAACAATAAGATTGCCTTCTGTAAAACAGAAGCCCTTGGATCAAAGATCCAACGGTGAGGAAAAATCCCCAAATCACTCAGAGAATGATCTCTTTAACAAATTTAACAAATTAATAGGCACTATATAAAGGCCCCTAGACCCCAATTCCAAAAAAAGGAGAGGGACATCAACACAGAAGACAGAGATAAAAAAACACAGAAACAAATAGAGAACTCCTCTAAAAGAAAATTTGAAAAGAGCTCGGAAAAGAAAAAAGGTAAAAACCTTTAAATAAAAGAAGGGTTTCTTCTAAAAAGATCATTGATCTAAGAACAAGATCAAAGATCTTCAATAAAAAAAATAAATATAATAATAACAAAGGCATTGCCTTTTTATGAACCATTGGTTCTGGAATCTTAAAGATTCTTTTCTTGAATCCAAAATTGGATCAAGATATTAAAACAGTGCCTTGCACTTGAAAATCTGCACTGTTGCGCTCTTGGGTTGGCGCAAGCCACCAGAGAGCGCCACGTGTCAGCTCCAGAATAACTTGCGCTATGCGCTTTTAAAATAGAGCATTGCTCTCTGAAATTGGCGCAATTCACCAGAGCGCGCCACGTGTCAGCAGTGCAACAGCGCAGCGTACTGCGCTTGCGCTCACCAGAGCGTGACATGTGTCACCTCCACATGCGCTTGCACTCAATAATTGGCACAAAGCGCCTGACATGCTACATAGCCACTGTCAGTTTGATTAATGCACTGCATTATTTACAGAAGGGCCAAGCCCAATTAAAAAAGGCCTAACAGGCCTAATAAAATGCAATGCATTATTTTAAAAAAAACAGATGATGTGCATCATTTAAAAGAGACAGAGCCCAAATCAAAAAGTCCTAGCAGGCCAAAAGAAAATGCAGTGCATTATTAAACAGGGGCAAAGCCCTAGCACAGGCCTAATAGACCAAAGATAAAAACGTTGAATATTCTCAACTGGACTTAGCCCAATCATGGCCGTAAGTCCTCAAATTAAATTGACTGAGCACGGCTGCTCTCTTAAATCAATTTACATCCGGTTCAAGGGTACATCTCCGAACTCCTCTGACACTTATCGCTGTAATCCTTCAACACGTCAGAGAGGTGACTGGTCCCGACAACCACACATTAATACGGACTGTGGGGTCCCTAAACCCATGGACTTATGCGTCCTTAAACTAATGGACTAATGCGTCCTTAAACACACCCATATGGACTATGGGGTCCTTAAACCCATGGACTTATGCGTCCTTAAACGGACTATGGGGTCCTTAAACCCATGGACTTATGCGTCCTTACACTAATGGACTAATGCGTCCTTAAACACATCTATATGGACTATGGGGTCCTTAAACTCATGGACTTATGCGTCCTTAAACTAATATCCATCCCCAAAACTGGAAATGGACCACCATGTCCCTAAACTGGAAATGGACCCCTATGTCCCTAAACCGGAAATGGACCACCATGTCCTTAAACTGGTAATGGACCGCAATGTCCCTAAACTACCTATGGACCACTACGTCCCTAAATTGGAACAGTAGAGCCCCCAAACACTCTTTTGTTGGATCTAAACGATCCCGTTTAAGTTGATCTTAGCCTCAAATATGGCTAACGTATCCTTAAACATTCAAACAGATTTTAGTCCCAAATTGGACTATAAGACCCCCAATCAACTTTGGTTCAAGGGTACATCTCCGAACTCCTCTGACACCTGTCGTTGTAATCCTTCAATGTCATCAGAGAGGTGACGGGTCCCGACGGCCATATATTAAATGGACCACTACGTCCCTAAACTGGAACATTAGAGCCCCTAAATGCTCTTTCCGTTAAGTTGATCTTAGTCTCAAATCAGACTAATATATCCTTAACGAACGTTTAAGTTGATCTTAGCCTCAAATACGGCTAACGTATCCTTAAACTAAAACCCCAAACCCAAATCTAAGTAAATACGGATTTGGACTAATCCACGTCCTACGGGCGACGACATAAATTAGTCTCCGTATACCATCCACGGGCAACCACAAACAAAACAAACACCCACGACACGAAGTGAAATTCTGGAGAAGGAGAAAGTTGTTACCGCGATGCGGTAGTGTAATTAACTGCAGGGGCTTGCGCCTGCAGGGAAGAGCGTCCCCACAATCAAAAACCCCTCTAACGAGGGGGAATCTGACGAAATCTGCTACATTGGCCGCATCCGTCTAAACCTCCGATACACGGTGCCATAAATCAACTTGGTATCTTCGGAGAGGTGGACGGATAAAACCAAATAGCATCTGCCCCCAGATTCAGGCAAGATGTCAGTCTTTCCCGGTTTCCGGCGGTAAACAGATTCTGGCACGCCCGGTGGGACCTTTTCCTCTTTCCACTCCACACTTAGTGTGTCGTGTTTTTCCCGCGATCAAATAATCGCGGTGTGTATGTTTTTGGTTGCCCGTAAGTGAGTGGATATTGAAGCCGGCATTTCGTCTTTATGAAGAATGGCATTTGCTCCCCACCCTAGCAGCTCAGGCTCTGTCATATCCGGTGGAGTCAAGTATGGGTCACTTACAGCCTCAAATCTCTGCAATCCGACTCTTCAAGAAATCAACGGGCTTCTTTTTGGGTCGATGCTCCCACCTCCCACCCTCGGTGCCTCAACGCCGATGGTGGAAGCCCAGAGGATGTCTGTCGTCCACAGGCAGGCTCCCCAAGCAACAGCTTTGCCGACGGAATCGGTCCTCAAACAACTGGCACATGCCAAAGACCAAGGTCGACGCAAGGGGCAGAATATTCAAGCTCTTCAAGAAATCAATGGCTTCAAACTGCACTAACTGCAACAGTAACTCTCGCTCTGTCCCATCTGGAGGAGTAAGCTACGAGCCCCAAGCGACCTCCCTTTTCATTATGCCAGTGGAGCAGGTAACTCAAGCCACCACTGGGCTATTCTTCGGAACCATGCTCCCGCCAACGAGCTTCAGCGCTCCTGTACCATCGCAAGAAGCTCCCAAGAAGTCGTTTTTCAGCGCTCCTGTGCTTATTTACGCCCTGCTTTGTATTATACTATATATAAGCACATACAAAAAAATTATGATAATAAAAGAGTAGAAAGTGAAAAATTATATTTAAAAGATATGAATAGTTTAAGAAAAACAAAAAAGTCGGATGTTTTCTTAAATGAAACTAGTAATAAGTAGTTATGAGTTGTTGTCCCAAGGGTTAGTAAGATGAAGGAAATTACTAATCTAAGGATAAAAATAAGCCTGAAAAATAGTTCATATTCTGGAAGCCAAACATTTGAATGTTGATACCCTACTATACACACTTACACACATCTTGAAACTCGGGATAGTAGAGGATACCTTGAAATGCTCTTGTCTAAAAGCCAAAGTATGAAGAAAATAAAAGTGGAGAATAAAAAATAAAATGGTGAAAAGAAAAATGAACACTGGTTTTGTTATCACCGAGGCAGCAATAAAAAATATAGCGAGGGTGCTTTATCACCTAGTGCCTTAGACCAACTGGTTTGGGAGCCACTGCTAAGCCTTACGTGTTGCAAGACGAGGAAAAATACCTAATTAGCAAGCACATGAGTAATCGGTCGGTTAGTACATCAAGAAGTATTAACGGTCGCATGAAGAATGTGTGAGCAAATTCCATCTGAATATCTATTAAAAGTACTAAGGTAGATGGACAAGAGTATGATTGCTTGAATTGAATTCTCTGAGTGTAGGGATGTCCAGTTCACACACGTAGGGGTATATGATCAATGTTTGGAAGAAAGGTAGGAATGAAAACTAAAGGTGATGTTTTATTGAGGGATAATATGATTTCTAACATTTTTTCATGACTATTAAGATAGGGCTCATAGCAACTGAAAAGCTGGTATGGTTGAAAACTCTTATTTTCAAGTTCTTTCTTTTATAGTTCTTATCTTTATATAACTTTCACCATCTCTCTTTTATTATAGGATTTTGTGGGTGTAATCCGCTGAAAACCCTCAGGAGACAACACTCCTCCTACTAGGGATATGCCACTGGCTCCGAGTAAGGAAGGCTGTGGGCAACTCTCCTTCTGGACTGACTCTGCCGACTCCAACTGCGGAAATTGATGCTGCTGTTCCAACTGGGAACAGCTTTGAACCACTTAGGAAGGTCCGCAAGAACTCTCCGACCGCTGTGCTGAAAAGATCTCCTCCACCTATGAAGAGCGCTACAAAGGTGAAGCCGGAACAGCCCCCTCAACGGCTGTCCTCTAAAATCTACAAGGTCTGGCGTCAAGTACAAGACTCGGTAATTGATCAAAATTATCCCCGACGACAGAAAAAGGTGAAAGTTCAGCGGGAAGAGGACCGTCCTATCAAGCCACAAAGGCGATAGGCACTTGAGTGCCCACTGCAACGGCCCCCTCAACTTCGACCGCTCACAAGAGAAGAAGACCGGAGAAAATCCCTGGGTCTGCGACGAACTGCAAGACCACTGAACCCAAACACCCCAAGTCTGGGGGCATGATGGTACATACCGTCTATATGGCATCCGGAAAAGAGAATAGCCATGTCTTCACAGGTCATAGACCGCTTACGCGATCAGTGACTAAGGCTCAGGAGCAACAACAATAAAAGCTCCAAGAAATGCTGACAGCCATGGCTGCACTTACGGGACCGAAAGCAAGCCCGGAGAAATCCTCGGAGCAGCGCCGTGAGCAGGAAACTGATGCCGAGTTTCTTCAGAGAATCCTCGAAAAGAAGGACAAAGAGGCAGCGGAACAAGCTGCCAACATAAAACAAATGGCGTTCTTATTCCAAGACATGGTCGGGATGATGTTACAGCCGGATTCTCCAGCTGAAAATCCTCCGATTATCCTCGAAGACGACCGAGTGGAGACGTCAAACCCTCCTCCAGCTCTTTCAACGGCCAAGGAGGAGACTATCTCCTAGGCCACTCTGGATGATTACATCACTCAGCAAATACGAGCTCACCAAGCGAATGAAGCGGCTGGGCAGAGCGTTAAAACGGGACGACCCTATCCAGGATGGTATGACCAAATAAGGTACCCGCCGGGATATACGATCCCCAAATTCTACGTATATAAGGGGACGGGAAATCCGCACCAGCACGTTGCTCAATTCATAGCCTTGTGCGGTAATACTGGGGTGACGATAAATTGCTGCTTCGCCAATTTGTTGGCAGCTTATCGGAGACAGCGTTTGAATGGTACTCGGAGCTTCCCGACGCCTCCGTCAAAACGTTTACAGAAGTGGAGTTGCTATTTACCCAACGTTTCGCAAGTGCTAGTGAACGCACCCCAATAACAGCATTGATCAATACCAGGATGAAGCCAGGTGAAATGTGGGTGCAGTACGCAATACGATGGCGGAACTTGTGGTCAAAATGTGAGCAGCACATTGAAGAAACGCCGGCAGTGGGCATGTTCGTGGGCACTCTTGACCCTCAAGCAACTATTTCCCAATTCATGATGTTCTTCAAGTCGACCACGTTCCAGGCCTTGATTGACAAACTGGCCCAAATGGACTAGATGGGTCATAGACCGTCTCCTCCAAAGCCGGAGCCGCGAAATGAAAAGAGTAAAGGGAAAGTGATTTTTGTCGCTAATACCCAACAACAACCGGACAACTTAAAGCCGATCGTTCGCCAAAACAACGTGCGTCCACGCCCATCCCTCGAGGAGAGACTGGGACGCCCTTATTCGTTTCCCCAAGACAAAACAAGGAAATTATTTGAGCTAGCGGTGCGCAATAGGCTCATCATTCTCCCGAATCCAAAACGACCGTTGCAACCCGGTGAGGCTAATAGTCCCAATTATTGCCCTTACCATCAAACGGTAAGCCATCCAGTTGAAGATTGCTTCGTCTTTAAAGGCTGGATCGAAGACCAATACCAACAGGGCAAATTCGCATTGTCCGAGAATTGGAAAGTAAGCCCGCCTCAGCCGCACGCTCTCAAAAAGACGGACACACCGGGGGCATCATGCTCTTTTGTCGAAGAAGCTCCATGGGAGGTCGCTCTTCCAGCCAAAACGAAAAGAATGCTGAAGGATCTTCAAACATGCCCGGCGATTAGGTGGAAAAATCCACTGGAACCCGAGATCATCGAAGGAATGCTGAAACCGCGCCCAATTCCAAAAATTAGTGGTGAAAATCAAAGTGCTCACATTCAACCGTCAAAGTCTTCGAAGACGAAAAAGAAGAAATCCAAGAAGCCCGTGAAGCCTGGTGACAAGTGCACGCGCTTGCAAAAACATATCGACGCGCTGGAAGAATACAATCAAAAAGGCACGGACTCCCATTACGCTCCAAGAGTTCCTCAGCCACGTCTTTCAAGAGGAAGATGATGGAGAAAGCTTGTCAGATGAATCTGAGGGTTACGTGGTGAGTTGTCATGTGATCTCCCACTCGTTTACAGACGATGAGAAAACTCTTTGCACTGAGAAGCTGGGGGCAGATCCTAAACCGGAACTTCTGGGAACATCAGACGAAATGATTGATGCATTCCTAAACGAAGCCCGTCTTAAAATCAAAGCTGATCGAGAGCGCGAGATGACCATATTCGAGAAAGCCAAACGCCGGTGACTAGATGAAAGGGTCGAAACACTCCCACCGGATCAAAGTACATCCGACGCAAATGAAAGCAGGATCAAGACAAGGAAACGATTCGCCAAAGACATATCGATGGGGATGAAGCTGCCCTCTTTCAGAGAAAATTCTCCTGGCAGTATACATCTTGATGAAGCGGGCGTACATCCTAACTTCTGCTTATATCATCAAAAGATCGCACATCCTACTGAAAACTGCAACTCCTTTAAGTGTTGGTAGCAAGGATATGTCGCTCACAGGCAACACTTCAACAGGACAAAGCGTGAAACTCGTAGACAGCGGAAAAATGCGACAGATGAGCGTAAAAGAATTGCCGGCAATTGTCATAGGGATGATCCCAGGGGATCGCGAGTTCTCGCCTTTGGGAGCGACTTCGACAAAAAAGTAGCCCACGGTCCTCTCTTCAAGGAATCCATCTCTGAAACGAAAGAATTGAGGAGTTGCGAGAACATTCAGCCGTGCAATCGCACGCTGCCCGGAAAGAATCTCGGACCCGCAAACAAGGGATCGAACAGAAAGGATAAAGGGAAGGAAAGAACGGCCTTCGTCACCAATGCTCAACAACAATCGAGTGGCTCTAGACCGGTTGTTCGCCAAAGCAACAAGCGGCAACCCTTTTATGAGAAGTTGAAACATCCTTACTCATTTCCTTGGGATGAAATAAGGAGGTTGTTCGAACTAGCAGTGCGCAACAGGCTTATCACTCTACCGGAGCCGAAACACCAGCTGCAGCTGAATGATGTCAACAATCCTAATTACTGCCCTTACCACCAAGTATTGGGCCATCCGATCAAAAACTGCTACGTCTTCAAAAACTAGGTTGAAGACCAATACCAACAGGGCAAGTTCGCGCTGTCCGAAAACTGCAAGGTGAGCCCTAAAGAGATGGACATGCCGGGGGTATCGTGCTCGTTCATAAGGAAAACCCCATCGACCGAAAAGTCAGTAAACTAGAGATTCACCTCAAATACGGCGACATTGGACCACGATATCCTAAAACTGGCAAAAGACCAAAACGTCGTTAAACTAACGATGGACCACTATATCCTAAAACTGGCTGATGACCGAAACGTCCTTAAACTAATGATGGACCACTACGTCCTAAAACTGGCTGATGACCGAAACGTCGTTAAACTACTACCAACCCGCGGCATCCCCAGGCTGACGTGGTAAAAAAAAAGAAAATAATAATAATAATAAAAACGGTATGTCCATAAGCAGAAAGGGCACAGATGAAAACCCGAAAGGGCTCCGTGAGTAAAAACAGCAGGGCTACCGGCGAGTCTTATGAAAACCTGAAAGGGCGCAACCTCGTTAAAAAAAAGAATAAAAAGAATAATAAAAAGTGAAAAAAAAACGGTATGTCCATAAGCAAAAAATGTACGGATGAAAACCCGAAAGGGCTCCGTGAGTAAAAACAGCAGTGCTACCGGCGAGTGTTTGTGATAACCCGAAAGGGCACAATCTTGTTAAAAGACACTTACGGGGTCCTCTTGACCTTGTAAGGAGAAACCACCCGCATGAGATCCTTACGACTCACAAGGGAGCAACACACTTAGGGATCCTCACGATTCCTAAGGAGAAATTACACTTGCGAGATCCTTACGACTCGTAAGGAGAACTCTCTTATGGGACCCTCACGGCTCATAAGTTTTGAAAGTCTTGAGTTACAGAGACCTGAACCTGTTCTTAAGCAACCCCCAAAAACCTTCGATATTGTCCTACAAGCGGCTCATACTGACCATTCTATACAATCCACGGGCCCGAATAAACATTTCCCTAACAAAGTCCCATCCGTGACTAGGGATATGCTCGTACAGCAAACAACACTTATAAGTCCTCTCGACTTATAAGGAGAAATCCTTTTGTAAGATCCTTACGACTTACAGAGGAACATGCACTTAGGAATCCCCACGATTCCTAAGGAGAAAACACACCTACGAGATCCTCACGACTTGTAGGGAGAACTACCTTTATGAGCCCTTACGGCACATGAAGTCAAAAGCCTTAGTCGATGGGATCCTAATCCTGTTTGCTAAGCCACCTTTGTTCGACATCGACAGAGACAAATGATGATTCGCTCCTGGCAATATCCCAGTTGTAGCGATGCTGATGCCTAAGTCGATATCAAATTCCAAATCCTTTCATGGCAAATGATGATTCGCGACTGGCAATATTCCAGTCGTAGCGATGCTGATGCTAAGATTGGCATCAGATACCAAATCCTATACTCGCGAAAAAAATCAGCGAGCCCAAAAAAAATGCATACGAAATAGCCGAAATGATAGGGCAACTTGCAAACAAAATCAGCAAGTAAAAATATATGCATACAAATAGCCGAAATGATTGGGCAACTCGCAATAAAAAGCAGCGAGTAAAAATAAAATAAATAGCCGAAATGATTGGGCAACTCGCAATAAAAAACAGCGAGTAAAAATAAAATAAATAGCCGAAATGATTGGGCAACTCGCAATAAAAAGCAGCGAGTAAAAATAATGTAAATAGCCGAAATGATTGGGCACCGCAAAAAATAGCCGAAATGATTGGGCAATCACGATTTTTGCGATATAAAAAGTTGAAATGATAGAGCATCGCGGAAAGAATTTTAAAAAAATGATGAAAGAATGAAACTTTTTGCCCTACAGGTGAGATCACATCGATCTCTGTATACAATCCAGGGGCACAAACAAAGAGGGAACCATACCTTCCCAACAGGCTCCACCAGAAAGCGAAGCCAAATCTCGACGGTTCATGGACAACCTAGAGACAACCTCGACATTTGTTGCAATATTGCAGACACAATGTCAGCAAACGAAGCAAAAGAAGATCCCTAGCCTCAAGGTCTCGACGTCGATATTGACAACTTAGACATCACCAACGGCGTTTCTCCTCACTCCGGCAGGATGCAGATGCAACGTCAACGAAAGACCTCACGGTCAAAACAAGGCGAAGCGATGGAAAAATCCCAGCTTCACCTCAACATTCGTCTCGATACAGTAGACGAGATGTTACCCCAGCGTTCCTTCCTTCAACAGGATTCGGACACGACAAAGCAAACGAAGCAAAGGAAAAATTCCTAGCTTCAGGGTCTTAACGGTAACTCATATAAAACCGGAAAGACCATCGGAGATCATCTCGCACCAGTGCAGAGTGGTCACCACCTCGACGTTCGTCTCGATACAGCAGACAAGATGTCACCCCAGCGTTCTTCCTCCAACAGGATTCAGACGCAACAATCAAACAGCGGAGCCACGGCAAAGTCCCTAGTTCCAAACCTCGACGGTTCACCAGCGACCTAGAGACAACCGCGACCTTCGTCTCGATATAGAGGACGCAATGCCAGCAAACGAAGCGAAGGCCAAATTCCTAGCTTCAAGGTCTTAACGGCAAGTCATATAAAGCCTGAAAGACAACCGGAGATCATCTTACACCGGTGCGGAATGGTCACCACCTCGACGTTCGTTTCGACACAGCAGACGCAACATCATCAAACAGCGGAGCCACGGCAAAGTCCCTAGTTCCAAACCTCGACGGTTCACCAACAACCTAGAGACAACCGCGACATTCGTCCCAATATAGAGGACGCAATGCAAGCAAACGAAGCAAAGGCCAAATTCCTAGCTTCAGGGTCTTAACGACAAGTCATATAAAGCCTGAAAGACAATCGGAGATCATATTGCACCAGTGCGGAGTGGTCACCACTTCGACGATCGTCTCGATACAGCAGACGAGATGTCACCTCAGCGTTCTTCCCCCAGCAGGATTCGGACGCGCCAAAGCAAACGAAGCAAAGGCCAAATTCCTAGCTTCAAGGTCTTAATGGCAAGTCATATAAAGCCTGAAAGACAATCGGAGATCATCTTGCACCGGTGCGGAGTGGTCACCACCTCGACGTTCGTCTCGATACAACAGACGAGATGTCACCCCAGCATTCTTCCTCCAATGGGATTCAGACGCGACAATCAAACAGCGGAGCCACGGTAATGTCCCTAGTTCCAAACCTCGACGGTTCACCAACAACCTAAAGACAACCGCAACATTCGTCTCGATATAAAGGACGCAATGCCAGCAAACGAAGCAAAGGCCAAATTCCTAGCTTCAAGGTCTTAACGGCAAGTCATATAAAGCCTGAAAGACAACCGGAGATCATCTCACACCAGTGCGGAATGGTCACCACCTCGACGTTCTTCTCGACACAGCAGACGCAACATCATCAAACAGCGGAGCCACGGCAGTCCCTAGTTCCAAACCTCGACAGTTCACCAGCGACCTAGTGACAACCACGACATTCGTCTCGATATAGAGGACGCAATGCCAGTCAACGAAGCGAAGGCCAAATTCCTAGCTTCAAGGTCTTAACGGCAAGTCATATAAAGCCTGAAAGACAATTAAAGATCATCTTGCACCAGTGCGGAGTGGTCACCACCTCGACGTTCGTCTCTATACAGCAGACGAGATGTCACTCCAGCGTTCTTCCTCCAACAGGATTCAGACGCGACAATCAAACAGCGGAGCCACGGCAAAGTCCCTAGTTCCAAACCTCGACGGTTCACCAACAACCTAGAGACAACCGCGACATTCGTCTCGATATAGAGGACGCAATGTCAGCAAACGAAGCAAAGGCCAAATTCCTAGCTTCAGGGTCTTGACGGCAAGTCATATAAAGCCTGAAAGACTATCGGAGATCATCCCACACCAGCGCGGAGTGGTTATGACTCATCGGGGCTCTCCAAAATGAGCCCAACCTCAAGTAAAAAGTGACCTGGAATATCCCTACGCTAGATCTTTCGACGGTAATACTACCTGGAAGATTACTTGAAGACGTCTTGTCCAGCCCCCAAAGGGATCAGAGACACGACAATCGCAAGGCTACTCGAACAGCAAGATTGCATATCGAGGAATATATCAGCCAACGCGACGGTACGACGGCCAAAACCCTAAGTACCATAGACCCCAACGGACCTCTGTCATAAAGAGCAGAGGTTAACTGTGACGTTAAGACATTCTTGCGAGAAATGCTCGATTCATCTCGACTCGTGAGGAAAAGCATTAGGCAGTGGGGATTAAAAAACCTGTTTCCTAAGCACTGGGGCCCTGCAAGTCGATCCAAAACGGTCTCTTGCATACTATCCACTGGTCACACTCTCCAAAGTCGAATCTCGACAAGGAGGGAAACAACCGCTTACGGGTCCTCTCGACTCGTAAGAGGGAAAATTCTCTTATAAAGATCCTTATGACTTATAAGAGAAAACACACTTAGGAGTCCTCACGACCCTTAAGGAGAAAATACACCTACGAGATCCTCTCGATCTGTAGGGAGAAAAGTCTTTGTGAGACCCTCACGGCTCATAAAGTTGAAAAGTCTTAGGCTACAAGGACCCTAAACTTGTCTCCTAAGCCCTCAGTTCCATGGCTACTCATAACTTTGCACTACTTCACCCACGTACATACTTACGTGGGCAAAGTAGTGGGGGGCATTTGCTCCCGCCAAAATTTTGGCTCAAAATCTGCTCCTTATAAAATAATAACGATAAAAAGAAAAATAAAATAAATAAATAAATAAATAAAAATAAAGGAGAAAATCTCTCTTTCGGAGCAAAGCTCTGTTCAAATCCCAAGACGGGAAATGAAGCAACGCTTCTGTTTCCCCAATCAGAGTAAGGCTCTGTTTTAAAAAGATAATAAAATTCAAATTTTAAAGAAGCAACGCTTCGGTTGACTTGCGCTCTGCGCTGCGCGACACGTGTCAGCGCAGTTGCGCTGCGCTCTGCGCTGTGCAACATGTGTCAGCGCAGTTGTGTCAGCGCAGCGTGACACGTGTCAGCGCAGTTGCGCTGCGCTCTGCGCTGTGCGACACGTGTCAAGCGCAGGTACGCTTGCGCCAACTGTGCTAGCACTAAAACAAAATTAAAATTCCAGAAAAATCTTTCTGATCTTATTAAAACAATAAGATTGCCTTCTGTAAAACAGAAGCCCTTGGATCAAAAATCCAACGGTGGGGAAAAATCCCCAAATCACTCAGAGAATGATCTTTTTAACAAATTTAACAAATTAATGGACACTATATAAAGGCCCCTACACCCCAATTCCAAAAAATGAGAGGGACATCAACACAGAAGACAGAGATAAAAAAAACACAGAAACAAAGAGAGAACTCCTCTAAAAGAAAATTTGAGAAGAGCTCAGAAAAGAAAAAAGGTAAAAACCTTTGAATAAAAGAAGAGTTTCTTCTAAAAAGATCATTGATCTAAGAACAAGATCAAAGATCTTCAATAAAAAAAATAAATATAATAATAACAAAGGCATTGCCTTTTTATGAACCATTGGTTCTGGAATCTTAAAGATTCTTTTCTTGAATCCAAAATTTGATCAAAATATTAAAACAGTGTCTTGCACTTGAAAATCTGCACTGTTGCGCTCTTTGGTTGGCGCAAGCCATCAGAGAGCGCCACGTGTCAGCTCCAGAACAACTTGCGCTATGCGCTTTTAAAATAGAGCATTGCTCTCTGAAATTGGCGAAACTCACCAGAGCGCGCCACGTGTCAGCAGCGCAACAGCGCAGCGTACAGGCGCAGCACACCGCGCTTGCGCTTACCAGAGCGTGACACGTGTCACCTCTACATGCGCTTGCGCTCAATAATTGGCGCAAAGCACCTGACAGGCCACATGGCCACTGTCAGTTTGATTAATGCACTGCATTATTTACAGAAGGGCCAAGCCCAATTAAAAAAAGCATAACAAGCCTAATAAAATTCAATGCATTATTTTAAAAAGGGCAGAGCCCAAACAAAAGCAGATGCTGTGCATCATTTAAAAGGGACAGAGCCCAAATCAAAAAGGCCTAGCAGGCCAAAAGAAATGCAGTGCGTTATTAAACAGGGGCAAAGCCCTAGCACAGGCCTAATAGGCCAAAGATAAAAACGTTGAATATTCTCAACTGGACATAGCCCAATCATGATCGTAAGTCCTCAAATTAAATTGACTGAGCACGTCTGCTCTCTTAAATCAATTTACATCTGGTTCAAGGGTACATCTCAGAACTCCTCTGACACCTATCATTGTAATCCTTCAACGACGACAGAGAGGTGACTGGTCCCGACAACCACACATTAATATGGACTGTGGGGTCCTTAAACCCATGGACTTATGCGTCCTTAAACTAATGGACTAATGCGTCCTTAAACATACCCATATGGACTATTGGGTCCTTAATCCTATGGACATATGCGTCCTTAAACCAAGATACGGACTATGGGGTCCTTAAACCCATGGACTTATGCGTCCTTAAACTAATGGACTAATGCATCCTTAAACACATCTATATGGACTATGGGGTCCTTAAACTCATGGACTTATGCGTCCTTAAACTAATATCCATCCCCAAAACTGGAAATGGACCACCATGTCCCTAAACTGGAAATGGACCCCTATGTCCCTAAACTGGAAATGGACCACCATGTCCCTAAACTGGTAATGGACCACAATGTCCCTAAACTACCTATGGACCACTACGTCCCTAAATTGGAACAATAGAGCCCCCAAACGCTCTTTTGTTGTATCTAAACGATCCCGTTTAAGTTGATCTTAGCCTCAAATATGGCTAACGTATCCTTAAACATTCAAACAGACTTTAGTCCCAAATTGGACTATAAGACCCCCAATCAACTTTGATTCAAGGGTACATCTCCGAACACCTCTGACACCTGTCGTTGTAATCCTTCAATGTCGTCAGAGAGGTGACGGGTCCCGACGGCTATATATTAAATGGACCACTACGTCCCTAAACTGGAACAATAGAGCCCCTAAATGCTCTTTCCGTTAAGTTGATCTTAGTCTCAAATCAGACTAATGTATCCTTAACGAACGTTTAAGTTGATCTTAGCCTCAAATACGGCTAACATATCCTTAAATTAAAACTCCAAACCCAAATCTAAGTAAATACGGATTTGGACTAATCCACGTCCTACGGGCGACGACATAAATTAGTCTCCGTATACCATCCATGGGCAACCACAAATAAAACAAACACCCACGACACGAAGTAAAATTCTGGAGAAGGAGAAAGTTGTTACCTCGATGCGGTAGCGTAATTAACCGCAGGGGCTTCCGCCTGCAGGGAAGAGCGTCCCCATAATCAAAAACACCTCTAACGAGGGGGAATCTGACGAAGTCTGCTATCTCGGCCGCATCTGTCTAAACCTCCGATACACGGTGCCATAAATCAACTTGGCATCTTCGGAGAGGTGGACCGATAAAACCAAATAGCATCTGCCCCCAGATTCAGGCAAGATGTCAGTCTTTCCCGGTTTCCGGCTGTAAACAGTCGGACCGACAACCGAGCCTCTTAGCGCGAGTTGAACAATAGCTAAGTTAGAATTGGTCTTCGTTGACTGATTCCCTCTTGACGTAGTTCCAAGACCCTCGTCTTTGATCCTAAGCGTCGGTGGGTAAAGGGTTACCCGCTTAGGAATGACCGAGCAGGGAAGCTGCTCGGTGGCCTCTTGGTGAGGGCTTCGATTCTTAGCGTAGGTGGATAAGAAGTTACCCGCTAAGGACTGACCGAGCAGGGAAGTTGCTCGGTAGCCTCTTGGTGAGTGCTTCGATCATTAGCGTACGTGGATAAGAAGTTACCCGCTAAGGACTGACCGAGCAGGGAAGCTGCTCAATGGCCACTTTGGTGAGGGATTCGATTCTTAGCGTAGATGGATAAGAAGTTACCCGCTAAGGATTGACCGAGCAGGGAAGCTGCTCAGTGGCCTCTTGGTGAGGACTTCGATCCTTAGCGTAAGTGGGTAAGAAGTTACCCGCTAAGGATTGACCGAGCCGGGAAGCTGCTCGGTGGCCACTTGGTGAGGGTTTCGATCCTTAGCGTAGGTGGGCGAGAAGTTATCCGCTAAGGATTGACCGAGCAAGGAAGCTACTCGGTGGCCTCTTGGTGAGGGCTTCTATCCTCAGCGTGGTTGGGCAGGAAGTTACCCGCTAAGGATTGACGGAGCAGGAAAGCTGCTCGGTGGCCTCTAGGTGAGGACTTTAGATCCTTGGCATCTGTGGGTAGGGAACTACCCGCCAGGGATTGACTGAGCAGGGAAGCTGCTCTGTGGCCTCTTGGTGAGGGCTTCGATGCTTAGCGTCGGTGGGTAAGAAGTTACCCGCTAAGGATTGACCGAGCGGGAAAGCTGCTCGGTGGCCTATTGGTGAGGGCTTCGATCCTTAGCGTCGGTGGGTAGTAAGTTACCCGCTAAGGATTGACCGAGCAGGGAAGCTTCTGGATGGCCTCTAGGTGAGGGCTTTAGATCCTTGGCGTCGTTGGGTAGGGATCTACCTGCCAGGGATTGACCAAGCAGGGTAGCTGCTCGATGGCCTCTTGGTGAGGGCTTCGATCCTTAGCGTCGGTTGGTAGGAAGTTACCCGCTAAGGATTGACCGAGCGGGGAAGATGCTCGGTGGCCTCTAGGTGAGGGCTTTAGATCCTTGGCGTCGTTGGGTAGGGATCTACCCACCAGAGATTGACCGAGCAGGGAAGCTGCTCGGTGGCCTCTTGGTGAGGGCTTCGATCCTTAGCGTCGATGGATAGGAAGTTACCCGCTAAGGATTGACCAAGCGGGGAAGCTGCTCGGTGGCCTCTTGGTGAGGGCTTCGATCCTTAGCATCGGTGGATAGGAAGTTACCCGCTAAGGATTGACCGAGCAAGGAAGCTGCACGGTGACCTCTTGATGAGGGCTTCGATCCTTAGCGTCGGTGGGTAGGAAGTTATCCGCTAAGGATTGACCGACCAGGGAAGATACTCGGTGGCCTCTTAATGAAGGCTTTTTAGACTTCTTTTCGCCTTCGTAGGGTGCCGTTCAATCTCCCTTGATCCATAAAATCTGGAAGAGTGACCGTCGCAGACAACACGTGGCAGAAACGCACAGGCAAGGCGCGACGCTCCGTGGTTCATGTCGTTCTAACTCCCATTGACCGCTTAGGGGCTCGTGAGGATTGTCATGGCCACCGCGTGGCAGCTCTGTATTGAAAATTTTGAAAATATCCCGTGATTCGCGTTGCTGCGCACGTAAATTTCGGCATTTAAGGATTCCGTTGGGGGCTATAAATAGCGAAGGCATGTTGGTTTCTTTTAGCCTTGCGTTACTGAAGATGGCTGGGTGTCCGTGCCTGCTCATCAGTGAGATGATTTCTCGGGACGATGTGTACCTCTACAAGCTCGACCGGTCCGAACAGAAATACGAGGCAGTGATAGACCGCATAGAGGCCAACTTTAGGCGCCTTCTTCCTCAGCGATCTCCACTCCTACAAGTGCTTATTTATGTAATCTGGAGGAGGTCCCTGGGTCTGCACAACGCCTTGTATCCGCAGTTGAGGGATGAGGCAATCGAGAAGTTGCACTCGCTTTACCATCTCGGCCCGATCTCGAAAAGCAGGCGGACCGATCAACGGGCCTTCTTCTGGAGTGTTTCCAGAAGAGGATGATCGTTGATTTTTGTCCGGCGGTGGCACTTCCGAGGCGGCCGAGGAAGCTAGGGCTCGGCAGGCGGAGATCTCGTCGAAATATCATCAACAATGCTTCCTCAATCCCCGGCCCCATTTGCGGTAATAGCCTTTTTTTCCTTTTCTTTTGTAAGGCTGAGAAGCCTATAGTACCTCTTAATGAATAAAATTTTTCTTTTCCGAAGTGTTTTATTTTCTTTTATCCTTTAACACTTTTTACATATTTTCTCAAAACGAATCTAGGGATCTGGAACCCGATGGAGAAGAAAATATATCGAAGAAGTCTCTTCGAATTCAGGAGACTTAAGAAAAATCACATAGCTTTGAATACAAGAAAATACATTCATTTATACAGTTTGAGTTTTTCAGCATTGTAAGGCCGAAGAAACTTGTGTCCCCCAGCGTCTTGTAAGCGATAGGCTCCAACGGGCAATACTCCGGAGACGAGAAAATGGCCGTCCCACTTCGGAGAGAACTTGTGCAGATTGTCCTGATCTACGAATTCGTTCCGCCTTAAGACCAAATCTCCCATCTTGAAGGCGCGATGCTTAACTCGCGCATTGTAGTAGCGAGCAGTCTGTTGCTAGTAAGCAATCGCTTTGATCTGTGCACGGTCCCACTTCTCTTGCAAGATGTCCAAATTGGTCCGGAGCGCCGAGGTATTGGCTTCGTCGCTGAAGTTTTTGACTCTGTAACTGGGCAGTCCGATATCTGTTGGGACCATTGCCTCGGTACCGTAGCAGAGGCTGAAGGGGGTCTCTCCCATGGGCGTATTCTTCAATGTGCGTAAGGCCCACAGTACTCGCGGTAGTTCCTCGACCCAGTTGCCCTGCTTTCCTTCCAAACGAGCTTGAAGACCTCGGATGACGTCTCGGTTAGCCACCTTGGCCTGTCCGTTGCACTGAAGATGTGCGACCGCAGCAAACTTCATTAGTATGTGGTATTCGTTGCAGAACTCTTTGACTTTGTCGTTTTCGAAATTCGTCCCGTGGTCGGTAATGATGCACCTTGGGATCCCGAATCAAGAGATTACGTTGTTCTACAGGAACTTTATGGTAGTGGCGGCGTCCGATCTTCTAATTGGGACGACCTCAATCCACTTCGTAAAATAGTCTACCGTGACAAGGATGTACTTGTTCCCGCCCGTACCAGTGGAGAGTTGGCCCACCATGTCCATCCCCCACTAGGTAAATGGCCAAGGGGAGGTAAGGGCCGTTATCTCGGTAGCCGGAATACGAGGTATGCTGCTGTGGAGTTGGCAGCTCTTGCATCTTCTGACGAGCTTCTGAGCGTCTTGATGTACCGTCAGCCAATAATATCCTTGGAGCAGCGTCTTCTGGACCAATGTACGGGCCTCTTGATGTGCTCCACCGACGCCTTCATGTATCTCACGCAGGACGCAGTCAGTTTCATGAGGGTCGACGTACCGGAGCAGAAGCTGTGTGTATGACTTCTTGTAAAAGTTTCCATTGCTCCAGATGAAATGGCGGGCTTTGGCTCGGAGGCGGCGCGCTTCCCCTCGGTCTTCCGGAAGTATGCCATCCTTTAGGAACTCCACGAGGGGCTTCCTCCAATCCTGGCCTCTTTCTTGAGCAGTGTATACATGGAGCGTCACCTCTATGTCTTCTACGCTGGGCCGTAACAAGACTTCGACGAGGACATTCCTCTTATTATTGGCAGTATAGGAAGAAGCAAATTTGCTCAGTGCGTCGGCTTGGGCGTTCAGGTACCGGGGTATATGTTCCACTTGGACTTCGTAAAAACTTTTTCGTAGTATTTTCACCTCGGCCAAGTACATCACTATGAGCGGTTCCCAGGCCTCGAAACGCCTGGTCACTTGGCCAACGACCAGGACGGAGTCGCTGGGAATTCGAATTATCTGCAGCCCCACCCCGGAAGCGATTCGTAACCCGGCTAGCAAGGCCTCGTATTCCGCAGCGTTGTTTCATGCTCTGAACCCAAGCTTCAAAGAGTACTCCATCTCTGCCTCGTTCGGGCCTCGAATAATAAAGCCTTTCCCACTCCCTTCCTAGGTAGAGGACCAATCGACATAGAGAACCTAATCAGGGACGGAGTCGGGTACTTTCTCGACCGAGGATCGGGGTCCGCCGTCCCGTATTGCCGCTTCTTCTTTAGGAATAGTGTGTTCGACCACGAAGTCAGCTAGGACCTGAGCTTTGATGGCTTGCCGGGGGCAGTACTTGATGTCAAATTAGGACAATTCGCACCTTCATTTTTCTAGACAACCTGATGACTCGGGGGAGGCGAGAATTGTCCCTATAGGACGCTCGGTGAGGACGAAGATGGTATGCGCCTGGAAGTAGTGCCGGAGTTTTCTTTAGGTGATGAAAAGAGCCAAGACTATCTTTTCTATGGCCAGGTACCTCGTTTCCGCGTCTTTAAAGACATGGCTCAGGTAGTAGACCGGATTCTGTACTCCTTCGACTTCTCGGACGAGCACCGAGCCAGCAACATGATCGGAGACCGCAAGGTACAATAATAGCTCGTCTCCTTCGATTGGTCGGGTGAGCAGTGGGGGAGATTCCAGGTGCGCTTTGATCTTCTCAAAAGCGTTTGGACATTCTCCCGATCATTCAAACTTTGGGATCTTTCTCAAGGCTTTAAAGAATGGGAGGCACTTTTCTTGGGATGTCGACATGAAATGACTATCACTCTCCCCGTGAGTCGCATGATCTCAATGTTGCTCTTGGGTGTGGCCATATTGAGAATGGCATTGATCTTTTCCGGGTTGGCTTCAATTCCTCGATGGGTATCCATGAACCCGAGGAATTTCCCGCTAGTGACTCCGAATGCGCACTTTGTTGGATTCAGCTTCATTTTGTATTTGCGGAGGATGTGGAATGTCTCGCCGAGATCTTTGGTGTGCTCGTCCGATGAGGTTGATTTCACGAGCATGTCGTCGACATAAACCTCCATATTCTTCGTGATCTGCTGTTTGAACATTTTGTTAACTAGGCGCTGGTATGTAGCCCCAGCATTTTTTAGGCCGAAGGGCATCACCTTGTAGCAGTATACCCTCCGGTCCGTAGTGAACGCGGTAAGTTCTTCATCTGCCGGGTTCATACGGATGTAGTTGTAGCCGGAGAAAGCGTCCATGAAGCTGAGCAATTCGTGGCCTGTCGAGCTGTTTACTAGCCGGTCTATCCGAAGGAGGGGATAGTTGTCCTTCGGGCATGCCTTGTTCAGGTTTGTGAAGTCGACACACATGCGCTACTTCCCGTTCACATTTTTAACCATGACTACATTCTCCAGCCAGTCCGAGTAATCAACATTTCGAATGAAGTTGGCTGCGAGCAATTTATCGACCTCGTCCTCAATCGCCTTTTGATTTATCGGCATGAAACTCCGCTTCTTTTGTCTGACGGGTCGGGCCTTCGGGTCGACCCCGAGCTTGTGCGAGATTACTTTGAGGTCGATCCCGGGCATGTCAGCAGGCGCCCAGGCGAACACGTCCGAGCTCCCTCGGAGAAAGCGGATCAAGTCTTCATGCCGGGTTCCTGTTAGAAGGGATCCGATCTGGACAGTTCGTGTTTCATTCCTCTCGACGAGGGGAACTTCTGTTAGCGCCTCCACCGGGGCTCCTCGGATTTCTTTCTGTTCGTCACGAGTGTCCAAGGACCCCTGGAAATCATTTGCCTCTTCAAGGTCGTCTCCCTGCTCTTCGGTGGTGGATGTTGTGGTGAAGCAAATCTTGGCGATTCGCTGGTTCCCGTATGCCCGGCCTATTCCCCCTTGATCTAATGGAAACTTGATCGCAAGGTGGTAGGTCGAGATTTAAGCCCAGAGGGTGTTTAATGTCAGGCGTCCCAGAAGAATGTTGTAGGATGAGGGAATCCTAGCGACGATGAATTCCACCGGTACGGTCCTCGTATGGCCATCTTCCCTAATGTTGAGGAAGAGGGTGACCACTCCCTCGGCCGGAATGGAGTGGTTGGTAAACCCTGATAGGATGTGGGAGGTTGACCGTAGGTCGGAAGGCCCTAGCCCCATACGCTGGAAACAGTCATAAAAGAGTATATCTGCCGAGCTTCCGAAATTGGCCAATATCCTCTGAAACTCGTAACAGTGGACCCGTGTTGTAATCACGAGAAGGTCGTTGTGAGGCAAGGATATACCGTGAAGGTCTTCATCAGTAAAGATGATCGGCTCGGCGGTCTTGCATTTCTTTTGGGGAGGGTCGCTTGTTCCTTCGACGGGTAGGAGGCGATGAGTCCCGTCAGCTCCACGGGCAGACCCCAAGGAAATGACCATGATTTGGCTGATCGTTAATTCGCCGGGAGGAGGCTGGTTCTCACGCTCCCTGCCAGCCTGTCGCTTGTCCCGCAGGTACTTCGCTAGGTGGCCAGAGCGGATCAACTCCTCGATGTAGTCGCGGAGTTGCTTACAGTTCTCGGTCGGGTGGCCCTGTGACCTATGGAAGGCGCAGTACGGGCCCCGGGTTCGTTTAGCCGCTCTATGGGTGACCGGTAGGAGCTTGAAGAATCGCTCTCCCTTTGCTTCCACTAACATCTCGGTCTGGGAGATGTTGAGAGGAGTATACTCCTGGAACTTTGGGGAGTATGGTTTTGGTCGGTCGACCTTCTTCTTCTCTTCTCTGTCCCTCTTCTTATTGTCGGCATGGTCGCCCCGGGGCAGGTTGGCGTTCACCTCAGACTTGAGTTGAATCTCTCCCTCGGCTTAAGCTTTTACCTCGGCCATGGTCTTAGGTTATGCTAATGCAAAAGAGCGGAGCCACTCTTTATGCCTAAGACCCGACCATAGAGCGGTGATGACAGTTTCATCTCGATGATCGTGGACTTCGAGGAGAGCGTTGTAGAAGCGAGTGACATAACCCTTAAAGGATTCTTTGTCCCCGCTCTTTATGGTGAACAGGTGGTCGACTGTTCTCTTCTGTCGCTTGTTGCCGACGAAGTGTCCGAGGAATTAGGTGGCCAACTCGTCAAAGGATGAGATAGAGTGTGGCGCCAATCCGCGGAACCAGTCCCGGCCTATACGAATGAGGGTGGTCGGGAAAGCTCGGCACTATGCTGCGTCCGAGTTATCCTGGAAGCTCATGCTTGCCGTGAACGCGTCCAAGTGGTCCTTCGGATCAGACATCCCATTGAAGAGGGCCACCTTGGGCGTCTTGTTCCTGGACGAGACATGTACGGCGAGCAACTCCTCGGTGAAGGGCTTCATAAGCGAGTCGGCAGCGTACCTGGCCCCTTCACCGGACGGATGACCCTCCCGATGTATACCCTCAATTCTATTTTCGAGGGCATCGAGGCGGTCGTGATACCTCGAGGATTCGGCGCAGTCCGAGTGGTGGCCCTTCTCGGTTATGGTCTGCGCCAGGCTGCGACTCCGATTCCATTCTGTCAAATACCTTAGGTCCCCTGGCGAGGTCCTTCTTGATTCTTCGCGGTGAGTGTCGTTCGCGCGATCCCATCGTGGGAGAGGGTGTCAGCCATGCCTGGGAGCAGGCGAGCTGACCGATACCTCCTCAGGAAGGACGGGAACGCGACGGGCATCGTGGTGATGGGCTCTTTTGCGAGACCGAGGCGTGGGCCCGTGTGGTGCCTAGGGGGCCATGGAATCGGTCGTCGCGGGGGAGCTGTGATTGCCGGAGTGAGCACGGCGTTGTTCGGTGGTTCCAGCGTGGGCAGTGTCATTCGCCCCCCTGCGGAGGTCGTGATCTCTGGGAAGGGGAACGGCGACCTGGGGGGCTGGGCCTGCCGTTTGGACGCGGACAAGGGCGTCGACTATGGACGCGAGCCTATCGATCCTTGCCGAAAGGGCGTGGATGGCATTCAGAGGGGGAGTAGATCCGTCCGCGCCTTCGTTGTGGGGAGGACGACGGCTTGTGCTGGGATCGTCACGGTCTTCGCTCGCCATGAAGTCGGGATCGGAAGATCAACTTTCGATGGGTGGAGAAAATCGATGAGTTCCCACAGACGGCGCCAACTGATGGAGGAATGGATCTCCTTCTGATGTTGTCCTCCATCGATCTGTCGCGAGCGTCGATGATGGGTTGAGATTGATGTTAAAGGTTGTCTCCTTGGACGTGTGGTTCTCAATGGGTTGATCTGGAGATGAAGCCGAGCAATCTGCAAAGAAGTCCCGGGGTGGTTGTACCACCGTGGACCCTCCGACGATCAAGTTAGCCGAGAAATTTGAGCAGAGTAGCGGCTTGTTGGATTGAAATTGCCTTACTTGAGTCGTCTGAGAGAGGGGTTTCTATAGTGTTCGCTTGGAGTGAGATGACGCGAGATCTTCGCCGTCGGTTACGCCCCGAACGTTACGCTTGCGTGAATGACGGGACCCCCCCATTAATGACGGGATACGCTCGTTAATGGAAGGATACGACGGCGTGGAACGCGGGATGTTGGGTGGTAGATATTTCGCATCTGGAGAGATACGCAGAACCCTGGCGGAGGCGCTTCGGCACTGCGTTCTTCGTTGCTCGGTAGAACCGGGAAGGCTTAGCTCGGCGGGAGGCTCGGAAGCGAGCGGGAGGCCGAGGAAGCTCGGTTCTGTGATGGCTCGGAGGCGAGCTGGGAGCGCTAAAAATATTTGTAGAGCGCTAAAAATATTTGTAGAGTAATGTATATGGTTGTTCAGCACTACATCTAATGGATTAAGAGCTAAAAATATTTGTAGAGCGCTAAAAATATTTGTTGTGTGATGTATATGGTTGTTCAGCGCCACATCTAATGGATTAAGTGTGCTGCGTGTAGGTGTTATATTTCCCCTAATCTACAACTACTCCATGTGTCAAGCAAATCACACCCTAAGGTAATTACTGTACAGCAGCGCATTGGAAGAATCGGCAAACCTCACCGATCATCTTTATTGGATACAACATGATGCAATATTAATTTACCAACGATTTAATTAGCAACTTGAAACTGTAATAGGATATTTATTATGCACCTATTAGTGGATCGGTTCATTTTCCATCTTGAGGCATCAATTGATTGTTACATCAAGTACCAACCATTTTTGGCCAAAACAAAAAAATACCAACCATTTAATTAGCAACTTATAACAATAATTTGATATTTATTCGTCTATTATCGGATCAATTCATCTTCCATCTTGATGCATTAATTGCTTCTGGTTGATACATCACTTATTGGCCTATTTGGAATTCATTTAATTAATTAGGAGGTGACTGGAAGCAGAGATTAGATTAATGTGAGCCTCCTGGAATCTAATGCATGCACTGCCTCACGTTTTCTTGATGAGCAATCAATTTTTAGCAAACGCTATCAACAGGATCATTTCCTATATATGATGTACAAACAAATACAAATTTATTCATTATATGGTACTAGAACCTTTTTTTTTGGGGGGGGGGGGGGGGCGGAGGAGGGGGGTACGAGCAGCGGACGGGGGGGATAGCATTCTATAGTAAACTGTTTCAATTCATATATATCAAATTGTTTTCGATAAGTATACGATGAAGTGTGGGTTCCATCATTTAATGCATTCTCTATTTATACACGTGTAGCAAAATGAACTATCCTCATAATAGAGGAACCTTTTATTGCTCAATTTGTAATTTCCATCTTATTTTGTCATAAGCCAAGTGAATATAAGATTTCTTGTTAGTGTAACTGATGGAGGCCTGGATGTCCTTCAGATGTTGTCCTCCGTCGATCTGTCGCGAGCGTCGATGATGGGTTGAGATTGGTGTTGAAAGTTGTCTCCTTGGACATGTGGTTCTCAATGGGTTGATTCGGAGATGAAGTTGAGCTACCTACAAAGAAGTCCCGGGATGGTTGTACCACTGTGGACCCTCCGACGATCAAATTAGCCGAGAAATTTGCGCAGAGCAGCGGCTTGTTGGATTGAAATTGCTTTATCTGAGTCGTCTGAGAGAGGGGTTTTTATAGTGGTCCCTTGGAACGAGATGACGCCAGATCTTCGCTGTCGGTTACACCCCGGACGTTACGCCTGCATGAATGACAGGATCCCCTCATTAATGACGAGATACGCTCGTTAATGGAGGGATACGACGGCGTGGAACGCGGGATGTTGAGTGGCGGATATCTCGCATCTGGCGAGATACGCGGAGCCCTGGCGGAGGCCCTTAGGCTTTACGTTCTTGATTGCTCGGTAGAACCGGGAAGGCTTAGCTCGGCGGGAGGCTCGGAAGCGAACGGGAGGCCGAGGAAGCTCGGTTCTGTGATAGCTCGGAGGCGAGCTGGGAGGGCTGAGGAAGCTCAGCGTGTAGGAGGGCTCGGAGGCGAGTCGATGGTTACTTATAAGGCGAGCATAGGAGTGTTCTGGGAGGCCATCCAAGATCGGGTCAATCCTCTGGGCGAAGACCCGGGGAATGCCTTCAATGTACCGTGTTTGCTCCAGTCCCTTGAGCTCCGGGACACGTCATTTACCACGTGTCATGATCTGGGGAACTTCCACTTATGAGTATCATCATTAGCCCTCCACTCTCGTCCAGACCTATTTATGGGTCGGGTCGAGAGTGGTCTGATCGGTTTTCAAGACGCAGACTTTTGCTAAAACATTATCGACGCGGATTTCCAGGGCGACTCGGTGAAGGGCGGTTGCGTCGTTCGGATTTACGAGCCCGCGTGGTATACCCCGGGCGCTTGGATCTTCGCGCGCATCTTTGATGACATCAGTGGATCAGGGAAAGGATCGTGCTTTAAAGAGGGGGCGCCGATTCGCTCGCACGTCGTTGAGGTGCAGACCACATGTCCGATGCGAATTAGGAGATGCGACAGACTGTCACTGTCTCCTGCGGCCGAAGGTACGTCTCCAATGGTCGTTTGACACGTGGGGCTTCGACGGCTGGTAGACGCGACGCTTCGTTTTGGCGGGAAATGATCGGGCCGTCGGATGCTTCCCCTCGAGTGTATAAATAGGAGGGGATCCCCCATAGGGTTTACACTTCCGCCACTATTTTCCTTCGTTGCGAGAAATTGCTCGGCGCTCCTCCTTCTCTTCAGATTAGATCTCCAGCGCCTTTCCTCAGCGAAACCTTCCCCTTGAACCACGTTAGATGTTTTCTTCTGGGGAGTCAGTAGAAGTTGTTAGGGTCGAGTCTAGGGTGTCTTCTCCCGCCTCTTCGGTTGCCCCATCTGCGTCGGGTTCCCCCTAGAGTTAGGGCTACCCGCGCCACTCGTCGCCAGGTGACGGCAAGGGTCCCTAAGGTGTTCATCCGGAACGCTCGCGATGCGCCCTCCATCTTGAGAAACGTGGACGAGCTTACCGAGATTCGGGATCGATTCCACATTCCCCTTAGCTATTCGCTTCGTTTAGCTAGGGTGGATGAAAGGGCAGATCAGGTGCAGGGTATGGAGATTGTCCTGTACTTTGATGCATTCTAGGCTGGAATGCCTCTGCCCTTTCCACCCAAAGTATATGGGCTACTTCGCTGCTTCCAACTCGCCCCGGGCCAGCTAGCGCCGAACTCGTGGAGGATTCTCCTAGGGTTCCTGGTCCGGTTGAAACTAGACGACACCCCTTTCAGACTGACCCTTCTTACTTCCTTCCTCTGTTACAAAAATCACCCTAGCACCCGTAAGGATGAGCCGAGCTGAGTGTTTCAAAAAATGCAAGGGAGGGACGGCCGAGTCGGGAGTAGTAGTCGTTCCTTTTTCCATTCACGAATGGAAGGAGAAGTTTGTGTTCGTCGGGCCACCCGAGGGAGAGAATTTCCTGTGCCTATATAGTGACACAGGGCCGACTGCCCGCGGGCGAATCAGCCGTCATCTCCCGAAGCGAGAGAGGTGTCCATGTGGAAGCCAATCCAGTGGGCCGACGGCTTGCTTTCCGAGCAGGTCCTTAGCTGGGCCGGGCTCAGCCCCGCGCGTTTCGTGGGTAAGTTAGGAGCTTAGACAATCTGTTTAGACTTGGATAATTTCCTTTTTCCATTCTTGCATTATTAACTTTTCTGTGTATTCTCCTTTGCAGGACAAATGGACCGATCCAGGATTCTAGCTGCCATAGCCGCTTCGTCCAGAAGAAGGTCGGGGGGGTGACCTTGACTCGAGCTCGACCCTGAGGCCAGAGCCATCGGCGAGGCCCTCTGCATCCCCTGAGCCCCCGATGACCGCCGCAGGGGTAGCCAGAAGCACGCGCGAGACCCGGAACCCCGGGCGATGGAAGAGGAGGGGGAACCGAGGTCCCCTTCAAGAGGAAAAGGACAGTCTCCCATGCGCCGTTGTAACGCCTTAGATTTCGATTAGTGTTAGTTTAGACGGTAATGCGGGTTTACTATAAAAAGTTTACCAATTCAGGTTCCTCACATTTTATAACATTTAATTATTATTTTAATATTATTTGTTATAGGCATGCATGCATGTGTGCACGTAAATGTGGGGTTTGTTTGTGCTAAGCTAGTTTTTAGTGGCCCTGACACTTAACCCTAATCTCAATCTACCCTTTGCTTTAATCCTTTGTCTTGATAATCATTGATATTTTTTGAGTGGGAAGAGAGATATTTAGCTTAGTTTTGTTTTGGTGTGAGGTGGAGTGGTGAGGATAGTATGCATTAAGTGTAATGGTGCACTCACTCTCCTACACTCACCTCTCTCTCTTTATCTTTTTCTTCTTTCATTTCTCTATCTCTTTAGCATTATTTCTTCATCACTTCTCATTTCTTAACTGAACGCATAGCTTCTCTTCACCATTTCTTTACAAATCCATCACTAAACATCACAAATCTCACCAAAAATCACATCTTTTGCCTCTTGAATGCCTTGGAGCTAGGAAAGCTTGGATCTTTGAGTTCTTGACGATAGGTAATGATCTCTATCTGTTCTTTTTATAGTTTTTGTGATATGTAGCTAGTTAGTTTCAATTTTAAGTGTTTAAAATTAAGTTTTGTGCGATATATCGTATTTTAGTGTCGATATGTGATATCTGTGACCTGCTGTGACCCCGAGAAAATAATAGAAAACCAAACAATGTAGTTGTGTTGTACCTAAGACCATAGGCCTTCACCTTGAGCACGAACCCACCTGCTCGGACCACGGCCGGCGGCGCGAAGGAGTGTTCCGGCGAGCTCGGTTTTAGGTGGGAGTTAGGGTTTGGGTTTTTGTGGGTAGATGTCTGCAGTGGTTTAAATGTGTTTGGTTCTGTTTGATTGTTTAGTTTTCTCTGTATGAAAAATCTGGGATCACATAGGTAGTTTCTAGTGATACGACTACGCGCGATACGTTATCCGAAACGGTCCGTGCACTTCGTGCCGGTTTTTTTTCTCTTGGGTTGGTTTCTTCGTGTCGCTACGTTCGTTAGCCACAATACGAACACTTGGGAGTAGGTTTGGAGTTGGTGTGTCGGTAAAACGTAGTTTGTGCATGTTTTTGGTCGTTTACTAATATACACTTGTTTTATCGTGTTATTGTTTTAGGTTCGCAGGCGGGGACTTCGGACGCTGCGACAGAGGGGAAACAGGTGGTTGGCTTTGCTTAGCCAGGACGGTTGGTGAGTAGATTTAACATCTACAGGGGAATCGTCCGCATGGCGTTATGCGTCTGGGTTAGAGATGTTGTTTTGTCGCATATTCTATTGCATATATAGAGTTGCGCATGCACCCTATTGCTTAATTACTTGTTGTGCCTGAACTAGTAACCTTAGGACACTGCACTATTATTGACGGCTTATGTTGCACGAGCACTGATTTTATGCCACCCACACCGTCAATAATTGCCATGTCACGCACAACCCATAGATAGATATAATATTGTTTGGTTAGGGACATTGAGACATTGATTCATATTTCCTTGTGCATATGACTTATAGCATACCTGTATACCTACATGCTTACACATATGTCCTGACATGCTTACATGCTAGTTAACCATATACCTATGTGGTATTGTACCATTGTGATAGGTATATACACATATGAGACATAGCTACATGTACATCTGGCATACATATATACATATACCTGGAGGGTATTATGGATAGGTATAGACACATACCTTGCTATAGCTACTTTGACATCATACATACTCATATGGACACACATATCTTGCTATACCGATATGGTTACGCATACCTTGTTATAGCAACATGTTCACCTGTCTATGATGTTGCATCTGATTTAATGGGGAAATCAGGAACCGCGTGATATATTTAGTAACTTGTTGCAGTTAAATAGCTGTTTTCCTTTATATGCTCATATTACTGTTTCGTGTTGCATATATTACATTCATGGATTTCATATGATGTTCTCTGATATTTTTACTCCTATGTATATATAACAGTGGAATGGGACGCTGTTATATATGCATATACACATATATTAGTGGAATGGGACGCTAATATCTGTGTATTGATTCATGCATTCATATGTATTCACTACTTGATGTTTTCTGGATTTGAGGACCGTGGTTGTTTCATGAAACTATGCATTATTTGAAAAACCCGGTTTCTCTTGATATGATATTTCAGCTTCCACCATGGGATTTCTCGGTTCTGAGCTTATATATACCCCATGCGAGGAGGTGTCGTGGGCCGTGTGCGGGTACATGGTGGAGCCCGGTTGGTTCCCCGGGGCAAGAAGATCGAAGGTCCATGCCGTTGAGCCCGGCTGGGGGCGTTTGCCATCCGGTGATAGTATTTGGACTCGACGTATATCTGGGGGATATCGATCAAGATTATGTACGTACTTGCCTTGCAGATTGCGGGTGGTGCTTACCCAGGTTATTAGGATGTACGTACATGACATTGGAGGGCCAGTCCCAGGTGATGGCGCCTCAGAGGTCAGTATTTCGGTGTTGATACTAGACACTTGTTTCATGATGTTTTTGAGTGTCGATGTTAGACACTCGCCTTATATGAAACTTATGTGAGATATACTGATGTTGTACATACGGGATGTGTGAGATACTGATGTTGTGCATACGGGATATGTGAGATATACTGATGTTTTACATACAGGATATATAAGATCTACATGATATGAGGGCCAATTTGGGGGCTGATTTGAGGAACTTTGGAATTTAGATTGTCTTGATAGACGTTGGTCCTGTTATGAGGTCAGGATTCCGTGATTTATGACATGTGTTATTCCATACTCCTCATTTACTTTATTTGCATTGTTCATGTATTATTTGTACCTGATAAAGTTCCTTACATGATTATTGCATACAGATTGTCATATTATTGCTTCATGTATTAGTAGTACCTGCTAGTGTACCTTTCCTGACTGATGCATTACATATAACCTTTTACTGCTGATAGTTTGCATATTTTAAATTCGCATTGTACATGTATACTTGCGATTACCTGCATGTGTTATTTCTATTCACGAGTTGGCAACTCACCCCCGTTGTGCCACAGTGTTTTGCAGGTGTTCCTCAGGATAGTCAGAGGCAGGGCTGTTTTCATCCGTCGTATCATCCTTTGCTGCGGATACCGCTTCGCCTGACAGTGTGCAGTTTTGCTTAGGTAGGTTTTGCGGTTATCCGATGCTGCTTGTTGTGTATTCGTTATATCATGTACTCTCCATCTACCATCATTTTGTATGACTTAGAGACTTGGTGTAAGGACGATATTGTATTTCATTTTGTGACTTGGAAGTCTTTTATGAAATTTTATTTATATCATCTCTTTCTTCGCTACGGCGTCGTATATCTGTTGTGGTGGTTGTTTTCTGCCGTTGGGCGTGGATTTTGCTCCCATTTGGGATGCTTTTATTTATATTATGCTGTACCCATTTTTGGGGGCTTATTTTACAAAGGAGGTGCTGCCAAAATTTTAAAGGAAATAAGTTAGACTTTAACGAATTTGGGTTGAGATTTCAAAGGTTTTGAAAATACTATTATTACTTTCTTACTAGTTTTGATAGTTTAGATTACTGGGTTTTCGGCTTACTTAAATTGCGTTACGCCTGTATACGTTGCGTAGTTTAAGGGCCATCACGTGCCATTTTGGGTCGTGACAAAGTTGGTATCAGAGCGCTAGGTTTTACCTTTCGGTGTGTAGGATGACCTTGGTATGATGGAGTAGGTAGCTTAAGCAGAGTAACATATTGTGTGTATGTTCCGCGGCATACTCACGATGCGGTACTCCGCCTAAAGTGACCTAAGTACAAATTGCTTGAAATTCCATCCTTGATGATACATAACCTTATGATTCGATTTTCGTGTTCATATCGAATCCTTCTTCCATTTATAGCCTTTGCCGCCGATGACTATGAGGACTCAGAGTGATGCAGCGATGGCCGAGATCAGACTTGACTCGTGTGGGACGAGGACCGACCAGGATGGCACGCTCGTTGCACCGGAGCAGATGGATCCGCCTTCGATAGATCATATTGATAGGTTTGTGGCAGAGATGCAGGATTTGCGCCAGATGATGAGTTATTTGGTTGAGGCCATTCGAGCGCAGCGACAGGAGGTTGTCACCTCTGTTGCTCAGTTGTTTCTTGCAGTCAGCACCAGTGGACGCAACCCGTTTTGATGAGGAGCGTTTTCCGAGACTTTGGGAGTTCCGGAACAGAGGAGGGCTCGTACAGGTGTACCAGCCCAGAGACAGAGGCTTAGACGTCGGGACAAATTTCGTGACCGTCACGGGAGTAGCTGAGGCTTGGGACGAGGATAGTCGTTCAGCTCTCATCCCCAGGAGGGTCAGCAGCCTTCATATTGATGTTTTCTATGCGGGAGCCTTCACACCACATCAGGAGTTGTTTGTTCGGAGACTTGTTCGTCCGAGTGTTTCGCTTGGGGAGCTCCCTTTCTATTCGTCAGGGAGAATACAGCAGTTTGAGGTTGGTGTTGATTGATCGTCAATTGAACCGAATTACAGTGCGGATGGGTATCTTTTACCTCGCATTGACGATTTGTTCAACTTGCTCCAGAGTGCGAGACTTTTTCTAAGTTTGTTTTGGATCAGGTCATCATTGTTGCGGGTTCGGAGTGATGACATTCCGAAGACTGCTTCTGTGTGTGCTACGGGCAGTATGTGTTTTGGTGGTGCCGTTGGACTCACCAAGGCCCTAACAGCATTCGTGATGTGATGAACCAGATTTCTTCAGGCCGTTCCTTGACCAGTCATTGTTGTGTCATTGATGACATTCTGGTCTTTTCCAATGAGTCGTGAGAAACATAAGCAGCACTTGAGGATTTGTTTTGCAGATACTGGGAGAGCACTAGCTGTTTGCTAAATTCTCGGAGTGTTCCTTCAGGCTTGATTGTGTTGACTCCTAGGTCTAGTAGTTACGGGAGACGGTTTTCGTATGGACCCGAAGAGGATCGAGGCCGTACAGCTTTGGCCCATGCTTATATCCGGGACAGAGGTCCGCAGATTTGGGCTTAGCAGGTTTTTACCGCCGTTTCATGCAGGATTTTTGGGGTATCGCTACACCGTTGACTGCACTGACCGGGAAGGAAGTTCTTTTTATGTGGACTGAGGCATGTGTGCGGAGTTTTCAGCAGTTGGAGATTCGGTTGACGACTGTACCAGTTCTTTCTTGTTTCTGGTTTGGGCGACTTTGTTGTTTTACTGTGATGTTTCGCGAGTGGGGCTCGATTTTGCGTTGATGTGGCACTATCGAGTTATCACTTTTGCTTCCCGATAGTTAGAGGAAGTACAAGCAGGATATTCCACCCATATCTGGAGATGGCCGAGGTGGTCGTGCGTTGAAGACCCGAGGACAGTACTTGTGTGGAGAGTCGTGTCAGATTTTCACGGACCACCAGAGCTTAATGTATATCTTCCTGCAGCGGGTTTTGATTGTTGAGACAGCACTGTTGGATGGAACGTATGGAGGATTGTGTTTATGAGATCCTTTGGTTACCCGTGGCAAGGCGATTGTGGTAGCTGATGCTTGAGTCGTAGATCCGGGGTTAGCTTGTTCCGGTTGTGTGCAGTTTAGAGACAGTCTTCTATAGATTTACAGTTCTTGTGCAATCGTTGAGTACATCTAGGTTCGCCTCTACTGAGGGGACAGCTTGCTCATGTCCGCGCCTGTCCACTTTTACTTAAATCATTTTCGTGAGGCAAAGCCCACCGATGCTCGTTGTCTGTGATACTTGAGCATGTTCGGTAGGGTAAAGATTTGGAGTCCTTGATTTGTGACTAGGGTGTGCTACGTTTAGGGATGCGTTTGTGTGTACCTGATGTTGTTAGGTAGAGACGCTAAATCCTAGAGCAGGCACATCAGTCAGCCTTCTGAGTTTATTCAAGTTCCACCAATTTGTGACGTGACTTGTGAGATAGTTACGGGTGGGCAGGATGAAGAGTGAAGTTTCGGATTTCGTTCAAGGTGTCTGTCTTTTTATGGGCTTAAGTTGAGCATTCAGACCGGCTGGAGAGTTGCAATCTTTAACCGTTCCGGAGAGGGAATGGGAGCAGATCTCCATGATTTTCGTCGTGGTGTCTACCCAGGTCTAGACAGGGTGTGACGCCATTTGGGTGTTTGTTGTCCGGTTATTCTCAGGCTGCTCAGTTGTTCTTTGATAAGTTGGTGTGTTTGCACGGAGTTCCTTCATGTGTTGTATCCAATAGAGGCACCATGTTCGCTTGCCGTCTGGGGCAGGAGCTTCAAGAAGCCTTGGGTACTGGTTGAGCTTTAGCTCTGCTTGTCATCCGTTGGCGATGGTTAGATAGAGCGGACTATACAGACTCTGGAGGTTATGCTTTTGCGTACGTACTTGTTGTTGTCGGTAGTTGGGATCGTCACTTGCCATTGTTAGAGTTCTCCTTCGATAGTTGTTATCAGGAGATATTCTAATTGGCAACCTTTAGGTGTTGTTGTTAGGTTGTGTCGATCACCATTCTGTTTTTCTGACTCTGCATGAGTAGGATTTTTGGACCCCAGCTAGTGTAGAGACTTCGGAGATGATCCAGTTGGTTCAGGTCAGGATGAGGACAGCCCAGTACAGACAGAGGTCTTATGTCGATCGTGGTGGTCACAGACTTGAGTTCGCAGTGGGAGATCATGTATTCCTAAGGAGTATTCGATGAATGACGTGTTGAGTTTTGGGAAGCTTATCCCAGGATTGTAGGTCCTTTTGAGATTCTTTAAGCGAGTTAGTTCCATTGCCTTTGATTTGGCACTTCCGCCCAGATTATTGAGTTTTCACCCCGTATTCCTTATGTCGATACTTTGAAAATACCTTCAAGACCTTTCTCACATGATTTAGAATCAGACCATTTAGCTTGGACACGATCTTTTCGTTCACGGGCAGCCATTTGTGTTAGTAGCTCGGCAGGTGGAGAAACTTCGGTCAAGGGTCTTGCCATCTGTGGAGGGTTTTCTTTGGCGTAGCCGTATAGTGAGGTGATCACTTGGGGAGGCTGCGAGCGAGATTTGGGAGTTTTGTACGCATCTCTTTGAAGGTATGCTTGTGAGAATTTTAAATTCGGTGACGAATTTTTATAAGGGAGGGAGATTGTAACGCCTTAGATTTCGGTTAGTGTTAGTTTAGACGGTAATGCGGGTTTACTGTAAAAAGTTTACTAATTCGGGTTCCTCACATTTTATAAAATTTAATTATTATTTTAATATTATTTTTTATATGCATGCACGCACGTGTGCACGTAAATGTGGGGTTTGTTTGTGCTAAGCTAGTTTTTAGTGGCCTTGACACTTAACCCTAATCCTAATCCACCCTTTACTTTAATCCTTTGTCTTGATAATCCTTGATATTTGTTGAGTGAGAATAGAGATATTTAGCTTGGTTTTGTTTTGGTGTGAGGTGGAGTGGTGAAGATAGTGTGCATTAAGTGTAATGGTGCACTCACTCTCGTACACTCACCTCTCTCTCTCTCTCTTTTCCTTCTTTCATTTCTCTATCTCTTTAGCATTATTTCTTCATCTCTTCTCATTTCTTAACAGAACACATAGCTTCTCTTCACCATTTCTTTACAAATCCATCACTAAACATCACAAATCTCACCAAAAATCATATCTTTTGCCTCTTGGATGCCTTGGAGCTAGGAAAGCTTGGATCTTTGAGTTCTTGAGGATAGGTAATGATCTCTATCTGTTCTTTTTATAGTTTTTGTGATATTTAGCTAGTTAGTTTCAGTTAAGTGTTTAAAGTTAAGTTTTGTGCGGTATATCGTATTTTAGTGTCGATATGTGATATCTGTGGCCTGCTGTGACCCCGAGAAAATAGTAGAAAACCAAACAATGTAGTTGTGTTGTACCTAAGACCATAGGCCTTCACCTGAAGCACGAACCCACCTGCTCGGACCACGGCCGGCGACGCGAAGGAGGATTCCGGCGAGCTCGGTTTTGGGTAGGAGTTAGGGTTTGGGTTTTTGTGGGTAGATGTCTGCAGTGGTTTAGGTGTGTTTGGTTCTGTTTGATTGTTTAGTTTTCTCTGTATGAAAAATCTGGGATCACATAGGTAGTTTCTAGTGATACGACTACGCGCGATACGTTATCCAACACGGTCCGTGCACTTTGTGCCGGTTTTTTTCTCTTAGGTTGGTTTCGTCGTGTCGCTACGTTTGTTGGCCACAATACGAACACTTGGGAGTAGGTTTGGAGTTGGTGTGTCGGTAAAACGTAGTTTGTGCATGTTTTTGGTCGTTTACTAATACACTTGTTTTATCGTGTTATTGTTTTAGGTTCGCAGGCGGGGACTTCGGACTCTGCGACAGAGGGGAAACAGGTGGTTGGCTTTACTTAGCCAGGACGGTTGGTGAGTAGATTTAACATCTACCGGGGAATCGCTCGCATGGCGTTATGCGTTTGGGCTAGAGATGTTGTTTTGTCGTATATTCTATTGCATATATAGAGTTGCGCATGCACCCTATTGCTTAATTACTTGTTGTGCCTGAACTAGTATCCTTAGGACACTGCACTATTATTGACGGCTTATGTTGCACGAGCACTGATTTTATGCCACCCACACCGTCAATAATTGCCATGTCACGCACAACCCATAGATAGATATGATATTGTTTGGTTAGGGACATTGAGACATTGATTCATATTTCCTTGTGCATATGACTTATAGCATACCTGTATACCTACATGCTTACACATATGCCCTGACATGCTTACATGCTAGTTAACCATATACCTATGTGGTATTGTACCATTATGATAGGTATATACACATATGAGACATAGTTACATGTACATCTGGCATACATATATACATATACCTGGAGGGTATTATGGATAGGTATAGACACATACCTTGCTACAGCTACTTTGACATCATACATACTCATATGGACACACATATCTCGCTATACCGATATAGTTACGCGTACCTTGTTATAGCTACATGTTCACATGTCTATGATGTTGCATCTGATTTAATGGGGAAATCAGGAACCGCGTGATATATTTAGTAACTTGTTGCAGTTAAATAGCTGTTTTCCTTTATATGCTCATATTACTGTTTCATGTTGCATATATTACATTCATGGATTTCATATGATGTTCTCTGATATTTTTACTCATATATATATATAACAGTGGAATGAGACGCTGTTATATATGCCTATACACATATATTAGTGGAATGGGACGCTAATATCTGTGTATTGATTCATGCATTCATACGTATTCACTACTTGATGTTTTCTGGATTTGAGGACCGTAGTTGTTTCATGAAACTATGCATTATTTGAAAAACCCGGTTTCTCTTGATATGATATTTCAGCTTCCACCATAGGATTTCTCGGTTCTGAGCTTATATATACCCCCTGCGAGGAGGTGTCGTGGGCCGTGTGTGGGTACATGGTGGAGCCCGGTTGGTTCCCCGGGGCAAGAAAATCGAAGGTCCATGCCGTTGAGCCTGGCTGGGGGCATTTGCCATCGGTGATAGTATTTGGACTCGACGTATATCTAGGGGATATCGATCGAGGTTATGTACGTTCATGCCTTGCAGATTGCGGGTGGTGCTTACCCAGGTTATTAGGATGTACGTACATGACATTGGAGGGTCAGTCCCAGGTTATGGTGCCTCAGAGGTCAGTATTTCGGTGTCGATGCTAGACACTTGTTTCATGATGTTTTTGGGTGTCGATGTTAGACACTCACCTTATATGAAACTTATATGAGATATACTGATGTTGTACATACGGGATATGTGAGATACTGATGTTGTACATACGGGATATGTGAGATATACTGATATTGTACATACAGGATATATGAGATCTACATGATATGAGGGCCAATTTGGGGGCTGATTTGAGGAACTTTGGAATTTAGATTGTCTTGATGGACGTTGGTCCTGTCACGAGGTCAGGATTCCGTGATTTATGACATGTGTTATTCCATACTCCTAATTTACTTTATATGCATTGTTCATGTATTATTTGTACCTGATAGAGTACCTTACATGATTATCGCATACAGATTGTCATATTATTGCTTCATGTATTAGTAGTACCTGCTAGTGTACCTTTCATGACTGATGCATTACATATGACCTTTTACTGTTGATAGTTTGCATATGTTAGATTCGCATTGTACGTGCATACTTGCGATTACCTGCATGTGTTATTTATTATTCACCAGTTAGCAACTCACCCCCGTTGTGCCACAGTGTTTTGCAGGTGTTCCTCAGGATAGTCAGTGGCAGGGTTGTTTTCATCCGTCGTATCATCCTTTGCTGCGGATACCGCTTCGCCTGACAGTGTGCAGTTTTGCTAAGGTAGGTTTTGCGGTTATCTGATGCTGCTTGTTGTGTACTCGTTGTATAATGTACTCTCTATCTACCATCATTTTGTATGACTTAGAGACTTGGTGTGAGGACAATATTGTATTTCATTTTGTGACTTGGAGGTCTTTTATGAAATTTTATTTATATCGTCTCTTTCTTCGCTACGGTGTCGTATATCTATTGTGGTGGTTGTTTTCTACCGTTGGGCGTGGATTTTGCTCCCGTTTGGGATGCTTTTACTTATATTATGTTGTACCCATTTTTGGGGTCTTGTTTTTCAAAGGAGGTGCTGCCAAAATTTTAATGGAAATAAGTTAGACTTTAAAGAATTTGGGTTGAGATTTCAAAGGTTTTGAAATTTCGATTATTACTTTCTTACTACTTTTGATGGTTTAAATTGCTGGGTTTTCGGCCTACTTAAATTGCGTTACGCCTGTAGATGTTGTGTAGTTTAAAGGCCATCGCGTGCCATTTCGGGTCGTGACAGCCGTCGACTGAGATCCCTGAGGGGATCCCCATGTTGGAAGGGGACGTATGCTTCGTGGTCCCCTCGGGGCTTTCCGTCGCCAACAGCTTGCTCACGGACATGGAGCAGTCGGCCAGGGGCAAGATTCCTCGGGGGACCCTAAAGGCCCAAGTGGCCGCCATTGCTCAGGAGGCAGTTCAGGTCGGTATCCGTTTAAGTATTATCTTAAGTGCCGTTTCTTGGTCGTAACACCTCTAAATCCATCTGTTGCTTTCCTTAGGTCCTCCAACATTGCGCCCTGATCGTCAACATGGAATCCGAGGAGATTGCCCCGGCCATGAGGAAGGATGGGGAATCGTCTTCGGAGGCGGGGGATCTGCGCCTTCAGCTGCGGCAGGAAAAAGAGAAGACAGCTGCTCTCGAAACCCATTTGGCCGCCGGAGAGCTCATGGTCTCTAAGAGCCAGGAGTCCCACCGACGTCTGAGCGAGTCCCACCGAGCCATCGAGGCCAAGTTGGAGGAGTTGGCCAAGCGCTACACCGTAATGAAGAAGGCGAGGAACGCCAGTAAGAGGGAGACCGAGGCTGCACTTGAGGCGGCGAAGATCGTCGAGCTCCGAGCTCGCAACTCGGTGGACTCATACAAGGCGTCGAACCAGTTCTATGCCGACATCGGCGAAGCCTCTGCCATCGTTTGGCACGAAGCTCTTGATGCCGTCAAGGCGTTAATGCCGGAGTTTTCCGACAGCGAGTTCCACTCTCGGGTCCCGCTTTCGGTGGACGCGCCGTAAGCGGCTGGTATCGGGGGAGGGGCGGTCACGGAAGTAGAAGCTCCGGTCCCTGAGGGCAGTGCGAGCTAGGCAAGATCCTGTCCGAGCCTGCAGCCTGAGCTTTTGTTTTTCCCTTTATTTTCCTCCAAATTTGTAAAGCTGAGGAGCCCAGAATACCTTGTAAAGACTTTCTGAACGTGAATAAAACTGGGTTTTTTCTGCATAACAATCCGTTTCTTGCGTGAGTACTTGAGCTTGTCGGTCTTTTCCTCGATGCAAGTGTAAGGCCGTAGGTCGATGGTCGGCCTTTCAGATACCGATCGCGCATCGAGTGTAAGATAATAAATCGCCAAGTGCAGAAAGGTCGGTGCCCTCCCTCCCCCGGAGTCGAGGTGGCGATCATTCACTTAGAATACGTCGGGAGGTCCCTCAGTGTAGGAAGGCTGGTATCTGCCCATTCTTTAGCGTCGGACCGACGACCGCGCCTCTTAGCGCGAGTTGAACAATAGCTAAGTTAGAATTGGTCAGCGTTGACTGATTCCCCCTTGACGTAGTTCTAAGACCCTCATCTTTGATCCTTAGCGTCGGTGGGTAGAGGGTTACCCGCTTAGGAATAACCGAGCAGGGAAGATGCTCGATGGCCTCTTGGTGAGGACTACGATCCTTAGCGTAAGTGGATAAGAAGTTACCCGCTAAGGACTGACCAAGCAGGGAAACTGCTCAGTAGCCTCTTGGTGAGAGCTTCGATCCTTAGCGTAGGTGGATAAGAAGTTACCCGCTAAGGACTGACCGAGCAGGGAAGCTGCTCGATGGCCTCTTTGGTGAGGGATTCGATTCTTAGCGTATATGGGTAAGAAGTTACCTGCTAAGGATTGAACGAGCAGGGAAGCTGCTCGGTGGCCTCTTGGTGAGGACTTCGATCCTTAGCGTAAGTGGGTAAGAAGTTACCCGCTAACGATTGACCGAGCCGGGAAGCTACCCGGTGGCCTTTTGGTGAGGGTTTCGATCATTAGCGTAGGTGGGCGGGAAGTTACCCTCTAAGGATTGACCGAGCAAGGAAGCTACTCGGTGGCCTCTTGGTGAGGGCTTCTATCCTTAGTGTGGTTGGGCAGGAAGTTACCCGCTAAGGATTGATCGAGCAGGGGAGCTGCTCGGTGGCCTCTAGATGAGGACTTTAGATCCTTGGCGTCTGTGGGTAGGGAACTACCCGCCAGGGGTTGACCGAGCAGGGAAGCTGCTTGGTGGCCTCTTGGTGAGGGCTTCGATGCTTAGCGTCTGTGGGTAGGAAGTTACCCGCTAAGGATTGACCGAGCGGGGAAGCTGCTCGGTAGCCTCTTGGTGAGGGCTTCGATCCTTAGCGTCGGTAGGTAGGAAGTTACCCGCTAAGGATTGACCGAGCAGGGAAGCTTCTCGATGGCCTCTAGGTGAGGGCTTTAGATCTTTGGCGTCGTTGGGTAGGGATCTACCTGCCAGGGTTTGACCGAGCTGGGAAGCTGCTCGTTGGCCTCTTGGTGAAGGCTTCGATCCTTAGCGTCGGTGGGTAAGAAGTTGCCCGCTAAGGATTGACCGAGCGGGGAAGATGCTCGGTGGCCGCTAGGTGAAGGCTTTAGATCCTTGGCGTCGTTGGGTAGGGATCTACCCACCAGAGATTGACCGAGCAGGGAAGCTGCTCGGTGGCCTCTTGGTGAGGGCTTCGATCCTTAGCGTCGGTGGGTAGGAAGTTACCCACTAAGGATTGACCGAGCGGGGAAGCTGCTCGGTGGCCTCTTGGTGAGGGCTTCGATCCTTAGTGTCGGTGGGTAGGAAGTTACCCACTAAGGATTGAACGAGCAAGGAAGCTGCTCGATGGTCTCTTGGTGAGGGCTTTGATCCTTAGCGTCGGTGGGTAGGAAGTTACCCGCTAAGGATTGACCGAGCAGGGAAGATGCTCGGTGGCCTCTTGATGAAGGCTTTTTAGATTTCTTTTCGCCTTCGTAGGGTGTCGTTCAATCTACCTTGATCCGTAAAATCTGGAAGAGTGACCGTCGCAGACAACACGTGGCAGAAACGCACAGGCAAGACGCGACGCTCCGTGGTTCGCGTCGTTCTAACTCCCATTGACCGCTTAAGGGCTCCTGAGGATTGGCATGGCTGCCACGTGGCAGCTCTGTATTGAGAAATTTGAAAATATCCCGTAATTCGCGTTGCTGCGCACGTAAATTTTGGCATTTAGGGATTCCGTTGGGGGCTATAAATAGCGAAAGCATGTTGGTTTCTTTTAGCCTTGCGTTACTGAAGATGGCTGGGTGTCCGTGCGTGCTCATCTGTGAGATGATTTCTCGAGATGATGTGTACCTCTACAAGCTCGACCGGTCCGAACAAACATACGAGACGGTGATAGACCGTGTGGAGGCCCACTTTGGGCGCCTTCTTCCTCAGCGATCTCCATTCCTACAAGTGCTTATTTATGTAATCTGGAGGAGGTCCACGGGTCTGCACAATGCCTTATCTTCGCAGTTGAGGGATGAGGCGATCGCGAAGTTGCACTCGCTTTACCATCTCGGCCTGATCTCGAAGAGTAGGCGGACCGATCAACGGGCCTTCTTCTGGAGTGTTTCCAGAAGAGGCTGATCGTTGATTTTTGTCCGGCGGGTGGCACTTCCGAGGCGGCCGAGGAAGCTAGGGCTCGGCAGGCGGAGATCTCGTCGGAATATCATCAACAATGCTTCCTTAATCCCCGGCCCCCTTTGCGGTAATAGCCTTTTTTTTTCTTTTTTCTTTTTTTGCAAGGCTGAGGAGCCTATAGTACCTCTTAATGAATAAAATTCTTCTTTTCCGATGTGTTTTATTTTCTTTTATCCTTTAACACTTTTTATATATTTTCTTAATATGAATCTAGGGATCTGGAACCCGATGGAGAAGAAAATATATCGAAGAAGTCTTTTCGAATTCAGGAGACTTAAGAAAAATTACATAGCTTTGAAAACAAGAAAATACATTCATTTGTACAGTTTGAGATTTTCAGCGTTGTAGGGCCGAAGAAACTTGTGTCCCCCGGCGTCTTGTAAGCGATAGGCTCCACCGGGCAATACTTCAGAGACGAGGAAATGGCCGTCCGACTTCGGAGAGAAATTGTGCAGCTTGTCCTGATCTACGAATTCATTCCGCCTTAAGACCAAATCTCCCGTCTTGAAGGCGCGATGCTTAACTCGCGCATTGTAGTAGCGAGCAATCTGTTGCTAGTAAGCAGCCGCTTTGATCTGTGCTTGGTCCCGCTTCTCTAGCAAGATGTCCAAATTGGTCCGAAGCGCCGAGGTATTGGCTTCGTTGTCGAAGTTTTTGACTCTGTAACTGGGCAGTCCGATCTCCGCTGGGACCATTGCCTCGGTACCGTAGCAGAGGCGGAAAGGGGTCTCTCCCATGAGCGTATTCTTCAATGTGCGTAAGGCCCACAGTACCCGCGGTAGTTCCTCGACCCAGTTGCCCTGCTTATCTTCCAAACGAGCTCGAAGACCTCGGATGACGTCTCGGTTAGATACCTTGGCCTGTCCATTGCACTGAGGATGTGCGACCGCAGCAAACTTCATTAGTATGTGGTATTCGTTGCAGAACTCTTTGACTTTGTCGTTTTCGAAATTCGTCCCGTGGTCGGTAATGATGCACCTTGGGATCCCGAATCAATAGATTACGTTGTTCTACAGGAACTTTATGGTAGTGGCGGCGTCCGGTCTTCTGATTGGGACGGCCTCAATCCACTTCGTAAAATAGTCTACCGTGACGAGGATGTACTTGGGCCCTCCCGTACCAGTGGAGAGTTGGCCCACCATGTCCATCCCCTACTAGGCAAATGGCCAAGGGGAGGTGAGGGCCGTTATCTCGGTAGCCGGAAGACGGGGTATGCTGCCGTGGAGTTGGCAGCTCTTGCATCTTCTGACGAGCTTATGAGCGTCTTGGTGTACCGTCGGCCAATAATATCCTTGGAGCAGCGTCTTCTGGACCAATGTACGGGCCTCTTGATGCGCTCCACCGACCCCTTCATGTATCTCACGCAGGACGCAGTCAGCTTCATGAGGGTCGACGCACCGGAGCAGACGCTGTGTGTATGACTTCTTGTAAAGGCTTCCATTGCTTCAGATGAAATGGCGGGCTTTGGCTCGGAGGCGGCGCGCTTACCCTCGGTCTTCCGGAAATATGCCATCCTTCAGGAACTCCACGAGGGGCTTCCTCTAATCGTTGCCTCTTTCTTGAGCAGTGTATACATGGAGCGTCACCTCTCTGTCTTCTATGCTGGGCCATAACAAGAGAAGAGGATATTCCTTTTATTATTGGCAGTATAGGAAGAAGCAAGTTTGCTCAGGGTGTCGGCTTGGGCGTTCAGGTGCCGGGGTATATGTTCCACTTGGACTTCGTAAAAATTTTCGTAGTATTTTCACCTCGGCCAAGTACTTCACTATGAGCGGCTCCCGGGCCTCGAAACGCCTGGTCACTTGGCCGACGACTAGGGCGAAGTCGCTGCAAATCCGAATCATCTTCAGCCCCACCCCGGAAGCAATTCATAACCCGGCTAGCAAGGCCTCGTATTCCGCAGCGTTGTTTCACGCTCTGAACCCAAGCTTCAAAGAGTACTCCATCTCTGCCTCGTTCGGGCCTCTAATGATAAGGCCAGTCCCACTCCTTTCCTCGGTAGAGGAACAATCGACGTAGAGAACCTAATCAGGGATGGAGTCGGGTACTTTCTCGACCGAGGATCGGGGTCCGCCGTCCCGTATTGCCGCTTCTTCTTTAATGGAAATAGTACATTCGACCACGAAGTCAGCTAGGACCTGAGCTTTGATGGCTTGCCGGGGGCGGTACTTGATGTCGAATTGGGACAATTCCCACCTTTATTTTTCTAGACGACCTGATGACTCGGGGGAGGCGAGAATTGTCCCTATAGGACGCTCGGTGAGGACGAAGATGGTGTGCGCCTGGAAGTAGTGCCGGAGTTTTCTTTAGGTGATGACAAGATCCAAGACTATCTTTTTTATGGCCGGGTACCTCGTTTCCGCGTCTTTAAAGACATGGCTCACGTAGTAGACCAGATTCTGTACTCCTTCGACTTCTCGGACGAGCACCGAGCCAGCAACATGATCAGAGACCGCAAGATATAATAATAGCTCGTCTCCTTCGATTGGTCGGGTGAGAAGTGGGGGAGTTTCCAGGTGCGCTTTGATCTTCTAGAAAGCGTTTTGACATTCTTCCGACCATTCGAACTTTGGGATCTTTCTCAAGGCTTTAAAGAATGGGAGGCACTTTTCTCCGGATGTGGACATGAAGCGACTCAGAGCAGCCACTCTCCCCGTGAGTCGCATGATCTCAACGTTGCTATTAGGTGTAGCCATGTTGAGAATGGCGTTGATATTTTCCGGGTTGGCTTCGATTCCTCGGTAGGTAACCATAAACCCGAGGAATTTCCCGCTAGTGACTCCGAACGCGTACTTTGTTGGATTCAGCTTCATTTTGTATTTGCAGAGGATGTCGAATGTCTCGCCGAGATCATTGGTGTGCTCGTCCGATGAGGTTGATTTCACGAGCATGTCGTCGACGTAAACCTCCATGTTCTTCCCGATCTGCGGTTTGAACATTTTGTTAACTAGGCGCTGGTATGTAGCCCCAGCATTTTTTAGGCCGAAGGGCATCACCTTGTAGCAGTATACCCCCCGGTCCGTAGTGAACGCGGTAAGTTCTTCATCTGCCGGGTTCATACGAATCTGGTTGTAGCCGGAGAAAGCGTCCATGAAGCTGAGCAATTCGTGGCCTGCCGAGCTGTCTACTAGCCGGTCTATCCGAGAGAGGGGATAGTTGTCCTTCGTGCATGCCTTGTTCAGGTCTGTGAAGTCGACGCACATGCGCTACTTCCCGTTCACTTTTTTAACCATGACTACATTCGCCAGCCAGTCCGAGTAATCAACATTTCGAATGAAGTTGGCTGCGAGCAATCTATCGACCTCGTCCTCAATCGCCTTTTGATTTATCGGCACGAAACTCCGCTTCTTTTGTCTGACGGGTCGACCCCGAGCTTGTGCGAGATTACTTTGAGGTCGATCCCGGGCTTGTCAGCAGGCGCCCAGGCGAACACGTCCGAGTTCCCTCGGAGAAAGCGGATCAAGTCTTCATGCCGGGTTCCTGTTAGAAGGGATCCAATCTGGACAATTCGTCCCTCATTCCCCTCGACGAGGGGAACTTCTATTAGCGCCTCCACCGGGGCTCTTCGGATTTCTTTCTGTTCGTCACGAGTGTCCAAGGACACCTGGAAATCATTTGCCTCTTCGAGGTCGTCTCCCTGCTCTCCGGTGGTGGATGTTGTGGTGAAGCAAATCTTGGCGATTCGCTGGTTCCCGTATGCTCTGCCTATTCCCCCTTGATCTAATGGAAATTTGATCGCAAGGTGGTAGGTCGATATTTGAGCCCGGAGGGTGTTTAATGTCGGACATCCAAGGAGAATGTTGTAGGATGAGGGAATCCTAGCGACGATGAATTCCACAGGTACGATCCTCGTATGGCCAGCTTTCCCGATGTTGAGGAAGAGGGTGACCACTCCCTCGACCAGAATGGAGTGGTTGGTAAACCCTGATAAGACGTGGGAGGTTGGCCGTAGGTCGGAAGGCCCTAGCCCCATACGCTGGAAACAGTCATAGAAGAGTATATCTGCCGAGCTTCCGAAATCGACCAATATTCTCTGAACCTCGTAACGGTGGACCCATGCCGTTATCACGAGAAGGTCGTTGTGAGGCAAGGATATACCGTGGAGGTCTTCATCAGTAAAGATGATGGGATCGGCGGTCTTGCATTTCTTCTGGGGAGGGTCGCTTGTTCCCTCGACGGGTAGGAAGCGATGAGTCCCGTCAGCTCCATGGGCGGAGCCCGAGGAAATGACCATGATTTGGCTGATCGTTAATTCGCCGGGAGGGAGCTGGTTCTCACGCTCCCTGTCTGCCTGTCGCTTGTCCCACAGGTACTTCGCTAGGTGGCCAGAGTGGATCAACTCCTTAATGTAGTCGCGGAGTTGCTTACAGTTCTCGGTCGGGTGGCCCTGCGACCTATAGAAGGCGCAGTACGGGCCCCGGGTTCGTTTAGCCGCTCTATGGGTGGCCGGTAGGAGCTTGAAGAATCGCTCGCCCTTCGCTTCCACTAACATCTCGGTCTGGGAGATGTTGAGAGGAGTATACTTCTGGAACTTTGGGGAGTATGGTTTTGGTCGGCCGACCTTCTTCTTCTCTTCTCTGTCTCTCTTCTTTCGGTCGGCATGGTCGCCCCGGGGAAGGTTGGCGTTCACCTCAGACTTGAGTTGAATCTCTCCCTCGGTCTAAGCTTTTACCTCGGCCATGGTCTTAGGTTGTGCTAATGCAAAAGAGCGGAGCCACTCTTTGTGCCTAAGACCCGACCTTAGAACGGTGATGACAGTTTCATCTCGATGATCGGGGACTTCGAGGAGAGCGTTGTAGAAGCAAGTGACATAACCCTTAAAGGATTCTTTGTCCCCGCTCTTTATGGTGAACAGGTGGTCGACTGTTCTCTTCTGTCGTCTGTTGCTGACGAAGTGTCCGAGGAATTAGGTGGCCAACTCGTCAAAGGTTGAGATAGAGCATGGCGTCAATCCCCGGAGCCAGTCCCGGCCTGTACGAATGAGGGTGGTCGGGAAAGCTCGGCACGATGCTGCGTCCGAGTTATCCTGGAAGCTCATGCTTGCCGTGAACGCGTCCAGGTGGTCCTTTAGGTCAAACTTCCCATTGAAGAGGGCCACCTTGGGCGTCTTGTTCCTGGACGAGACGTGTACGGCGAGCAACTCCTCGGTGAAGGGCTTCGTAAGCGAGTCGGCAGCGTACCTGGACCCTTCACCGGACGGATGACCTTCCCGATGTATACCCTCAATTCTATTTTCGAGGGCGTCAAAACGGTCGTGATACCTCGAGGATTCGGCGCAGTCCGAGTGGTGGCCCTTCTCGGTTGTGGTCTGTGCAAGGCTGCAACTCCGATTCCATTCTATCAAATTCCTTAGGTCCCCTGGCGAGGTCCTTCTTGATTCTTCGCGGCGAGTGCCGTTCGCGCGATCCCGTCGAGGGAGAGGGTGTCGGTCATGCCTGGGAGCAGGCGAGCTGACCGATACCTCCTCAGGAGGGACGGGAACGCGACGGGCATCGGGGCGATGGGCTCTTTTGCGAGACCGCGGTGTGGGCCCGTGTGGCACCCAGGGGGCCATGGAATCAGTCATCGCGGGGGAGCCGTGATCGCCGGAGTGAGCACGGCGTTGTTTGGTGGTTCCAGCGTGGGCAGTGTCATTCGCCCCCCAGCGGAGGTCGTGATCCCTGGGAAGGGGAACAACGACCTGGGGGGCTGAGCCCGCCGTTCAGACGCGGACAAGGGCGTCGGCTATGGACGCGAGCCTATCGATCCTTGCCGAGAGGGCGTGGTTGGCATTCAGAGGGGGAGTAGATCCATCCGCGCCTTCGTTGTGGGGAGGGCGGCGGCTTGTGCTGGGATCGTCACGGTCTTCGCTCGCCATGAAGTCAGGATCGGAAGATCAACTTTCGATGGGTGGAGAAATTCGATGAGTTCCCACAAACGGCGCCAACTGTTGGTAGCATGGATCTCCTTCAGATGTTGTCCTCCATCGATCTGTCGCGAGCGTCGATGATGGGTTAAGCTTTGTGTTAAAGGTTATCTCCTTGGACGTGTGGTTCTCAATGGGTTGATTTGGAGATGAAGCCGAGCTACCTGCAAAGAAGCCCCGGGGTGGTTGTACCACCGTGGACCCTCCGACGATCAAGTTAGCCAAGGAATTTGAGCAGAGTAGTGGTTTGTTGGATTGAAATTGCCTTACCTGAGTCGTCTGAGAGAGGGGTTTTTATAGTGTTCGCTTGGAGCAAGATGGAGCGAGATGACGCGAGATCTTCGCCGTCGGTTACGCCACGGACGTTACGCTTTCGTGAATGACGGGATCCTCCCATTAATGACGGGGTACGCTCGTTAATGGGAGGATACGACGGCGTGGAACGCGGGATGTTGGGTGGCGGATATCTCGCATCTGGCAAGATACGCGGAACCCTGGCGGAGGCGTTTGGGCTCTGCGTTCTTAGTTGCGCGGTAGAACCGGGGAGGCTCAGCTCGGCGGGAGGCTCGGAAGCGAGCGAGAAGCCGAAGAAGCCCGGTTCTGAGATAGCTCGGAGGCGAGCTGGGAGTGCTAATATTTGTAGAGTGATGTATATGGTTGTTCAGCACTACATCTAATGGATTAAGGGCTAAAAATATTTGTGGAGCGCTAAAAATATTTGTAGAGTGATGTATATGGTTGTTCAGCGCCACATCTAATGGATTAAGTGTGCTGCGTGTAGGTGTTATATTTCCCCTAATCTACAACTACTCCATGTGTCAAGCAAATCACACCCTAAGGTAATTACTGTACAGCAGCGCATTGGAAGAATCGGCAAATCTCACCGATCATCTTTATTGGATACAACATGATGCACTATTAATTTACCAACGATTTAATTAGCAACTTGAAACTGTAATAGGATATTTATTATGCACCTATTAGTGGATCGGTTCATTTTCCATCTTGAGGCATCAATTGATTGTTACATCAAGTACCAACCATTTTTGGCCAAAACAAAAAAATACCAACCATTTAATTAGCAACTTATAACAATAATTTGATATTTATTCGTCTATTATCGGATCAATTCATCTTCCATCTTGATGCATTAATTGCTTCTGGTTGATACATCACTTATTGGCCTATTTGGAATTCATTTAATTAATTAGGAGGTGAATGGAAGCAGAGATTAGATTAATGTGAGCCTCCTGGAATCTAATGCATGCACTGCCTCACGTTTTCTTGATGAGCAATCAATTTTTAGCAAACGCTATCAACAGGATCATTTCCTATATATGATGTACAAACAAATACAAATTTATTCATTATATGGTTATAGAACCTTTTTTTTGTGTGTGTGTGTGTGGGGGGGGGGGGGCGGGGGGGGGGGGGGGGGCGAGCAGCGGACGGGGGGGATAGCATTCTATAGTAAACTGTTTCAATTCATATATATCAAATTGTTTTCGATAAGTGTACGATGAAGTGTGGGTTCCATCATTTAATGCATTCTCTATTTATACACTTGTAGCAAAATGAACTATCCTCATAATAGAGGAACCTTTTATTGCTCAATTTGTAATTTCCATCTTATTTTGTCATAAGCCAAGTAAATATAAGATTTCCTGTTACTGTAACTGATGGAGGCATGGATCTCCTTCAGATGTTGTCCTCCGTCGATCTTTCGCGAGGGTCGATGATGGGTTGAGATTGGTGTTGAAAGTTGTCTTCTTGGACGTGTGGTTCTCAATGGGTTGATTCGGAGATGAAGCCGAGTTACCTACAAAGAAGTCCCGGGATGGTTGTACCACCGTGGACCCTCCGACGATCCAGTTAGCCGAGAAATTTGCGCAGAGCAGCGGCTTGTTGGATTGAAATTGCCTTATCTTAGTTGTCTGAGAGAGGGGATTTTATAGTGGTCCCTTGGAGCGAGATGGCGCGAGATCTTCGCTGTCGGTTACGCTCCGGACGTTACGCCTGCATGAATGACGGGATCCTCTCATTAATGACGAGATACGCTCGTTAATGGAGGGATACGACGGCGTGGAACGCGGGATGTTGGGTGGCGGATATCTCGCATCTGGCGAGATATGCGGAGCCCTGGCAGAGGCCCTTGGGCTTTACGTTCTTGGTTGCTCGGTAGAATCGGGAAGGCTTAGCTCGGCGGGAAGCTCGGAAGCGAACGGGAGGCGGAGGAAGCTCGGTTATGTGATAGCTCGGAGGCGAGCTGGGAGGGCTGAGGAAGCTCAGCGTGTAGGAGGGCTCGGAGGCGAGTCGATGGTTACTTGTAAGGCGAGCATAGGAGTGTTCTGGGAGGCCATCCAAGATCGGGTCAATCCTCGGGGCGAAGACCCGGGGAATGCCTTCAATGTACCGTGTTTGCTCCAGTCCCTTGAGCTCCGGGACACGTCATTTACCACGTGTCATAATCTGGGGAACTTCCACTTATGAGTATCATCATTAGCCCCCCACTCTCGTCCAGACCTATTTATGGGTCGGGTCGAGAGTCGGGTACTTTCTCGACCGAGGATCGGGGTCCGCTGTCCCGTATTGCCGCTTCTTCTTTAGGAATAGTGTGTTCGACCACGAAGTCAGCTAGGACCTGAGCTTTGATGGCTTGCCGGGGGCAGTACTTGATGTCGAATTGGGACAATTCGCACCTTCATTTTTCTAAACAACCTGATGACTCGGGGGAGGCGAGAATTGTCCCTATAGGACGCTCGGTGAGGACGAAGATGGTATGCGCCTGGAAGTAGTGCCGGAGTTTTCTTTAGGTGATGAAAAGAGCCAAGACTATCTTTTCTATGGCCGGGTACCTCGTTTCCGCGTCTTTAAAGACATGGCTCAGGTAGTAGACCGGATTCTGTACTCCTTCGACTTCTCGGACGAGCACCGAGCCAGCAACATGATCGGAGACCGCAAGGTACAATAATAGCTCGTCTCCTTCGATTGGTCGGGTGAGCAATGGGGGAGATTCCAGGTGCGCTTTGATCTTCTCAAAAGCGTTTGGACATTCTTCCGATCATTCAAACTTTGGGATCTTTCTCAAGGCTTTAAAGAATGGGAGGCACTTTTCTTGGGATGTCGACATGAAATGACTATCACTCTCCCCGTGAGTCGCATGATCTCAATGTTGCTCTTGGGTGTGGCCATGTTGAGAATGGCATTGATCTTTTCCGGGTTGGCTTCAATTCCTCGATGGGTATCCATGAACCCGAGGAATTTCCCGCTAGTGACTCCGAATGCGCACTTTGTTGGATTCAGCTTCATTTTGTATTTGCGGAGGATGTGGAATGTCTCGCCGAGATCTTTGGTGTGCTCGTCCGATGAGGTTGATTTCACGAGCATGTCGTCGACATAAACCTCCATATTCTTCGTGATCTGCTGTTTGAACATTTTGTTAACTAGGCACTGGTATGTAGCCCCAGCATTTTTTAGGCCGAAGGGCATCACCTTGTAGCAGTATACCCTCCGGTCCGTAGTGAACGCGGTAAGTTCTTCATCTGCCGGGTTCATACGGATCTAGTTGTAGCCGGAGAAAGCGTCCATGAAGCTGAGCAATTCGTGGCCTGTCGAGCTGTCTACTAGCCGGTCTATCCGAAGGAGGGGATAGTTTTCCTTCGGGCATGCCTTGTTCAGGTCTGTGAAGTCGACGCACATGCGCTACTTCCCGTTCACATTTTTAACCATGACTACATTCTCCAGCCAGTCCGAGTAATCAACATTTCGAATGAAGTTGGCTGCGAGCAATCTATCGACCTCGTCCTCAATCGCCTTTTGATTTATCGGCATGAAACTCCACTTCTTTTGTCTGACGGGTCGGGCCTTCGGGTCGACCCCGAGCTTGTGCGAGATTACTTTGAGGTCGATCCCGGGCATGTCAGCAGGCGCCCAGGCGAACACGTCTGAGCTCCCTCGGAGAAAGCGGATCAAGTCTTCATGCCGGGTTCCTGTTAGAAGGGATCCGATCTGGACAGTTCGTGTTTCATTCCCCTCGACGAGGGGAACTTCTGTTAGCGCCTCCACCGGGGCTCCTCGGATTTCTTTCTGTTCGTCACGAGTGTCCAAGGACCCCTGGAAATCATTTGCCTCTTCAAGGTCGTCTCCCTGCTCTTCGGTGGTGGATGTTGTGGTGAAGCAAATCTTGGCGATTCGCTGGTTCCCGTATGCCCGGCCTATTCCCCCTTGATCTAATGGAAACTTGATCGCAAGGTGGTAGGTCGAGATTTAAGCCCAGAGGGTGTTTAATGTCAGGCGTCCCAGAAGAATGTTGTAGGATGAGGGAATCCTAGCGACGATGAATTCCACCGGTACGGTCCTCGTATGGCCATCTTCCCTAATGTTGAGGAAGAGGGTGACCACTCCCTCGGCCGGAATGGAGTGGTTGGTAAACCCTGATAGGATGTGGGAGGTTGACCGTAGGTCGGAAGGCCCTAGCCCCATACGCTGGAAACAGTCATAAAAGAGTATATCTGCCGAGCTTCCGAAATTGGCCAATATCCTCTGAAACTCGTAACAGTGGACCCGTGCTGTAATCACGAGAAGGTCGTTGTGAGGCAAGGATATACCGTGAAGGTCTTCATCAGTAAAGATGATCGGCTCGGCGGTCTTGCATTTCTTTTGGGGAGGGTCGCTTGTTCCCTCGATGGGTAGGAGGCGATGAGTCCCGTCAGCTCCACGGGCAGACCCCAAGGAAATGACCATGATTTGGCTGATCGTTAATTCGCCGGGAGGAGGCTGGTTCTCACGCTCCCTGCCAGCCTGTCGCTTGTCCCATAGGTACTTCGCTAGGTGGCCAGAGCGGATCAACTCCTCGATGTAGTCGCGGAGTTGCTTACAGTTCTCGGTCGGGTGGCCCTGTGACCTATGGAAGGCGCAGTACGGGCCCCGGGTTCGTTTAGCCGCTCTATGGGTGACCGGTAGGAGCTTGAAGAATCGCTCTCCCTTTGCTTCCACTAACATCTCGGTCTGGGAGATGTTGAGAGAAGTATACTCCTGGAACTTTGGGGAGTATGGTTTTGGTCGGTCGACCTTCTTCTTCTCTTCTCTGTCCCTCTTCTTATTGTCGGCATGGTCGCCCCGGGGCAGGTTGGCATTCACCTCAGACTTGAGTTGAATCTCTCCCTCGGCTTAAGCTTTTACCTCGGCCATGGTCTTAGGTTATGCTAATGCAAAAGAGCGGAGCCACTCTTTATGCCTAAGACCCGACCATAGAGCGGTGATGACAGTTTCATCTCGATGATCGAGGACTTCGAGGAGAGCGTTGTAGAAGCGAGTGACATAACCCTTAAAGGATTCTTTGTCCCCGCTCTTTATGGTGAACAGGTGGTCGACTGTTCTCTTCTGTCGCTTGTTGCCGACGAAGTGTCCGAGGAATTAGGTGGCCAACTCGTCAAAGGATGAGATAGAGTGTGGCGCCAATCCGCGGAACCAGTCCCGGCCTGTACGAATGAGGGTGGTCGGGAAAGCTCGGCACTATGCTGCGTCCGAGTTATCCTGGAAGCTCATGCTTGCCGTGAACGCGTCCAAGTGGTCCTTCGGGTCAGACATCCCATTGAAGAGGGCCACCTTGGGCGTCTTGTTCCTGGACGAGACATGTACGGCGAGCAACTCCTCGGTGAAGGGCTTCATAAGCGAGTCGGCAGCGTACCTGGCCCATTCACCGGACGGATGACCCTCCCGATGTATACCCTCAATTCTATTTTCGAGGGCATCGAGGCGGTCGTGATACCTCGAGGATTCGGCGCAGTCCGAGTGGTGGCCCTTCTCGGTTGTGGTCTGCGCCAGGCTGCGACTCCGATTCCATTCTATCAAATACCTTAGGTCCCCTGGCGAGGTCCTTCTTGATTCTTCGCGGTGAGTGTCGTTCGCGCGATCCCGTCGTGGGAGAGGGTGTCAGCCATGCCTGGGAGCAGGCGAGCTGACCGATACCTCCTCAGGAGGGACGGGAACGCGACGGGCATCGGGGTGATGGGCTCTTTTGCGAGACCGAGGCGTGGGCCCGTGTGGTGCCCATAGGGCCATGGAATCGGTCGTCGCGGGGGAGCTGTGATTGCCGGAGTGAGCACGGCGTTGTTCGGTGGTTCCAGCGTGGGCAGTGTCATTCGCCCCCCTGCGGAGGTCGTGATCTCTGGGAAGGGGAACGGCGACCTGGGGGGCTGGGCCCGCCGTTTGGACACGGACAAGGGCATCGACTATGGACGCGAGCCTATCGATCCTTGTCGAAAGGGCGTGGATGGCATTCAGAGGGGGAGTAGATCCGTCCGCGCCTTCGTTGTGGGGAGGGCGACGGCTTGTGCTGGGATCGTCACGGTCTTCGCTCGCCATGAAGTCGGGATCGGAAGATCAACTTTCGATGGGTGGAGAAAATCGATGAGTTCCCACAGACGGCGCCAACTGATGGAGGAATGGATCTCCTTCAGATGTTGTCCTCCATCGATCTGTCGCGAGCGTCGATGATGGGTTGAGATTGATGTTAAAGGTTGTCTCCTTGGACGTGTGGTTCTCAATGGGTTGATCTGGAGATGAAGCCGAGCAATCTGCAAAGAAGTCCCGGGGTGGTTGTACCACCGTGGACCCTCCGACGATCAAGTTAGCCGAGAAATTTGAGCAGAGTAGCGGCTTGTTGGATTGAAATTGCCTTACTTGAGTCGTCTGAGAGAGGGGTTTCTATAGTGTTCGCTTGGAGTGAGATGACGCGAGATCTTCGCCGTCGGTTACGCCCCGAACGTTACGCTTGCGTGAATGACGGGATCCCCCCATTAATGACGGGATACGCTCGTTAATGGGAGGATACGACGGCGTGGAACGCGGGATGTTGGGTGGTAGATATTTCGCATCTGGAGAGATACGCAGAACCCTGGCGGAGGCGCTTCGGCACTGCGTTCTTCGTTGCTCGGTAGAACCGGGAAGGCTTAGCTCGGCGGGAGGCTCGGAAGCGAGCGGGAGGCCGAGGAAGCTCGGTTCTGTGATGGCTCGGAGGCGAGCTGGGAGCGCTAAAAATATTTGTAGAGCGCTAAAAATATATGTAGAGTAATGTATATGGTTGTTCAGCACTACATCTAATGGATTAAGGGCTAAAAATATTTGTAGAGCGCTAAAAATATTTGTTGTGTGATGTATATGGTTGTTCAGCGCCACATCTAATGGATTAAGTGTGCTGCGTGTAGGTGTTATATTTCCCCTAATCTACAACTACTCCATGTGTCAAGCAAATCACACCCTAAGGTAATTACTGTACAGCAGCGCATTGGAAGAATCGGCAAACCTCACCGATCATCTTTATTGGATACAACATGATGCACTATTAATTTACCAACGATTTAATTAGCAACTTGAAACTGTAATAGGATATTTATTATGCACCTATTAGTGTATCGGTTCATTTTCCATCTTGAGGCATCAATTGATTGTTACATCAAGTACCAACCATTTTTGGCCAAAACAAAAAAATACCAACCATTTAATTAGCAACTTATAACAATAATTTGATATTTATTCGTCTATTATCGGATCAATTCATCTTCCATCTTGATGCATTAATTGCTTCTGGTTGATACATCACTTATTGGCCTATTTGGAATTCATTTAATTAATTAGGAGGTGAATGGAAGCAGAGATTAGATTAATGTGAGCCTCCTGGAATCTAATGCATGCACTGCCTCACGTTTTCTTGATGAGCAATCAATTTTTAGCAAACGCTATCAACAGGATCATTTCCTATATATGATGTACAAACAAATACAAATTTATTCATTATATGGTTATAGAACCTTTTTTGTGTGTGTGTGTGGGGGGGGGGGGGGGGGCGAGCAGCGGACGGGGGGGATAGCATTCTATAGTAAACTGTTTCAATTCATATATATCAAATTGTTTTCGATAAGTATACGATGAAGTGTGGGTTCCATCATTTAATGCATTCTCTATTTATACACTTGTAGCAAAATGAACTATCCTCATAATAGAGGAACCTTTTATTGCTCAATTTGTAATTTCCATCTTATTTTGTCATAAGCCAAGTAAATATAAGATTTCCTGTTACTGTAACTGATGGAGGCATGGATCTCCTTCAGATGTTGTCCTCCGTCGATCTTTCGCGAGGGTCGATGATGGGTTGAGATTGGTGTTGAAAGTTGTCTTCTTGGACGTGTGGTTCTCAATGGGTTGATTCGGAGATGAAGCCGAGTTACCTACAAAGAAGTCCCGGGATGGTTGTACCACCGTGGACCCTCCGACGATCAAGTAAGCCGAGAAATTTGCGCAGAGCAGCGGCTTGTTGGATTGAAATTGTCTTACCTGAGTCGTCTGAGAGAGCGGTTTTTATAGTGGTCGCTTGGAGCGAGATGGCGCGAGATCTTCGCTGTCGGTTACGCTCCTGACGTTACGCCTGCGTGAATGACGGGATCCCCTCATTAATGACGAGATACGCTCGTTAATGGAGGGATACGACGGCGTGGAACGTGGGATATTGGGTGGCGGATATCTCGCATCTGGCGAGATACGCGGAGCCCTGGCGGAGGCTCTTGGGCTCTGCGTTCTTGGTTGCTCGGTAGAACCGGGAAGGCTTAGCTCGGCGGGAGGCTCGGAAGCGAACGGGAGGCCGAGAAAGCTCGGTTCTGTGATAGCTCGGAGGCGAGCTGGAGGGCTGAGGAAGCTCGGCGTGTAAGAGGGCTCGGAGGCGAGTCGATGGTTACTTGTAAGGCGAGCATAGGAGTGTTCTGGGAGGCCATCGAAGGTCGGGTCAATCCTTGGCGCGAAGACCCGTGGAATGCCTTCAATGTACCGTGTTTGCTCATGTCCCTTGAGCTCCGGGACACGTCATTTACCACGTTTCATGATCTGGGGAATTTCCACTTATTAGTATCATCATTAGCCCCCCACTCTCGTCCAGACCTATTTATGTGTCGGGTCGAGAGTGGTCTGATCGGTTTTCTGGACGCAGACTTTTGCCAAAAATTTATCGACGTGGATTTCCAGGGCGACTCGGTGAGGGGCGGTTGCGTCGTTCGGATTTAAAAGCCCGCATGGCATACCCCGGGCGCTTGGATCTTTGCGCGCATCTTTGATGACATCAGCGGATTAGGGAAAGGATCGTGCTTTAAAGAGGGGGCGCCGATTCGCTCGCACATCGTTGAGGTGCAGGCCACGTATCCGACGCGAATTGGGGGATGCGACAGACTGTCACTGTCGCCTGCGGCCGAAGGGACGTCTCCAATGGTCATTTGATACGTGGGGCTTCGACGGCTGGCAGACGCGATGCTTCGTTTTGGCGGGAAATGATCGGGCCGTCGGATGCTTCCCCTCGAGTGTATAAATAAGAGGGGAACCCCTATAGGGTTTGCACTTCCGCCACTATTTTCCTTCTTTGCGAGAAATTGCTCGGCGCTCCTCCTTCTCTTCAGATCAGATCTCCAGCGCCTTTCCTCGGCGAAACCTTCCCCTTGAACCAGATTAGATGTCTTCCTCTGGGGAGTCGGTAGAAGTTATTAGTGTCGAGTCTAGGGTGTCTTCTCCCGCCTATTCGATTACCCCATCAGCGTCGAGTTCCCTCTAGAGTTAGGGCTACCCGCGCCGCTCGTCGCCAGGTGACGGCAAGGGCCCCTAAGGTGTTCATCGGGAACGCTCGCGATGCGCCCTCCATCTTGAGAAACGTGGACGAGCTTACCGAGATTCAGGCTCGGTTCCACATTCCCCTTAGTTATTCGCTTCGTTTAGCTAGGGTGGATGAAAGGGCAGATCAGGTGCAGGGTATGGAGATTGCCCTGTACTTTGATGCATTCTAGGCTGGAATGCCTCTGTCCTTTCCACCAAAAGTATGTGGGCTACTTCGCTGCTTCTAACTCGCCCTGGGCCAGCTAGCGCCGAACTCGTGGAGGATTCTCCTAGGGTTCCTGGTCCGATTGAAACTAGACGACATCCCTTTCGGACTGACCCTTCTTACTTCCTTCCTCTGTTACAAAAATCACCCTGGCACCTGTAAGGATGAGCCAAGCTGGGTGTATATTTCTTTCAAAAAATGCAAGGGAGGGGCGGCCGGGTCGGGAATAGTAGTCGTTCCTTTTTCCATTCACGAATGAAAGGAAAAATTTGTGTTCGACGGGCCACCCGAGGGAGAGAATTGGCCTTTGCCTATACAGTGACATAGGGCTGACTGCCCGCGGGCGAAGCAGTCGTCATCTCCCGAAGCGAGAGCGGTGTCCATGTGGAAGCCGATCCAGCGGGCCAACGGCTTGCTTTCGGAGCAGGTCCTTAGCTGGGCCGGGCTCAGCCCCGCGCGTTTCGTGGGTAAGTTAAGAGCTTAGACGATCTGTTTAGACTTGGATAATTTCCTTTTGCCTTTCTTGCATTATTAACTTTTCTGTGTATTCTCCTTTGTAGGACAAATGGACCGATCCAGGATTCTAGCTGCCATAGTCGCTTCGTCCCAGAAGAAGGTCGGGGGGTGACCTTGTCTCGAGCTGGACCGAGCTCGACCCTGGGGCCAGAGCCATCGGCGAGGCCCTCCGCATCGCCCTGATCCCCCGATGACCGCCGCAGGGGTAGCCAGAAGCACGCGCGAGACCCGGAACCCCGGGCGATAGAGGAGGAGGGGGTTTAAGGGGTAGATTGGTACGAAAGGTGTTAAAGGTGGCACGAGGTGGTCAGATTTAACACATCTAACATGAATCCAGTTGCTGTTGTACCGTGGCATAAACGGTAACTTGTACTACACATGCCCTTAGTCTCTAGCATATAGAAACTCCCCTCGTATACACTGGCATCCTTCTGTACCAAGCTACAAACAACAGCGTTGACATAACATTACAACAATAATATACAATTTTAAAATGTATCTTTTTATTCTGTCTTTTTCTACTTCCCTCTTACCTTTGGGACTTACCGAGCGATTTGTTCGCTGACGACATTCTGTTTCTCTCTTCTTTGAATGTCGTCAGGTGATTTGGACCCGGCAGAAGTTGAGCCATCGCAAGAAGACTTGGAGCAGTTTACTGAAGACCCTGCACTGTAATTTCATTATACACTTTTCTTTTCAGTACTTTTCATTTCCTGTTATGCCACTGTTTAGGCATCTTTATTTCAGTTGTATTTCCTTTTCATATATTGTACAAAGAATGTTATTAAATAAAAGTTGCTATTCTTTTTATTTCTTGTCTCTTGTGTATTTATTTCTATATAACTTAGATACGCTTAGCGTATGTACTTCTGAGTACATACGTAGCGGACCTCGTCGCGTCTCCTTCACCGTACACTGGGAAGCAGGGCGTGACAGGTTTTGTTGGTGGCCCATGCAGGTCAGAGCTGTATGAGTCCCTATCATGCAGTTCTGGTCTGCGTGAACAACCTAAGCAATATAACACAAGAACCAGCAACTAAAACATTCTTTATAATTCATATTTCTTGAATCTTATAAATTTATATTCCTTGAATCTTATCATTTCATGTACTTGAATCTGTCCTAACCCAAATTTTTCTTCAGGGTTATTATCACGCCCCGCTTCTCAGAGTGCGCTAGATTGGGCAAGTGACATAGCCAACCATGCTACCTGTGGGTAGGAAGTATCCATCCACAGTCACATTACGGCTGTAGAGATATCAAGAACAAGATGAAACTATCTAAAACATGTCCATAATCCAGAATAACAGGAGTCAATAATAAATAAATGCGGAAGCAAATGATCCAATACAAATAACAGAAAAGTGTGTCCCATAATGCGGGCTCACATCAGGAAATAAATGCGGGAAATAAAACTAACTACTACTGAACTCACAGCTCAGCCTGCTGGCTGAAATACTCCTGCTCGGACTGCGACAGTGGTAAAGAATCTGGGCCATGCAAAACCCAGACGTCAGCGCGTCATGTCATCAAGTAATATAAAATGAACAGTGTAGCAGGCAATAATATATAAACATGAATACAGCAAGAATAACAATAATATGAATCATACCAGTACAGGGTAGCGTGCAGTGGGTAAACTAAACTGTTCTATCAGGTTTTCTATTCTAAAGTCTTTGAAATCAATTTGAGCAATCCTCCATGTAACTCAAAGGATATGTCTCGTTACCCCCCGGGACCACGGATCAGGAATATGTGAACCAATAGTGGTTCTGTCCCGTTGCCCCCCGGGACCACGGATCAGGAAAATGTAAGAGTCACGAATGGCTCTGTCCCGTTACCCCCCGGGACCACGGATCAAGTAATACCCTTTTAAGTTACACTTTAGTTTACACTTTTGATTTCTCCATACCCCCAAGTTATATGTGTCAGGTCAGGTATTCAGTAATCAAGAACTAATGCCAACACAGGATCAGGTAACAGCAGGTTTTGTCTGGATAGACAACAGGAATGGTCCATGAGGACAACATGTCAGGTTTGTTGGCATTAGGCACGAGATTAGGTAACAGGTCGGGTCATGGTACATCAGGTCAAGCCAGGTAATGTATAAAGGTGTCATGTCATGTCAAGAGTGTACGGTACCATGTCATGTCAAGTAGGAAGTGTAACAGGTCATGTCAGGAAGCACAAGATGTCATGTGGGTTCTCATAATCAAACTATCATAAACATGTGTATAAATAAACAAGCATGAGTACTATCAGAACAATAAACTGGAACATGTAATATGATATGCAAATAGATATAATTTCAAGGATATGGATGCACAGTTATCGATTAGGGTTACATTTATAGTTCCAATATTAATTAGGATGCAATTTATTAAACATGGAGTGTTAATATCACATTATTATGTAGTAATGTGATCTATTGATGCAATTATATGTATCTTAAATGCGATGGATGCAAACGGGTATCCGAAAAGTTATAAAACTATAAAATGGAAACGTGGGATGTACAACTAAGCAATATGTGATATAAAAATTAATATGGATAGCATATTCAAAGCAATTAATAACTATAAAAGTGGTATTGATTAACCAACACAAGAAAATTCCGTTCAGAAATTCAGCGTCACCCTAATTTGTAAAATAGCTTTAAAATAACAAACGTTCTCCAAAAGGGACGTGTCTTATACCAAAACGAAGATAATTTAATAAGGTTTTCAGTTTTATAAGTATAAGCATCTCAAGTTGTCCCTACAAAAAGTTATGAATGTTCGAAATTGAAAGTTTGCTGTTGGAATTTCCCTGGACAGCAGTTTGGAGACATTTTCATTTGAATTTTACGTTATTTATACAATTTATTTTACAAGTAAATATTTCATACATTTATAGTATTCTGAGTTAGCTTCGTAACGAACTAAAGAACGTATACTAGTGATTTTTCTATGATTTATAATGAATTTTATAAGATAAGGTGTACAGTAAATTTCAGATTTGTCATATCCGATTTTCCAACGACGTTTCATGTGTAAACTTTAAGATTTTCAAATGTATAATCTTATAAAATGAAGATTATAAACTAATTAAAGATAATAATAATAAATATTACGACGATATATATTTTAAATGATATGGTTGCAGTATAATGTAATCTAGTATGTCGCAAGATAAGTTTTCATGATCTAGATTTAATATGATATAAACGGATGCCAACGGAACATCGAAACGTTATAAAATTAAACATGAGGCACTAGATTTAAATTATAGGTATGGTATTTATTTAAATAGGTATAAAATGAATTATATAGCATGTAGCAAGATTAACTTGCCTTGATGGGTCGCGAATCGGGAAAACAGAACGTTAACCGTAGGCGGGGAAAACTCGCGACGGGCGCACGGTTCACGGAATGAATCCAAACGACGAACAAAGGAACCACACGGGTCGGGGTACCTCGCTGGAACGTCGAGAAGCGTCACCGGCACGACGGAATTCCGGCAACAAAAGAACAGTTAAAAAAAATGAGAAACGAGACATGAAGGAAGAAGAGAAAGAATGATAAAGAGAAGTACGGGAGGATATATGAGAGAGAGAGAAAAAGTGGAGAGAGAGAAAGTGGGGCCCACGGGGTTAAAGGAGAGGTTGCGATTGGCTGAGAGAATAAATTGAGAAGGATATAAAAGATTGTAAAAATATTATATGGTTAACTTAAAGATTTAAAAGATAGGTAATGAACAGTAAGATATCAGATTAGTTAGAAAAAATATATGTGAAGGTTTTAATAATATTAAAATTTGGGATTTTGGCGCCAAATGAAACATTTCCAAATTGCGCCTGGGTTGGGTCCAAAAATTCGAAATTCAAATAATAGGATTTTAAGCGGGTTCCAAATTTTAAAATGAAATGTTTTATGATTAAAAAGTATACTCCCAAAACGGACACACGCACGTGCACGTTGCCATCCAAACTCGCCTGTTTCACTGAACGGGACGAGAACACAATGCACGGATGCTACCACGAGGCTAAGGGTGTCAAGTAGGCCAAGATGAATATTTTCAATTTTATTTTAGGTACTAAAATTTGTTATATGCAGAATGACTTAGCCAGATAAAATTTTACAGTAAGACCCAAACAAGCAAGATAAATGAAATGAGTAATATCTAATACTCAACCAATAATAGAAAATAGTAGTATTGGGCTCGGGTGTTACATTATACCCAACTACAAAAGAATTTCATCCTCGAAATTCCAAGAATACAAGATAGAAAACTACAGGAAAAGATGAGGAAACTTCTGTCGGATCTCGTCTTCTCGCTCCCACGTGGACTCTCCATGCGATCGATTACCCCAAGAAACTAGCACAAGGGGATAACCTTGTTCTTAAGAACCTTTTCCCTTCGATCCATGATTTCAACCGGTCGCTCCTCAAAAGTCAGGTCTTCCCGTACTGTTAACTCCGAATGATCCAAGACGTGTGTTTCATCTCGAACATACCTTTGTAGTTGAGATACGTGAAACACATCGTGCACATCTGCCAAGGACTGCGGTAACGCCAAACGGTACGCTATCTCTCCAGTGCGCTCCAATATCTCGAAGGGTCCAATGAATCGAGGACTAAGCTTTCCTCGACTCCCAAAACGAATCACCCCTCTAGTCGGTGATAGCTTCAAGAATACCAAATCACCCACGGCGAACTCTAGAGGTCTTCTTGACGTGTCAGCCTAACTCTTCTGTCTATCTTGAGCTGCCTTCATATGCTTTCTGATAGTGTTAACCTTCTCAACTGTCTGCACTACCAAATATGGTCCCAATAATCTTCGTTCACCAACATCATCCCAACAAACAGGTGAACGGCACTTACGACCATACAAAGCCTCAAACGGAACCATCTGGATAGTTGCTTGGAAACTATTGTTGTAAGAAAACTCCACCAAGTGTAGGTGATCCTCCAATGAACCCTTGAAGTCCAACATGCATGCTCTCAATATGTTTTCAAGAGTTTGGATCGTTCTCTCCAACTGACCATCAGTTTGAGGATGATAAGCTGTGCTAAACTTCAATCGAGTCCCCAAACTTTCCTGTAAACTCCTCCAGAAGTGTGATAAGAACCGAGTGTCCCGACCGGACACGATGCTCACCGGTACGCCATGCAATCTTACAATCTCCTGCATGTACCGCTCTGCCAAAGTCTCCGTTGATTGACCAACCCGAAAAGGAATAAAGTGAGCTGCCTTGGTCAATCGATCGACAATCACCCATACTTCATTATTGCCCTTTGGACTTCGCTGTAAAGCCGTCACGAAATCCATGGTTATATGTTCCCACTTCCACTGAGGAATCGGAAGTGGTTGCAACAAACCAGCAACCCTTTGGTGTTCAGCCTTGACTTGCTGACATACCAAGCACTTAGCCACGAAGCGAGCAATCTCCCGTTTCATGCCTTCCCACCAGAAATGCTGTCGAATATCTCGGTATATCTTTGTACCTCCTGGATGTACAGAATAAGCTAAACTGTGTGCCTCCTTCATAAGCGCTTCACGAACATCCCCCTTTGGCACACACAAACGGCTACCATACCTCAACGAACCATCTTTGTGGACCAGTAAATCTGTTCGTAGTCCGTCTTCAACCTGCTCTCGAAACTTTTGCAGTCTAGGATCCTGCGATTGTGCTGCTTTAATTTTCTCAATTAAAAATGACTGTACTTGCAATTGCATCAACTGTCCCGTAGAACGCGGTAGCACAACTTCCAAGTCAAATCTTCGAAAATCTGCAATGATCTCCCTCTGCGTAGTTAACACCTGAATTGCTGGTAACCGACTAAGCGCATCCGGCACGACGTTAACCTTTCCCGGATGGTATTTAAAATCAAGGTCGTAGTCGGCCATTAGCTCCAACCATCTACGCTGCCTCATATTCAACTCCTTCTGAGTGAACACATACTTCAGACTCTTGTAATCTGTAAAAACTTCAACTCTCTCACCCAAAAGGTAGTGTCTCCAAATCTTCAAAGCGAAGATCACAGCCGCAAGCTCCAAGTCATGAGTTGGATAATTCTTCTCATGGGTCTTCAGTTGTCTTGATGTGTATGCTACGACCTTCCCATGCTGTATCAAAACACATCCCAATCCTTTCCCAGATGCGTCGCTGTGAATCACCAGTCCTCCGGAATTGTCTGGTACGGTCAGGATAGGGGCGGTTATCAACTTCTTCTTCAACGTCTCAAAAGCTAGCGCACAATTATCCGTCCATACAAAAGGTACCTCCTTGCGCTTAAGCTTGGTCAACGGCTCTGCCAGACGAGCAAAGTTCTCCACAAATCTCCTGTAGTATCCGGCTAATCCAAGGAAACTTCTTATCTCAGCAACATTCTTTGGAATAGGCCAATCTCGAACTGCTGCAATCTTTTCTGGATCGACGGCAATGCCATCGCCAGACACAACATGCCCCAAAAACCTTACTTCCTCCAGCCAAAACTCGCACTTACTCATTTTCGCATACAATTTCTCCTGTCTCAACGTCTGCAGTGCGATCTTCAAATGCTCAGCATGCTCTTCAAAACTCTTCGAGTAAACCAGAATATCGTCAATGAATACCACAATGAACTGATCCAAGAACGGTGAAAAGATTCGGTTCATCAAGTCCATGAATACTGCCGACGCATTCGTTACTCCGAAGGGCATCACTAAGTACTCGTAATGTCCATACCGAGTTCGGAACGCCATCTTGCAAATATCTTCTGTTTTCACTCGGACCTGATGATATCCGGATCGTAAATCCAGCTTCGAGAATACCCTCGCGCCACTAAGCTGCTCAAAAAGTTCTCCAATGTGAGAGATCGGGTACTTGTTCTTGATAGCCACCCGGTTTAATTCTCGATAGTCGATGCACATCCTTCTTATGCCATCCTTCTTCTTTACTAGAAGAACTGGAGCTCCCCAAGGCGAGTTACTGCTTCGAATCCAACCCTTTTCAAGTAATTCAGCAACCTGTTTCTTTACTTCTTCCAACTCTACTGGCGCCATTGGATAATACGCTTTAGATACTGGCGCTGCACCAGGAATAAGGTCAATTGCGAACTCCACGTCTCGCTTCGGCGGTAAACCCGGTATATCTTCAAATACGTCCATAAAATCGCGAACAACCGCCGGCTCTTCACCACTATCAACTTCCATTGCTGCAAGAATATTGTTTGTCGGCCTAGCCCTAAACTCGACTGGCCCGACAGAACTGCTTCCTTACCGCAACTGCTGTTTGCTGTGAACTCCCAATTTTCCCGATATGCTCTACTGTTCTCGAGCTGCCGTAAGAACCTGTGAGAAAGTGGTCAAACCCAGGGAGACGGTCTGCCTTTGGATGTCCACATCCAATCTGCGCATGGACCTTCCTGCCCTGTCTGCATCGTTGGCGACTAAAGGTCCAGCGAGACTGCTGAGTCTCGTCCACTCTGCTGCATGCACGTCCACGGGTGCTCCATTCTGCCTCAGCCCAATAAATTTCTCTTCCATTTCCTCCCGTGTAGTCCGCGGGAAGCACTTCTCCAGGAAACTCTTAGAAAACTCCGCCCAACTGATCGGCTTGGGCAAGCGGGTCTCTTCCACAAGCCACCACTCTCGTGGGTAATCCACTAGCTGAATGCGCACCACATCAACTCTTTTGTCAACTGGAATCTGTGCCGCAATCAGTAAATTCTCCGTGTCAACTAGCCACTGCTCGGCTGACAACGGCTCCTCCAAACCAGTGAATGTAGACGGACCCCAAACGTCTGAAATCTGCCACGGTCCCTACTCGGTTAACTGGTTTAGCTCCAGCGTTGTTTACAGACTGCCGAACGATCTGCAAACCTTCCTGAAACGAATCTGCTATTGCTGGATCAGCTCAGTCTGTCACTTTTGATTCTCCAGCATTCCTCTTATCACTCCAAGCATGGCGGCTTCGTCCATACGCCTCTGGTACGTCTTCAAATTCTTATCGGCCATAACAAAACACCCAATATTAGCATGATGATAGATTCAAAATAAAGGTCAAGGCTAGAACTCCAAGATACTTAAATAGAGTACCGCATTGTAACTATGCCGCGGTATCATAGCCACAATTACATAACTCCATCCAAGTCACCTAAGTCCTAGAGATAACAAGGAATCAGGTTTTCGAATCGATATCAAAGGAAGTTTGCACATCGTAAAAGATATAATCAGGAAGAATGTGATTCAAGAATGGTAAAACGGTCAAGGTGGCAGGACATGTTTCCTAAACACGGGTATTCTGATTCGTGTATTGGGTACAATACCCAACTACAAAAGAATCAACCCGACTATCCTATGACTCTGATACAAAAAGAACCATGTCACGCCCCGCTTCCCAGAGTGCGCTAGATTGGGCAAGTGACATAGCCAACCATGCTACCTGTGGGTAGGAAGTATCCATCCACAGTCACATTACGGCTGTAGAGATATCAAGAACAAGATAAAACTATCTAAAACATGTCCATAATCCAGAATAACAGGAGTCAATAATAAATAAATGCGGAAGCAAATGATCCAACACAAATAACTGAAAAGTGTGTCCCATAATGCGGGCTCACATCAGGAAATAAATGCAGGAAATAAAACTAACTACTACTGAACTCACAGCTCAGCCTGCTGGCTGAAGTACTCCTGCTCGGACTGCGACAGTGGTAAAGAATCTGGGCCATGCAAAACCCAGACGTCAGCGCGTCATGTCATCAAGTAATATAATATGAACAGTGTAGCAGGCAATAATATATAAACATGAATCAGCAAGAATAACAATAATATGAATCATACCAGTACAGGGTAGCGTGCAGTGGGTAAACTAAACTGTTCTATCAGGTTTTCTATTCTAAAGTCTTTGAAATCAATTTGAGTAATCCTCCATGTAACTCAAAGGATATGTCCCGTTACCCCCCGGGACCACGGATCAGGAATATGTGAACCAATAGTGGTTCTGTCCCGTTGCCCCCCGGGACCACGGATCAGGAAAATGTAAGAGTCACGAATGGCTCTGTCCCGTTACCCCCCGGGACCACGGATCAAGTAATACCCTTTTAAGTTACACTTTAGTTTACACTTTTGATTTCCCCATACCCCCAAGTTATATGTGTTAGGTCAGGTATTCAGTAATCAAGAACTAATGCCAACACAGGATCAGGTAACAGCAGGTTTTGTCTGGATAGACAACAGGAATGGTCCATGAGGACAACATGTCAGGTTTGTTGGCATTAGGCACGAGATCAGGTAACAGGTCGGGTCATGGTACATCAGGTCAAGCCAGGTAATGTATAAAGGTGTCATGTCATGTCAAGAGTGTACGGTACCATGTCATGTCAAGTAGGAAGTGTAACAGGTCATGTCAGGAAGCACAAGATGTCATGTGGGTTCTCATAATCAAACTATCATAAACATGTGTATAAATAAACAAGCATGAGTACTATCAGAACAATAAACTGGAACATGTAATATGATATGCAAATAGATATAATTTCAAGGATATGAATGCACAGTTATCGATTAGGGTTACATTTATAGTTCCAATATTAATTAGGATGCAATTTATTAAACATGGAGTGTTAATATCACATTATTATGTAGTAATGTGATCTATGGATGCAATTATATGTATCTTAAATGCGATGGAAGCAAACGGGTATCCGAAAAGTTATAAAACTATAAAATGGAAACGTGGGATGTACAACTAAGCAATATGTGATATAAATATTAATATGGATAGCATATTCAAAGCGATTAATAACTATAAAAGTGGTATTGATTAACCAAAACAAGAAAGTTCCGTTCAGAAATTCAGCGTCACCCTAATTTGTAAAATAGCTTAAAAATAACAAACGTTCTCCAAAAGGGACGTGTCTTATACCAAAACGAAGATAATTCAATAAGGTTTTCAGTTTTATAAGTATAAGTATCTCAGGTTGTCCCTACAAAAAGTTATGAATATTCGAAATTGAAAGTTTGCTGCTGGAATTTTCCTGGACAGCAGTTTGGAGACATTTTCATTTGCATTTTACGTTATTTAAACAATTTATTTTGCAAGTAAATATTTCATACATTTATAGTATTCTGAGTTAGCTTCGTAACGAACTAAAGAACGTATACTAATGATTTTTCTATGATTTATAATGAATTTTATAAGATAAGGTGTACAATAAATTTCAGATTTGTCATATCCGATTTTCCAACGACGTTTCATGTGTAAACTATAAGATTTTCAAATGTATAATATTATAAAATGAAGATTATAAACTAATTAAAGATAATAATAATAAATATTACGACGATATATATTTTAAATGATATGGTTGCAGTATAATGTAATCTAGTATCTCACAAGATAAGTTTTCATGATCTAGATTTAATATAATATAAACGGATGCCAACGGAACATCGAAACGTTATAAAATTAAACATGAGGCACTAGATTTAAACTATAGGTATGGTATTTATTTAAATAGGTATAAAATGAATTATATAGCATGTAGCAAGATTAACTTGCCTTGATGGGTCGCTAATCGGGAAAACGGAACGTTAACCGTCGGCGGGGAAAACTCGCGACGGGCGCACGGTTCACGGAATGAACCCAAACGACGAACAAAGGAACCACACGGGTCGGGGTACCTCGCTGAAACGTCGAGAAGCGTCACCGGCACGACGGAATTCCGGCAACAAAAGAACAGTTAAAAAAAATGAGAAACGAGACATGAAGGAAGAAGAGAAAGAATAATAAAGAGAAATACGAGAGGATATATAAGAGAGAGAAAAAGTAGAGAGAGAGAAAGTGGGGCCCACCGGGTTAAAGGAGAGGTTGCGATTGGCTGAGAGAATAAATTGAGAAGTATATAAAAGATTGTAAAAATATTATATGGTTAACTTAAAGATTTAAAAGATAGGTAATGAACAGTAAGATATCAGATTAGTTAGAAAAAATATATGCGAAGGTTTTAATAATATTAAAATTTGGGATTTTGGCGCCAAATGAAATATTTCAAAATTGCGCCCGGGTTGGGTCCAAAAATTCGAAATTCAAATAATAGGATTTTAAGCGGGTTCCAAATTTTAAAATGAAATGTTTTATGATTAAAAAGCATACTCCCAAAACGGACACACGCACGTGCACGTAGCCATCCAAACTCGCCCGTTTCACTGAACGGGACGAGAACATAATGCACGGACGCTACCACGAGGCTAAGGGTATCAAGTAGGCCAAGATGAATATTTTCAATTTTATTTTAGGTGCTAAAATTTGTTATATGCAGAATGACTTAGCCAGATAAAATTTTACAGTAAGACCCAAACAAGCAAGATAAATGAAATGAGTAATATCTAATGCTCAACCAATAATAGAAAATAGTAGTATTGGGCTCGGGTGTTACAGTTATGGATTCCCCGAACAACACCAGCACCAACGTCAACAACACACCTCCAGCACTACCTCTCACACCAGCTGGTCTTGCGCCCCCTACCGAGCAAACAGTGCTACTTGAGGCAATTCGCAGCCTTCTCGAGGGACAGCAACAACTCTTGAACCGTCCCGAGACTGATGCTCCTGGAGTAAAGCAATTCAGGGCTTTACATCCAAAACAGTTCTCATGAAAGGGGAGCCCACTAGAAGCTGAGGAATGGGCTCAAAGTATCGAGGATGATCTGGCCGCAGCACAAGTGCCAGACGTCGCTTGGGTCCGTGTAGTGAAACTACAACTCACGGGCAACGCTCGCAACTGGTGGATGGCGGAAGAAAGCCGCCTTACACAGCCCATTGAATGGAAAACGTTTCGTGAGAAGTTCGACGCGAAATACTTCCCTGTGACTGCCAGGTTTGCCATGGAGGAGTAGTTTATTCATCTACAGCAAGGATCAATGTGGGACAAATCGGTAGATGAATACGACGCTGAATTCACCATGTTAAGCCGGTAAGATATGTCGCAATAGTTCAGTTTTAAATATCACATACCACACAGCTAACACTATCCTTGAATAGATTCGCGGCACATTTGATACCGACGGACGATATCAGAGCCCGTCGTTTCCAACAAGGACTGGACACGGAGATTTAGGCTGCTTTAGCCACAGGAAAATTTTTGACTCATGAGGATGCTCTAGAAGCTGCCCGCAGTTATGAGGCAGTGATAAAAGCAAGGGACAGACCTCAGTCTGCAGGAGTCAAGCGCCCTGCTAACCAGATGGTAGGTGGAGCCTCGTCCAGACCACCTTTTGTGCCAAGACGTCCTGGAGCACCAATCAGCAGACCCAGCCCAGCCTTTTGTAACTACTGCAAGAGAAATGGGCATCTGGCTAGAGATTGCCGACGTGCGAACAATCTTTGCTTGATCTGCGGCTCAGCTGCTCATGGTATTGGGGCTTGTCCTCCTAAACAAAACCCAGTTGCTGCACCCAGGCCAGCAAACAATTATCCACAGCGTCCAGCCATCCAAGCCCCTGTTCCAAGACTTGCACTGCCTGCACCACCCAGAGGACAACAAGCTGCACCACCTCCTCGTCAGTTCCATCAAGCTCAATGGAACGTTCCGAGGAATGCTCCTCAGGCCAGGAGGAATGTGCCAAAGCGCCAGGCTTTCATGATGTCTGTGGAAGAAGCTGAGGCCACTGGCCATGTCATTACTGGTAAACTTTCCTTCTCAAACTTATCTTTTAGTCCTGGTTATCTACACACTTTCCTTATACTTAAAACATATCCCATATACCTTAGGTACAATCCTAGTAGCTTCACTACCTGCACTTGCACTGTTTGATACTGGAGCATCCCACTGCTTTATGTCGCAACGGTTTGTCCGAACCCATGCGATTCCAGTCTCACCGCTTGTATCTAGCTGGAATGTCAGTTCCGGAAATGGCATTCTAAAGGCAACTATGGGATACAGCTTGTGTCCAGTCGTCGTCTGCAGTCGAGAGTTTTATGCTGACTTCAAAGTACTAGACATACCGAACTTCGATGTGGTTCTAGGAATGGATTGGCTTGGAACCTTTTATACTACCATCGACTGTCGTCAAAGGAGGGTGGTATTCAAGATTCTAGACCACCCGATCTTCTATTTCAAGAGTGGAGATCGTACCCTGGAGCCAGGTACCTACAAAGCGAAGCCAAGAGAAGCAGTAGTTGCGGTAGCTCAAGCGGAAGAAGAATTAAGACCAGAGGTAGTTCGAGAGTTCGACGATGTATTTCCTGACGATATATCAGGTTTGTCTCCCGATCGAGCTCTTGAATTCAGTATTGATTTAGTACCAGGAGCACAACCGGTGATCAAAGCACCTTATAGACTAAGTCCGGAAGGATTGAAGGAAGTCCGAACACAGTTGGACGAATTATTGGCGAAAGGATGGATTCGTCCCAGCACTTCATGTTGGAGAGCACCTGTACTACTGGTGAAGAAGAAGGAAGGTTCATACAGAATGTGCATCGATTATAGAGCCTTGAACGAAGTCACTATAAAGAACAAGTATCCACTCCCGCGCATCGATGATTTATTCGATCAGCTAAGTGGATCTTGTGTTTTCTCTAAATTAGATCTTCGTTCAGGCTATCATCAGGTGAAGGTCAAGGAAGCTGATATTCACAAAACAGCTTTCAGAACTCGCTATGGACATTACGAATTTCTAGTGATGCCATTTGGAGTGACCAATGCACCAGCAATATTCATGAACCTAATGAACCAAGTTTTCCGAGAGTATTTAGACAGGTTTGTTGTCATTTTCATCGACGACATTCTGGTATATTCTAAGAATCGGAAAGAGCATGCAGAGCATCTACGAATTGTCCTGGAAACTCTTCGACAACATAAGCTTTATGCCAAGTACAGCAAGTGCGAGTTTTGGCTAAATCAAGTTGGTTTTCTTGGACATATCGTATCAGGAGAAGGAATTTCTGTGGATCCAGCCAAAGTTTCAGCAGTTAGCGAATGGCCTACACCAAAGTCAGTGAAGGACATTCGGAGTTTCTTGGGTTTAGCTGGATATTACAGAAGGTTCATTGAAGGATTCTCAAAGATAGCAACACCCCTGACCAAGCTCACACGAAAAGATGAAGAATTTGTGTGGTCAGAAGCATGCGAACAAGCTTTTGTAGAACTCAAGTCAAGATTGACATCTGCACCTATTCTCGTAATACCGGATCAATCTGGAGGATTCGAAGTGCATTATGATTCATCCGGTAAGGGATTAGGATGTGTTCTACATCAGCACGGTAAGGTTGTGGCTTATGCTTCAAGACAACTGAAGACTCATGAGCGCAATTATCCGACGCATGATCTGGAGTTGGCAGCCGTCTTCTTTTCTCTCAAGATTTGGCGCCACTACTTACTTGGTGAACGAGTGAACATCTACACAGATCATAAAAGTCTGAAGTACTTGTTTACTCAGAAGGAGTTGAATATGCGGCAGAGAAGATGGTTAGAACTCATGGCGGACTTTGACATCAACTTGCAATATCACCCAGGGAAGGTGAACGTAGTACCTGATGCTCTTAGTTGCCAACCCTTATCGATGAATCTCACCGCTCAGTGGAAACTTCAGCAAGACTTACATCAGATGGAGATTGAAGTAGTCATGTTAGGCAATGCTTCAAGTTTGATGAATCTACAAGTTCAATCAATCATTGTCAACCAGATCAAAGCAGCTCAAGCAAGTGATACTAAGTTGCAAAAGATCAGAGAACAAGTGGAGAATGGACTCAGAACAGACTTCATCATCCATGAAGACGGATCTTTAAGATACGGCAGCAGATTGTGTGTACCAAAAGGTCCTGTTCGGGAAGAGTTAATGAAAGAAGCTCACAGCTCTCCCTACTCAGTAAATCCTGGAGGTACCAAAATGTACAAAGATCTACGTCAAAATTATTGGTGGCATGGAATGAAGCGTGAAGTAGCTAGAAGCGTCGCAAAATATTTGGTGTGTCAGCAAGTAAAGGCTGAACATCACAAGACAGCTGGACTACTTCAACCGTTACCAATCCCAGAATGGAAGTGGCAGCACATCATGATGGACTTTGTGACTGCTCTTCCTAGCAGCACAAAGGGTAACGATGCTATATGGGTCATTGTGGATCGACTCACAAAGTCGGCTCACTTCATCCCATTTCGAGTTGGCCAATCAACTGAGACACTAGCAAAGAAGTACATGGAGGTAATAATCTAATTACGATTTAAACTCTTCATAATGTACTATCTCTGATACCCATGAACTCATACAGGAAATTGTGAGACTTCATGGAGTACCGGTCTGCATTGTCTTCAATCGTGACACCAGGTTCCGATCGCAATTTTGGCAGAGTCTGCAAGCTAGCTTGGGAACAAGTCTGAACTTCAGCACGGCTTATCATCCACAAACAGATGGTCAGTCGGAACGAACTATTCAGATCTTGGAGGATATGCTCAGAGCGTGTATGCTCGACTTCAAAGGATCGTGGGAAGATCACCTGCATCTTGTGGAGTTCGCGTACAATAATAGCTACCAAGCAAGCATAGGAATATCACCTTTTGCAGCATTGTATGGAAGGAAGTGTCAATCACCATTAAGTTGGGACGACATTGGAGATAGGGAACTTCTTGGACCAGAGATGATAGTACCGACCGTTGATGTGGTTCGTACTATCAGGGAAAGATTACGCATAGCCCAAGATAGACAGAAACACTGGGCTGATGCAAAGAGACGACACTTGGAGTTCCAGCCAGGAGACCATGTATTCTTGAAGATATCTCCGAACCGCGGAGTGATCCGATTTGGAAGATGGGATAAATTGAGTCCGAGATACATTGGACCGTTCGACATACTCGAACGAGTCGGTGAAGTGGCATACCGCTTAGCGCTTCCACCCTCATTGGAAAGAGTGCATAACGTGTTCCATATATCCCAACTCAGAAAGTATGTGAGTGACCCTAGCCATGTACTTGATCATTCCGAGCTCACTATACAGCCTGACTTGTCTTGTGAGCAACAACCTATGGAGATCCTGGACAGGAAAGTGAAGACATTTCGGAACAAGAAAGTTAACTTGGTCCGGGTAATGTGGAGGAAAGACACTCCAGGAGAATCCACGTGGGAAAGGGAAGATGAAATGCGTGCAAGATATCCTCACCTTTTTGTAAACTAGTCATCAAATAAAAGTTGTAAATTTCGAGAAAGAAATTTTTGTAAGGAGGGTAGCTTGTAACAACTCCAATTTTTGTATACATAAATTTGATTTAAATTTGAAGTATACTTGGAGTATTTAATGTTGCTGTTATCACTTTAAGTATCTATTTTCCCACAATAATTACAAGAAGGAGCTTGTAGCTCATTAGTAATACCTTGCACTGCTGAACCAAGTCACCAGAGTTCAAATCTCATACCCTGCATTATTTTTAGATTATTTTTCTTTTAATTCTTGGAAGCCCAACATTCCACAGGCCATAACTCCCAAAAGTTGAACTCCCTAAAATATAATTATACCAGAGCCTACGTCAGAAGAATCCCCACCCATCGGCACCCCGACTCGGTCGAGTCGGTCGGCGGACCGGCCGACTAGGGCCGGCGCCGCCGGCCCGACTCGGCCGGACGGCCGAGTCGCCAACACGAAAGTCACGTCTTTTTGTATTCTAAACCCCCATGTATACACCATTTTAATGGATCGGTTCTCGAATGTTAATTACACCCTATTTACTACAAATTTTAATGATTTTTCTTTAATTTTTATAATTTTTTTAAAATAAAAACCTTTCACCTACCCTACCCTAGCCTACCCTATAAATAGACCCCTACCCTCTACCTTCTCATCCCAAAACACTAGGTTTACTCTCTCAAAATTTCTACAAGAAGGATGTACTTTGAAATCGAGTTCACGGCGAAGTGCTGACGGAATTCCGGCGACGTTTTTTTGAAACAACCGGCGACGAAATAACGCCTCGGCCACTCACCTAGTTCCCCTATACTCTTAGTATAGATCGAAACCCGTAAGTCCCGTTCTTTCCTTCTTTCTACTTCTCAAAAATACGAAATTACGAAACCCGACGGAAATCGGAACAAACCGATTTCCGATTCGGTTTTTCAATAAAATCTCACTTGTCACCAATTCCATAATACTTAAACTTATTCATGTTGATTATTAATCACATAACAACTAATTTAGACAAAGTTTCTCACATGAAATGATAACTTTTGCAATATCGTATTCTTTTTCACTTTAATACCATAATGTTTATTTTTCTTCTTCTAATCAATTCAATCATTCCTAAACATCGCTATCTTGACCATTAAACTTATAAAAGTCAATTTGAATAAGTTTTCACACATGAAATGATAACCTTTTTAATTTACCGTATTTTTACACTTTAATACTATCATGTTTCAATTTCACATTTAACCCTTAACTTGCTATACATTTAAAGAAGAGCACGAGGTAACGACCTACCTCCACACACACATGCAAATACAACCCTAAAATGATATCATCAAAACTTAGAATACGATTAAACGAAATTTTCATTAAAATACCATAATCTTCATTAAACTATTCTTAAAGGTTTTAGATTTGTTACACTTTTAAGTAAATATTTCTTACTAGGAAAATACGATAAGTAGTGGACATCGATCGTTTATCTAAACCTGATTTTGTGATGTCTAGGCAAGTGTGTCTAAGGCAAGTGGTTACTTAATTAGGGCCACTACTTGTAGTGGAGAGCCTCCCACTTACCTGGAACTTACCTGGCCACAATTGGCGGTGAAGAGGCGATTTGAGGCCTCTAACGACTTGTCGTTTAGACCATTTAGAAATAGGCTAGTTGCCTTAGGAAACTCTAGAATCTAAAATACGGAAAATTACACTTTTCAAATAAATACCTTTTACTTTATAAAACCGTTTTCTAAAAGATTAGTGTTTTACAATCTTTGCAAAGTGCCGCTACAACCCACTTTTAGGGAACCCGTTAGGGATAGTACGGTTTATCGTGCACTCTCGGGCTAGTAGTGCGAGATTCAGACCTCCGCAAGGAGCATTCAGTCTCGAAAGGTTTAAAATACGACATCTTAAGAAAAATGAGAATTTTGGAATATAAAATATTTATTAAAATTATTTTTGTATAAACATATGTATATTTATCATTTAAATATCTATTTTATTATAGTATAAATTTTCCACCTTTTTCTAAAAATCACAAGGATATATTTTACACTAAAATACCACGAACTTCAAATAATCAATATTACAGATAAATACCATTATTTATAAAACTAGGATATTTCACTAGAAATGTCACAACATAAAATCCACCCTCATTACAACTCTAAAGACGAACAATAAATACTTGAGGCGTATTTTGAAAAGTATATAAAAGTATTTTTACATAAAAACCCCCTCAAGTTTATAAATTACTCTAAGGACCCTAGCAATTATAAGACTTCGTTTCACATTTCTGATTGTCTGACTCGGGTTTTAGTCTGATTAATCTGACTTGAATATGATTCAAGTCAATCCATAATCTACAAGTTTCCAATTCAATATGAGCACATGAATCCATGAATACAATTATCGGTTTATACAACTTGACTGAACCGAACCATAGATATATTCCTTTTACATGATTCCCAGTATTCCATTTACATGACTCTACGGTTAAAACCATTTCCTGATATCATGGTTCCGGTCAGTCAGTCAATCAATCATGAAATCAATACAATTTTACAAGATAACAATACAAACAAGACATCGCGGGGTTTAATGGGTAGATTGGTACGGAAGGTGTTAAAGGTGGCACGAGGTGGTCAGATTTAACACACCTAACATGAATCCAGTTGCTGTTGTACCGTGGCATAAACGGTACCTTGTACTACACGTGCCCTCAGTCTCTGGCATATACAAACTCCCCTCGTATACACCGGTATCCTTCTGTACCAAGCTACAAACAACAGCGTTGACATAACATTATAACAATAGTATACAATTTTAAAATGTATCTTCTTATTCTATCTTTTTCTACTTCCCTCTTACCTTTGGGACTTACCGAGCAATTTGTTCGCTGACGACATTCTGTTTCTCTCTTCTTTGAATGTCGTCAGGTGATTTGGACCCGGCAGAAGTTGAACCATCGCAAGAAGACTTGGAGCAGTTTGCTGAAGACCCTGTACTGTAGTTTCATTGTACACTTTTCTTTTCAGTACTTTTCATTTCCTGTTATGCCACTGTTTAGGCATCTTTATTTCAGTTGTATTTCCTTTTCATGTATTGTACAAAGAATGTTATTAAATAAAAGTTGCTATTCTTTTTATTTCTTGTTTCTTGTGTATTTATTTCTATATTGCTTAGATACGCTTAGCGTATGTACTTCTGAGTACATACGTAGCGGACCTCGTCGCTTCTCCTTCACCGTACACTGGGAAGCGGGGCGTGACACAATTTTTGAAGACGTAGCAATCTTCGATCGGATGGCCCAATACTCGGTGGTAGGGGCAGTAAATGGGATCGTTGACATCGTTCAGTTGTAGTGGGTGTTTCGGCTCCGGTAGAGTGATAAGCCCGTTGCGCACTGCTAGCTCGAACAGTCTCCTTGTTTTATCCCGGGGAAACAAGTAGGGACGTCTCAACTTCTCATCGAGTAATTTCCGCTTGTAGCTTTGGCGAACAGCCGGTCTCGGGCCACTCGGTTGTTGTTGAGAATTGGTGACGAAGGTCGCTTTTCCCTTCCCCTTATCCTTTTTGTTTGATCCCTTGTTTGCGGGTCCGAGATTCTTTTCGGGTAGCGTGCGATTGCGCAGCTGAATGTTCTCGCAGCTCTTCGTTTCTTCCGTTTCAGAGATAGATTCCTTGAAGAGAGGGCCGAGGGATATTTCTTCGTCGGAGTCGCTCTCGAAGGTGAGAACTTGCGATCCCCCGGAATCAACCATATGACAGTTGCCGGCAATTCTTTTACGCTCATCTGTCGTGCTTCTTTGTTCCCGATGAGTTTTGCGCTTCATCCGCTTGAAATGTTGCCGGTGAACAACGTACCCCTGCCACCAATTTTTAAAGGTATTGCATTCTTCAGTAAGGTGTGCAATCCTCTGATGATATAAGCAGAAGTTAGGATGTACATCTGCTTCATCAAGATGTATACCGGCGGGGGAATTTCCTCTGAAAGAGGGCAGCTTCATTCCCATCGATATGGCATTGGCGAACCTTGTCACGCTCCGCTTCCCGGTGTACGGCGAAGGGGACGCGACCGGGCCCGCTATGTATATACTTAGAAGTACATACGCTAAGCGTATCTAAGCAATAAATACAGAAGAGACAAGAAATAAAAAGAACAACTTTTATTTATTAACATTCTTTGTACAATACATGAAAGGAAATACAACTGAAATAAAAAGATGCCTAAACAGTGGCATAACAGGAAATGAAAAGTACAGAAAGGAAAAGTGTACAATGAAACTAAAGTGCAGAGTCTTCAGTAAACTGCTCCAAGTCTTCTTAAGATGACTCGATCTCCGCCGGGTCCAAACCACCTGACGACATTCAAAGAAGAAAGAAAAAGAATGTCGTTAGCGAACAGGTCGCTCGGTAAGTCCTAAAGATAAGGTAGAAATAGACACACAGAGAGAGAGAGTAGCTTTTAATGTTGTATTATAATATTGTAATGTTGTATTAACGCTGTTGTTTGCAGCCTGGTACAGAAGATGCCAGTGTATACGAGGGGAGTCCCACTTACACCGGGGACCTTGGTAACCTGTAGTACAAGGCTCCATCGATAATACCATGGAACAACGGCATGGATGTAATTACGTCTTAAGTGATCACCTCGTGCCACTTTTAACATATTCCGTCCGTACCAGTCTGCCCCTTAAACCCCGCGATGTCTTGTTTGCATTGTTACCTTGTAAATTGTATTGATTGTAAGATTGATTGACTGACCGAAACCATGATATCAGTAAACGGTTGTAACCATAGAGTCATGTAAATGGAATAACTGAGAATCATGTAAAAGGAATAGGTATATCCATGGTTCGGTTCAGTCAAGATGTATAGATTGATATTGGATTCATGAATTCATACTGAAGTGGAAACTTGTAGATTATAGATTGACTTGAATCATATTCAAGTTAGATTAATGATACTCAAACCCGAGTCAGACAATCAGAAATGTGAATCAAAATCTTATAATTGCTAAGGTCCTTAGGCTAATTTATAAAACTTAAGGGGGTTTTATGTAAAAATACGTTTATATACTTTTCAAAATACAGCTCAAGTATTTATTGTTCGTCTTTATAGTTGTAATGAGGGTGGATTTTATGTTATGACATTTCTAGTGAAAATATCCTAGTTTTATAAATAATGGTATTTATCTGTAATATTGATTATTTGAAGTTCATGGTATTTTAGTGTAAAATTTATTCTTGTGATTTTTAGAATAAGGTGGAATATTTATATCAAAACAAAATAGATATTTTAATGATAAATATACATATATTTATACAAAAGTAATTTTAATATATTTATTATATTCTAAAAATCTCATTTTCTTAAGATGTCGTACTTTAAATCTTTCGAGACCGAATGCTCCTTGCGGAGGTCTGAATCTCGCACTATTAGCTCGAGGGTGCGCGATAAACCGCACGATCCCGAACGGGTTCCCCAAAGATGAGTTGTAGCGGCGCTTTGCAAAGATTGTAAAATACTAATCTTTTAGAAAACGGTTTTATAAAGTAAAAGGTATTTATTTGCAAAGTGTAATTTTCCGTATTTTAGATTCTAGGGTTTCCTAAGCCAACTAGCCTATTTCTAAAAGATTTAAACGACAAGTCGTTAGAAGCCTCAAATCGCCTCTTCACCGCCAATTGCGGCCAGGTAAGTGCCAGGTAAGTGGGAGGCTCTCCACTACAAGTAGAGGCCTTAATTAAGTAACCGCTTACCTTAGACACACTTGCCTAGACACCACAAACTCAGGTTTAGATAAACGATCGATGTCCACAACTTATCGTATTTTTTCTATTAAAGATATTGTTTAAACAAATGTATCAAACCTAAACTTTTATAAAAGGTTTTATTAAGAAAATGGTATTTTAATGTAAAATCTTGTTTTATTGTATTAGGAGTTTTCAATATAGCGTATTATGGTTGCATATGTGTGTGTGAGAAGGTAGGTGATTACCTCGTGATCTATTTTAAGGTATAGCAATGTTAACGGGTTAAATGTGAAATTAAAACATGATGGTATTAAAGTGAAAAAATACGGTAAGTTAAAAAGGTTATCATTTCATGTGTGAAAACTTATTCAAATTGATTTTTACAAGCTTAATAATCATGATAAAGATGTTTAGACATGTTTGAATTGATTAGAAGTGAAATTTTATAGAAAACCAAATCGGAAATCGGATTTGTTCCGATTCCGTCGGGTTTCGTAATTTCGTATTTTTGAGAATTAGAAAGAGAGATAGAATGGGACTTATGGGTTTTCGATTAGGCAAAGGAGTGAGGGGGGACTAAAGGGGTTACCGAGGCGTTGCTTCATCGCCGGTTGTTCCTCAAAACGTCGCCGGAATTTCCGCCGGAATTTCGTCGGAGCTTCGCCGCGAACTTGTTTTCAAAGTACACAACTCCTAGAAAATTATGAGAGAGTGAGCTTAGGATTTTTGGGATGAGAGGGTAGAGGGGAGGGGTGTATTTATAGGGTAAGTTAGGGGTAGGGTAGGTGAAGGGTTTTTAAATAAAAATGTAAAAATGTATAAAATCATTAAAAGTTGGAGTAAATAGGGTATATGAAAGGTTCTAATGTAAAAATATATTAAAAATCATTAAAATGGAGTAAATGGGGATTTCAAAGGTCTCTGAAACCGATCTAGGAATTTGAAGTGTACATGGGGGTTTAGAAGATGAAGAGACACAATATTGAAGAAAAATTTAAAACAAAATAAATATTAAAAATAATGTGGGGCATGGGATTTGAACTTTGGTGGCTTGGTTCAGCAATGCAAGGTATTACCAGTGAGCTACAAGCTCCTTCTTGTAATTAAATTGCTAATTAATTACTTAAATCTTGAGCTCAGGCAATAAATACCCCTTTATGGATTTTTGAAAAAATATTTGAAAATTTTTTATAGGAAAAAGTGTATAAGAAAATTAGGTTTGTTACAAACCTTTTCCTTATCTTGAACCTGCTTTTATTTGCGACGGACGTGCTTTGATCTGGTGGGAGTGTTTTAACCCTTTCGTCCAGTCGCCGGCATTTGGCTTTTTCAAATATAGCCATTTCGCGCTCTCGATCAGCTTTGCTTTTCAGAAGAGCTTCGTTCAGGAATGCGTCAATCATTTCATTTGACGGTTCTAGGAGTTCTGGTTCGGGATCTGCCCCCAGTTTCTCTACATCAGGAGCTTCTTCACCATCTATTGACGAGTGAGAGATCGTGTGACAGCTCGCCACATAATCCTGAGGTTCATCTGACGAGTCTTCTCCCTCATCTTTGTTGCTATCTCCGTCTTCAAGTATATGGTTGAGAAACTCCTGAAGCGTGACCGGGGTTCGCGTTTTCTGGTTATATTCTTCCAACGCGTCAATCTGCGTTTGTAGGTCCGTGCGCTTGTCATCAGGCTTCACAGGCTTTTTGGTCTTTTTCTTCTTCTTCGAAGACTTCGACGGCTGAGTGTGGGCGCTTTGACTATCACTACCCATTTTTGGAGTTAGGCGCGGCTTCAGATTCCCTTGATGACTTCGGGTTCCAGCGGACTTTTCCATTTGACCGTCGGGATTGTTTGGAGATCCTTCAGTATTCTTTTCGTTTTGGCTGAAAGAACAACCTTCCATGGAGCTTCTTCTATAAAACGGCATGATGCCCCCGGTGTGTCCGCCTTTTTGAGAGCGTGCGGCTAGGGCGGGTTTACTTTCCAATTCTCGGACAGTACGAATTTGCCCTGTTGGTATTGGTTCTCAATCCACCCTTTGAAGACGAAGCAATCTTCGATTGGAGGGCCTATCGTTTGGTGATAGGGGAAATAATTGGGATTATTAGCCTCACCGGGTTGCAATGGGCATTTTAGATCCGGCAAGTTGATGAGCCCGTTGCGCACCGCCAGCTCGAATAATCTCCTCGTTTTGTCCCGGGGAAACGAATAAGGGCGCTTCATTTTCTCATTAAAGAATCGCCGTCTCTCGTCTTGCCGATCAGTTAGTTTTGGGCCAGTGGGCTGCTGTTGAGCATTAGCGATGAAAGTCGCTTTCCCTTTCCCCTTTTCGTTTCGAGGCTCTAACTTCAAAGAAGATGGTCTATGACCAATCTGATCCATTTGGGCTAGCTTATCAATCAAGGCCTGGAAAGTAGTTGGCTTGAAGAACATCATGAATTAGAAAATGGTCGCCTGAGGGTCGAGAGTACCCACGAACATGCCTACCGCAGGCGCTTCTTCAATGCGCTGCTCGCACTTCGACCATAGATTCTGCCACCGTATCGCGTACTGCACCCATGTTTCGCCTGGTTTTACTCTGGCGTTAATTAATGCGGTGATCGGGGTGCACTCTCTAGTGCTTGCGAACCTCTGCGTGAACAGTAACTCCAGTTCTGCAAATTTCTTAACGGAGTCGTTCGGGAGCTCGGAGTACCATTCAAACGCTGTCTCCGACAAACTGCCAATAAACTGGCGAAGCAATAGTTTGTCATCCCCTCCAGTGTTGCCACACAAAGCCCTAAATTGAGCAACGTACTGGTGTGGATTCCCCGTCCCCTTATATACGTGGAATTTGGGGATCGTGTATCCTGACGGGTACTTTATTTGGTCATACCAACCCGGATAGGGTCGTCCAGTCTTAACAATTTGCCCAGCCGCTTCATTCGCCTGATGAACTTGTATCTGCTGAGCGATGTAATCATCCAGGGCGGCTTTTGAGATGGTCTCCTCTTTGGCTGCTGAACAAGCCGGAAGAGGGTTTGATGTCTCCCCTCGGTCGTCTTCGAGGATAATCTGAGGATCTTCAAATGGAGCATCCGGCTGTAACATCATCCCGACCATGTCTTGGAATAAGAACGCCATTCGTTTTATGTTGGCAGCTTGTTCTGCTGCCTTTTTGTCCTTCTTTTCGAGGATTCTGCGGAGGAACTCAGCATCAGTTTCTTGTTCTTGACGTTGCTCCGACGACGTTTCCGGGCTTTCTTTTGACCCTGTAAGTATGGCCATTTTCGTCAACATTTCCTAGAGCTTCTGTTGTTGCTCCTGGGCCTTTGTTACGGATCTGGTGAGTGGTCGATGGCCTATAGAGATACGGCTATTCTCTTTCCCGGATGCCATATAGACAGTATGTACCACCATGCCCCCGGACTTGGGGCGTTTAGATTCAGTGTTCTTGCGATTCGTCGCAGACACCGGGATTTTCTTCAGCCTTCTCTTCTTGTGAGCGGTCGAAGTTGAAGGGGCCGTTGCAGTGGGCACCCAAGTAGCTATCGACTTCTGTGTCTTGACAGGGTGGTCCTCTTCTTGCCGAACCATCATCTTTTTCTGTCGGCGGAGATAGTCTTGATCTATCACGGAGTCCTGGACCTGTCGCCAAACTTTATAAATTTTAGAAAACAGCCGCTGAGGGGGCTGCTTTAGCTTCGCCTTTGTAGCGTTCTCCATTGGTGGAGGAGATCGTTTTAATACAGCAGTCGGAGAGTTTTTGCGTACCCTCCTAAGTAGTTCAAAGTTGTTCTCAGTTAGAACAGTGTTCATAACAGAATACTACATTTTATACCGACCATTCTTATGCTCGTGTGTTTATAGGTAGGTACTTTTAATCCTTGTTTGTTACATATTTACAGAGTACAGGTTTCCAGTCCAAATATTGCAAATCAAGACAAAATCTCCACAGTTACGCCAAAAGCAGAACATCTGTTGACAACAGATAAAAGCCGGGTTCCGGTCATCCATATCCGTCCAGTGCCGAGTACCAGTTCCTGAGACAAGACATATGACAGTGGTCATTCGTGTCTGGGACAAGCACAGAGCACGAGGGGGGCAGCACAAGAATCAATGGGTGTGCGGAGCTCGAGGGAGAAAATGTCAAAAGTATTATTTTTGATGCCATTTTGGACCGTTGCAAATCTGAAGCAATTGTGGAAGCAAACTGCAAATTGGTATATGTAGAATAACATAGGACAGAGAACCAGGGAAGCACCCAAACTTTGAAGGCCCAACTCCTCAAAAGGGCCGCGGAACCGCGGCATAAGCATGCTTAGGTCGCGGTTCCGCGGCCGTATAGACTCTTCCTTCTGTCGTTTTTCAGGGACAGTTTGGGGACTTCATATTGAGCCATATTCTTGCCCTAGGTTTCCAGTTCCCTTCCTATAAATACCCCAGTTCTGAGCCAAACCAAGTGTTAAAATTCTTTAGCCTCTTTTTGTTAGGTTTTAGTCTTCTTCTTCTTCATTCTTTCCTCCATGAAAATTGTAGTGAGAGCTTTTTGAGTGGATGATGAAATGAAGATGAGGGTTTTTGTATTATTCTTTTTGCTTAGTTTCCCCCTTGAGCTCTCTACCTTAACTTGATCTTGCAACCTCTTAAGTGAGCTTGCAAGTTTAAGCTTTGGTCATTGATCTCAAGGGGTTGTATCATTTTGTTCTCTCTTTAGTGCTTCATTTCACATGAGTTCTTTACCCTTCTCTTGATCTTGCAACCTCTTGATTGAGCTTGCAAGTTTAAGGGTTGGCTATTGATCCCATGCTTGTTTTGAGTTCTATGGTTCTTATAATTACTTTCTTGCATTTTTCATTCTTATGTTTAATTACTTGCAATTTATTACATGCACTTTAATTACTTGCTTGTAATCTTTTCTTTTCTTTGTTCTTTTTGTTCTCTCTTTTTGGTTCTTTTTGTGAATGAATGTAATTATTATTGTTAAGAAGAAATACGATATTATAAGTTAACGTTTCTTTGCTAATTTCCTTTTCCCGTATTTTCCATTGAACTCCGCCCAAACGATACGCATGCGCTCCGTTAGGCACCCTACCCTAACAAGGTAACGGTGATTCCTAACCGCGACCGGTTGCGTTCGGTTTGGTCGGAGGCGAAAGCAAGAGACAAGAACGGAAGGACAAGGGTAAATAAGCCGGATTCCACGAATACCGTGCTTAAATCCCCTAATCCACGTTGTTGCTGATTACTCTAGCTTCAATTGGTCAAGACTCGGCTCAAAGGTTTTGAGTACGGATTTCTTTAGCTTACAATCTCGTATCTTTTTCTTAACAACTTTATACTTGCAAATAATACACATAGGTTAGATTGAACAAACTCATACAAATTCTTTATTGACTCGTCTAAAACAAGAACGGAAATACAACCATCTCCCTGTGGATCGACCCGTGCTCAACTGGCTGGCTGCATAGCGACACCATCCTGATCGCGGTAAACTTTAGAACTTTGAACACCCGATACGCCAAAAGCGTGCGATCAAATGGCGTCGTTGCCGGGGAGACGGTAGCGTATTTTTCTTTCTTGTTATTCGGGTTAATATTCTTTTTGTATATATTTATAAATAAAAAAAATCTTTTTGTTATTTTTGATCATTTTTGCGGGCAAGAGTGCAGATTTTTGCGGATTTGCAACCGGCAATTGTGGGGAGCAAAGTGTACGTTCAAAGCTAAGGTGATTGCAAAATACAGTGCCAAAGATCCGGGTAGTTTGACCCGCGCAAGCAAACTTTTCAAGCTTACCGGATTAGATTCAACTGGGGTTTCCTAACCCAAAACTTAACGGTACGTACTTTACTAACACCTTCTTCTCAAATCCGACGCATCCAATATACTATTCTTTGCAGGATTCTTTGCAAGTTCGCTAGCAAACGCTAAAAATTGACTAACCCGTATTTGTTGCAGTGCCGTGCTTAAACTAAAAAAAACGATTGTTTGATTCTTTATAGAATTTTTATTGAATTGCGCATTGCATACATTAATACGGACTTAAGGGCAAGCGAACCCCACAACATACAGTAAAGGATTTCATCACCTTTTCCGTGGCCCACAAATCACGAACTTGAGCATAACGTTTACCCGCACAAAATTTAAAAGAAACCAGACTTTAAGTCTTAAGGACTTCGCGCTCACTAGGAGAAGTTAACTGTGTTTAGAACCTCGCTTAACGGTATATTGCTTACGGGGTGTCTAGGAAAGTGTTAACGGCGAAACCGCCAAAAGAGAAAGGGTTATTTAATTAAGGAACTTCACGAAAGCGTTGGAAAACCTCCCCTTATCTCTGCACTTACCTGACCTCGTGATCAGTGTATCTTGAGCCCGTTTCTCGACACAGTTTTACTTCGACAATTAAGTTCTGGAGCTGGTCTAGTTGACCTAGGTGAACCCTAGAACGATTAGGGGTGTGGTATTTTTGTGTCGTGATTATTTTTGTCCATATTTTTTTTTGTGTATATTTCATTCTTTTAATAACTAAAAATAATAATAAAAATATCACATTCTTTTTCCCCTCCTTTTCTCTGCCTTTCTTTCTTTCTCTCTTCATATCATGGGTACTCCACCTCGAAAAACTCTTGCCGAACTTTGGTACCCACAACCAAACATTACTTCTTACGGTTCTTGCTTTGGCCGAACATCGAACGACCCCTCCATGCCCAAAGTTTCACTGAAAGATCGCATAGCAGCGGCTAGGACAAACACTTGCACTCCTCATTCCACTTTGTATCAACCTTATCAACCTCCCGCACCCGCTTATGTTGATACCCCTTTTGCATGTCGTCCTTTGTCCATCGTTGAACGTATTGAACAATCCCGTAGCCGATCTTTCACTCCTTTCACCACTTCAAGTTCTTGGGATCAACAATTCCATTCACCTTCCTATCCAAATGTTGATCCTGCTCCTGTCCAGCCATTCAATTCCTACCAATCCTATCCTACTTTTGCACCTTCCCTAGACATTGCTTCAGAACCGCCATTTGGGAGTTTTTAGTATCCAAACAACTTTGAATCTTTTACTGAAACCCCTTCACAACCCATGTCTAGTCTGGAACAGTCGTTGGAAGACTTTAGGGTAGCGTCAAGCCAACAGATGATGGATTTGAATACGTCCATGGCCGCTCTCATACAACCTACTGACCCGGTAGCTAGTTTCCAGCTAGCTCCAAATTTTCCAATGTATGATGAGGCGGTAGGACAGGCTGAGAATTTGAGTGGAGAAAATGAGCTGTACACCCTTCCAAATCAAACCTACCCGTCTCAAATTGAATCCCACAACTCCTGTGTTGAAAGTCTATCAAGTGTCCCAAATGAATTATCAGTTGAAGATAGAATGTTTAATGAGTTGTGCGACTTTGTAGTGTTTGATTTGCCAGATTGTGAAGAGACCTTACCAAGTGAAACCACACCCAATCCTTTTGACCTCTACACCTCCATCTTAGAACCTGAATTGATTGAAATCCATGCTTTTGATGAGGTGTCTGAGAATTTTGATTTTCACTTGATTGAGGATATTGACGCTGGGAATATTTTGGATGATGAACCCATAGATTTAGCTGAATTTTTCTCTCCAACTCATCATCCCGAGTCATTAAATGTTTTTCCCGAACCCCATATGCGTCTGGACTTTGATGAAATATGCATGGATGAGCTTAACTTTGAGGAGAATTTTGAGGATATTTTTGAGGATGAAACAGTTCTAGATGATGAGTCGGATTTTCCAATTCATCATGTTCCTTTCACTGACTGTGCACACCCTCCAGAACCCCTAACCGATACCCTTCCTCAACCACTTCCTCCATCCTTTCCATCGTTCCGACCTTGCAAGAACCCGTATCATTTTCACTTCCTGTGTCTGGTTTACCAAGTTCGGCGTACCCATGGTTTCTCACGAATCTTGAGGGATTTGATCCCATTTCTCGACGGGTTAATATATTAGCACAATCGCTTTTCACACATCGGTCATCATAAATTGTGCTAATCTATTCACTCTATTTCCTCCCTCAAGTTCGTATTCCACTTCTTTCTCCCTTCCGCCATTCTTCTTCTTATATACCGAGACCGTATACCACTTCTATCTCCATACGGTCTCGTGTATTCTCCATTTCTTTCCTCTTCACCTTCTTTCACCAGCCACTGCTTTATCACGATAAGATCTTTGAATGGTTGGTACTAACTTTTGGCCTGTGTAAGGCCTTGTATAGCTTGATACTGTTTTCTTTCCCCCCTAATCCTGAACTTCAACGCTTAACAGTGGAAACACTGTTTTACTTAAGTTTGGGGGGGACACTTTTTTGTATATATTTTTGTTTTCCTTTTTGTTTTGTATATAATTTGTTTTTAGGGAGAGCGCCGACAATTTTGATCCTCTTGGTGTAGCCTGACAGTGAGGGCACTGTCAAGTTTAAGTTTGGGGGTGTGCTCGGTAAGCTTTCTTTCTTCGCATTCATTTGTACATTTTGCATTTGCATACCCTATTAAAAACCCACAAAAAATGAAAATTTTCCAAAAAATATAAAAACTTTGTCGTCAAGTTAGCTAATAGGGTAACTTAGATCTTTATTCCGGAAGTTTAGTTGATATGCTAGAAATAACTAAATTCTAGGCTTAGGAATTAAACATCCTAAAAATAACCCTCATTCTGTCGAACTTTGGTAAGTATACGTCCTTACAGTTTTTTTTGAGAAATAGGTAATCTTGAGTTCAGTTCTTGAGTTAAGTCAAGATGAAGGGAAAGTATTGAAGCTTTACTGAAGGATAAGTCTGAAAAATAGTTTCTTTTCTTGAGTTCAAATTCAGAAAGTATATACCCTACAAACTGCACTTACACGCACCTTGAAACTTGGGATAGTAGAGGATACCTAGAAATACTCTTACCTGAAAGCCTAGTATGAAAGAAAAAACGGTATTTAAAGCTAAACACCAAAAGAGCATATTGAAAAATATATCCGGTCTTGAAAAAGAAAAAGAAAAAGAAAAAGAAAAATAGAATAAAGTCAAGACCTGGAAACTGCTATTTACGCTTTAAGTTCACACATTCAGTAATCGATCGTTAGTGCCTCAAGAAGTATTAATAGTCGCATGAAAGGTGTGTGAGCAAATCCGTCCATCCTTAATGAAAAGAAGTAGTATTAGGTATTAGGGCAAGGGTATTATAGCTTGAATTGAATTCTTGAGTGTAGGGGTGAAAATACACACACACGTAGGGGTATACAATCGATGTTTGAACAAAAAATAGAAATGAAAGATAAGACTTATGTCTTCTGTAAAATTGATAAAAATCCCTGATTTGAGGCCTCACTTTAGAAAGAAAACTCAGGAGAACCAACATCTTTCTAAACTTTTTTGGAACGTATAGGACCTAAGGTTAAATAGATAGGAGGTGTGAAAAATAAGGGTTGAATATTTCTAACTTAGGATGATAGAGTTTCGAACGTAAATACTAAACTGTAGGAGTAGAATCGATGTTAACTTATGACACTAGCTTGACGGGATTTTATGGGTGTAATCCGCTGAAAACCCTCAGGAGACAACACTCCTCCTACTAGGGACACCTAGAGGTTTAACGGCTTGTTGCATGCGCTCAGTGCAATCGCGTTCCCTGCGAAAGTGCGGTTAGGATTTTATTTTTGTGAATAATTGGTTTTGCTCGGGACGAGCAAAAGTTAAGTGTGGGGGTATTTGTTCATAACAGAATACTGCATTTTATACCGCCCATTCTTATACTCGTGTGTTTATAGGTAGGTGCTTTTAATCCGTGTTTGTTACATATTTACAGAGTACAGGTTTCCAGTCCAAATATTGCAAATCAAGACAAAATCTCCACAGTTACGCCAAAAGCAGAACATCTGTTGACAACAGATAAAAGCCGGGTTCCGGTCATCCATATACGTCCAGTGCCGAGTACCAGTTCCTGAGACAAGACATATGACAGTGGTCATTCGTGTCTGGGACAAGCACAGAGCACGATGGGGGCAGCACAAGAATCAATGGGTGTGCGGAGCTCGAGGGAGAAAATGTCAAAAGTATTATTTTTGATGCCATTTTGGACCGTTGCAAATCTGAAGCAATTGTGGAAGCAAACTGCAAATTGGTATATGTAGAATAACATAGGACAGAGAACCAGGGAAGCACCCAAACTTTGAGGGCCCAACTCCCCAAAAGGGCCGCGGAACCGCGGCATAAGCATGCTTAGGTCGCGGTTCCGCGGCTGTATAGACTCTTCTTTCTGTCGGTTTTCAGGGGCAGTTTGGGGGCTTCATATTGAGCCAGATTCTTGCCTTAGGTTTCCAGTTCCCTTCCTTTAAATATCCCAGTTCTGAGCCAAACCAAGTGTTAAAATTCTTTAGCCTCTTTTTGTTAGGTTTTAGTCTTCTTCTTCTTCATTCTTTCCTCCATGAAAATTGTAGTGAGAGCTTTTTGAGTGGATGATGAAACAGCAGCATCAATATCCACCGTTGGAACCGGCGGAGTCAATCCAAAAGGGGAATTTCCCCTAGCCTTCTTTACTCGGCGCCAGTGGCGACGTCGAGCGTGTCGAGCCGATGGTACTGCCTCAGCTACAGGGGTGGCTTGATCGTGTAAGTGCACGGCGGCGCCCCGGCCGTCAATCCGACGGCCAAACGCGGAAACGGTGATAAACTTAAATTTTGCGGACTTTGCAAACCGGCACCACCGCGCACTAATCCCCGGATCGTAACCATTAACAAGTCTACGCTACAAACAAGAAAGGGAAGAGATGTATACCGACTGATCCGAGTCCTCCGGTCTTCATCTCCACTCCGATCTCCTCGCGGAATCTCCGTCCGTCTCCTCCTCATCGGAAAGGGGGCACCACATCGCCTGTAGCTTTTACGGGCTCCCGCCTCTATACCGAGGCAACTCGGGCGCGAAGCTGGCGAATCGACGCGTCCAAGAAGTGCTGTAGAAAATGGTGTGTAGAATCGTAATCTCTTTTTGGGGTATTGGAGTTGCCTTGATGGAGGAATAAGGTTAAAAGAAATTGGAGCTTTCAATTTTCCAAAAACAAGAAGAATGAGATGAAGAAATTTGTGTCATGCAAGAATGAAAAATTTCTCTCATCCTCACTCATAGTGGCCGGCCATCTCCTCTTGAGAATGGTGGAGGGAACAAAACTAAATCATATGAGGGAGGTAAGTGTAGGAGAAGTATGTGGTGACCATATCCAAAGTCAATGAAAACTTCAACCATGCTTTCACTTTAAACCCATACCTATTTCAAATCACAATAAATGAAAGCATGGAGGAAAGAAAAGATGCTTATCATAATCAATACTTTTACAAGAAACCCCCCCACAAAGTGTAATTTGCAAAACTGCAAATTACCCCCTCCATCGGAAAAGTCCGGCCGGGAAAGAACAAAGGAAAACCGGCCGGAACGGAATGCAAACTGGCAACTCCAGAAAACTGGTCCCGTAATAAATTACAGGAAAACCCCGACACTGTGCATACACACCCGCATCTGTATTCCTGACCGGATACAAATGCAAAGAGACAAAATCTACACTGTACTAAACTAGGACCGGCTTAAACCAAAGCCGGCTAGTAATATCCGTTCGATCCTGATCCGTGCAATACCGCACGTATCTGATCGAACCCTGCCATATACCTATACGGCAACTAGTACAAACCGTCCGATCCTGATCCGTGCAATACCGCACGTATCTGATCGGACCCTGCCATATCTCCATACGGCCTCTACAGCGTTTCGCCCGAAACTTGAGTAACTGAAAGTGTGGTGGACTCTAAAGACTCGTCAATACTATGGCTGTGGATTTAACCACTAGCACGTCAGAGGTATAAGCCAATACGTGACGGGCCACCAGCTATTGACTAAAAGGGACGTCGATGAGGAAGCTCACCCCGACACCCAACTGAGCCTGTCAGTGACAATATCCGTACAGTCCGGTCCGTTCGTCTATGAGCATCGCATGGCGGGCCTAGGGGGTTGGTAAAAGTCAGACCCCCAAAAGCGGTACAAGTCGTGTCGGAGTGTAGCCCAGAACACCCTGAGATACTACTGGAATACCTACCAGTAAATCTCCTGCCTTGGCCAAGGTCTTCGTGTAATGGCTCTCCTAGACACAGCACGACCTCACCCCCAATACCGGGAGAGACGAAACCCCCGAAGATCCGCTCACTGCCTCCATGTGGCTCGGGACTGTACCCAACTAAAACCTGTTTGCACGACTCCTTTGAGCCGTGGTAGGGTAGTAATCAAAGTACAGTGGGAACTCACACGAGACAAATGACGATCCTCAGGTCGATGAACTAACCTGCACACATGTCACCAGGGAACTGCCATCTGACGTCTGGTATATGACCAACTAGCATGTTCCCGGCGAGTCCTGTCCGGTGTACTCATAACCCAATGAGCACCTGTATACATCTTAGGTGATCCAACTGACACCAATGGCTTGTGAGACCGGCCACCGCCCCTCGTCGGGGTCTCGACTGTATACACTAGTCTACTCTGGAGAATCGATGCCCTGTCTCGAAACTCCAACGACTAGGGACCTTTTAAGGATGTGCTTATAGACTACCAGCTCCCACGTATATGATCGCCCTCATACTGCTGGTGGTCAAGCAAGAATCCTAGGGGCTCTATCAACGTGTAATAGCAACGTGTCATGTCACTTAAAACAGTACACGATGATAAAGGTAAACCAGATAGCATACTATCATCTCGAGTAAGACTGTCCTACCGGGATAGGTCCTCCCTCAATCATTGCAATCACGTGCCTGTGATCCAATAATTGACTCTGAGGGCACTATCTCCAACAATCTCCCACTTGCACTCAAGGCTAATTATTGCGATGTCGCATACTCACAGCCCGTGTGATACCGAACATCCAACTCCTCTATTAGTCAGTCTCACAAATCCCGTTTGTGAAACTATTGCGGTCGAGGAATAGCCTCAGTGAGTGGATCCGCCTAGAAGTTTCTTTCTATGTCTCTCTATATCTCAAGTTCGCGGAGAAAGCCATCTCCCGAAATGAGCAATACCTGCCTTAGAATGTCTGGATGTCTGATGGGACGTAGCTCATAAATGAACTCCAAATCCAAACTTCTTAGACTGTATCGCCAACTGAACTTAATCAGTATCCTGCGCGCCATGCCACCCTCAGTGTCACCTTGGACCATCTGTCCAAAATACTGCCCCTCGTCAGAAGGATAACTATAACTCTGACAACCTCCTTATCGTCCATGTCACCTTGGAAGCCTGGAATGATAACTGTCTCTCGAATGAGGCTGTCGTTATCATATCCCTAGAACATCCACTTATGTTCTAAAACTGCCTCCGACTGTTTCTCCAGGATTGGATCAATATTAACTTATTGCATGTAGTGCAAGAACAACATCTGGTGTGGTACTTGACATCTCATGATTGACTCAATTGCCTAAGCAAATGATCTGCCATTCATGAGTATCCCTCTCCCTTTCAGTCTATAAGACACCTTTAGAGAGGGTGACTCCATTACCTGCAGGTGTACTACCGTGCCAGGAGTCGTCCATTCTAAATACTCATAGAATGCTGTCAAGGTACCCAGATTAGGAAACCACCCAAATCTAGATCTAAAACCATAGATCTAGTAACCAGAATGTCTGATATAATGTCCAAGTCCTTTGTGGAGAAACCATTGTGTGACGACCAAAGTATAACCGATCGCAGTAAAGGAATATCACTTCCTACTACCTTCTCAACAGATCCATCCCCATTCTGATGACGTCAAACCTATGACTGTCATATCAGAAATGGATGATCTATCTCCGCTACATCTGCTTTAGTCTATAAATAGACATAAGCCTGATGTCCACCAATGCTTCCGCTGCTCCCACTGACTACCACAACCCTCTGGCAGAGTCATATAGACGTGCACTTCTAAAGCAAGTTTAGAACGATGCTATACTCATCCTCCTGCCGGGTCTCGCAGCCTGGAACAACAACAATGGCAAGTGTGGGTAAACAAGAACTTCCCTGTCACCGTCCTTGAGGCTACCGGAGTACCTCTCGGGTGCCTGAAGTTACCCACCATCCCTGCGGAGTGGCCAATGGAATGTCAAATCAGATTGAATCTTTAGGTTCCTTATCAAATCTTCAGTAATCGTTTGCGGTTCTGGAATCACTTCCAGTTCTACCATACTCCCACTTCTGTTTTTGAAAAAATCCATTTTTAATAAAACTGTGGCGAGTCTTGAACAATACTGCTATTGTTCATCCAGATGGTAGAAAGTTAACCCTCGTCATAGCCTGGGTCAACCCACAAACAGCCATTACAGAAACGTGCCTTGAGTTATCCAGAGTCTGGTTTTAATCATGAGCCGGACAACTCCCCGTACCTTAACAACGTTAAGATATGAACTGTTCTACATCCAATATAGAACCAGAGGCACTGATTTAATTTAACCAGATTCAAATCATGCAGCTATCTCCAGTGCATGTCAACTAAATGGAGAGAGGCCGATCAGCGTTACTCAACTTAGGAATGCTTCCAATTATGAGTAACCTGAAAGAGAAGCAATTTCTCTTTATCATTACTATCAACTGAATACCATACACAAGTATCTACATCTTCGATCACTTTGAAGAATCCCGATACTTGCTACACCTGGTTCTCTACTCTATTCAAATACCTATAACTCCTCAAAACTTAGACCCTGTGTTTCTACGAAACACATGTCTAAGAACTAGAGAAGTCAAAAGTAAACAGAATATAGTACGAGGACCAACCCCTCTGTCCTGATGGACCCTGGACAATATACAATACTCTGTATAAGTCCCTTGAGTCTAACAACTCTTTCACTGTGTGTCGTAGGTTGAAAACTGTACTTATGGTTAAGAAGAATTACACCGTTGTTTAATGCTCCTTACCTAACCATCCACTGATATAGGTAAATGTCATCGACATAATATCAAAAGGTATATCTCACTCTATGAAAATAGACGTACAGATATATCAATTTGAAATTGGTGCACAACAGCGGATATTCAAAACCAAATATTTGCCAACCGGCAAACAACCCAGATGATCTCCTCAAATATCACCGATTCCAACGAATCCCGATATAATGAGGACGATCACCCAATTCCCAATAACTTACTCCCACTCATCATCTGTAAAACCATACAGATGTGAGAATCAAACCTGGTAAATGCATACCCTGGAGTAAGTATCTAATCGGGAAATCAGTTTTCTTTTAACATTACACAGTGAGACTGAAACATTGAAATGTTTCGATGGGGTATCCCGGTATTCTTAGTAATGCCTCTTCCAAATTCACGACTGTAACCGTATAGTTCTTTGCCACCTCTCCAAATCCCTTCATATGTCTTTAGTCTTTACCTTCTGTACACCGCTTTAAGCCAATTGGTTTTCTTCCTTCCCTACCGTTCGGCACCAGCCTATGGTTTGGAAGAAGACTATCCAAAAAGCATAAAGGGTGTACTGTCCTAATCCTAGGAGCACTCGCAACGCGAGAGAAGGTGAAGATAAAAGACACCTGAATGTACTTTATTCTTATTTCTCCTGAACCAGGATCCATCCCCGAACTGGAACAAGTTCCTTTCGAGTTCGTATATAACCATACGATGGATTATCCAATAAAATGGGATCTTCGTAGTGATACGGAGTGTCCTGGAGAAATACAAAGGTGATTTAGGATTGGCGAAGAAATACTTGGTTTGGTCGTGAATAGCAGTCGCAATTTACTTTGCCCTCTTACTAATCCCTTGCTTTGTCTTAATCTTAATACCTTCTGTACACCGTTTAGGCTAACTGGTTTTCTTCATTCCCTACCGGTCGGCACCAGCCTATGGTTTGGAAGAAGACTATCCAATTTGCGTAATAGGTGTACTACTCCTAAACCAAGGAGTACTCGCAACCTGAGAGAGGGTGAAAAGAAAAGACAACTGAATAGTCCTATCCGTTTTCTCCAGAACCGGAAACCATCCTCGAATAAATCCCTTCGAGTTCGTATCTAACCATACGATGGTTTTGTCCAATGGAAGTGGACGTTCGTAGTAATACGGGGTGTCCTGGAGAAAAGGGTAAAAGTAGGAGTGGCAATGAGGTTCGCAACTCTGACAATCCAAAAGCCAGTGTTAAGAAGGTTCGGTCAACTTGGTCACTGAGTCAAAGTCTTAGGGTCGGGTCAATGGTCGCTGCCAAAGAGAGAGAAAAGAAACACTCAGCGTGCACTCTAACCTAGATCAGAATGGTTGTCACTTTTTCTAATCAGGAAACCTCCCACTGTACCTCAAATTCTTCTCCAAACCTGAAAGAAGAATTAGTCGGGGTCACCCGAGGAGTAAACCAACTCATCAGTGGGAATCGGGATCCAACTCTCATCGCATGATAACGTGACGGAATCCGCTCACGGTATCACACTCCAGAAGGTATGCGCATATCTGGCAAGTTTCAGTTCTTTTGAAACTCCCGATGTGATTTCTGCCCCATGCTCTTATGACCTTGGCGTGAGGTCAAAATATCATAAGTCACATGTCAAGTTCTACCCGTCATTATCCAGGTTAATTTGAATCCACCCGTACATACCCTTGACGTAGGCCAAAATAGTAGTACGACTGTCCCAAACCAACGCATCTATCTATGCAACAGATAAATACCCGGCAGCTACCAATCACTATGCCTTGGCGTGAGGTCAAAATACATAGCTTGAATACTACCGAATATTTAACTGAAATGACGGAGGGCTACGAATGGTTTCTGGCGAAAACCTTTAACGTAATGAACTTGATATCGTTGAAGGAACGGATAGCTTTTTAGAAAATATAGTGACGAAAACCTTTACTAAAGAGGTCACTCCCGGTGAAGGGATCTCGGCTCTTTCCCCGTAGAATGGGGTGCAGGATATTCCAACTGAATACCACGGTGCAAAGCAAAAGTAATCGGCTATAGTGAAGTTAATGCCCTGACGCAAACTTCTGTCCAAGGGGTCACTCCCGGTGAAGGGATCTCGGCCCTTGCCTCGTCGACTGAGGAGCAGGATATTCCAATGAATATCACGATGCAAAACAAAAGAGAACGCCCTTGCAATAACAGCTTTTTGAAAAGTGTTCCAACAACATCAGATTAGATTTGTTTAACTTGCATTGATCCGAATCAATGCAGTCCCATCATTGATCACACCACAAAGAACGAAAATATACTGACGTACGTATATGCCATCCGCATTCGCCACTGGGTCCCGTCATCACCCGTTAGGTTAGCTAACTAACGGCAGAGCGGGGACTGGACTAGCGCGGATGAAAAACATATACAACATCTACTAATATATATACCAATATATTATATTTCGCTCAAGGCGTGAAAAGAAATGCAACATCACAGAAATGTATAGCATCACAGAACAATACAGATATCTGGGATCCCCGGGTTTCACAGAGCCACTACTGAAACCCGACGTTCCCCTGGTCGTGTGGATAGCCTGTGCAATGAAATCCTAGACCCCTACGGGCGCGGCAAGTTACCCGCCAAAACCTGAAGCGAGGCAGCCCCCTTCAACTCCGTGAATGGACCACCCAGCACTTCACGGAATCCGGTAACATGGGCACCCCTCCTGGGTCAACCTGTACCCCCTACGAGTGCGGCGAATAGCCCGCCAATCCCAGAGTGAAGCCCCCTCCGTCTCAATGCCATGAGATGCGGGCTTGTTGCCCTCTAGAACCCGGCTATCCGTGCACCCCACCGTGGGGTAATCCTAGTACAGAAAGTAAAATATACATACACCGGGTACATCGACCGCAACCAGGTCGTGCCCCAAAATAATAATACAAACAGGCAGTGACGGCAGTCCACATGTCGGACGCTCGCCCCGCAATATCAAATGTACATAATACAACAATACAGTACTAGCATTGCATCCAGGCTATCCCCACGACCGATCCGCAACATCACAGCAAATACATAGAACATCAACGTGAAAGTCACGTTCGCAAATCCGTCTAACCGAGCTATAGCAGTTAGACCGGATTTACCGATCGAGTGACATTCACGGTCGCAGATATAATGTAAATACTGTGAAAAATGTGTTTAAAATTTTCCGATTGATTAAACATTAACAAGTGGGCCCCTAAACAAAACTGTAGCAACCACAGAAAACCTGGGCCTAATTTTAATATTCCAGAAACCACATTTTCAACTCAGGAACATACTGGAAAAATTTGGGGGGGTGAACAGTAAATTCCGCGGCGGAAGCGCCGCACGAGGTGGGGTTTCGCGGCGCTTGCGCGGCGGAATAGTGAGATCGTGGTACCAAATTTTTACAGTAACCTTAGAATTCCCTGCACATCACACTGAGACAACCAGAAAAATTTTTGGACTCAAAAAAAATTCGACAGAAACTGATGTGCATGAAATACGTGTTTTCGGGATTTTGTTCGATCGGAAACGTAAAACACATTACACAAAGCTAGACTATGTTAATGGCGAGGCTCTGATACCACTGTAAGTGCACGGCGGCGCCCCGGCCGTCAATCCGACGGCCAAACGCGGAAACGGTGATAAACTTAAATTTTGCGGACTTTGCAAACCGGCACCACCGCGCACTAATCCCCGGATCGTAACCATTAACAAGTCTACGCTACAAACAAGAAAGGGAAGAGATGTATACCGACTGATCCGAGTCCTCCGGTCTTCATCTCCACTCCGATCTCCTCGCGGAATCTCCGTCCGTCTCCTCCTCATCGGAAAGGGGGCACCACATCGCCTGTAGCTTTTACGGGCTCCCGCCTCTATACCGAGGCAACTCGGGCGCGAAGCTGGCGAATCGACGCGTCCAAGAAGTGCTGTAGAAAATGGTGTGTAGAATCGTAATCTCTTTTTGGGGTATTGGAGTTGCCTTGATGGAGGAATAAGGTTAAAAGAAATTGGAGCTTTCAATTTTCCAAAAACAAGAAGAATGAGATGAAGAAATTTGTGTCATGCAAGAATGAAAAATTTCTCTCATCCTCACTCATAGTGGCCGGCCATCTCCTCTTGAGAATGGTGGAGGGAACAAAACTAAATCATATGAGGGAGGTAAGTGTAGGAGAAGTATGTGGTGACCATATCCAAAGTCAATGAAAACTTCAACCATGCTTTCACTTTAAACCCATACCTATTTCAAATCACAATAAATGAAAGCATGGAGGAAAGAAAAGATGCTTATCATAATCAATACTTTTACAAGAAACCCCCCCACAAAGTGTAATTTGCAAAACTGCAAATTACCCCCTCCATCGGAAAAGTCCGGCCGGGAAAGAACAAAGGAAAACCGGCCGGAACGGAATGCAAACTGGCAACTCCAGAAAACTGGTCCCGTAATAAATTACAGGAAAACCCCGACACTGTGCATACACACCCGCATCTGTATTCCTGACCGGATACAAATGCAAAGAGACAAAATCTACACTGTACTAAACTAGGACCGGCTTAAACCAAAGCCGGCTAGTAATATCCGTTCGATCCTGATCCGTGCAATACCGCACGTATCTGATCGAACCCTGCCATATACCTATACGGCAACTAGTACAAACCGTCCGATCCTGATCCGTGCAATACCGCACGTATCTGATCGGACCCTGCCATATCTCCATACGGCCTCTACAGCGTTTCGCCCGAAACTTGAGTAACTGAAAGTGTGGTGGACTCTAAAGACTCGTCAATACTATGGCTGTGGATTTAACCACTAGCACGTCAGAGGTATAAGCCAATACGTGACGGGCCACCAGCTATTGACTAAAAGGGACGTCGATGAGGAAGCTCACCCCGACACCCAACTGAGCCTGTCAGTGACAATATCCGTACAGTCCGGTCCGTTCGTCTATGAGCATCGCATGGCGGGCCTAGGGGGTTGGTAAAAGTCAGACCCCCAAAAGCGGTACAAGTCGTGTCGGAGTGTAGCCCAGAACACCCTGAGATACTACTGGAATACCTACCAGTAAATCTCCTGCCTTGGCCAAGGTCTTCGTGTAATGGCTCTCCTAGACACAGCGCGACCTCACCCCCAATACCGGGAGAGACGAAACCCCCGAAGATCCGCTCACTGCCTCCATGTGGCTCGGGACTGTACCCAACTAAAACCTGTTTGCACGACTCCTTTGAGCCGTGGTAGGGTAGTAATCAAAGTACAGTGGGAACTCACACGAGACAAATGACGATCCTCAGGTCGATGAACTAACCTGCACACATGTCACCAGGGAACTGCCATCTGACGTCTGGTATATGACCAACTAGCATGTTCCCGGCGAGTCCTGTCCGGTGTACTCATAACCCAATGAGCACCTGTATACATCTTAGGTGATCCAACTGACACCAATGGCTTGTGAGACCGGCCACCGCCCCTCGTCGGGGTCTCGACTGTATACACTAGTCTACTCTGGAGAATCGATGCCCTGTCTCGAAACTCCAACGACTAGGGACCTTTTAAGGATGTGCTTATAGACTACCAGCTCCCACGTATATGATCGCCCTCATACTGCTGGTGGTCAAGCAAGAATCCTAGGGGCTCTATCAACGTGTAATAGCAACGTGTCATGTCACTTAAAACAGTACACGATGATAAAGGTAAACCAGATAGTATACTATCATCTCGAGTAAGACTGTCCTACCGGGATAGGTCCTCCCTCAATCATTGCAATCACGTGCCTGTGATCCAATAATTGACTCTGAGGGCACTATCTCCAACAGATCGTGCCTCCTGTTCTGGTCAGGTGTTATTATTAGCGTCAGCCTATTGAAAACGGACGTCCGTTGAGCGGGGATAGCCAACCTGTCGAAGGCAGACTTTCGAGCAGGAGGAGCAGTCTTGGTGACTTCGTTTGGAGCGGGAGCCAAAACAATCAGTCTTGCAAAGACCGACTCCTTAGCAGCGGAAGCCGCTTTGGCGGCTTCAGGAGCAGGAATGGCTATCTTCTTCGGGATAACCCCTTCCGGTATCGCGGGCTTCTTCACAAGCCCATTGGAGCTTCGGCCTAATCTGTTAAAAACTGAGGCGCTTGGTTTGGGTGACCCGTTAAGAGGGGCCGCAGTAGTTGTGAGCCGATCAAAGACCGACTTCTTCTTAGCTTCTTGTGATGGTATAGGAGCGCTGAAGCTTGTTGGCGGGATCATAGTCCCGAAGAATAGCCCAGTGGTGGCTTGGGTCACTTGTTCCACCGGCATTGTGAAAAGGGAGGCCGCTTGGGGCCCGTAGGTTACTCCTCCAGATGAGGCAGTACGTGAGTTGCAGTTGCAGTTGGAGCAGTTAGAGACCACTGATGTTCTTTTTTCTGCACAGGAAAAAAACCAAATCTTAGTACCTCGAACCCAAGGGCAACTATATCAAACTGCGACTTATTCGCGAAACACGACACACGAAGTGTGGAGTGGAAAGAGGAAAAGGTCCCACCGGGCGTGCCAAAATCTGTTTCCTGCCGAAGGACGTGATCGGGACGTTGGGACGTCCGGCCTGAACTTCGAGGGCAGATGCTATTTGGTGCTATCCGTCCACCTCTCCGAAGATGCCAAGTTGATTTATGACACCATGTATCGAAGCTTTAAACGGATGTGGCCTACGTAGCAGACTTCATCAGATTCCCCCTCGTTGAGGGGTTTTTGATTGTGGGCGCGCTCTTCCCTGCAGGTGCAAACCCCTACAGTTAATTACGCTACCGCATCGCGGTAACCACTTCCTCCTTCTCCGGATGGTCACTAATTTATGTTGTCCGTGGATTGTATACAGAGACTAATTTATGTTGTCGCTCGTAGGGCGTGGATTAGTCCAAATCCGTATTTTCTTAGATTTGGGTTTGGGGTTGGGTTTAAGGATATGTTAGTCTCATTTGAAACTAAGATCAACTTAAACGTTTGTTAATGATACATTAGTCTAATTTTAGACTAAGATCAACTTAACGGGATCATTTAGATCCAACAAAAGAGCATTTGGGCTCTATTGTTTTAGTTTAGGAACATTGCGGTCCGTTAGTTTAAGGACATTACGGTCCAAGGTTAAGGACATCATAGTCCATGGGCTTAAGGACCCTACAGTCCAAGGTTAAGGACATCATAGTCCATAGGTTTAAGGACCCCACAGTCCGAGATTAAGGACATCATAGTCTATGGGTTTAAGGAACCCACAGTCCGATGTTAAGAACATCATAGTCCATGAGTTTAAGGACCCCACAGTCTAAGTTTAAGGACATCATAGTCCATGAGTTTAAGGACCCTACAGTCCATGGAATGTCTGGTTGTCGAGACCCGTAACCTCTCTGAAGACGTTGAAGGATTACAACGACAAATATGAGAGGAGTGCAGAGATGTACCCTTGAACCAATTTTGGTTGGGAGATCTGTAGTCCAATTGGGACTAAAATCTGAGATTTATGAGCATATGGGCTCAATAATCTGAATGAGGGCAACTTGGGCTCGGCCCACTCAGTTAAAATGTTAAATATTTAACAATTTTGAGCATTGATTTGGGTTCTGACAGCCCTTCTGTCTTTTATTGAATGCTGAGCATTCATCATAGCTCTAAGGCTTTATTTAAAGAACATTTTATGTTCTATCAGCGCACACGTGAGGAACACGTGGCGCGCTTGGCGCTAGCGCCAGTCCATGAGCGTAAAGCGCTATTTGTTAAGTGGCGCACACGTGAGGAGCACGTGGTGCGCTTGGCGCTGAGCTCCAGTCCATGAGCGCAAAGTGCTATTTGTTAAGTGGCGCACATGTAAGGAGCATGTGGTGCGCTTGGCGCTGAGAGCCAGTCCAAGAGCGCAAAGCGCTATTTGATCAGTTTTATGATCTGAGAAATAAATTCTCGTTTATAAGAGACTTTGTCTCAAGGTTCTAAGAACAAAGTTCTTATTTTATAGGAGATGTTTCAATCTTTTATTTTGGTGAAAGGCTTTGCCTTTATGGATATGTGATCCTAAGAGAATTGAATTATTCTCCCCCACTTTTTTTTATAATGAGATGTTCATGATCTCTTTTTGTAAAAGACCTTAGTCTTATAGATCTATGATCTGTGAGAAGAATTATGTTCTTCTTCTTTAATGAGATTTTTCTTATCTCTGTTTTTTTTACCCTGAAGAAAAGTTCTTCTTCTACCGAGAGCTCGCTCTTCTTTCTGAGATTTCTTAAAAGTTTATAGGGGAGGTTCCTCTATCAGAGACTTGAAGTCTTGGAGCCTTTATATAGGGCAAGCTGATTTGTTCAATCGGTTAAGGAGATCTTTTCTCCAATTGATTTGGGAATTTCCCCATCGTTGGATCTTTGATCCAAGGGCTTCTGATTTACAAAGGGCAATCTTCTTGTTTTTAACAAGATTGGGAAATCTTTCTCCATACAGAATTTATTCTGTAATTTTGGTGATTTTTAATCACCATTGGATCATTGATCCAACGGTGCTCTGATTTTCAGAGCACAATCTTTCCTGTTTGGAAAGATTCTGAGGAATGTTTCCTTAACAGAATTTTATTCTGGTTAATTGATGATTTTTAATCATGTTCGTTGGATCTTTGATCCAATGGTGGAGAACATTTAGTTCTAGCACTAGCGCACTCATGCTTTGCACGTAGTGCGCTACTTAGAGTGCAGCGCTCTCAGCGCCAGCGCACACGTGCTTTGCACGTGGTGCGCTGCTTAGAGTGCAGTGCTCTCAGCGCCAGTGCACACGTTCTTTGTACATGGTGCGCTGCTTAGCACGTGTGCGCTACTTGGGGTGCAGCGTACTTGGCGCTGCTATGAAGCGCTGCTTCATTTCAAATTTTGAAATTTGAACAGAGCTTTGCTCTGATTGGGGGAAACAGTCGGTATGTTATCGAGAATTCCATTAAGAGTAGGGCCCATTTAGCAATTCGTCCCGTTAGTATGGCTCTTGACATCAAATATTTGAGAGGATCCACCTTTGATATGAGATGGACCTCATGCGCCAGCGCATAGTGTCTGAGCTTCGTTATCGTAAAGATTAACGCCAAGCAGTGTTTTTCGATAGGAGAGTAATTGTTTTCTGTCCTCAGGAGAACTCGACTCAAATAGTAAAGGGCTCTCTCTTTCCCTTGGTCATTTTCTTGTGCCCATAGCGTGCCTAGCGAACCTTCGAAAGCTGTTGTGTATAGAATGAAGGGTTTTCCTTTGACTGGAATGGTCAGAACCGGCAGATTCTGTAGGCATTGCTTGATTTCGTCCAGTGCGCTTTGGCGTTTGCGATCCCAGACGAACGGGGTCCTCTTCTTCATTAAATGACTGTAGGGACGGCATTTTCCGGAGAGCTTAGCTATGAACCGTCGGATATATGCGAGCTTTCCTTGGAGAGACCGCAGTTTCTTAAGAGTTCTTGGTGGAGGAATTTCCATGATCGCCTTGATCTTCGACGGGTCTATTTCGATGCCCCGGTTTCGTACGATGAATCATAGGAATTTGCCCGAGGAAACCTCGAACGCGCATTTGAAAGGGTTCATCTTCAAGTTGTATTTCCGAAGACGTTAGAAAGCTATCTTCAGATGCTCCCAGTGCTCCTCGTGCGATTTGCTTTTCACCACGAGGTCGTCAATATAGCATTCGACGACTTTATGTATGAGGTCATCGAAAATCTTCATCATGGCCTTCTGATAGGTGGCGGTGGCGTTCTTCAGACCGAAAGGCATCACTTTGTAGCAGAATATGCCCAGAGGAGTTCGGAAAGCGGTATGCTTACAGTCTTTGGGATGCATCTTTATTTGATTGTACCGTGAGGAGCCGTCCATGAAGGAGAAGACTTCGTGAGTGGACGCGTTGTCTATCATCAGCTCGGTAACTGGTACGGGGAATACATCTTTCGGAAAAGCTTTGTTGAGATCCCGAAAGTCTATGCAGATGCGCACCGTCCCATTTTTCTTCATCACTAGGACGATATTGGCGATCCAGTCAGGGTGCTGAACTTCTTGGATGAATCCAGAGTCAATCAGTTTCTTGACCTCGGCGTTAATGCTCATTTCAAAGCTCGAGCCGCATTCTTCTTGGTGCTTGTTTGACTGGCTTGATGTCCGGAGATATCACCAATTTATGCACAGCTATTTATGGATTTAGCCCCGGCATCTCGGAATAGTTCCATGCGAAGCAGTCTTCATACTGCATAAGCACGTCTTTTAACATGGCCACCTGTTTCTCAGACAACAGCTCACTGACGAACGTTGGCCTTGGGTCGTCTGTCGTCCCCAAGTCGATTCTCCTTAGGTTGTCCGCAGTAGTGTGCATCCCATCTTCCAGCTCTTTTAGCGCCGGTGGAAACTCTGAGATCACCTCGTCGTCATCGTTTTCGAAGCATCCAGAAAGGTTATCCATATTCTCGCGCTCTCCTTTTTCCGACAGAGTTATCACGTGACAGGTGCAAGATCGTTTCCAAGACCGATGTTGATATGGTTTTACTCTTGCTATATACGTTGCTTTTGGCTCATGTTTTTGTGGTGGGGTTACCCTCCAACTGTCGGATAGAGCGAACCTGCCGAGTTGATACTGGTTTTCGACCCAGTCTTTGAAGGTGAAGCAGTCTTCAAGAGGATGTCCTATCGCTCGGTGATAGGAACAATAATCCGGGTGATGAACCTCGTTTGCTTGATCGGGGGCTGGGACTCCGGAAGTGTCATCATTTGATGTTTCATGACAAGGTCAAAGATTCTCCTTGTCTTGTCTTGAGGGAAAGAATATGCTCGACCCATCTTTTTTATAAGAGACGGATTCCGGCTGCTCAGTTCTCGATCGGGTGGCTTCCTAGGCTCGCTTTGCTACTGTTGAACGTTTTTTTCGTTCTTTAGCTTGCTTTTACCTCCGCGTTGGGTCTTCTGTATGACGGGCTAGCGACGAAGGGCATCGTCATTCTCCGTAGCCTGCTGAAAGAGGCGCTGCGTCTTGGCTTTCTCGTAGATGACCATTTCGCGGCTGTGGTCGTTCCGAACCTTTTGACGCACTTCCCGTACTAGCTTGTCCATCTGTTCTTCAAACAACGGACTCGGTATTTTTATGGCAGGACCTCGTTCTGGTTCATCGTCGGCGTCTTTTAAAAGTGCATCTTCTTTTTCATCCTTTTCGTTAAGAGGAATCCTGCCCATTAGCGTCAGACTTCCTGATCATCATTCGACTTAGCGCTGAGCCAAAGAGAAAGGTCATGTATAACGTAGCAGCCATGGAATCGCTCCCATTTCTTAGATTGAACATATCCAAGCCCGATCATTTCCATTCTCCCGTTGGGCAATTTTCGCTGAGTTCCAGGGATGTTCCAGATCCTATTGTAGAACTGAGCTTGTCGAGCAGTCTGTTTGAAGGGTACGCCTTGGCGCCTTAACAGCCTTTTTAATCCTCTTGTGTAGTATCTAGACAGATGGATGGGCTGGAGCCTGTAAAGTGCAGAGTCGGCACCATGCCAGATTTCTTTCTCCACTTTGGTTTCCACGGATCGATAGAATAGGATCACTTTTTCACCTCTTCTCCTGGGAGGGACGTAGAATGTTTATAGCTCTTGCATACTATATGTTTCCAGCGCATCAAGCTCTCTGTAGTGCTACCGCGGAATCATGGCAATTTGCAAATTCCGATCATCTCCAGTAAAGGCTGGTATTGATGAACGGACTGAGAACACTGCGTTGACTTCATCTTCGGAGTCACTGCCAAAGACCAGAATAGGGGCAGATGGTCCCGGCCTGTTGCATTAGGGCGGTCCCAAATAGACTATCTCTTCTTCTTCCTCGGTATCGCACCCGAAGACCGGAATAGTGGTGATAGTTTTCTGCTCATTCTCTGGCTTATGGCATCTTTCCGTGTCTTCAAAGTCCGATAAGAAATACTTTGCAACTTCGTACTTTCGGACTTCATTCACGGAGAATGGGTTCAGCCCTCCCGTCACGGTATACTCGAGACCATCTTTGAAGTACTTCATACACTGTTGTTGTATAGAAGGGATGATATTGTACTCGTGTAACCAAGGCCTGCCGAGAAAAGCGTTGTAGCAAGTCTTGGCGTCAATGACATGAAACTTGATGTCAGTGATGAGCAGCCCAAAGCGTAATGTCAGTATCACAGAGCCGAGCGTCCATAATGACTGGGAGTCGAACCCGGAGATGGTGATTTTATCCCGAGCGATGTGCTGGATGCTCATGCAGATTTCTTTAAGCACCCTCACATTTAGGAGATTGACAAAGGACCCATTGGCAACTAGGATCTTCCCTATCTTGATGTCATGGCAGTACCTGGTGAAATAAAGGGGACGGTTGTGCTCGCACGTTCCGAGGAGGAGATCTTCATTGCCGAAAGTGATGTCGGCTGTGTGCACTTCTTTTAGCTCGTCCTTCATCATTTCTTCGGCAGGGAAAGCTTGGAACTGCTCGAGCTTTTGTAGTGCCTTGATCAAAGAATCTCTTGCCACTTTAGATAGCAGAAGGTCATCAAGAATGATTAGCTGCGAGGGAATCTTCCTCAGGTGTGCCAGAACGTTGTAATCCACCTTGTTCTTCTTGGGCGGGTCCTTGGCTGCAAACTCTTCAACGACTCGATCATCGAGGGCGATATCCTCAGGAACTTTTTCCTTCCCTTTATCTTTCTTGTTCGATCCCTTGTTTGTAGGTCCGAGACTCTTTTTAGGTAACGTGCGATTGCGCAGCTGAATGTTCTCGCAGGTCTTCATCTCTTCTGTTTCGGAGATGGAATCCTTGAAGAGAGGGCCGAGGGCTATTTCTTCGTCAGAATCGCTCCCGAAGATGCGAACTTGTAATCCCCCAGAATTAACCATGTGACAGTCACCGGCAATTCTTTTGCGCTCATCTGTCGTGCTTCTCTGATCTCGACAAGCTTTGCGCTTCATCCGCTTAAAATGCTGTCGATGAGCAACGTATCCCTGCCACCAATTTTTAAAGGCCATGCATTCCTCGGTAGGGGGTGTGATCCTCCGATGCTATAAGCAGTAGTCTGAATGTGCATCTAGTTCGTCGGGGAAGGTATTTCCGGAAGTGTCTTCTTTGAAAGGTGGCAATTTCATTCCCATCGACAGGGCTTTAGCGAACTGCTTCCTTATCTTAAACCTGCTTTTGCTGGCGGCAGAAGTGCTTTTATCCAGTTAGGGGCACTCTATGGCTTCTCAACACCGGGGCTTCTTCATCGTGACGCCGACGCTTGACCCTTTCATATATGGTCATTTCATGCTCTCGGTCAGATTTGCTTTTCTGAAGAGCTTCGCTCAGCAGTCTGTTAATCAGTTCGTCCGATAGTTCCAGGGATTTTGATTCCTGTTCTAGATCTGCCCCAGCTTCTCTGCATCAGGAGCTTTTTTTGCCATTTATTGATGAGTGAGAGATCATGTGGCAGCTTGCCACATAATCCTCGGGCTTTTCTGAAGAATTGTCTCCTTCATCAGTGTCATCAGCTTCATTCTCAAGAACATGCTTAAAGAATTCATCCAACGTGATCGGGGTCCGTGCCTTCTGGTTATATTCTTCTAGTGCATCGATGTATTTCTACAGACCTGTACGGCTATCTTCGGTTGGACGGGGTTCTTGGCCTTCTTCTTTTTCTTTAAAGACTTCGGAGGCTTGGCCTGAATGTTTTGTCCACCTTCACCAACTTTCAGCGTTGGGCGCGGCTTCAGCATCCCCTCAATAATCTCGGGCTCTAGTAGGCTCTTCCACCTAATCGCTGGACATATTTGAAGATCCTTTAGCATTCTCTTAGTCTTCACTAGGAGAACAACTTCCCATGGAGCTTCCTCTATAAATGAGCACGATGCTCCCGGCGTGTCCATCTTTTTTGGAGCGTTTGGTTATGGCAGGCTTATTTTTCAATTCTCAGACAGTACGAATTTGCCTTGTTGGTATTGGTCCTCAATCAAGCCCTTAAAGACGAAGCAATCTTCGTTTGGATGGCCTACTGCTCGGTAGTAGGGGCAGTAATTAGGATTGTTGGCGTCGCCCGGCTGTAGTGGGTGTCTTGGATCTGGCAGATTGATGAGCCTGTTACGCACTGCCAGTTCGAATAGTCTCCTCGTTTTATCCCGAGAAAATGAATAAGAGCGTTTTAGCTTCTCATTGAAGAATCGTTGTCTATCACTTGGCGATCAGCTGGTTTTGGACCACTGGGTTGCTACTGGGCATTGGCGACAAAGGTCGCTTTCCCTTTTCCCTTTTCGTTTCGAGGCTCCATTTTCGAAGAAGACGGTCTGTGGCCCATCTGATCCATTTGAGCCAGCTTGTCAATCAAGGCCTGGAAGGTAGTCGTCTTAAAAAACATCATGAACTGGGATATGGTCGTCTGCGGATCGAGGGTACCCACAAACATGCCTACTGCAGGAGCCTCTTCTATATGATGTTCGCACTTCGACCATAGATTCCGCCACCGTATCACATACTGAACCCATGTTTCGCCTGGCTTCACCCTGGCATTGATCAACGCCGTGATTGGGGTGCGTTCGCTAGCGCTTGCGAAATGCTGGGTGAATAGCAATTCCATCTCTGTAAAAGTTTTGACGGAGTCGTTGGGAAGTTCTGAATACCATTCGAATGTCGTCTCCGCCAAGCTGCCGACGAATTGGCGAAGCCGTAGCTTATCGTCACCTCCAGTATTGCCGCACAGAGCCCTGAACTGAGCGACATATTGATGGGGATTGCATGTCCCCTTGTATACGTGGAACTTAGGAATCGTGTATCCTGACAGGTACTTAATCTGATCGTACCATCTTGGATATGGCCACCCAGTTCTGACGACTTGGCCATCGGCTTCGTTCGCTTGATGAGCTCGTATCTGTTGAGCTATATAGTCGTCAAGCGCAGCTTTCGAGATCTTTTCCTCCTTTGCCGCTGAAAAGGCCGGAGGAGGGTTCGATGACTCTCCTCTGTCGTCTTCAATTATTACTGGAGGATCTTCGGCTGGAGGGTCTGGCTGGATCATCATGCCTACCATATCTTGGAACAATAGCGCCATTTGTTTTATATTGGTCGCTTGTTCCGCGGACTCTTTATCCTTCTTCTCAAGCATTCTTCAAAAGAATTCGGCATTAGTTTCCTGCTTATGATTCTGCTCCGATGATGTCTCCAGGCTTGCTTTTGGCCCAGTGAGTGCGACCATAGTTGTCAGCATTTCCTGGAGCTTTTGCTGTTGTTGCTCCTGAGCCTTCGTCACAGACCATGTAAATGGTCGATGACCCGTGGAGATACGGTTATCCTCTTTCCCGGAAGCCATGTAAATAGTGTGCACCACCATGCCCCTAGACTTGGGGCGTTTAGGTTCAGTGCCCTTGAAATTCATCGCAGACACAGGGATATTCTCCGGTCTTCTCCTTTTATGAGCGGTGGAAGTTGAGGGGGGCTTTGCAGCGGGCACCCAAGTAGACGACACCTTCTGTGGAACGGGAGGGTGGTCCTTCTCTTGCCGAACCTTCATCTTCTTCGATCGGAGGGGGTAGTCTTGCTCAATCATGGAGTCTTGGACCCTTCGCCATACCCTATGGATTTTGGAGAATAGCCGCTGAGGAGGCTGCTCTGTCATCACCTTTGTAGCGTTCTCTACAGGTGGGGGAGACCTTTTTAGCACGGCGGCTGGAGAGTTCTTGCGCACCCTCCTAAGCGGCTCAAAGTTGTTCCCAGTTGGAATAGCAACGTCAATTTCCACCGTCGGAGCTGGTGGAGCTAGTCCAGAAGGGGAACTTCCCCCAGATTTTCTCACTCGGCGCCAGTGGCGACGTCGAGCATGTCTTGCAGATGGGATCACCTCCGTTGTCGGGGTAGCTTCGTCATGTCCCCTGATCTGATTAGAAGTTGTCGTCGGTGTCAGCCTATCGAAGATGGACGTCCGCCGAGAAGGGATGGCCAACCTGTCGAAGGTAGACCTTCAAGCAGGGGAAGCAGCCTTGGTGATTTCGCCCGAAGCGGGAGCTGGAGCGGACAGTCTAGCGAAGACCGATCCCTTAGCAGGAGAATTCTCTCTGATGACTTCATTTACTGGAGCAGGGATGGCTATCCGTTTCAGGATAACCCTTTCAGGTATTGCGGGCTTCTTCACGGGCCCATTGGAATTTTGGCCCAGTCTGTTACAGACTGAGGCGTTGGATTTGGGCGACTCGTTAAGAGGGGCCGCGGTAGTGGTGAGCTGATCAAAGATCGACTTCTTCGGAGCTTCTTGCGATGGCAATGGGGCGTCGAAGCTCATTGGTAGGAGTATGGTCCAAAAGAACAGCCCAGTGGTGGCCTTTGTCACCTGTTCCACTGGCATGGCGAAAATGGAGGCCGCTTGAGGCCCATAGGTCACTCCTCCGGCAAGGACGGAGTGGGAGTTGTTTTTGCAGTTGGTGTAGTTGGATGCCATTGATCTTCTTTTCTGCATGGGAGAAAGACAACAAATCTTAGTACCTCGAATTCAGGGGCAACCACATTAAACCGCAATTCGTTCGCGAACACGACACACGAAGTGTGGAGTGGAAAGAGGAAAAGGTCCCACCGGGCGTGCTAGAATCTATTCTCCACCGAAAGACGCGGCCGGGATGTTGGGATGTCCGGCCTGAATTTTGGGGGCAGATGTTTTTGGTTTTATCCGTCCACCTCTCCGAAAATACCAAGTTGATTTATGGCACCGTGTATCGGAGGTTTAGATGGATGCAGCCGTTGTAGCAGACTTCGTCAGATTCCCCCTCGTTTGCGAGGGGTTTTTAATTGTGAGGACGCTCTTCCCTGCAGGCGCAAGCCCCTGCAATTAATTACGCTACCGCATCACGGTAATCACTTTCTCCTTCTCCAAATGGTCACTTCGTGTCGTGTGTGTTTGTTTTGTTTTTGGTTGCCCGTAGATTGTATACAGAGACTAATTTATGTTGTCGCCCGTAGGACGTGGATTAGTCCAAATCCGTATTTTCTTAGATTTGGGTTTGGTTTGGTTTAAGGCTCGTTAATCTCTTTGAGATTAAGATCAACTTAAACGTTTGTTAAGGATACGTTAGTCTAATTTTAGACTAAGATCTACTCAACAAGGTTTTGGGATCATTTAGATCCGACGAAAGAGTATTTGGACTCTATCGCTTTAGTTTAGGGACATTACGGTCCATAAGTTTAAAGATATCATAGTCTGTGGGGTTTAGTTTAGGGACGTTGCGGTCCATAAGTTTAAGGATATCATAGTCCATGAGTTTAAGGACCTCATAGTCCGTAGGGTTTAAAGACGTCATGGTCTGTAGGGTTTAGTTTAGGGACATTGCGGTCCATAAGTTTAAGGACATCATTATCCATGAGTTTACGGACCTCATAGTCCGTAAAGTTTAAGGACATCATAGTCCATGAGTTTAAGGACCTCATAGTCCATCAAGTTTAAGGACATCATAGTCCATCAAGTTTAAGGACATCATAGTCTATGAGTTTAAAGACCTCATAGTCCATGTGGTTTAAAGACATCATAGTCTATGAGTTTAAGGACCTCACAGTCCATAGGGTTTTGGTTTAGCCAGTTTAGGGGTGCGCCGAAAGTGATTGGTTATTGGGACCCTCCATCTCTCTGAAGACGTTGAAGGATTACAACGACATGTATCAGAGGTATGAAGAGATGTACCCTTGAACCAATATCCCGATTTGGGAAAGTGGGATGAACATCAGTTTAGATGTCATCGGTTGGGAGCTTATTATCTGTCTTTGGAACTGAGATTGATTTTGGAAACCCTGGGCATAAGGGGTTCAAATGTTGGTCCTTCCATAGTGTTCAACACTAACATATATTCAGCGCTCACGCGCTCCCACGTGATGTGTACAAAAATGGTGTTAAACACTAAAATTCAGAGGCGCTCACGTGGAGTCACGTGAGGCGCTTGAAGTAATATTAGACTTCAAGAATTTAAGGTGTTGCCTCTACGGGTTTATTCTTTTGTTCTTTTCTGAGCGTTAAGTGCTATTGGTTCACGTGGGAGCACGTGAGCCAATCTCTTTTATTCTCCTTTGTTCATCACAGGCACTCATGTGGGAGCACGTGATCGGCAGTTATCATGTTGGGTGCCAATCTTTTTACGTGCATGGAGATCCTGAGCTTCGAGACTTTCGAGCCTATTGTTTTATGAGAATTGGATTCTTAGGACTTAGTTTTTCTCTTAGGTTTGCGATCTGTATGACAGGGTCTCCCTGATGAGAATTAAATTCTCAACTTATGAGAAAATCTGCTTCTGCAGATCTTTTACCATAAGGAAGAACCGAGTTCTTATATGAAGGGTTAAACCCTCGTTTTGCCAGAGGAATTAAATTCCTATATACTTTTTTAGGAGAATTAAATTCTCTGAACTTAAATCTTCCTCTAGGTTATGGATCTGCATGGCAGGATCTCCCCGATGAGAATTAAATTCTCAACTTGTGGGGAGATCTGCTTCTGCCGATCCCAATAGAAGGAAGAACTAAGTTCTTTTTAGAAGAGTTAAACTTTTATGGAGGTGAAAAGGGAATGAAATATTCTCTGTGTTCCGTTCCTTTTCTTACCTCGAGTTTCTTTTTTCCTTCTCTATGAAGAATTAAGTTCTCTTTTTCTTTTTTGTATTCTCCAATAACCTCTCCCGTTCTCTCTCTTTTTTCTGTATATCTCTGCTCTTTATTTATAGGGGGAAGAAAAGAATCAATTCGTTTTAGAAAATCTCTCATTGAGAGATTTTGATTGATTTTCTAATCAATCAACATGATCTTTTAGATCACTTGGTGAATTTTATTCACCGTTGGATTTTTAATCCGAGGGCCTCTGTTTTACAGAAGGTATTTCTTTCGTTGTTCTTAGCAAGTTTAGGAAGATATTTCTTTGCACAGAATTTTGATTGATTTTCCGTGGATTGGTAATTTTTGCTCGCCATTAGATCTTTGATCCAACGGCGCTCTATTTTACAGAGCGTAATCTTTCTTGTTTAGAAAGATTCAAGGAAACACTTTCCAAATAAGGCTTTTGGTGCCTTTTAATTAGAGTTTATTTCTGTTGGTTCAAAAAGCATAGGGGTCTATCACGTGCAGCACGTGACCCCACCAGATTAAGCCCACCAAAAGATGTCACGTGTTATCACGTGAGTGGTCTTTTGTCCAATTTGTTTGCTTTGTGAATGCGCATGTATGCTTTGCATATAGAAGGTCACGTGTCTACACGTGAGGAACAGTTTTAGCCTCAATTCCAGCCTTGCTTTCTCCAACGCAATGCCTATCACGTGTGGGCACGCGACGCTTCGTTTGAGGACTTCTCCCATTGTCATTTTATATATATTTTTTATTCAGTTTTCGTGATGGAACAACCCATTAGCAAACTTGCACTCGGTAAATCCCCAAGATAAGTGTGAATTATATGATTAAGGTGCAAGGTGATATGCAGTATAGTAGGAATAGAAAATAGTGAAAATGTGAATAAATATGACATGATAATGTACAAGGCAGTCCAAATGATACGTGAGAATGGCAATTTAGAATAACATGTATTGATCAACGTGAGCATGTAATAAGTGTATAGTGGTGAACTTAAAGTGAATATCAGTGTGTCCTAAAGGTCTCTACAAGGTAAACTAACTAACGTAAGTTTAAAGATGAATGTCAACCAATCTCAAAAGTATTCACAAATTTAAGGGTAAGGCCCCATAAGCAAGGAAAAACGGGCCCAAAAGCAACGGGTGTAACGACTCTAAAATCTTGTATGGAAATTTTACTGTTAATATACAAGAATTGAGTTTTACATCCTAAGTTGAGTTATAAGTCACTTTTGTGAAATAACACCAAGAAACAACTTGTAGCTTACTGGTAAAGTCTTACACTGCTGTGACGTAGCCTGTGTATTCGATTCCCATCAGACATAAAAAAATTTCTGATTTTTTTTTAACTTTTTGGAAGCCCAAAAGATTGCACGTGCAATAAATGGGGAAATGAAAAGTTCAGAAAAATCAAACATGTCGAAATTGCTTAACAATACCTTAGGGAAACTTCACGGGGTAACGCCCTACCCCGTACGCACACTTGGTTTCATAATACGATGCCTAGTTGTATGCGTTTTTGGTTCGAAGATAGTATTCACATAATTCTAAAATCGGATTTCTTTTAAAGCGATATTTCATTTCCTTTGCAATTATGCATCTACAACCCTCTTTAGGAGACCCGCTAACAGATGGTGTGGATTATCGCACATCTTTGGGCTAGTAGAGCGAGATGCAGACCTCCTCACGGAGCATTCGATCTCGAAAGCATTTAAATACGTTTTTAAGAAATACGAATTTTCTAAATAAAAATAAAATTATTTTTTAAAAAAAATTTATATAAAATTATAAATCCATATTTTCAAAATATAATGAAATGATATTTTTCTAAAAATGAAAAATTAGCAAATGACAATAAAATACCATCAAGATACCAAAAAAGACAAGTTTTTCAATAAAACACCATGAACTTTCCAAGCTAAGTAATTATCACTAAAATACCCAATACTTAAAATCCATACTCATGAAAACCCTAAGTAATACTAATCGCCCTCGAGGTTTACTTTTTAATTATATTAAAATATTTTTCATAAAACCCCCTCGAGTTATATAAGAACAATATTTTAAGGAATTTAGTAAATATAGGTTTAAGCAGGATCAATTCTCTTGAGCCCCAGGGAGCCGGTGAAAGTGAGTGCTTGTCTATTCATATTAGAAAACTTAACCGGAGTTATCAATGGTAATTGTCTTGAAAAAAGACACAAATCCTGCCGTCCATGTGCAACAGTTACCGATGACTTCCGAATCTAATTCAAGGGCTAAATCTGTTTACAAGAGTCTGACCCAGTCAGAGTCCAATTCAAACAATTCAAACCTGAATCCAAAATCAAATATGAATACTTGATCATGAACATGAATACTTGAAATCAAACATCAATATCAAACATGTGTAACTTGACTTGACTTGACCGAACCATGGTTATAACTTGATTTGACTACTTGAATACTTGATTACATGCTGAACATGAATACTTGAACATTTTGTATCCATGATTTCGGCAAGACTTGTAAACATGATCTATACAATAAATTACGCGGGGATAAAGGGGTAGATTGGTACGGAACATATATCGTGGCACGATAGGTCACTTAAAAGACACCTACATAAATTCGCGTGCCGTTGTCCCATGGGTTATGACGGGGCCTTGTACTACATGTTACCATAATCCACGGGGTAAGATAGACTCCTCTCGTACACATAAATACCTTCTTTATCAATCTACAAACAACCACGTTAGAATAACTATCATATACCGGTAATCAATCATACACAACTTACCTGTTCATTTCACATTACTTGTTATATTCTCTTTTTCTTTTGGGACTTACCGAGCGCTAGTTCGCTGACGATATTCCTTTCTATTTGTTTCTTTGGAATGTCCGTCAGGAGAACCGGACTCTCAGGGGATCGAGCCTAGCCAGGAGGACTTGGACCAGCTCGCCACTCAGCCTGACTACTAGTTCACCTACACTTTCATTTTGTATGACATTGTTTAGGCACTGCTTTACTCACTGTATTTTTTTTTCAAACAATTTTATGTAAAGTTGAATGTAAATAAAGTTGCTGTTTATTTTATATTACTTGGCATTCTTGTTCATTTATATATATTGCTAAATTACGCTTAACGTATTTATTTCATAGAAAATATGTTGCGGTTTGCTATGTCGCCGTTTCCGACTACTGGGAAGCGGGGCGTGACAGGTTTTGTTAGCGGCCCATGCTGGTCAGTTCTGCATGAAGTCTTAAGAAATATATCACAAGAATTATAAGAATCAGCAACTATACATTCCTTACATTTCTGATTTCTTGAATCTATCCTAACCATTCTTTTTTCTATCAAGGTCATGGATTTTCCCAACAACACCAGTACCAATGTCAATGGCAACACTCCACAGCCTACTCTACCACCACTGCCTACCGTTGCAGCTTCCATCAACGAGCAAACGGTACTACTTGAGGCTACCAAGAGCCTTCTGGAGGGTCAGCAGCAGCAGACTACTATCCTTATGTACCGTCCTGAAGCCGAGACACCCGGAGTCAAACAATTTCGGGCACTGCATCCAAAACAATTCTCAGGGAAAGAGAGCCCACTGGAGGCGGAAGAATGGGCTCAATCGACTGAAGATGATTTGGCAGAAACTCAAGTGCCAGATATTGCATGGGTAAGAGTTGCTAAGTTGCAACTATCTGTCACGTCCTGCTTCTCAGTGTACGTATAAGGAGACGTGACTAGGCACGCGACGTATTTACTCAAAGTTGTACACAAGAAAGACATGAGATGTAAATGAACAACTTTTTATTGATTAAATATTTTTTACAATACAACTGAAAAGTAAATACAATGTGGAAAGCAATGCCTAAATAATGGCATGAACTGAAAGTAAAAGTATATACAAGTGAACTAGAGCTCGGGGTCCTCGATGAACTGCTCCAAGTCTTCTGAGTTAGGATCGATCTCCAGAGAGTCGTGTCCTCCTGACAACATTCCAAAGAAAGAATAGAAAAGGAATGTCGTCAGCGAACAATCGCTCGGTAAGTCCCAAGAGGTACAGAGGAATAGACAGAGAATAGAACATGTACAGTATAAAAGATTTTGTTCGCTATACTAACGTAGTTGTTTGTAGCTTGGTACAGAAGATATTAGTGTTTACGAGAGGAGTCCAACTATCCCGTAGACTAAGGTAACCCGTAGTACAAGGCTCCGTCAAACCTCATGGAACAACGGCAATGGATGTTTAGTTACGTCTTTTAATGACCATCTCGTGCCACTTTTAACACATTCCGTACCAGTCTACCCCTTTAACCCCGTAATGTATATTGTGTTGTTTTATAGATGTAAGACTTGCCAAAACCATGATATCAATTGTTCATGTATACGGATAAGGATGTAAACGAATAGTCATGTAATCAAGTCAATGTATATCCATGGTTCGGTCAGTTCAAGTCATGTTGATATTTGATAATATTCAGTATATATGGATTCATGTTGTATTGGAGTTATATTTGGATTGTATTCATGTATGAATTGTTTTCAGATTAAACTGAGACTCCGTTGGAGTCAGACACTTAAACAGAATTGGATTCCTGAATTAGGTTTTGGAGGTATCGGTAACTGCTGCACATGGACGGCAGAATTTGTGACTTTTTCCAAGCAATTACCATTGATAACCCCATTTTAGTTTCCTGCCTTAAATAGGCAACCACTCACTTTCTACGGCTCCCAAAGGCTCAAGAGAATTAGTCCCGCTTAAACCTATATTTACTAGAGTCCTTATTGTAAATTAATAAACTTGAGGGGGTTTTATGAAAAATAGTTTTGATAAACTTTCAAAATAAACCTCAAGCATTTATTTATCGTATTTAGGGTTTTGATGGATGTAATTTTTAAAAGTGAAGTATTCTAATGATTATAAGCCTAGATTGAATAGTATAGGGTATTTAGTGTAAATTGGAATTGTATGGATTTGTGATGGTATATTCATGAAATTTTTGATTCCTTTGTTTAGAAAATTGAAAATATGGAATTTATTATATGTATTTAAAATAGATATTTTGATAATATTATAAATAATTATTAAAAATAAATTTATTTATTAAATAGAAATCACGTTTTCTTAAAAATTGTAATAAAAATTCCATCGAGATCGGATGCTCCATGAGGAGGTCTGTATCTCGCTCCGCTAGTACCGAGGATGTGCGATAACCCGTACCATCCAAATCGGGTTTCCCAAAATGGGTTGTAGAGGCTTAATTGCAAGGAATTTAATTAAAACAATTTTTAAGAATACGGTTTTATTAGTTTAAATTATTTTATTGTAAAATTGTATTTATCCCACAAAATATTGTTCCAAAAGCCATCGTGCTATGTCATGATGAGTGTTGTGATTGTTGGGTTTCCTTGGCACCTAAACTAGGGTTTGGAAGCATCACGCATGCCACTTTAAAAATTTAGAAAGGTGCTAAGCAAACTAACCATGAATCATAACTAGAATATTTAGGTTAACAACAAAAATATCACATACAAGAAACTATATATCACTAAGTGAAGAAATTACAACCTTTGTAGACTTCCCTTGGTGACTCCTTGGACCTTTAAGAGTTTGAGACGGATCTCCAGAGGCCTTCCAAGTCCACGATGATCCACCCGAAGTCTCTTTGCCCAAAGCTCCTTGCTTTACTTGATCTTTGAAAGAAGTGTAGCAAACACCCTACACAAATGGGCTAGAGAAGTGTAAAATAATGGAGTGGTTTGTATTCTCTAATCAAAACCTTTTCTTTTTTACTAACTCACTCAAATAAAAACTCAAGAGAGTTTGAGAATGAGGAAGAAGAAGATGGCAACCTTTGAGCTCAAGAGATAATGATCTTTTTTTTATTAAAAAAGAGAATAGAAATTATATATAATTTCTTACTCTCATCCTTAACCATGGGTAACTAATATCTAAATATTTTGCATATGAGTTAAAGTCCAAATGAAAACTAAACCATGGGTTAAAGCTAGGTCAAATGAAAGAAGAGTGTAGAAAAACCCAATTATGATTTAATTTTCATTTCCTTTTAATCCAAATACAAACATATATATATATATATATATATATATATATATATATATATATATATATATATATATATATATATAATAGTTCTATGTGAGTCTTGCATTGCCGCCACTTGTGTATCATCAACCATGACACACAAGAATGTATGCATGTATGTGTGCATGCACATCATCATGTGCATCAACATAAACATATGCATATATGCATGCATACAAATAGAAAAGGGTTTAATAAAGAAATAAGCTAAAAGTCTATGTTAAATCAACACTTGATTTAACAAACCGGTCATATCACATACGACCCGACCAATAGAAAAATGCCCGATTAATATACAGCATCACATACACGAATTTAATCGAGTCCCCGCGGATATCTCATATGCACACCACATCGTTTCGCCTGAGCTAGGAAACTCCTGTGTAGGACTCTAAGACTCATCAATACGCCGGCAGTAGGTGATGATCATATCAAACACCTACAAACCGCAAGCGGTCAGCTAAACGTAACGGCCACCCGGGTATTGACCGATCAGAAGAAAACCAGCGAAGCTGTCAAAACTCCCATCGAGCCAACTGAAAACACTACCGTACAGTCCGGTCTCTTCGTCTGATATGTTGTATATCGAGTCTAGGGATGGTATCGTCGACCCCAATAACTCAATAAGTCATGCCGATGTATGGCTCATAACAGATCGAGAAACTACTGAAAACACTTATCAGTAAATCTCAGCAGCCCTGGCCAGGGACTTCCTGTTATAACCAATCGACCATAGCACAACATCAACCCCCAATACCGGGAGAGACGAAACCCCTCCTATCTCTCATTGCCTCCATGTGCCTCGGGACTGTACCCAAAATCCACCTGTTTGCACGACTCAGTAGAGCCGTGGTAGGGTGGAGATCAAAATACAGTGGGAGGACACACAAGACCTTATGACGATCTCGGGTCTACAGACTAACTTGTACCAGTGTCACCTGAGAACTGATATCCGACGATAGATATAATACCACATAGGAGTTCTCAGCGAGTCCGTTCAGTGTACCCAGTCTCCACTGATCACCCGCATACAATCTTTGGTGTCACCACACCAGATGGATATGGGATCATCCATCGCCCATCATATGGGACAAGAATGGATACGCTAGTCTACTCTGAAATATCGATGCCTCGTCTCGATACACCCACGACTAGGAACAGTTCGAGGATATGCTCATAAACTACATGTGTCCCACTAGTATGATCCGCATCATAATCCCAGTAGTCAAGCAAATATCCTATGGGCTTTATCAACATGTACCAAATGAGTAAGATGCATGATCAAATGAACATATAAAGATAAAGTAAACCATATAGCATACTATCATGTCGAGCAAGAAAGTTATATATATATATATATATATATATATATATATATATATATATATATATATAGACACACATACACATGTCCAAGCATCCACTATACATATAATGCCCTCTAGGGCATACATATATCCAACAATCTCCCACTTGCACTGAGGCCAATTATTGGCGTATCTCATACCCAACATCTCAAAAAGTCGCTCATGCTGCGGCTGTAGAAGGGCCTTGGTGAGTGGATCCGCGGTGTTATTCTTTTTATCTACTCTCCGAATCTCGATCTCATGGCGATCTACTATCTCCCAGATCAAATGATATCGCCTCAGGATGTGTCTGGACTTCTGATAGGATCAGGGTTCTTTTGCCAATGCCATGGCCCTATTATTATCACAATACAATGGTATTGAATCAATAATGGTTGGAACTACTCGTAGTTCCACGACGAACTTTCTCATCCAGACGGCTTCCTTGGCAGTATCATTTGCAGCAATATACTCAGCTTCCATCGTGGAGTCTGCAATGGTATCTTGTTTGGAACTTTTCCAACTAACCGCCCCTCCATTGAGGGTAAATACAAACCCTGAGATAGATTTGCTGTCATCCTTATCACTTTGGAAGCTGGAATCGGTAAAGGCCTCCATTTGGAGATCTCCATTACCATACACCAAGAACAATTCTTTAGTCCTTCGCAAGTACTTAAGAATGTTCTTCACTACTATCCAATGTTTCTCCCCTTGGTTGGATTGATACCTGCTTACAACAGCTAGTGCATAAGCTACATCAGGGCGAGTACATAACATCGCATACATTATAGATCCTACGGCTGAAGCGTAGGGTATAATGCTCATGCGAGCTCTCTCTTCATCAGTCTTCGGACAGAAGTCCTTGGAGAGAGTGATTCCATGACAAGCGGGCAAGGCATCACGCTTGGAATCTTCCATACTAAACCTTTTTAGGATGGTGTCAATGTACTTTAATTGGGACAATCCCAATAACCTCTTGGATCTATCTCTATAGATTCTTATGCCCAAAATGCACGAGGCATCACCCAGATCCTTCATGGAGAACTTTTGTGATAAGAATAGTTTGACCGATTGTAGCATAGGAATATCATTTCCTATCAAGAGAATGTCATCTACGAACAATACGAGGAATGTGACAGTACTCCCTACGATCTTCTTATAAATGCATGGTTCATCTATATTTTTGATAAAATCAAACTCTTTGATTGTATCATCAAAGCAGATGTTCTAGCTCCGTGAGGCCTGCTTTAATCCATAAATGGATTTAAGCAAACTACATGCCTTCCCGCTGCTCCCACTATCAATGAAGCCCTCTGGCTGATCCATATAAACGCATTCTTCTAAATCACCATTTAGAAATGCAATTTTAACATCCATCTGCCAGATTTCATAGTCGTGATGAGAAGCAATAGCAAGTAGGATCCGAATGGATTTAAGCATTGCTACTGGAGAGAAAGTTTCATCATAGTCCAGTCCAGGTCTTTGACGAAAACCTTTCGCTACAAGCATTGCTCTATAGGTCTCCACCTGTCCATCTACACCAATCTTTCTCTTAAAGATCCATTTGCAACCTATGGATTTTATCCCAGGAGGTGCAACGTCCAAAGTCCATACTTTGTTGGTGTACATGGACTCCAGTTCGGATCTCATGGCATCCAGCCACTTCACTGAGTCTCTACTCGTGATAGCTTTCTGAAAACTAGTAGGGTCATCGTCATCTATGATGCAATCTTCTCTATCACCATCAATGAGAAACCCACAGTATCTCTCTGATGGGCGAGAAGTTCTACTAGATCTCCGGAGCGGTTAAGGTTCTTGAAGTTCTACTGCAACATCAGTTTCAACCAATTCGTCATGAGTAATTTGTGTCTCTAGAATCTCTTCTAGTTCTACCGCATTGCCATCAGTACTATTTGTAAAAATTTCATTTTCTAAAAATGTGGCATGTTGAGAAATAAACACCTTTTGTTCCTACTTGTGGTAGAATAGATATCCATAGGAATGTTTTGGATATCCCACAAATTTACACATGACCGATCGTGTCGCGAGTTTGTCTGGATTCTGCTTCTTGACAAAGGTCGGACAACCCCATATCCTGACTCTTTTAAGAGATGGTCTCTTTTCACACCATATCTCATATGGAGTGGTAGACACGGTCTTGGTTGGAACCCTGTTTAACAGATATATTGCTGTCTCCAAAACATGTCCCCAAAAGGAAAGCGGTAACTCAGCATCACTCATCATGGACCGTACCATATCTAATAGGGTATGATTCCTCCGTTCTGACACACCGTTGTGCTGTGGTGTGTAAGGGGGAGTGAGCTGAGAGAGAATCACATTCTCTTTTAAGAAGTCTGAAAACTCTGTACTCAAATACTCTCCACCTCAATCTGATCAAAGTTTCTTGATGCTCAAGCCTGTTTTTTTTTATACTTCAAGTTTATACTCCTTGAATTTCTCGAAAGCTTCGGATTTATGCTTTAATAAAAACACGTGTCCGAATCTTGAGAAATCATCAGTAAAAGTAATGAAGTATGAAAAACTGCCTCTAGCATGTGTAGACATTGGTCCGCATACATCACTATGTATGAGGCTTAAGAGTTCCGTGTCCAGTAAACGGAGTTTTGGTCATTTTACCTTTGATACAAAACTGACAAATCGCATAATATTTATATTCAAAAGGATTTAAATATCCATCTTTATGTAGCTTGTTTAGTCTTATTTCATTAATATGACCAAGTCTACAATGCCAAAGAAAAACTTCATTTATATCTGAAAATTTCCTTTTATTAGTATGTTGTATATTGAAAACTGTGTGTTGGTTCAGGACGTAAATACCGTTATTTAGTCTACCATATCCAATCAACTGTTGATTCAAGTTAATGTTCATAACATTATTCTGCAATACAAAATGATATCCTTCATTGTTTAACAAAGAAATGGATATTATATTACATAGCATACTAGGTACATAATAACAAGGGTTCAAAACCAAAATACAACCCGAAGACAACCCCAGATGATACTCTCCTACGGATACAGCATGTACATTGGAACCATTTCCAACCCAATCACCAGTCTTCAAAACTCTACTGTTTCTCAATCCCTGCATACAATTGCAGATGTGAGAACCAGAACCGGTATCTAATACCCAAGATTCAGAGTTTATAGAAAAACAGTTTTCAATTACAAACACACCTGAAGCGGAAGTATCATCATGCTTCTTTTTCTTGAGATCAGCAAGATACAGAGCACAGTTGCATTTCAAATGTCCCGACTTGTGGCAGTAAAAACATTCTCCTTTTCCACTTCCCGCGGCCCCGGATTTGTCTTTCCCCTTTGCCTTTATAACTCCACCTCTCGCTTTGGTGGGTTTCTTCTTCTTCTTTCCCTTGGCCTTGGTTTTTGGGACGGAAGAGGAAGATGGCCCAGTAAGCAGAGCGGGAGTTTTCGCTGTTTTAAGCGTGTTCTCTGCACTTCTCAACATATTGAGAAGTTCAGGCAGTGATTTCTCCATATCGTTCATATTGAAATTCACAATGAACGGAGCAAAAGAAAGGGGAGAGACTGTAGAACAATATTAGTATATTGCTCATTGTCCATGGTCCATCCCAGGTCCTCAAGTTCTTCTATAAGACCAATCATTTTCAAGACATGTTCTCCTACTGATGTGCCAGGGGCCATCCGCATCCGAAACAACTTTCTAGATGCCTCGTATCTTAAAGTCCGAGATTGCTCTCCATACATATCCTTTGTATGAAGAAAGATGGATTGTACATCCATCTTCTCGTGTTGCTTCTGATGTACACTGTCCATAGAAGCAAGCGCGAGGCACTTGGCCATGTCACAATCAATATCCCATGTTTTTCGGATCTCCTTATCTGAAACAGATGATTCAGGACCTGGGACGGGTGGGACTTTAGCAGTGAGGACATATGATACTTTATCATATGCGAGTGCAATGTTCAAGTTCCTCAACCATTCTTTATAATTCGGTCCTGTCAGTTTTTTTCTCTGAAAGAAGCTTAAGTCCCGTCATCAGGTATCTGCCATTAGGAAAGAGAAAAGAATACACTCAACGAAATGCTCTTGCAAAGAATTAGATTGGTTATTATCTTATCTAATCGATGTCTCCCACTGCTTTTATCAAATTTTCTTTCAAAAGCTCGAAAAGAAAACTAGCCAGGATTAATTACATTCTACAGTTTCGTTAACCGGTCAGCCAGGCCAGTATCGGTACTTTGAGGGAGGTTCCCCGTGCTTTCGCACGGACCTAATTAAAATAAACCTCGTTTTCCCAGAGGTCAAACCCCGTTTACACCTTTCTAGACACCTACTGGATTAGCTAATTATAAAGTGCAAAACTCTCCTGGGAGTAACTCTTACTCACAGTGGGATCGGGATCCAACTATCATATAGATGGTATGCAATCCCATTGCAAATTTCAACTCTTGAAACTCCCGATATGGTTTTTACCCCTAACTGCTTATGACCTTGGTTATGGTCAACATATCATAAGCACTAGTCAAATTCTACCCGTCATGTCAAGATTAACTAGACCCATCTATATGACCATTGATTATGATCAACATAATCATATGAATGTCCTAACTGATTGCATCATATGCTTTGTAGGAAGACATCACTTAGCTACCATACACTACGCCTTGATTATAATCAACATACGTAGCACGAATACTAAGTACTCTTCTTCCTAAAATGACGGAGAGTTGCGGATGGTTTTTATGAAAACCTTTAACGTTTTGAACTTGATCTCGTTGTAGAATCAAAATAGTTTAGAAAAGGAGTGGCTTAAGCTCCACATCTTTTGAAACTTGTATTTTTCATAAAAAGGCCGAGTGAGTTTCAAATCCAATTCTACAACATCTTTAGGTTTCTTTTTCTTTACATTAATCTTATTAATGTAGTCCCATCATTTAAGTTCCTAAGCCATCACAGAAAAGAAACGAAAATAGAATGTACACTTATGCCATCCGTATTCGTCACAGTGTCCTGTTATGCACCGTTAGGTTACTTAACTAACGGCATAGCTGGGCGGGACTAGCACGGGTGTAAAACATAAGCAACGTTTATTATATATCATATATATATAATAATAATCCATTCGTCTCAGATATTAAGTAATCATATCACAGAATATCAACAGCAGAAGCACATATGAAAATAAAGGATATCTTGGAGGTTCGTATTTTGTATTCAGCCAACAATAGAAAATACGGATTCCACGGTCGCGATGAATACCAAGCCCACACCCCTAGATCCCTATGAGAGCGGCAAGTGACCCTGCCAATTCTAGAGTTTAGGAGACCCGGTCTCGACTCCTCGAGATGGCCTTCCACTGAACCCTAGAACCCGGTCACTTGTGCTCCCCTCCTTGGGTCTATCCTAATGCGGAAAAGTAAATAATATACAATAATGGTGACATCATCCTCAACCCGGAAGTGCCCCAAATAAAAGAATATTACATACAATTAATTTTTACATGAATGAAAATAAAGACTCTCATCTTACATAAAACCCACGGTTATTCAATCACGACAATCCTGCACAACGTATCTCAGCAACACATAATATCACATATCATCAACGTAAGTAAGTATGCGTACCCCGATTGTTGTTGATGTATAGCAGCAAAACCGGCGATACACCACATACTACACTTACGGTCGCAGAAAAGAAAAATGAAAAACTATAACAATTGGAATCGTAACTGCCCTTAGACAACACAAACCCGGGATATCACATATCCAAGATTTCATGCCCAACAATGTAAAGTTCGCATTTAGGTCTCATTCATGAAAAAACTTTTTCAAAATAAGTCGGATAATTCAACAAGATTTCCGATTAGACCCGAGACCGAAATGTTAGATTTACACGCAACAAACAAATTTGTAGATTCCAATTATTGTATCACATTCATATATACTAGGCGCAGTTAAAACGTTCGATCGAACGACCAATCACCCAAAGAATTCTCATAAAGCTCAACACTTAAGCAGTTTTAAAATATACCAGAGACTGCTATTAGCACATACGGGCCAGCACAAGAAGGCACAGTCCAAGCCTCACCAACGGAGCCGCGGAACCGCCGCAAAAAGACCCTTTCGACCGCGATTCCACGGTCGTTAAGTCGAGTTAGGGCTTCGTTCTTCTTATGGGACCATACAATACCCTGCACGATTTTTTAAGTATTTTTAATGTGAAAAAATCCAACCTTTTGAAAAATTTCCAGAGAGCATTTTCCGGGTGTCAGGTTTCGTTCGTTCGAGGTTTTTAATGTCGTCTAGGTAACTCTAAAACTCTAGCTTGGTTCTGATACCACTGTTGGGTTTTCATGGCACCTAATCTAGGGTTTGGAATCATCACATGTGCCACTTTAAAAATTTAAAGAGGTGCTAAGCAAACTAACCATGGATCTTAACTAGAATTTTTAGGTTAACAACAAAAATATCACATACAAGAAACAATATATCACTAAGTGAAGAAATTACAACCTTTGTAGACTTCCCTTGGTGACTCCTTGGACCTTTAAGAGTTTGAGACGGATCGCTAGAAGCCTTCCAAGTCCACGATGATCCACCCGAAGTCCCTTTGCCTAAATCTCCTTGCTTTACTTGATCTTTGAAAGAAGTGTAGCAAACACCCTACACAAATGGGCTAGAGAAGTGTAGAATGATGAAGTGGTTTGTATTCTCTAATCAAAACTCTTTCTTTTTTACTAACTCGCTCAAATGAAAACTCAAGAGAGCTTGAGAATGAGGAAGAAGAAGATGACAACCTTTGAGCTCAAGAGATAATGATCCTTTTTTTTATTAAAAATGAGAATAGAAATTATATATAATTTCTTACTCTCATCCTTAACCATGGGTAACTAATATCTAGATATTTTGCATATGAGTTAAATTCCAAATGAAAACTAAACCATGGGTTAAAGCTAGGTCAAATGAAAGAAGAATGTAGAAAAACCCAATTATGATTTAATTTTCATTTCCTTTTAATCCAAATACAAAATATATATATATATATATTAGTTCTATGTGAGCCTTGCATTGCCACCACTTATGTATCATCAACCATGACACACAAGAATGTATGCATGTATGTGTGCATGCACATCATCATGTGCATCAACATAAACATATGCATATATGCATGCATACAAATAGAAAAGGGTTTAATAAAGAAATAAGCTAAAAGTCTATGTTAAATCAACACTTGATTTAACAAACCGGTCATATCACATACGACCCGACCAATAGAAAAATGCCCGATTAATATACAGCATCACATACATGCATTTAATCGAGTCCCCGCGCATATCTCATATGCACACCGCATCGTTTTGCCTGAGCTAGGAAACTCCTGTGTGGGACTCTAAGACTCGTCAATACGCCGGCAGTAGGTGATGATCATATCAAACACCTACAAGCCGCAAGCGGTCAGTTAAACGTAACGGCCACCCGGGTATTAAGCGATCAGAAGAAAACCAGCGAAGCTGTCAAAACTCCCATCGAGCCAACTGGAAACACTACCATACAGTCCAGTCTCTTCGTCTGATATGCTGAATATCGAGTCTAGGGATGGTATCGTTGAACCCAATAACTCAATAAGTCATGCCGATGTATGGCTTATAACAGATCGAGAAACTACTGATAACACTTATCAGTAAATCTCAGCAGCCCTGGCCAGGGACTTCCTGTTATAGCCAATCGAGCATAGCACAACATCAACCCCCAATACCGGGAGAGACGAAACCCCTCCTATCGCTCATTGCCTCCATATGCCTCGGGACTGTACCCAAAATCCACCTGTTTGCACGACTCGGTAGAGCCGTGGTAGGGTGGAGATCAAAGTACGGTGGGAGAACACACAAGACTCTATGACGATCTTGGGTCTACAGACTAACTTATACCAGTGTCACCTGAGAACTGCTATCTGACGATAGATATAATACCACATAGGAGTTCTCGGCGAGTCCGTTCAGTGTGCCCAGTCTCCACTGATCACCCGCATACAATCTTTGGTGTCACCTGACTTATCTCAAAAACTATCTAGTAACCGCAATCAAGAACGGCGTCGCTTTGCAGCTAGCCGGTGAGTACGGGTCGGTCAACAGGGATGTTGTGAATCTCCTATCCACTCAAACGAGTTAATTCCGAAGGGTGTTCGGATTTCTTATTAAATCTAAAAACTGAATTAATCTATATCTAAATCTTGCTAGGGTTAAGTCTAGGTTAAGTTTGGAAAGTCTATAAATCTCACCGCTTTCTATACCCATATGAAGATCTAATTATGTGTTATGGTAATTATTAATAAAAGGGATTAAGATGATTGGAAAGATTGTTTTTCCTCTAGATCCTTGTCCTTCCTTTCTTAATCTTTACCCTAACCTCCATGGAAAACCTTAAAATCCGGGCATTTAGACTACGGTATCACCGCTACCTCGTGGGTTGAGTGCCGTAGGGAGCGGAATAAGAAGGTATGCATGGAGTTCTATGAAAATATATGACGAGCAAGAAAGGGGATGAGAGATCTTCGTCTTTCAAACCTTCCCCAGATCTAACCCTAACAAGCGAGGAGACTACCCACTCATTAGGGAATTAAAATACATTTATCTTGGGCAGAGAATAAAAAATTAACTAGGGCAAGGAATTAAATTTATCTAGGGCAAGAATAGAAAATTAACCTAGGGAAGAAAATAAAGAACTTACAAAAAATGATGCTCTCCAAAAAAATGCTGAAATTTATTAATGAAGGGAGGCATAGCCTTTACAATGATTTTGAGTTCCTATTTATAGAGGATAGGAAACCCTAGGTTACAATTGATTCGCATGTCTACATTTACCAAAATATCCTTAGGAAGACCTAGTCAAAGTAGACTTCAAGCTTTGGTAAAATTTTATGTCACTGTCTCTTTAAAAGGAATTATTGGGCCTTGAAATTTCCTTTGTAGGCTCTTCTGTCTTTAGGCTTCCTTATTATTTGGTTCTTTTATTAAAATAGCTTCTATGTTTCTTCCAGATCTCCAGTGAATAATTGCAGTGGATTTTTAACCGTTTACTTTGTAATCTTGGACCTTGCATTGCCTTGTACTTTGTGAATTTTATCTTTGATGTAGGCTTGATCAAGAGTCTTTTGTTTGTTGGTCAAAGTCCACTTTTGCATCGTCTTTTCATCGTTTTCACTGTTTTAGATCCAAGAACCTGTAACCTGTAATATGTAGCAGACATGCGTCAAAAGCACCTGTTTATTTATAAAACGAATAAGAATGGGGAATATAATAATACAATATTATAGTGTGAACAAATACCCCCAAACTTATCTTTTGCTCGTCCTCGAGCAAACTTATTTTTATTCACTAAAATCCTAACCACACTTTCGCAGGAAAACGCGATTGCACTGAGCTCGTGCAACAAGCCGTTAAACCTCTAGGTGTCCCTAGTAGGAGGAGTGTTGTCTCCTGAGGGTTTTCAGCGGATACTACCCACAAAATCCTATCAATTTGGCTTTTTCGACTTTAATTCTCCAATTAGGGTTTCCAACAAGGAATTCTATTATCGTCGACTCGTAAATTATCCACCCATATTCTTCACACTTCCTCATTATTTAACTTAAGATTATATATGTTCTGCAGACCTATTTAGCTTTCGGCATCTCTTAAGTTTTCCTTCTAGGGTTCCATCTCCACTTAGGAATTTTTATCAACTCTACTAAAGATACAAGTTCTATTCTTCACTCCTTTCTCTCATCTAAACTCCTATCACATATCCCCACATGTGTGTTTAAATCACCCCTGCACTTGGAAATTCAAATCAAGCAATCATACTCTCGTCCATTGTCCAAAGTATTTATTAATTGGTGAATTTTTAAATGAATTTTTCTTACACATCCTTCATGCGACCGTTAATACTTCTTTAGGTACCAACGACCGATTACAAAATGAGTTTGCACTTTAAAGCGTACTTCCTAGTCTTGCAACACCCAAGGCTTTTTAGCAGTGACTCCCAAACCAGTTGGTCTAAGGCTCTAGGTGATGAAGCACCCTCGCTAAATATTTTTCTATTTTTGCAGCCTTAAGTAATCACAAAAACCAGTGTCCATTTTTTTTCTTTATTCACTTTTTTTTCTTTTATTTTCATTGTACTAAGGACTTTAGATAAGAGCATTTCAAGGTCTCTTCTACTATTCCAAATTTCAAGGTGCGTGATTGTGCAAATTGTAGGGTATACATTTTCAGAATCTAGACTTAAGGTAGGAATTATTTTTCAAACTTATACTTTAATAAAAATATCAATACTTTTCCTTTGTTTCGACTTAGCCCAAAAAGTGAACTCAAAATTTGCCTATTTCTAAATAAACTACAAAGACATATACTTTCTACCGTTAAACTTTAAAGAAGGTTATCTTTAGGCTTTTTAATTTACTACGTCAAAGATCTAGTTGTTCCTAGCCAGTTAACCTATCTGTCAAACTCTAGTCAAATAAGCCAAAATTGAATACAATAATTTTTATAATTTTTTAAAATTTTCAATTTTTATGGGTTTTAAAATAAGTATTCAAATGCAAAAATATACATATGAATGCGAAGGAAGGAAACGTACCGAGCATACCCCCAAACTTAAACTTGACAGTGTCCTCACTGTCATTCTAAACCAAGAGGGTCAAAATACCGGCACTTCCCTGTTTATTTATTTATAATTTTTTTTATATTTTTAATGTTTTGATTTTTTTTATTTTTTTATAGAAAAAGAAAACAAAAATATATACATATATACAACAAGGTCCCCCCCAAACTTAAGCTTGGTCTTACATAAGCCAAAGGTTAGCACCTACCATTCAAAAATCTTATCGTGGTAATGGTATAGTTGGTGCAAGAATGGGGTGTAGAGGAAAGAAATGAGAAACACGCGAGACCGTGTGGAAAGAAGAATGGTAGAATATGGTCTCGGTGGGGGAGAAGAAGGGCGGAAAGGAGAAAGAAGGGTCGCGCGATCTTGAGGGTGTAAATCGAGTGAATAAATTAGCGCAATATGTGATGACCGATATGTTATAAGCGATTGCGCTAACCTATCAACTCGTCGTGCAATGGGGTCAAATCCCTCAAGATTCGCAAGAAAACATGGGTACGCCGAACTTGGTATAGGAGATGAAAGCGTAACGGTCACTTGTACGGTCGGAACAATAAGAAGGACGAAAGGGAGTGAATTAGGGATAATACCATTCTCACCGTAGTAAACTATCTCGAACTTGAACGATTCCATTAATGGTTCGAAGCTACTATAAGCAACCGCGTCTGATGGTTCAACTAACTCATCTGAAAATGTAAAGGACTCAAACTCGGGCGGTGAGTCATCAATATCGTCCGAAAAAGTGAAACACTCATAAGTGTTAGCGTCTGTGAGAACTGTGTCGGATTCAAAAGAGAATTTTTCAAGCTCACAATCTTCAAGCGTGGTCGGAACGATGGAAAGGAGGGAGGGTGATATAACAGTCAAAGGTTCAGGAGGCTGAATTGGAAAATCCGACACATCAAACAAAAATGGTTCAACCTCAATATGATCCTCAAAACTCTCCTCACTACTATCCTCATAATTCTCCTCAATATGTAGCTCATCCATGCCATTATCATCAAAATCAAGATGCATATACGGTTCGGGAGAAACATTTAATGACTCGGGATGATGAATTGGACCTAAAATTTCAATCAAATCGACAGATTCATCATCCGAAATATTCCCGGTGTCTATATCCTCAATCAAGTTAAAATCAATTTGTTTAGACACCTCATCAAAAGCATGGATATTTATCGATTTGGGTTCTAGAGTGGAGGTGTAAAGATCGAAAGGATTAAGTGTGGTTTCACTCGAAAGGGGTTCTTCACAATTTGGCAAATCAAACACTACAAAGTCGCACAACTCATCATTTTGGACACATGTTTGAAAACTGGAGTTGTTGGATTGAATTGGGTATGGGTAGGTTTGATTTGGAAATCCTCTCGCATTCTCACTCTGTCCAACCGTCTCCTTATACATTGAAAAATTTGGAGCTAGCGGGAAACTAGGTTGCATAAGGGCGGCCACAGACGCTTCCACATTCCTAGTCATTTTATTTGTTGCTGTGATATACGCTTCCAACGACTCTACCAAACTAGACTTGGGTGGTAAGGGGGTTTCGGTAAAAGATTCAAAATTGTGTGGATATACAAAACTGCCAACAGGCAAGCAGTGTCTAGTGAAGGTGGGAAAGTCGGGTAGGACTGGTAAGAAGTGGGTGGTTGGACAGGAGTAGGATCAACATATGGATAAAAAGGTGAATAATCGTGCGGGCCCCTAGAACTAGATGAGTGGAGAGGGGTGAAAGATCGGCTGTGAGATTGAGCAATATGCTCAGCAATGGACATCGGCTTAGGAGTGACAGAAGGACTTAAAAAAGTGGTATCAACATGTGGAAGTGGTAAAGGTTGACTTGGTTGACATAAAGTGGGTTGAAAAGTCAAACTGTTTCTCCTAGACGCTTCTATTTGATCTTTCAAAGATATTTTAGGCAAGGAAAGATCGTCTTTAAATTGACCGAACAAATTGACGTACGACGCAAAGTTAGGTTCGGGATACCAAAGTTCGGCAAGTGATTTATTATGTGGGGTAGCCATGTTAGAAGAAAGGGTGAAAAGAAAGAAGGTTTGGTGGTGGTGCAAAGATTTATTTGCGGCAAAAATTTGCAAGTTGTTTATAAAAGATTTTTCTTTTTTCCTCTATTTTTTTTTATTTGGAACTGTTTGCAAAATTTTTTTTTTCATAAAGGGCTAAGACACACTTTCGATCAACCAAAAATGCACAATCAGGCCTAGATCTAGGGTCACCTAGGTCAGCTAGACAGCTCCTAACTGTTCCAAAGGGTTAGAGATAGGACCTCAAACCGTCTCTTCACCGTCAATTGCGGCCAGGTAAGTGCCAGGTAAGTGGGAAGGAACCACAGTAGTGGGCCTAATTAAAAACCACTAGTCTTGACACACTTGCCTAGTCACCGCAAAGTCAGGTTAGGATAAACGGCCGATGCCTATAACTAGTCCTCTGTCCTATTGAGTGCGATGTCCTTAGGGCTGAGTCTAGTATTTTTTAATTAAGCTTGGTCAATGCAAATGCCTTATGTGATTTCTGGGGTCCTGGGAAGGATGATGAAATCCCCACCCAATTTGAATTGGTCAAAAGCCCCTTAAAGTCAGTTTTAAAGATATGCAAAACAGTAAATCACTTGCAATCAAATTTTTTTGTGAATTTCAAAGTTTGCAAGTTTTCTAATTAAAATTTTCCTTTTTCCACTTGCTCCTTATTTGGAAATTTTGCAAAAAGATTTTCGATAAAAGATATGCAGAACAAAATATATTACTTGCAATCAATTTCTATTTTAAGCGAGGCGCAAAAATCCTGCACAAAATTTGTTATTTGGAAAGGAAAAGATTTTTTTAAGCGCAAAGAATCCTGCAGGAGATTTAACAAAAGATATATCGAAAGATTCAGAGGAGAGATCAGAAGACCTACAGAGTTTTTTATTTTTTTTTATTTTTTTTTAATGAACCGCAGAGAAAGTTTGGGGATCTGATCCGCTGATATGACAGCGGAACCGCGCAGCCTCCGACTGCGGATCCGCCGTGGTTTGGTGGATTCGGCAGGTTTTTTTTTTTGCTCTCCATATCGGCTCAGTTCTTCTTGTTGACTCGGTCCTCCAAATTTCTTCTGTTGTCTATTGTGATATTCCTCTGTTTGTTCGGATTTGATATTTGTTATTTTTATCTCTGTAGATTTCCAGATCCGAATTTGTTCGTAGATCCTGCAAAATTCACACAAAAATACCCTTCCCAAAAATAAAAGATGATAAATTTTTATATTTTTAATTTTTCAGTTTTTATGAATTTTTTAATTTTAGATTAACTCGAAATTGCAAAAAGAAAATAACACGCCATCTCTGGCAACGGCTCCATTTGACTTATCTCAAAAACTATCTAGTAACCGCAATCAAGAACGGCGTCGCTTTGCAGCTAGCCGGTGTGTACGGGTCGGTCCACAGGGATGTTGTGAATCTCCTATCCGCTCAAACAAGTTAATTCCGAAGGGTGTTCGGATTTCTTATTAAATCTAAAAACTGAATTAATCTATATCTAAATCTTGTTAGGGTTAGGTCTAGGTTAAGTTTGGAAAGTCTATAAATCTCACCGCTTTCTATACCCATATGAAGATCTAATTATGTGTTTTGGTAATTATTAATAAAAGGGATTAAGATGATTGGAAAGATTGTTCTACCTCTAGATCATTGTCCTTCCTTTCTTAATCTTTACCCTAACCTCCATGGAAAACCTTAAAATCCGGGCCTTTAGACTACGGTATCACCGCTATCTCGTGGGTAGAGTGTCGTAGGGAGCGGAATAAGAAGGTATGCATGGAGTTCTATGAAAATATATGACGAGCAAGAAAGGGGATGAGAGATCTTCGTCTCTCAAACCTTCCCCAGATCTAACCCTAACAAGCGAGGAGACTACTCACTCATTAGGGAATTAAAATACATTTATCTAGAGCAGAGAATAAAAAATTAACTAGGGCAAGGAATTAAATTTATCTAGGGTAAGAATAGAAAATTAACCTAGGGCAGAAAATAAAGAACTTACAAAAAATGATGCTCTCCAAAAGAATGCTGAAATTTATTAATGAAGGGAGGCATAGCCTTTACAATGATTTTGAGTTCCTATTTATAGAGGATAGGAAACCCTAGGTTACAATTGATTCGCATGTCTACATTTACCAAAATATCCTTATGAAGACCTAGTCAAAGTAGACTTCAAGCTTTGGTAAAATTTTATGTCACTGTCTCTTTAAAAGGAAGTATTGGGCCTTGAAATTATTGGGCCTTGAAATTTCCTTTGTAGGCTCTTATGTCTTTGGGCTTCCTTATTATTTGGTTCTTTTATTAAAATAGCTTCTATGTTTCTTCCAGATCTCCAGTGAATAATTGCAGTGGACTTTTAACCGTTTACTTTGTAATCTTGGACCTTGCATTGCCTTGTACTTTGTGAATTTTATCTTTGATGTAGGCTTGATCAAGAGTCTTCTGTTTGTTGGTCAAAGTCCACTTTTGCATCGTCTTTTCATCGTTTTCACTGTTTTAGATCCAAGAACCTGTAACCTATAATATATAGCAGACATGCGTCAAAAGCACCTGTTTATTTATAAAATGAATAAGAATGGGGAATATAATAATACAATATTATAGTGTGAACATCACCACGCCAGATGGATATGGAATCATCCATCGCCCATCATATGGGACAAGAATGGTTTACGCTAGTCTACTCTGGAATATCGATGCCCCGTCTCGATACACCCACGACTAGGAACAGTTCAAGGATATGCTCATAAACTACATGTGTCCCACTAGTATGATCCGCATCATAATCCCAGTAGTTAAGCAAATATCCTATGGGCTTTATCAATATGTACCAAATGAGTAAGATGCATGATCAAATGAACATGTCAAGATAAAGTAAACCAGATAGCATACTATCATGTCGAGCAAGAAAGTCATATGTATATATATATATATATATATATATATATATATATATATATATACACACATACATTTCCAAGCATCCACTATACATATAATAGCTTCTAGGGCATACATATATCTAACAGTGATGAGGTAGGTCATTACCTCGTGAGTTTTCTAAAAGTAATATGAGCAAATTTGATGAAAGATGTCGAATAGAAAGTTTGTGGTATTTAACCGTAAAAGTGAAATAAAATATGCATAGCATGGTATTTTAAATTGAAACTTGTTCTTGATGTTGGTTTATGGTTGCTAAACAAGATATAACAATATGGATGTTTGGTTATTAAGAGAAGTTATGTTTTTAACAAAATTAAAATCGAAAGTCGGAATAACACCACTTCCGATGAGTTTTGAAAAGAGATCTTTTTGGAATAGGAAAAGGGAAGAGGAGAGGGGACTTACTGGATGAAATGAAAGAGATGAGGTATAGGAACAATTTGATGGCTTCATGGTTGCGGTTTCACCGGAATTGTCCCGAATCGTCGCCGGAACTTGACCTTGGGCTAACTCCACTTGTACACTTTCTTGATTTGGAAAAATTTGAGAATTTTTGATAATGGATTTCAGAATGAAGAGGTTAGGGTGTGATGTTGTATTTATAAGAGAAATTAGGGTTTTGAGGATTGAAGAAAGGAATTAAAAATGCATTAAAAGTGTATTAAAGAGGTGAATTTAATCTCTCTGTAAATTTACAGAGAAATCAAACGGTACTGGGGTAGTGGGGGTAGGCCAAGAGGTGTGGTGTTAAAAATTTTGGGGCATTCCCGACGAGGGGGCCCGGCGCCGCCGGCCCAATGGGCGATTTCGCCGGCCATTCTCCTGAGGTTAAGTGTGGGATTTGTTCCACGTGTCGTGGTCTGTTCATATAACCCCGTGCACATGTTTATTTAATCTGACTTTTCATTTTTACGTGTATTGTACGTGTAAATTTTTGGGCTTCCAAAAAGTTTTAAAAGAAAAATCAGTAAAAATAATATGTGGCTGGGGGGATTTGAACACAGGGGCTACATCATAGCAGTGCAAGGCTTTACCAGTGAGCTACAAGTTGTTTCTTACTGTTTTTAAACAATTTTAATTTATAACTTGTACTCAGGATAAGGTACTCCTTTCTGTACTTTTAAAAGAAAAATTTTGTACAGAAAATCCAGGGTTGTTACACTAACCGACAATGCCATAGTCTGGTAGAAGGATGAGGAAAGCCGTCTCACCCAGCCAATAGAGTGGAAGACGTCCCGCGATCTATTCGATGCGAAGTACTTCCCTGAGACTGCCCGTTTTGACATGGAGCAGCAGTTCATTCATCTACAACAAGGCTCGATGTGGGTCAAGTCCGTGGATGAATACGATGTTGAGTTTACCATGCTTAGCAGGTAAGATATTGTCTCAAATTCAAATTCCTGATCTCACTCATTAAACTGCTAACACAAAGTCGTAACAGGTTCGATACACACCCAATTCTTACTGCTGAGATCCGGGCACGACGATTTCCGTAAGGGTTGAACCCGGAAATCCAAGCTGCACTCGCTATAGGGGATTTCCCAACCCATGAACTTGCTTTGAAGGTTACCCGACTCTATGAGGCAGTTGTGAAGAAGAAGGGCAGACCGCATACTGCCGGTGTGAAACGCCCTGCCACATAGATGTCAGGAGGAGCCTCTTCTAGGCCAACTTTTGCACCTAGGAGACCGGGAGGATATTTAACCGGTCCAGTCCAGACTTTTGTTTCTATTACAAGAGAACCGGACACCTGGTGAAGAACTGCAAGCATGCAAATGGCCTGTATTTGATTTATGACGCATCTACCCACGCCATAGGAGCATGTCCATATCGTTTCAACACAGCTCCAGCACCCAGACCCGCAATCACAGCCCTGCAACGGCCAGCCATTCAGGCCCCTGCACCTCACCTAGCTCTCCCTGCACCAGCTCCATGTGGACCTCCTGCATAGTCTCAACGTCAATTCCATCAGGCATAGAGAAACATGCCTCAAGGTCAGAGAAACATGCCCCAAAGATAGAGGAATGTGCCTCCAGCAAGGAGGAATGTACCACGACGTCAGGTTTTCACAATGACGGTCAAGGAGGCCAAAGCCACAGGCCAAGTCATCGCTGGTAATCCCCCAATCCTTTCAATTTTCAATCTTTGTGTATCACTATAACTTCCCATATACCTAAACTTATACCACACAACTTAGGTACAATCTTAGTAGCCTCCCTTCCTGCTCTAGCACTTTTCGATACTGGAGTATCATATTGCTTTATGTCACGACGGTTCGTACGAACTCATGCGATTCCAGTTAAACCATTCATATCCAGCTGGAATGTCGGTTCAGGGAACGGCGTTCTAAAAGCAACTTTGGGATACGATTTGTGTCCAATGGCAGTCTGCAGTAGAGAATTTTATACGGACTTCAAGGTATTGTACATACCGAACTTCAACGTAGTCTTGGGAATGGACTGGCTGGGAACTTTCTTCACTACCATCGACTGTCGCCAAAGGAGGGTAGTGTTCGAAATACCAGATCATCCAGTGTTCTATTTCAAGAGTGGAGAACGTACCTTGGAACTTAGCGTCTACAAAGCAAAACCAAAGAAGGCAGTGGTTGCAGCATTGCAATCGGAAGAATCGAAGCTAGAGGCAGTTCGAGAGTTTGAGGATGTATTCTCAGAAGATATATCAGGTTTTCCTCCCGATCGAGTTCTTAAATTCAACATGGATTTACAACCTGGTGCGCAACCGGTAATCAAAGCTCCGTACCGACTAAGTCCAGAAGGATTGAAGGAGATTGATTGAATTATTTCCTGATGTGTAAATGTAACAATATCGATTCAAATAGTCCCCGATTTCGGTGCCATTTGATTGATCGTAAAATGCGAGACTGAGTAAGTAAATCAAATCAATAAGAGTCTCTTTGTGTTGGTAATTATAAAATTGAATAAAGTTCACAATCAAAAAATTAAATTTGACCGCAATCAATTACGCTGTCGGTTGTAGATCGTAAGCGAGTGCGGATCGTCCACAGAGATTGTGCGATTCGTTTTTATATTTGATATGTTTGAATTGAAAAGTTAATCGAAAAGAAAAGAAAACATGATTCAAGAATTTATCAATTGATTCAGGTGTCACAAGTTTAATCAAGAATCAAGAAACTGATAAACAATCAAGAATTGGGTTTCGATAATATTTCCAACCAAAATGTCAAGAATCTAAATGAGGCTCGTAGGAATCGATCGGATCTATAGACGTGATGTAATCTCAAGATTTCGTGTTCTTGTCCTTCGAAGGATTGATACTAGATCGATGATGATCGACGAGAGTTAGGACTTTCTTTATGAAACTAGGGTTTCATCACTTAACCCTTGTTCTTTCGTTGATATCATTTACACTCTAGCCTCTAGCAATTTCAAGAAACGATCGTAACTCCCCAATCTCGAGCGATATCAATCAAGAAAGCATCGCAACGAATTGGGTCGTCGATTCTTTATCTTGCTAGGGTTTACAAAACTCGTAGGATTCAAGAATCGATTTACAATATATTACATCATCATTTTATTGATCGTCTCGACTTCTCGACTAGCGGAGTATTACTCAAACATCACAACAAGAATTATAACTAGAAATTTAGATTGACTCATGATGCAAGAATTTAAAGAAAACAAGATAAAAGAATATCACCTTTTATTTATATCAACAATTTGATTACAGTCGCTCAAGAACTACAAGAGGAAGAATTAAATTGTCGACTTGGCTTCGCTCGGCTCCGTGAGTCGCGGATCGGTTTGGACCACTTGCTCTGTTGAAGACCGGCTCGGCTCCAAAAAAGTTGCAAGGCTTCTTGCTTGAATGGGTACTCGGGATCTTGGCTTTTGATTGGAATTAGAGTTAGGGTTTCACACAAATCCTCTCACTAGACTTGTGGAAGAAGAAGATGAAGAAAGAGATAGAATGGCTCTAAAATGAACTATGGATTGATTTTTCCAAGGTTCCAAGATGAATCAATATCATTTACAAGTGAGCCTAGGATCTTATTTATAGAGCACCCAAACCCTAAGCCTTTGAGTTCCCTCCAAAAGTTTGTTGAAAGACTTCTAGAAAGAGTTTGTTAGGCTTAGCTTAGGGTTTAAGCTAGGGTTTAGGGAGAAGTTTCTTGAATGATAGGCTAGTTTAGTGTTGATCCCAAAGCTTGATGATCTGGCAGAAATATCTGGAGTCTTCTGGAGTTTGATATGTCTTTTTGAAATCTGGACCCAGAGATGAGAATTGTGTACCAAATTTGGGAAGCTAATTTCTTGGACCCACCGTGGATCCGCGGCGCAAGCAGGCTCCTGCCACGGATCCACGGCTCTTTGTGCGGCTTGGGCCTTGATCTTTTTGGTGTGGTCTTGGGATGCCATTTGGACCTTTCTTTGATATGTTGATTTTTGTTTTGCCTTTTGGATTGATACCAGAACTGAAATCATTGAGTTGGCGTAATGTTTGATCGGTACCATGTACATTTTTGGCCTTTCTTCTGGATTTTCCTGCACAGATCTCAAAACAAGTGTTGCGCAAATGTAGGGATGATGCGATGCCATGAAATGTGGTAAATTTCCTTTATAGTGTTGGTTTTAGAGTCTAATACATGTAATCTGATATTTTGCTACAGTTTTGCTAATATGTAAAATATGAATGCCGAACACTTCTATATGAATGCAAATGATGAGGAAATTGCCGGCTAAAATATACAATATTTTCGACTAATCTAATTCCCCCAAACTTAATTTCGATCGTCTCGAGTGAACTGTTTTATTCAAAAGAGAAGGAGAAAATAAAGAAAGAGAAAAAACTAACTAGCACACTTTCGTAGACAACACGATTGCACTGAGCACGTGCAACAAGCCTTTAAACCTCTAGGTGTCCCTAGTAGGAGGAGTGTTGTCTCCTGAGGGTTTTCAGCGGATTGCACCCACAAAATCCAATAATAAAAGGAAGATCATGAATATTACATTTAAAGAAAAGAATTGTAAAAGAAAATCTTCGAAAATTAGGGTTTCCAACTAAGCTAGCTTTTCGGTTGTCATGAGCCCTATCTTAATGGTCATGAAAAAATGTCAGGAATCACGTCCTCCCTCAATAAAACATCGTCTTATTCTTCATTCCTATCTTTCTTCCAAATATCGATCATATAACCCTGCGTGTGTGTAAAGAACATCCCTACACCCGGAGAATTCAATTTAAGCTATCATACTCTTGCCCATCAGCCTCAGTACTTTTTAATTAATGAATATTTAGATGAGATTGCTCACACACTTTCATGCGACCGTTAATACTTCTTGAGGTACTAACCGACTGATTACTCCTGTGCTTGCTTACTTGGTGTATTTTCCTCGTCTTGCACCACCTCAGGCATAGCAGTGACTCCCAGACCAGTTGGCCTTAGGGCACTAGGTGAAGAAGCACCCTCGCTATAAATTTTTATTGCCCTTAGTGATAACAAAACCAGTGTCCATTTTTCTCACCGTTTTATATTTTTTTCATTTTCATTTTTTTCTTTTTATTTCCTTCATACTTTTGGCTTTAAGACAAGAGCATTTCAAGGTATCCTCTATTATCCCAGGCTTTAAGACGTGTGTAAGTGCGAATAGCAGGGTAGCAACGTTCAAAATGTTTGGCTTCCAGAATAGAAACTATTTTTCAGACTTATTTTTATCCTCAGATTAGTGACGTCCTTCATCTTACCAACTCTTGGGACAACGGCTCATAACTACTTATTACTAGTTCGTATAAAAAAACTTCTAATTTTCTTAGTTTTCTTAAATTTTTCTAATCTCATGGATGTAATTGTTCACTATCTAAACTTTCATTATCTCATTTATATACAAAAAGTGTAAATATTAAAAGTAATTTTATACTTGAAAATTTTTAAATTTTTATGGGTTTTGAAAAATTTTCAATTTTTATAGATTTTTTTTTAAAAGAAAAGAAATGTTTTGTGCTTATGCAAATGATATGCAAATGATGCGAAAATAAGCACAAACCTCCCCCAAACTTGTTTTCAACAGTGTCCTCACTATTGCCAACAGCTATATCTACAAAACCTATAAGTCTGGGAGGAATTATTAGTGGGGGCAAAATATATAAGTGAAGAACTTCCCCTAAACTTACTCTTTTCACTCACCTTCATTCAAAAAATGATGCAGTGATATACAGGATATGAAGGTGAGACGGAGGATTTTTAATCCAAATAAACTGGCTCTTGTAAGAACAAGAGCTCCTCCGTGGGGTTAGTGGAAAAATACGGCTTAAGTCTATGTCCATTCACTTTGAAAAAGGTGTCGTTTTTAACATTTTCAATCTTTACTGCCCCGTGCGGATATACAGATCGCACAACAAAAGGTCCCTTCCATCGAGATCGGAGCTTACCCGCGTGAAGGTGTAATCGTGAATCATAAAGAAGGACTTGTTGATCAGGTGAAAATGTTTTTCTCAAAATGTTTTTATCGTGAAAAACTTTAGTCCTATTCTTTGTGATTACAGCGTTATCATAAGCTTCATCGCGGAGTTCGCTTAGCTCATTAAGTTGCAGTTTCCGAAAGTTGCAAGCAAGGTTTAGATCAAAATTTATTTCTTTAATAGCCCACAATACTTTATGTTCTATCTCGACAGGTAAGTGACATGCTTTTCCAAACACTATCCTATATGGAGACATCCCTAGGTCGGTTTTATATGCAGTTCGGAATGCCCAAAGAGCATCCGTCAGTTTGGTCAACCAGTCTTTTCTATTTTTAGCAATAGTTTTCTCCAGGATAAGTTTGATTTGTCTGTTTGAGGTTTCAGCCTGCCCGCTTGTTTGGGGGTGATAGGGTGTAGAAAGACGGTGGTTGATTGAGTATTTCCGCATCAGAGTCTCGAAAGATCTGTTGCAGAAGTGTGTCCCATTATCGCTAATAATAGCGCGTGGGTATCCAAATCGCGAGAAAATATTCTCTTTCAAGAACTTAATGACAACTTTCTTGTCATTAGTGCGACATGGAATGGCTTCTACCCACTTTGAGACATAATCAACCGCCAGCAGTATGTACAAATTCCCAAAGGAGTTGGGAAAAGGACCCATAAAATCTATGCCCCAAACATCGAATATTTCAACAACCAGAATAGATTGCTGAGGCATTTCATTCCTCTGGGAGATTCTACCCGTATACTGATATTGTGTACAGGTTTTGCAATGCTCAAATGCGTCCTTCAATAAGGTCGGCCAATAAAATCCACATTGCAAAACCTTCTCCGTTGTCTTTCTAGGACCAAAGTGACCCCCACAGGCCTGATCATGACAAAAAGAAAGAACACTCTTGAACTTTTCATTCGGGACACACCGGCGAATGATCTGATCAGGACAATATTTAAACAAATAGGGTTCATCCCAGTAAAAGTGTTTTACTTGGGATAGAAAGCGGTATTTGTCCTGTTTCGACCAATCGCTGGGTATCAGTCCCGTGGCATGATAGTTCACAATATCCCTGAACCATGGTTCATTGGATACGCTCAAGAGTTGTTCGTCAGGAAACGAGTCATTGATCGGCAGGGTCACAGGGAAAGAAGAGATGCGTGAAAGATGGTCAGCTACTACATTTTCACATCCTTTCTTATCTTTAATAACAAGATCGAATTCTTGTAACAGAAGGATCCAACGTATTAGTCGACCTTTTGCGTCTTTCTTCGCCAGAAGATGTTTTAAAGCGGAATGGTCAGTATACACAACTATAGGTGAGCCAATTAAGTAAGGCCTGAATTTTTCTAATGCAAATACAACCGCTAAAAGTTCTTTTTTTGTGGTTGTATAATTGATTTGCGCATCATTCAGTGTCTTACCAGCATAGTAAATCACGTGTGGCATCTTTTCGATGTGCTGTCCTAAGACTGCACCTACTGCGAAATCAGATGCGTCACACATCAGCTCAAAGGGGTAGTCCCAGTTTGGTGATGATAAAACGGGGGCTGAAGTGAGTGAGTGTTTAAGTGAGTCGAAAGCTGTCTCGCAATCCGAGTCAAAATGGAAGGTCGTATCCTTGGCCAGGAGAAGAGTTAAAGGTCTAGCAATTTTGCTAAAGTCCTTAATGAATTTCCTATAAAAGCCCGCATGGCCAAGGAAAGATCGAATATCTTTGACGCTTTTGGGATGAGGAAGATTTTGAATGACATCTATCTTAGCTCTGTCAACCTCAATGCCTTTCTGTGAAATGACATGTCCAAGTACTATTCCTTCTTGGACCATAAAATGGCATTTTTCCCAGTTCAAAGTCAAGTTCTTTTCTTTGCAACGAGTAAGAACAGTGTCAAGATTCGCAAGGCAATCGGAAAAAGAGTCTCCAAAAATCGAGAAATCGTCCATAAAGATCTCCAGAAAATTTTCTACCATATCAGAGAATATCCCCATCATACACCGCTGAAAGGTAGCGGCAGCATTGCATAGCCCAAAAGGCATGCGACTGTAAGCAAGGGTACCAAAAGGATAAGTAAAAGTGGTTTTATCTTGATCCTTTTTGGCGATAGGGATCTGATTATAGCCTGAGTATCCGTCCATAAAACAATAATACTCTCGTCCCGCTAAGCGTTCCAGCATTTGATCAATGAATGGTAGAGGAAAGTGGTCTTTCCTCGTGGCAGCGTTGAGTTTTCTATAATCGATACATACACGCCACCCAGTTTGGGCGCGTGTCTGAATTAACTCATTCGCCTCATTGGTTATAACAGTGATGCCGGATTTTTTAGGAACGACATGTATAGGACTCACCCATTGGCTATCGGAGATGGGGTATATAATACCATTATCTAAGCATTTGACGATCTCTTTCATTACAGCTTCCTTCATGACGGGATTCAACCGTCTTTGTGGTTCTCGGGTTGGTCTGGCATTATCTATCACATGTATATGATGTTCAACTATCAAGGGACTAATCCCTTTGATGTCCGCCATACTCCAACCAAATGCCTCTTTGTTAGATCTCAATACCGATAAAAGTGCATTTTCTTGCTCTGATGCAAGAGAAGCGGATATTATAACCGATAACGTCTCCTTCTCACCTAAAAAGGCATATTTTAGATGAGAGGGTAAAATTTTGAGATCTAATTCAGGCGGAGAAATGATAGAAGGAGGTATCATTGAATGATTTTTGGATTTACAAAGAAGCTCAGAGCCTGTGAAAGATACAGACTCGGGTGGAGAAAAGTCAGAAGTGCAGGACTCAAGTGTAGGTAAGGTGTCCTCACTAAGATCTTGTGTAAAGTCAAACAGAGATGTGGTAATGTCATCGAGATCAGTAAATCAAAGCTCCTCAACTCCACAACTATCGGGAGCGATCTCATGGACAGAGCACACATCTAAAATATGAGCAGAGGGTTCTGATGGCTGACTTCCAACTTTGTAGATATTTAGTTCAATGGTCATATTTCCAAATGATAAGTTCATTGAACCGTTTCTACGGTTTATAACAGCGTTGGAAGTGGCAAGGAAAGGACGACCCAGAATCACCGGAATTTGGCTCCGGGGGTTTGCTACAGGCCGTGTGTCGAGTACAATGAAGTCTACAGGGAAGACAAATTCCCCGACCTTTATCAACACATCCTCTAATTCACCCCTTGGTTTGGTGATTGATCGGTCTGCCATTTGCAGAGTGCAGTGAGCAGGTTTCAGCTCTCCAATCCCTAGTTGCTCATAGACAGGATAAGGGAGCAGGTTAACACTTGCGCCAAGGTCTAAAAGAGCACGATTTATGTTTTTACCCCCAATAGAAATCGATATTGTAGGACATCCTGGGTCCTTTCGTTTCTTTGGTAGCTGGGGAATAAAAGCAGTGCTGATATTATTAGCCATAAAGACCTTCTTCGGCACTTGGGTCTTCCTCTTCCTAGTGCACAAGTCCTTAAGAATTTTCGCATAAGCGGGGACTTGTTGGATTGCATTTAGGAGAGGGATATTGATGTTAACCTGTTTGAACATTTCTATAATTTTCTCCATATGAGGACTCGTTCTATTACCCCTTAACCGATTCGGGTAAGGAGCTTTCGCAATAAGCGCAGGGTCCATCATAGGAGAAGGAAGAGGGGGTAGACGAGGTCCCAAAAGAGGTGTGGGGACCGTCTGTGGAGAACTATAAGGGTTGGGAGAAGGTGTCGAGCCTAATGGGAAATGGAGAATAGGCTCTCGAGAAGATGGTGTGGTAGAAGAAGAAGGATAAGAAGGAGAAGTGTGTGTGTGTGGAAAGGTCTCAGCCGGGGTGTTGATATGATTTTTAGTATCATCAATACCTTCCCCGACATGATTGTTCAGCACTCTTCCCGATCTCAACGTTGTGATGGCATTTACATTGTAATGCCCAGGATTCTGTAGGGGTTGAGAGGGAAGTTTCCCTTTTTCTCTCGCACTCATTTCGGCTTTTAGGCTTGCGATTTCAGCTTCCATCGATCTAATACTCTCAGCTTGGGACACTGAATTTTTCTTTATCTCACTGACGGAAGATCTAACCTCAGTCGAAACCTCTATGAAATTTGGTAAAAGTGATTTCATGGTTTGAGTGAATTGAGAGAATTCGTCAGAACAGGTCGATTGCATAGGATTAGACTGTGCAGGAGTGTTGACCTGATTTTGGAAATTTTGTGACTGGTAGGGGTGCTGAGTGAGTTGAAGGGGTTGCTGTTGTGGTGGAGGAAAAGCCCTTTGAAAATTATTCGTGTTTGGAACCGTGTTTTGAGATTGGTTTTGGTTCCAAGCGAAATTCGGGTGATTCCTCCAACCCTGATTGTACGTGGAAGAATATGGATCGTTTCGAGGTCTTTGAAATGTGGCATTAGAATGCTCATGACCTTGAAACGCGGAGTTTAATGGACATTCTTCCGTTAAATGAGACGGATCAGACCAGCACCCACAAACAGTTTTGGGGAGCGACATTGGGTTTAGGGAGGTTGCAGAAAATTTGTGTTCCATAGCGTCGAGCTTCTTTTGCATTGCTGCCATCTCAGCTCGAACACCTATGGACACATCTATTTGGTGTACGCCACCCCTATTCAATGGTTGGGTTCCACTCTCCCACTGTAGTGATTTTTCAGCGAACTCTTCTAAATATTTCCAAGCTTCCCCATCATCCTTGGTCATAAATGTACCTTGACACATGTTTTCAAGGCTCTGTTTAGTGCTTAGGTTAATGCCCTCATAAATGATTCTGCATAATTCCCATCTCGGGATACCGTAATGAGGACACTGAACCAATAGATCCTTGAAACGTTCAAAGCATTTAGAGAATGGTTCAGTAGGGAGCTGGACAAATTGATTCAGTTCGCTATGGATTCGAGCTGTCTTTTGGATTGGGTAAAATTTCTTAAGAAATGCAGCGACGAATTCTTCCCAATTCGTAATAGAGTGTGCGGTAGTGTTATATAGCCACTTCTCGGCTATATCGCACAATGTGAATGGAAGAAGTCGTAGACGCGTTGCATCCACTGAAAGTTGTGACGTACCCATCATTGCACATACGTTTTCAAATTTTGTAATGAAAACGTAAGCGTCCTCAGTCTCGAGTCCGTGGAATTTGGGTAAAAGATTGATATACAGGGGCTTAATCTCAAAGTTATCCCCATTGGCTGGTGGTGTGGATAGGCAGGTCGAAAGAGGACCTCGAAGTGGATAGCACCTCTCTTGGAGAGAGATGCGGGGTGGATTCTGCGCACCAACGGACGGCGGCAGATTAGGGTTAAAGAAGTTTGATGGAGTCGGATCCATCGGTGTGGGTGTGGTAGTGGGTAAAGGAAAGGTAAATGGAGAAATATCGACTTCGGAGTCGATAAAAGGTACGCGGACTAAACGGGCACCAGAATCCCGTGTCCAGCCTATCTTGTACTAAAAAGGGTTAGTACAAGTGGCAGTGTTGGCTTATAATTAGGGGTAAATGAATGAATGCGGTGTTTGCTTTGAAAAAGGGACGGAATTTTGAAAAAATGATGCGACACAACAAATGCAGCACACAAACCCTAGAATCTAGTGGTCACCTAGGTCCGGCTCTAGACCGCTCCTAACTGCCAAAAGACAAGTCGCAGGATAGAATCCTCCACTGCCTCTTTGTTCCCCTGTGGCCAGGTAAGTGCCAGATAAGTGGGAAGGTACTCCACTACGTAAGTAGTGGGCCTAATTAATAACCACTAGCCTTCGACACACTTTCCTAGGCACCACAAGTAAACGCGGATAAGCAATGAATTACCCACGGCCTTCTTCTGTCCTAATTGAGCGCGACAGTCCTTAGAGTCATCTCTAGATTTCTTTTAGTTAATGTGGGTCAATGCGGATGCAAGTTTTGTGGTTTTCAGGGCCTAGGAAGGGTAATGAACTCCCCACCTAATTTGGATTTGTCCGTGCCCCTTAATATCCGTATTTAGAATGCAAACAACCAAGAAACAAAATCACGCACAAATTTAATTTTGTAATTTGCGAGCTGCTATTCTTTGCAAAGAATCCTGCAGAAACTGTTAGTTGAAGCTAAAAAGAGGAGAGAGGAGAAGGTAAGAAGTTACCTGAAGCAAAAAATTTTCAGAGATCCCCCAAACATGCCGCGTTTCTGCCGCAAATAGGTACTTAGACTGCGCTTTCGCGGTCTTGTGTTGAGATCACCCCTCCAAAATTTTTCAGGGAGCTATAGTAGACTCGCTCAGCTCTCTGGTATTTTCCAAAAATTTTCCTCAATTTCCAGCAAACTCCAGATCTCCTTGCAATGAAACACAACAAATTGTTTAGGATTTGCACGAATTTTGATTTCAAAAATCACAATGAAATAAATCTTTCAATTCAAACTTTGATATAAAACGAATTAGCGCGCGATCCCCGGCAACGGCGCCATTTTGATTGAATTATTTCCTGATGTGTAAATGTAACAATATCGATTCAAATAGTCCCCGATTTCGGTGCCATTTGATTAATCGTAAAATGCGAGACTGAGTAAGTAAATCAAATCAATAAGAGTCTCTTTGTGTTGGTAATTATAAAATTGAATAAAGTTCACAATCAAAAAATTATATTTGACCGCAATCAATTACGGTGTTGGTTGTAGATCGTAAGCGAGTGCGGATCGTCCACAGGGATTGTGCGATTCGTTTTTATATTTGATATGTTTGAATTGAAGAGTTAATCGAAAAGAAAAGAAAACATGATTCAAGAATTTATCAATTGATTCAGGTGTCACAAGTTTAATCAAGAATCAAGAAACTGATAAACAATCAAGAATTGGGTTTCGATAATATTTCCAACCAAAATGTCAAGAATCTAAATAAGGCTCATAGGAATCGATCGGATCTATAGACGTGATGTAATCTCAAGATTTCGTGTTCTTGTCCTTCGAAGGATTGATACTAGATCGATGATGATCGACGAGAGTTAGGGCTTTCTTTATGAAACTAGGGTTTCATCACTTAACCCTTGTTCTTTCGTTGATATCATTCACACTCTAGCCTCTAGCAATTTCAAGAAACGATCGTAACTCCCCAATCTCGAGCGATATCAATCAAGAAAGCATCGCAACGAATTGGGTCGTCGATTCTTGATCTTGCTAGGGTTTACAAAACTCGTAGGATTTAAGAATCGATTTACAATATATTACATCATCATTCTATTGATCATCTCGACTCCTCGACGAGCGGAGTATTACTCAAACATCACAACAAGAATTATAACTAGAAATTTAGATTGACTCATGATGCAAGAATTTAAAGAAAACAAGATAAAAGAATATCACCTTTTATTTATATCAACAATTTGATTACAGTCGCTCAAGAACTACAAGAGGAAGAATTAAATTGTCGACTTGGCTTCGCTCGGCTCCGTGAGTCGCGGATCGGCTTGGACCACTTGCTCTGTTGAAGACCGGCTCGGCTTCTAAAAGGTTGCAAGGCTTCTTGCTTGAATGGGTTCTCGGGATCTTGGCTTTTGATTGGAATTAGGGTTAGGGTTTCACACAAATCCTCTCACTAGACTTGTGGAAGAAGAAGATGAAGAAAGAGATAGAATGGCTCTAAAATGAACTAATGGATTGATTTTTCCAAGATTCCAAGATGAATCAATATCATTTACAAGTGAGCCTAGGATCTTATTTATAGAGCACCCAAACCCTAAGCCTTTGAGTTCCCTCCAAAAGTTTGTTGAAAGACTTTTAGAAAGAGTTTGTTAGGCTTAGCTTAGGGTTTAAGCTAGGGTTTAGGGAGAAGTTTCTAGAATGATAGGCTAGTTTAGTGTTGATCCCAAAGCTTGCTGATCTGGCAGAAGTATCTGGAGTCTTCTGGAAGTTGATATGTCTTTTTGAAGTCTGGACCCAGAGATGAGAATTGTGTACCAAATTTGGGAAGCTAATTCCTTGGGCCCACCGCGGATCCGCGGCGCAAGCAGGCTCCTGCCGCGGATCCACGGCTCTTTGTGGGGCTTGGGCCTTGATCTTTTTGGTGTGGTCTTGGGATGCCATTTGGACCTTTCTTTGATATGTTGATTTTTGTTTTGTCTTTTGGATTGATACCAGAACTGAAATCATTGAATTGGCGTAATGTTTGATCGGTACCATGTACAATTTTGGCCTTTCTTCTGGATTTTCCTGCACAGATCTCAAAATAAGTGTTGCGCAAATGTAGGGATGATGCGATGCTATGAAATGTGGTAAATTTCCTTTATAGTGTTGGTTTTAGAGTCTAATATATGTAATCTGATATTTTGCGACAATTTTGCTAATATGTAAAATATGAATGCCGAACACTTCTATATGAATGCAAATGATGAGGAAATTGCCGGCTAAAATATACAATATTTTCGACTAATCAGAGATCCCCATTCAGTTGGACGAACTCCTGAAGAAAGGTTGGATTCGTCCCAGTACTTCAAGCTGGGGATCTCCGGTATTACTGGTGAAGAAGAAAGAAGCTTCATACAGGATGTGTGTAGATTATCGAGCTCTGAATGAAGTGACGATCAAGAAAAAGTATCCACTACCACGCATCGATGATCTGTTCGATTGGTTAAGTAGGTCTTGTGTATTTTCAAAACTAGATTTTCATTCGGGTTATCATCAGGTGAAGGTCAAAGAGTCCGACATTCCTAAGATGGCGTTTCGGACTCGATATGGTCATTATGAATATCTCGTAATGCCATTTGGAGTGACCAATGCACCTTCCATCTTTATGAACCTGATGAATCAAGTTTTTTCTGGAGTACTTAGACAGGTTCGTTGTCATCTTCATCGATGACATCGTGGTGCATTCAAAGAATCGAAAAGAACACGCCGAGCACTTGCGGATTTTCCTGGAGACATTACGACAACATCAGCTCTACGCCAAGTACAACAAGTGTGAATTTTGGCTACATCAAGTCGGATTTCTCGGACATATCGTTTCAAGTGAAGGAATCTCAATAGATCCAGCTAAGGTGTCAGCTGTCAGCGAATGGCCGACACCAAAAACGGTGAAGGATATACGAAGTTTCTTGGGATTAGCATGATACTACCGACAATTCATTGAAGGCTTCTCAAAGATTTTATCACCCCTAACCAAGCTCACACGTAAAGATGAAGCATTAGAGTGGTCAGAAGCATGTGAAAACGCTTTTGTAGAACTCAAGTCAAGATTAACTTCTGCTCCTATTCTTATAATACCGGATCAATCTGGAGGATTCGTTGTGCATTGTTATGCGTCCGGTAAAGGATTAGGATGTGTTCTACACCAGCACGGAAAAGTTGTGGCTTTTGCATCAAGACAACTAAAGGTTCATAAGCGCAACTATCCAACACATGATCTGGAGTTGGCCGCCGTCATTTTCGCACGTAAGATTTGACGCCACTGTCTTCTGGGAGAACGAGTGGATATATACACTGACCACAAGAGTCTGAAGTATGTATTTACTCGGAAGGAATTAAACATGCGGCAGAGAAGATGGCTAGAACTCATGGCGGACTTCGACATCAACCTACAGTATCATCCTGGGAAGATGAATGTAGTTCCTGATGCACTTCGCCGCTACCCATTAGCAATGAATCTCGCCGCTTAGTGGAAGCTACAACAGTAATTGCACGGATTGAAGATTGAAGTAGTTATGCTAGGTAACGCTTCATATTTGATGAACTTACAAGTCCAGTCCACTCTTGTCAATCAGATCAAGACGGCTCAAGCAAATGATGCCAAGCTGCAAAAGATCCGAGAACAAGTAGAAAGTGGATTTCGAACTGACTTCATCAGTCATGAAGATGGATCCTTGCGATATGGAAGTTGATTATGTGTACCAAACGGTCCTGTTCGAAAAGAGTTAATGAAAGAAACTCACAGCTCTCCTTATTCTTTAGACCCCGGTGGCACAAAGATATACAAGGATCTACGACAACACTACTGGTGGCATGGAATGAAGCGCGAAGTAGCTAGAAGCATAGCCAAGTGTTTGGTGTGTCAGTAAGTGAAGGCTAAATATCACAGAACTGCTGGTCTACTTCGGCCGTTACCAATCCCAAAATGGAAATGGCAGCATATTACCATGGACTTCGTGACTGCCCTTCCTCGTAGCACGAAGGTTAACGACGCAGTATGGGTTATTGTGGATCGACTCACCAAGTCAACTCACTTTATTCCATTTGGAGTTGGCCAATCAACCGAGACGTTGACAAAGAAGTACATGGAGGTAAGCATAAGTCTAAAGTAAGATTTAAACCTTCAAGATGTACCATATTTTGATACCCATGAACTCATGCAGGATATCGTGAGATTACATGGAGTACCTGTTTGCATCGTCTCCGATCGTGATACAAGATTCCGATCCTAATTTTGGCAGAGTCTGTAAGCTAGCCTGGGAACGAGTCTGAATTTAAGCACATCTTATCATCCATAAACGGACGGACAGTCCGAGCGAACAATTCAGATTCTGGAGAACATGTTAAGAGCTTGTATGTTAGACTTCGGAGGTTCGTGGGAAGATCACCTACACCTTGTGGAGTTTTCATACAACAACAGCTATCAGGCAAGTATTAGAATCGCACCATTCGCAGTACTCTACGGATGGAAGTGTCATTCACCGCTAAGTTGGGATGACATCGGAGATCGTGAACTCCTTGGACCAGAGATGATCGTGGCAACTGTGGACGTAGTTCGCACGATCAGGGAAAGAATGCGCATAGCCCAAGACCGACAGAAGCATTGGTCAGATGCAAAGCGGCGATATCTGGAGTTCCAACCTGGAGACCATCTAAAGATATCTACAAACCGAGGAGTGATACATTTTGGCAAGAGGGGTAAGCTAAGTCCAAGATATATTCCTCTGTTCGACATACTCGAACGAGTTGGAAAAGTGGCATACCATTTAGCACTTCCACCCTCATTGGAAGGAGTGCACAACGTGTTCCACATATCCCAGCTATGATGATATGTAAGCGACCCCAGCCACATACTTGATCACTCAGAGCTCACAGTACTGACCTATCTAACCTGCGAGCAACAACTAGTTGAGATCCTGGACTGAAAGGTGAAGACACTGCGGAACAAGGAAGTAAACTTGGTCCGAGTGATGTGGAGAAAGGATTTGCCAGGAGAATCAACATGGGAACGAGAAGAAGACATGCGTGCAAGATACCCTTATCTATTTGAAAATTAGTCCCTACATAAATGAAAATTTCGAGGACGAAATTTTTATAAGAAGGGTAGAATGTAACGACTCTAAAATCTTGTATAGAAATTTTACTGTTAATATACAAGAAATGAGTTTTATAGCCTGAGTTGAGTTATAAATCATTTTTGTGAAATAACAGCAAAAAACAACTCGTAGCTCACTGGTAAAGCCTTGCACTGCTGTGGCGTATCCTGTATGTTCGATTCCCTTCAGACACAATTTTTTTCTGAACTTTTTATAACTTTTTGTAAGCCCAAAAGATTGCACGTGCAATACATGGGGAAATGAAAAGTTCAGAAAAATCAAACATGTGGAAAATGATTTAAATAGCGATTAAATCGAGTGGCACGAATCTCGTCGACCGGCCAATATTGCCTAAAAACAGGCGGGGACGGGTGAGATGAAGCAAATGAAGCCCGGGCTCTGCACACATGACTCTTCAGCTACCCCTAACCCCTCTGCACTATTTGATTTTCTGCAATCAAACAGAGACCTTTCATTTCATAATTAAACACCATTTTAATGCTTTTTAATTCACAATTTTAATTCCCAAACCCTAATTCTCCACTATAAATACCACCCCACATTTTGGGTCAACACCATTATGAAAACTCTAGCCAAAACTCTCTAAAAAGTTCCCAGTGCAAGTGAAGTAAAGTGGAGTTAGCGAGCAAGTTGGTTCTGGCGAAAATCGAAACCAATTCCGGAGCTCCTGTGATCCCACGAAGATCATCCTTTCTTCTTTAACCTTTCTTTAAAGTTTCTAAACCGTAAGTCCCTCCCAAACTCCCTTTCTCTTCATTGAATTTCATTTTAATCAAAATCGGTAAAAGTGGAGTTATTACCGATATCATCTTTTCTAAAACCTATAACTCCATTTTTTTTTTATCTTTTGGTCAAACCAATGTTAATACTAATGTTTACAATACATTTTAACCACGAATCTCATGTGAAACAATCTTAATTTAACTTTTTCATTAAAATACCTTAAACTTTTTTATCAAATCTTTACGACGAAATTGCTTAACAATACCTTAGGAAAACTTCACGGGGTAACGACCTACACCACACGCACACTTGGTTTCATAGCACGATACCTATTTGTATGTGTTTTTGGTTCGAAGATAGTATTTACGATAAAATACCACATAATTCTAAAACCGGATTTTTTTAAAGGGGTATTTCATTTCCTTTACGATTATGTATCAACAACCCTCCTTAGGGGACCTGCTAATGGATGGTGCAGATTATCGCACATCCTTAGGCTAGTAGAGCGAGATGCAGACCTCCTCACGTAGCATTCGATCTCAAAACCATTTAAATACGTTTTTAAAAAATACGAATTTTCTAATTAAAATAAAATTATTTTTTTTATAAAAATTATATAAAATTATAAATCCATATTTTCAAAATATAATGAAACGATATTTTCTAAAAATGAAAGATTAACAAATGACAATAAAATACCATCAAGATACCAAAAAGGATAAGTTTTTCAATAAAATACCATGAACTTTGCAAGCTAAGTAATTATCACTAAAATACCCAATACTTAAAATCCATACTCATGAAAATCCTAAGTAATACTAATCACCCTCGAGGTTTACTTTTTAACTATATTAAAATATTTTTCATAAAACCCCCTCGAGTTATATAAGAATAATATTTTAAGGACTTTAGTAAATATAGATTTAAGCGGGATCAATTCTCTTAAGCCCTATGGAGCCGAAGAAAGTGAGTGCTTGCCTATTCAGGTTAGAAAACTTAACCGGATGTATCAATGGTAATTGTCTTGGAAAAAGACACAAATCCTGCCGTCCATGTGTAGCAGTTATCGATGACTTCCGAATCTAATTCAAGAGCTAAATCTGTTTACAAGAGTCTAACTCAGTCAGAGTTCAATTCAAACCTGAATCCAAAATCAAACATGAATACTTGATCATGAACATGAATACTTGAAATCAAACATTAATATCAAACATGTATAACTTGACTTGATTTGACCGAACCATGGTTATAACTTGACTTGACTACTTGAATACTTGATTACATTCTGAACATGAATACGTGAACATTTTGTATCCATGGTTTCGGCAAGACTTGTAAACATAATCTATACAATACATTATGCGGGGATAAAGGGGTAGATTAGTACGTAACGTATATCGTGCCACGAGAGGTCACTTAAAAGACACTTACATGAATTCACGTGCCGTTGTCCCGTGGGTTATAATGGGGCCTTGTACTACATGTTACCATAGTCCACGGGGTAAGATGGACTCCTCTCGTATACATGAATACCTTCTTTATCAAACTATAAACAACCACGTTAGAATAACTATCATATATCGGTAATCAACCATACACAACTTACCTATTCATTTCACATTACTTGTTATATTCTCTTTCTTCTTTTAGGACTTACCGAGCGCTAGTTCGCTGACGACATTCCATTCTATTTCTTTGTTTGGAATGTTCGTCGGGAGGACCGGACTCTCAGGAGATCAAGCCTAGCCAGGAGGACTTGGACCAGCTCACCACTCAGCCTGACTACTAGTTCAACCGCACTTTCATTTTGTATGCCATTATTTAGGCACTACTTTACTCATTGTATTTTTTCTTTTCAAACAATTGTATGTAAAGTTGAATGTAAATAAAGTTGTTATTTATTTTATATTACTTATCATTCTTGTTCATTTATATATATTGTTAAATTACGCTTAACGTTTTTATTTCATAGTAAATACATTGCGACCTGCCATGTCACCGTTTCCGTTTACTGGGAAGCGGGGCGTGACAACGGGACTTCAACCTATTGTTGAAATATTCCAAACCCAAGAGTAGGGCCCCAGAGGCTTAAAAACACGGGGCCTCATTCATGAATTTGTGATGTACCATTTCAGCCCGGTACCACAGCATCGTTAATTGTACCGTTTCAGCCCGACACCATAGTGACGTTATTTGTAATGGGACTTCTGAGATTCCATTGGATTCATACTCAAACTACCCCAACACCCCGCGTAATCTAAATTTACAATCAAGGTTACAAGTCTTGCCCGAATCCATGAATACATAAGAAGAGTACAAGTTCAAGTTTCAAATCGAGTTCAGGTATTCATGTCAAGTTCAAGTATTCATGTCAAGTCATTACGTATTCATGATTCGGGTCAAGTCTAGTCAAGCATGTAATAGATTTGATCGAGTAAGTCATGTAGGTACAATTGAGTTCATGTTAAGATCAAGTAGTCATGCCAATTGCAAGTATTCAAATCAAGTTATATTAAATCAAGTTGTATTAACTTTGTTTGATTAGGGAGATTAGGAAAATGAAAGCATTTATTGTCTCTGCCTCCCTGAGACTCAAGAGAGAACATGTTACATAAATCCATTTGTTACCTAAATAACTTAAATAATAGTTGTTTTGTAGATCTAGGTATTTATATAAAAATATATCATTTAGCAACTTAAGGTATTTTATATAAATAGACCATTAAGAGCTCGAGGAGGTTTTATGTAAATATTTTATTTTGAAACCTCGATGGTATTTTGGTAAAATATATTATTTAAATTGTCAAGAATGTTTAATAAAAATATACTTTATATTTTATGTTATTTTAGTGACAAAACCTAACTTTATGGTATTTTAGTAAAACCCAGCCATTTAAAAGTTAAGGGTATTTTCTTGAAAATATAATTTTAAAATCTTATTTTCTTTGAAATAATTAGAAATGATAAATTATGGGTATTAACTCAATTAATCTAATTTATCATCATTTCTTTTTATTTTTATTTTAAAGAAATCGTATTCTTTTAAAAATTCATACTTTCTTTCCTTTCAAGACCGAGCTCAATAAAAAGCTTTGTGTCTTACCCTACTAGACCCAATATATGCTATAACCAGCACCATCTTTAACAGAATTCTCCTTACGAGGGTTGTAGAGATGAATTACGCAAGAAAATATTATTTTGGTTTTACGTAAAGTTAAACTGTAGAAATATTGCTATGAATATTACTACGAATATGTGAGTGTAATATGATTCAACATGGTGTGTGTGTGTGTAGGGTAGATCATTAACCCGTGTGGTATCATCATAATATGTTTAACAAAACCATTTCTAAATATTCATATTAAAACATAAAGTGGCATAGAAGTTACATGAAACGATAAAGTGTGTATCTATGAATAAGGCATTTTCATGAAATAATTCTAAAATGGTATAGGTTACATATTAGAGTAATATTTGATATGCAACGATTATAATTAGAGAAGATTTATTTTTCTTAGCAAAATTTCCTTCTTCAAACAACAATTTTTTGTGTTGCATTGAAATATGATAATATTAGATACTTTGATATGGATGGGCATAACGTGAGCATGGAATTTATCTACCTAACATAAGACGGTGGCATGGCAAGGTCATAGATACAAAAGGGGAAGATAATGGAAAGAATAGGGAGACTTACTCACGGTGTAAATCGATATAACAATCAATTCACCGCTTATAAGGAACTAGGTTCGTCGAGTAAAAAGGAAGAGAAGGTTTGGTACGTTGTTGTTGCGGTGTCTATAAAGAAGATGATGTTGGGTAGCGGCGATGTCATTGATGATGACATGGAGAAGCTAGGGGTGACGACCAAGGTGGTTTGCATTTGCGGTGGTTCTTGAACGGAGTTTCAACGTCTACGGACGATGCTCCACTAGGACTTGAGAGAAATAAAGAGGAGTTTTTGAGAGAATTTTCAGAGTATTATCTAGGAGAAAAGTATATGGGCAACCATGGGCATTTATAAGAGAAATACAATTTGAAAGTTGGTGTAAAATGTGTTAAAAAGGCATTAAAAATGAATTTTAATGGAGAAAAGAATGAAGGGCAGTTCACTGGATTGAATGGGAGATTTCGGGATATGAAAATAAAGAGGTAGAAGCTCAAGGGGTGCAAGAATACATGCGGAGCACGTAAGTTCAAGGCTTGGCCGCCCAAGCCGGCCCATTTGCCGGCCAAGTCAGGTCAAGGGTAGGGTCTGGTCTCGGGTCTTCTGTAGTTGTCTCGTGTTGACTTGTTTGGTCCAATTTCATATCTATTTTCTTCCGCAACATTTCGCAACTTCGTGAATCGCCTGTGAAAGTTTTAGGATTCAAAAACGACAAAAAGAAATTAAATAAAATAATTGGGGATGCAAGAATTCGAACACACGGACTATGAAATAGCATGGTAAAAGCTTAACCAATGAGCTACAAGTTTCTTCTTGAATATTATTATCCAGAATTACTTATAACTCGATTCAAGAACAGAAATACGGCCTATACAGAGATACAAAGGTATAGGAAAATTGGGATTGTTACACAAATAGATAGAAAGAGTACTAGCGGCACTTGTCATTTCTTATATAGTTGTCTTGTCTTTTCGAATTCCAAGAAACAAGAATCAGTAGTATTGTCTACTGCTGAAGCAGAATATATTGCTGCTGGTGCTTACTGTGCTCAGAGTTTATGGATGATATATACTTTAGAAAACTATAAGAAAATAGTCTCTAAAATTTCAATACTCTGTGATAATACTAGCACTGTCCAAATGACCAAGAATGCTGACCAACATTCAAGAACCAAACATATTGATGTTTGATATCATTTCCTACGAGATCACTATCGTAAAGGCGATATAATTCTTGAATATATACCGACTGAGTCTCAGTTGGCTGATATATTCACTAAACCTTTAGATAGAACTCGCTTTGCAAAAATAAGGAGTGAACTCAACATGCTTGAATTTAAAACCTAAACACTAAATTATTTATTAACAAAATTTTAGGAAATTATAACAAACCTTAAGTTTTATATGCCCTTGGATGTTTCTGTAGACATCCATAGACGTCTGATCGACAAACTGCACAACAGTTATGTAACCACCGTATCGGTTTTTAAAATTTTGAAATTTCAAAAATTTCTGAACGTTTTAAAAACTGATAATCTGTTTTTAAAATTCCATCTTCTTCCTTCTATAAATTCAAGTAAATTTTCCTTTTCAAATTCATTTTTTCATTCTTCATTCATCCTACATATCAAACATAACCTACACTTTCCTCACAATGTCAAAACGCACAATATCTACAAGAAGCACTCCAATTATTGAGAAAGGCTCTCCGTCTTCAAAGAAACAAGATGTCAAGATTAAAGAGGATTGTTCCCCTCCGAAAGACACGCGGGACGCGGGGACGTCTCGCCTGAGGTTCGGGGCAGATGCTAATTGGTGCTATCCGCCTGCCCCTCCGAAGATGCCAAGTTGATTTATGGCACCGTGTATCGGAGGTTTAAACGGATGCGTCCGATGTAGCAGACTTCGTCAGATTCCCCCTCGTTTGAGGGGTTTTTGATTGTGGGGACGCTCTTCCCTGCAGGCGCAAGCCCCTGCAGTTAATTACGCTACCGCATCGCGGTAACAACTTTCTCCTTCTCCAGATGGTCACTTCGTGTCGTGTGTTTTTGTTTTATGTTTTATTGCCCGTGGATCGTTTACGGAGACCGAGTTATGTCGTCGCCCGTAGGGCGTGGACCAGTCCAAATCCGAGTTATCTTAGATTTGGATTTGGGGGTTTGGTTTGAGGATGCGTTAACCATGCTTGGGGCTAAGATCAACTCAAACATTTGTTAAGGACACGTTAGTCCAGTTTAAGACTAAGATCAACTTAACGGGATCGTTTAGATCCGACAAAGGAGCGTTTGGACTCCGTCGTTCCAGTTTTAGGGACATAATGGTCCATCTTATGTGTGTGGCCGTCGGGACCCGTCACCTCTCTGACGACGTTGAAGGATTACAACGACGGGTGTCAGAGGAGTTCAGAGATGTACCCTCGAGCCAGGGTTAATTGGGGGGATTCGTAGTCCAGTCTGTTTAAGGGTTTAAGGATTCGTTAGCCGTCTTGGGGCTAAGATCAACTTAAACGGGACCGTTTAGATCCGACAAAAGAGCATATAGGGGCTCTATTGCTCTAGTTTAAGGACATCGCGGTCCGTGGGTAGTTTAAGGACATCGCGGTCCGTGGGTAGTTTAAGGACATTGCGGTCCCTGGGTAGTTTAAGGACATTGCGGTCCCTTGTTAGTTTTAAGACATCACGGTCAAGGTTAAGGACCTCATAGTCCATGGGTTTAAGGACTCCACAGTCCGGTATGTGCTCTGGATGCTTCACACGGGTTCACTGCCGTGCTTGGCGAGGACCAGGCTCCGCTCTGGACGTTTTCCACGGGGTCAAAGAGTGACGTTATCCGCATTCCACGTAACCAGGAATTTTGCACTAGATGCTTCACACGGGTTCACTGCCGCGTTAGGCGAGGACTAGGCTCCGCTCTGGATGCTTCACACGGGGTCAAAGAGTGACGTTATCCGTGTTCCACGTAACCAGAAATTTTGCATTGGACATGGGTTTAAGGACCCCACAGTCCATATCATGAGTGGTCATCGGGACCCGTCACCTCTTTGAAGACATTGAGGGATTACAATGCCAAGTATCAAAGGAGTGAAGAGATGTACCCTAGAACCGGAATGGCTTAAGTAGTTCTTGGCCCAATTTGGGATCAAGACCAATTAATTATGTTATGAGCCCATTAGCCCAGTTAATTACGAATTGAGGACTTGTGGCCAGCTTGGGCTAAGTCCAGTCAGGAGAGGCTTTGCCTCCATCCATTTGGCCAATTGGGTCAAAGCCTGGTGTTAAACACTACAGAGTAATCAGTGTTGAACACTGGGAATGGTGTTGACAAGTTAGTGTTTAACACTAGAAGATAATTGGTGTTAAACACCAGCGACAAGGCTCTTAAATTAGTGTTAAACACTAAAACAGATCGGCATCAAGCACTGACAACTGGGCCCTCAAATTAGTGTTAAACACTAAGGTAGTCAATGTTGAACACTGCAAGTAAAGTTTTTTGATTAGTGTTGAACACTAAGGCCCAACAGTGTTTTAACACTGGATTCGGGAGTTCCAATTTAGTGTTTAGACACTAAAGCAAGAGGAGTCACGTGGTGACACGTGAGAGCGCCCTCCCTTCATTTATTCTGCTGAGATTACTGCATCTTTCAGAGCATCACGTGCCATCACGTGACGGGCATTCATATGCCTATGTGTTAGAGCTTCTGTCAGGGGTCACGTGGGTCACGTGGGGGACTGCCTCCAAGGGCTTTCTGTAGATCTTTTGGGGGGGTCACGTGGTGACACGTGACTCTTCTTTTCTGTGGTTGTTAGAAGATCTGTTAATCCCTTTCAGGAATTAAATTCCTCGTAGGGTTGAACCCTGACAATAATTTCAAAGGAATTAAATTCCTAGTTTCTTTTGAAGAGTTGAACTCTGAATTTTCTGTAGGAATTAAATTCCTTATATATGTGAAGAACTGAATAGGGTTAAACCCTAATAAAGGCTTTTAAGGAATTGAACTCCCATTCTCTGTTAATTTATGATTAAGGGAATTAAATTCCCGCTGTTTCAACAGAACTAGGTTCTTAATTAGGGTTAAACCATGTTTCTCTTTGTTCTGAAGGAATTAAATTCCCATGATACAGGGTCAAGCCCTAATTTTATCTTAAAGGAATTAAATTCCTATAGTTCTGCGAGAATTGAATTCTCATGCTTGCATTCCCTCTCTATGTTTTGGATCTGCATGGCAGGATCTCAACCCATCGAGAATTAAATTCTCAACTTCAAGGGGAGATGTGCTCTTTGCAGATCCTCTATCAAAGAGAGAAGAAATAAGTTCTTCTGTTTTATATACCAGAGTTAAACTCTGTTGAGAATTAAATTCTCCTTCTTTTCAGAAAGCCTTCCCTTTCTTACCTAGGGTTTTCTTTTGCAGAAGATCCAAGTTCCTTCAAAGTATCAAGGCTCTCTCTTTTTTCTTCCCCCTGCGTATGTATATCTATTTTTGTGTCCCCAGGCTCCTATTTATAGGAGAAGCAGTCGAATCAATTAGTTTTTGACGAATCTTCATGAGATATTTGATTTGCATCCTTCATTCGTTCTGGACCTTTGGATTATTAGGTGAATTTTATTCACCATTGGATTTTAAATCCAGAGATTCTCCTTTGTTATTTTGGTTAGATTTAAGGGGGAAATCTTTCCAAACCCGAGATTTTCCATAGATAGATGATATTTAATCATCTCTGAATCTTTAATTTGATTGGTCCCAGATAATCACTTTCCTTTGGAAAGATTCAAATTTACTTCAGAATTTAATTCTGTCGTCAAAAATGGGCTTTGAAAGCCGGTCACGTGTGACCACGTGACCCATGGTCACGTGTAGACACGTGACCCTCTTTGGGACGAAGGATCCTCTTTCTTTCTGCGCTGTTTTCTGGTTGCTGTTTAGTCATCACGTGACCATTGGTCACGTGTGAACACGTGACCCCCTGTTAGGAGCCTCCTTTTTTTTTATTCGACTGAGGGACCGGTCTGCTGCTTCAAGCGTCACGTGCCAACACGTGACCTCTTCTGAAGCCTTTTTTCTTGACTTGATCAGGGAACCTTTTCTTTGATTTGATCAGGGAATCAATGAGCCCTTTTCCACTGCTTTCATAGGTCACGTGTCAACACGTGACTGCTGGTCACGTGTGAGCACGTGGCCCCTCTTTCTGAAGCTTTTCTCATAAGCTTTTCTGATTTTAAATCAGGAAACAAATGCCCCCACAGCGTTGTTCTCACGTGTCTGCACGTGAGTGCAACGCTGTCATCTCTGTGACCGTTGGATTCATTTAGGGATTTGGGAGATGAAACGTTTCCATTGTCTTCTATAAATACCGCTGTCTCTTCATAGGAGCCTTCACTTTGCTCATCTTCTTCCTCCGAGAACTTTTTCTTTGAGAATTTAATTCTCGCTTTCAGAGCTTAGTTCTCTGTCTTGACATTTTCCAGAGTTTAACTCTGTTGACGGATCCCTTTTCCTCAGGTAATAATGTTGAACGGCCAGAGCGCCTTCGTCTTTAAAAGGACTCTTTGGATTTTAAATCCGCATTAAGGGTTTCGCAGAGAACCCATTTTTCTTCCAGTTTTTCCATAAGAACAGGAAACCACCTAACTTTCGAACCGTAGATCTCTTAGGGTTTAGGTGATCTTTGGGGAGATGATGATGGCGTTTCAACCCCTGGAATTTAATTCCATCAAAAATATTTCTGGGAATTTAATTCCCCCTTTTTTTTTCTAATAAGGAATTTAATTCCTATGAAGAACTCAGTTTCTTCGCAGGGAGGCTTCCTGAGGTCTCCTGGCCCTAGGCGGTTCTTCCTGCAATTAATGTGATGGGCGCTTTGTAATGATGTCTTTGGATGGGAATTTAATTCCTTTGATTTTGCTAGATTCGTTGTAGAGCCCGAGACAGCTTCTGTTGGGGGAAAATGTGCATGGTCGTCACTCTTTGAGGATATTCCCTTTGTTTTATTGTAACGCTGTGGCCCCATTATTAATGAGCCGTCATTCGGATTCTGTGGGACCCATGTGTTTTGTAGCCAATGACTCCAAAAAACCATGCTGTTGCTTTCTTTAACTAGTCTTCATGTTTATGCATGAATATACGTTGCTGACTTTTCTTCTAACGGTCTTCCTTTATTGGATTTCAGGTGCGATAGCTTCTGTTCCGCGCTTTCCCTTTTCTCGCTCAGAGGCTGCTTTTCCTCAGTCGCCGTCTGATGAGGAAGCGATGGCGATGATTCGGGCCCATGACCCGAACTGCACCAATCTTCTTCAATGGGAACCTTGGTACAATCAGATTATTCAGGGTCGTCGGAGCTTTCTTTGCGCGGTGCCGACGGAGCCCACTTTCCCATTTTTACCGATGGATCCTCCAAGGACAGCTTTTGCTGTGGAAATGCCCAACTGGACTCCAACGGGGAGGCTGGAGCCTTCGACGACCGGCATTCCGAACCATCCGATTCCAGCCATAGACATCTTGGGACGGCGTATCTGCCAGGGTGAGGCCCACCCGTGGGGGCAAATTTATAAGATAGGGCTCACTCCTAGGCATCCTACGGGCTACCTTCTCTGGGCTCGTTACATCCTTTCTGCCCATCGGGCGCGGTTGCAGAAAGTCGGGCTCTACCAGGCCGTATACGCGTCGCTATTCCATTATAAGTCCCCGCATGCCTGGTGGGTCAAGGCGTTTTTGAACCAGTGGAATCTTCCCACTAATACTTTCATTCTGGGAGATCGTGAGGTTTCGATTTCTCTGGCCGAATTCTATGATATCTCGGGGTTGCCGATAAGGGGTAATCTGTATGAGGAGCTGTTGCCTCCTGACGAGTATGTTTTTGAGCCCGAGCCCGCCCCAGTTGACGGCCTGTCTGCTGAGAATGCTATTCGCCACAAGCGTCCCAGTTTAATTAAGGCCCTAGGCATCTTCGACCGATTGTTCACCGAGTCCGAGGAGCAGGGCGTTACTTTCAAGAGCTTCATTGCTTGTTTCATTCGTGAGGACGCCTTATCGAAGACAGCCCCGAAGTTTGCTAACATTGGGGACCCCTTTGGATTTGGCCCGAAGAGGTTGCCGACCAACGAATCAGATCTCCCTCAGTATTACATCCCTATTATATCGCCAATATCTTTCGAATCCATTGCTGCCCCAGGCATGGACGAGGAGACGTTCTTTGTGGGGTTTGTTAGCATCTGGCTCAGTTGGTTCGTTATCCCCATGCATCACCGCTTCATGAGAGCCTCGGTCATCTACCCGGCTCATCGTATTGCTGAGGGGATGCGGTTGGCCATCAGCATCCCGGCCTTGGCGCACCTCTATAATGGATTGGGCACCGCAGCTAACACCTCTACGCCTGGCGTGGACATAGTGAACTTTTCGCTTCATTATTTCACGTCATGGATCGAAATGCATGTGCTGGGGTCTTTTGCCATGCATCAGAGGCCCGCTTTTTACGACGCCTATACCTTCCCGCGACTTATGCGACTGGTGGGTGCTTCTGCTGCCGATCCAACTCAATTTGGGGTTATTCGGGTGCTGATTTCCCCTCACGCCACCGCCGGCGGGTTAGTTTTTAATGATCGGGTTCTGTCTTCTCCTTCGGGTCCCGTTCAGCAACTTTGGGACCAGTCAAAGGACAACGTGCCTTCTCTGAAGCCCCGAGAGGCCACGCATTTGTATTCAATTAGACCGGGCTACTTGGTGTTTCGCCAGGATAGTGCAGCTCTTTTTATGCGGTACAATCCGTATCGATTTTCCCGGCAGCTTGGATATGACCAGGGTGTTCCCTTTGAGGCTTTTATAGTCGCCCCGATCCCTTCGCTCGACGCTGTTCGCGATGCCGCTCATCATTTTGTGAGGTTGAACACCGGCTCTCATTTCATGGTCCCCGAAGCCGAGTACATGCCCCGATGCGTAGGTGCATTCACGGGCTGGTATCTTCATCGAATCACCCCAATTATTGCTGAAGAAAGAAGGGTTCTTCTTGGTCACGACTCCCCTCCTCAGGTTTCAGGAGCTAAGCTGCGACCAAGGGTTCCAGTCCGCTTCCCTTTGAGGGAGATTGGCGCCGCCCTCATTCCGGGGGAGTCGGGGGTAGATCTTACTCCGACAGCTGGTATGCCTTTGGGTTCCCGATCGCGAGGTAGACGGGCTCCAGTAGTAGCACCTCTGCCGGTAGCGGCACCGTCCCCCATGGCGTCGACGACGGCGATGTCGTCCTTGGTCGTGGCACCGAGTGAGAGTAACAGGGACGAGGGCGTTGAAGGCGATGTGGGCCAGCGTCGCCCTAAGGCTTCGCGAGGGAGGAAGCGGTCATCTTCAGCGACCGGTTCTGGGTCTAAACGGCGGAGGAAAGCGGCTACCGCCCCGCTTGATTCCGTGGTGGAGTCTGAGCCCATCCTTGAAGACGAACCCTTGGCCTTGCAAGAGTCAAACGCTGAACTTCTCTTCCCGAGTTCGGCTGATGAGGAGGCTGCACAGTTGGCTGAGGCCATACGGCGTTCAAAAGACGCGTCCCATAACGCTAAGGTTCCAAAGAAGTCTTATCCCGCTGTAATTTTTTACGAGGACCCTTCGTGGATTCGGCGGCGATTTATCGGCCCTTTAGAGGAATGGGGGAAAAGGGCTTTGAAGCAGGCCGCTTCAGAAGACGCAGCTGATGCACTTTCTTTATGGACCGGCGGTCATGAGTCTACCCTTGAACCTCGGCGAGCTTATCTCCTTGAGAAGGAGCAGCGGCTTGAAGAAGTCATATTGAGGGCTTCTCTGCGTATAGGTATGTTGTGCTTATTCTGTAATCTTTTCGATTATTTATGCTCGTGGGTATGTATCATTATTTTTGTTTGAATCGTGCAGAATCTTCGACGCTAGGGGAGCTCCCTACTGGCCCATTAAAGCTAATGCCCGCCGAAGTTCTTAATGAAGCTTTGCCGGATGTGGAGAGGGCTGATGAGGCTGCTCCTTTCATGATAGAACCTCCAGCGGCGGTTCTTAGTCAGGGAGTGCTTGCTCCTTTGGGGGATGCTCCCTTGGAGGTCGCCGCCCCAATGGCTATTACTAAGGCCGGCTCAAGGGATGGAAGTGAGGTAGTCGGGACTCCTCCCCCTTTGTTACAGCCTGAGGTCACGGCGGAGACCGTTGAAGCTGCTATCCCCCCGGCTCAGAATGGGAGGAGTGTTGAAGGTATCCCTCTGCGTTTTAATTTAGTAACCCCTTCATAGTCTGAAATCTTTTATCTTTCCCAGAATTGCGCGGTTTGGCAGCCACGATCGCGGATCTGTCGCCTCGTCAATCATTTCAGCGTTTATTGGAGATGGCAGCTCCGCAGGCGATCCCTCCTCAGCGTATTGTCCTTTCCTCTGTGCAAGGTTAGTGTCATTCGCCATTTTTTTTACCATAGCCTTGTTATTATTTTGCGAAATGACGTTGATGTCTCTTATAGTTTTAGAAGCCGACGATGAGGTTGAGGTCATCGAAGGGCCAGGGGAATCTTCAGCTCCTACTTGCATGACTGTCGGTGAGTGACATTTTATTATAGTCCCATTCATTCTGCGTTTAAAAGTTTTACTAACATTCGCCAAATTTGAGCAGCCCTGCCAGTCTCCATGGCTTTGGAATCGCGCATTGTGATGCCGCCCGGCCCCTACGCTTTGCAGGCTTCAGAACGCTTGGCCCAATTGAACCTTCTCTCCCTATCTTCTTTCGTCGAGGAGCTCCGTGCTGGTAGTGCGACCACAGCCGAAGCGTTTGCCGCTGAAGCTAACGGCTCTCTTCCTTTTCTCGCCACCTATCATAGCGAGGAGGTGGTGCGGGTCTGGGTGGAGTTCTGTAGGAAGGTGGAGGCTTGTTTGTACGCTCTCGAATGTTCTCGCCTTTCCTCGGAAGCCGTGGCTGCAAAAGCGGAGTTGCGGGGTCTGATAGCACGATGTGCGGCCAACATGACGTCGTGCGAGAAGAGACTTGGCCGCAAGTTCTCGGAGAGGGAGCTAGCCTCCAAAGCGTTGGGCGAGCTTCAAGCCAACCTCACCGCTAAAGCCAACAAAGCGTATGAACTTTGGCGGGTGCTTCAGGAGTCTATCAAGGAGGTGGTGGCTCTTGATAAAGCCGCTACGTTTACTCGCGAGAGGGTTGAGGCTCACAAGGCCACTGAGAAAGAGCTTGAAGCCCGGCTTGCTTCATATCAGGCCCAACAAGCTCAGGCGGAGGCTCTCCTTCTCTAGATCTTGCGTCATGAAGCCGTGGCTCAGCAACAGAACGATGAGCTGGTGAAATTATTGCACCGCCCGCCGACTTGAGGACTTGTATCTTTTCTTCCCCTTTTTTGTACATACTTATGGATGAGAGTATCTCTTTCTTTGTTTCTTTCATAAATTGTACTTTGTATCCATTTTGGTTTATGAATAAAAGATACAATTTTCCTCTCAATGATGTGTCCCCTTTTTATTGGATGCATTCTGCGGATATTCTATCTTGATCTCCTTGCAGGACAGCGATGGCTCAGGATTCAGGGTTAAGATCTGCTTCCTAAGACTTTTGCATTTTACGAGCCACGAGGGTCTCATAAAGAGTTTTTCTCCCTATAGGTCGAAAGGATCCCATAGGTGTAAGTTCTCCTTAGAAATCGTAAGGATTCTCAAGCGGGTTTTCCCTTGAGAGTCGTAGGGATCTCACCAGAGAGTTTTTCTTCCTTACAGGTCATAAGGACCTGCAAGTGTTGGATGTGTTCACCCTTATCCATGTTTTACGGAGTCAGGGGTTTCTCCAGGTATTGTAGTTTAAAGACGTCGCGGTCAAGGTTAAGGACCTCATAGTCCATGGATTTAGAGACTCCACAGTCCGATGTTAGTTTTAAGACATCACGGTCAAGGTTAAGGACCTCATAGTCCGTGGATTTAGGGACTCCACAGTCCGATGTTAGTTTTAAGACATCACGGTCAAGGTTAAGGACCTCATAGTCCGTGGATTTAGGGACTCCACAGTCCGATGTTTGGTTGCAGGGACCCGTCACCTCTTTGAAGACGTTGAGGAATTACAACGCCAGGCATCAAAGGAGTGAAGAGATGTACCCTTAAACCGAGGCAAAGATCTGTAAGGAATAGGGGTGGTTGATCGTTAGTTTTAAGACATCGCGGTCGAGGTTAAGGACGTCATAGTCCGTGGATTTTAAGGACTCCACAGTCCGGAATTTGCTCTGGATGCTTCACACGGGTTCACTGCCGTGCTTGGCGAGGACCAGGCTCCGCTCTGGGCGTTTTCCGTGGGGTCAAAGAGTGACGTTATCCACGTTCCACGTAACCAGGAATTTTGCACTAGATGCTTCACACGGTTTCACTGCCGTGCTCGACGAGGACTAGGCTCCGCTCTGGATGCTTCACACGGGTTTACTGCCGTGTTCTGCGAGGACCAGGATCCGCTCTGGACGTTTTCCACGGGGTCAAAGAGTGACATTATCCGCTTTCCACGTAACCAGGAAGTTTGCACTAGATGCTTCACACGGGTTCACTGCCGTGCTCGGCGAGGACTAGGCTCTGCTCTGGATGCTTCACACGGGTTCACTGCCGTGCTCTGCGAGGACCAGGATCCGCTCTGGACGTTTTCCACGGGGTCAAAGAGTGACATTATCCGCTTTCTACGTAACCAGGAAGTTTGCACTAGATGCTTCACACGGGTTCACTGCCGTGCTCGGCGAGGAATAGGCTCCGCTTTGGATGCTTCACACGGGTTCACTGCCGTGCTCTGCGAGACCAGGATCCGCTCTGGACGTTTTCCACGGGGTCAAAGAGTGACATTATCCGCTTTCCACGTAACCAAGAAGTTTGCACTAGATGCTTCACACGGGTTCACTGCCGTGCTCTGCGAGGACCAGGATCCGCTCTGGACGTTTTCCACGGGGTCAAAGAGTGACATTATCCGCTTTCCACGTAACCAGGAAGTTTGCACTAGATGCTTCACACGGGTTCACTGCCGTGCTCGGCGAGGACTAGGCTCCGCTCTGGATGCTTCACACGGGTTCACTGCCGTGCTCTGTGAGGACCAGGATCCGCTCTGGACGTTTTCCACGGGGTCAAAGAGTGACATTATCCGCTTTCCACGTAACCAGGAAGTTTGCACTAGATGCTTCACACGGGTTCACTGCCGTGCTCGGCGAGGACTAGGCTCCGCTCTGGATGCTTCACACGGGTTCACTGCCGTGCTCTGCGAGGACCAGGATCCGCTCTGGACGTTTTCCACGGGGTCAAAGAGTGACATTATCCGCTTTCCACGTAACCAGGAAGTTTGCACTAGATGCTTCACACGGGTTCGTTGCCGTGCTCTGCGAGGACTAGGCTCCGCTCTGGACGTTTTCCACGGGGTCAAGGAGTGACATTATCCGCTTTCCACGTAACCAGGAAGTTTGTTGATTGTATCCGCATTTCACGGGATGGAGGTTTGACTCTTGGTGATATGTATCGCCGAGCCATGGAACTTGGGGTTGCCGCTGTTCCGTTTCGCTTGATGTTGTGTCGTCAAGACGTTGAAGCTAGGAATTTGGCGTTCGCTTCGTTTGCTGGCATTGCGTCCTCTGTATCGAGACGAATGCCGCGGTGGTGATCACTAGGCTATCTGTGAACCGCCGAGATTTGGCTTCTCCTTATGATGAAACTCGGGGGAGGAGTATGATCCCTTCTTTGATTGCGCCCCTGGATTGTATACAGGGTTAGATGTAACATCACCTGTAGGGCGAGGATTTCACTTTTATTTTATTTCTTTTTCCGCGATGCTCTATCATTTCAGCTTTTATATCACGAAGGTCGCGATTGCCCCATCATTTCGGCTATTTTTTCGCGGTGCCCAATCATTTCGGCTATTTATTTATTTTCACTCGCTGTTTTTTATTGCGAGTTGCCCCATCATTTCGGCTATTTTGTCATGCATACACTTTTACTTGCTGCTTTTTATTGCAAGTCGCCCCATCATTTCGGCTATTTCGTATGCATGTGTGGCTTGCTAGCTTTTTCGCTGTAAGCTTGGATTTTTAGATACCGGTTTCAGCATCAGCATCGCTACAACTGGAATGTTGCCAGGAGCAAATCATCATCTGCCTTTGTCGATGATAAACAAAGGTGGCTCAGCAAACAGGGTTAAGGGTCCTGTCAACCAAGGCTTTGACTTCATGAGCCGTAGGGGTCTCACAAAGGTGTTTCTCCCTACAAGTCGTGAGGACCTTGCAGGTGTATTTTTCTCCTTAGGGATCGTGAGGATTCCTAAGTGTGTGCTCCTCTGTAAGTCGTAAGGATCCTACAAGAGGGCTTTCTCCTTATGGATCGAGAGGACCTACAAGGGTTGGACTTTGCTGGGGAAATGTTTATTCGCGCCCGTGGATTGTATACAAGGGTCAGTACGAGCCGCTTGTAGGGCAATATCGAAGATTGTGGAGGATTTGCTTAAGAACAGGTTTAGGTTTCTGTAACTTAAGACTTTCAAGTCTCATGAGCCGTGAGGGTCCCATAAGAGAGTTCTCCTTACGAGTCGTGAGGATCTCGTAAGTGCATTTTCTCCTTAGGAATCGTGAGGGTTCCTAAGTGTGTTGCTCCTTTGTGAGTCGTAAGGATCTCACGCGGATGGTTTCTCCTTACAAGGTCGAGAGGACCCTATAAGTGTCTTTTAACGAGGTTGCGCCCTTTTCGGGTTTTCACAAACACTCGCCGGTAGTCCTGCTGTTTTTACTCACGGAGCCCTTTCGGGTTTTCATCCGTGCCCATTTTGCTTATGGACATACCGTTTTTCTTTTATTCTTTTTCATATTATTTTTTTTTATTTTTATTTTTTTATTTTTTTTATTTTTTTTATCTCGTCAGCCTGACGATGCTGCGGTAGTAGTTTAAGGACGTTTCGGTCCGTCGTTAGTTTAAGGACGTTTCGGTCCGTCTTTAGCTTAAGGACGTTTCGGTCCGTCTTTAGCTTAAGGACGTTTCGGTCCGTCTTTAGCTTAAGGACGTTTCGGTCCGTCTTTAGCTTAAGGACGTTTCGGTCCGTCTTTAGCTTAAGGACGTTTCGGTCCGTCTTTAGTTTAAGGACGTTTCGGTCCGTTGTTACGGGAAGGCCGGCTACTGCTTGTAAAGTCTGAGCTTAGGAAGATAGCGAGCGGACATAATCGTCGTCATCCATCATTGACCCAGGCTATGGCTTATTAAGCGTAGTATTTCTTTAAGAAACGGCCGTTTATTGGCCTGAAAGGTCTTTCACCGTGCATGTCCATGAGTAGATAGGCTCCTCCCTGGTAGACCTTGTCTATGATGTAAGGGCCTTCGTAGTTTGGCTCAAATTTTCCCCGTTTGGCATGATTGGGGATCATAGGTCTCTTGACCACTAGCACGAGTTCGCCTTGGCGGAATGCCCTCGGCCTGGTCAATCTCTCGTACGAGCGCGTCATCTTTGCTTTGTAGGCTTCTAGATGTTGTTGCGCTATGAGTCGGGTTTCGTCGAGGGCATCAAGCTCCTCAAGCCGAAGGTGAGCATTTTCTTCGTCCGTCAGCTCGTGGTGGACTGCCACTCGTAGAGAGGGTAATTCTATCTCGAGGGGGAGCACTGCTTCCGTCCCAAATACCAATGCGTACGGCGTTGTGTTCGTGGCTGTCTTGAATGTAGTTCGATAAGCCCAAAGGGCCTCTTGCAGCCTCTCGTGCCAGTCTCTCTTATTCCGGGAAACGGTCTTTTTTATGATCTTCGTCAAGGTCTTATTGAAGGCCTCGGCCAGACCGTTAGCTCGTGGGTTGTAAACTGAAGAATACCTCCAGTCTATATTGTGCTGCTGCGCGAAGCAGTTAATCTTATGGCTTTCTGTAGGCTGGCCCGTTATCGGAGATAATCCGCCGTGGGGTTCCAAACCGATAGATGGCGTGCGTCTTGAAGAAATGGAGGATATTCTCCGTCTTCACTTCCCTCAGTGGTACTGCTTCTGCCCATTTGGAGAAGTAATCAGTTGTCGCCAGGATAAAACGATGTCCCCGAGATGAGGCTGGCTCAATGGGGCCGACTATGTCAGTTCCCCACATCTCGAATGGCCAGCTGGCCATCGTTGGGTGTAGTGGATTCGGATGTTGGTGGATAAAGTCTCCATGAATCTGGCACGAGTGGCATTGCTTCGCATACTCGAGGCAGTCCTGGATCATCGTGGGCCAGTAGTAACCCATCCGTTTAATTTTTAACTTCATCTTTGGGCCTGCTTGGTGAGAACCGCAAAGTCCGTCATGAACTTCCTGAATGACTCTTTCTGCTTTGTCAGATCCTAAGCATCTCAGCCACAGAGAATCAAACGATCTCTTGTATAGAGTATTGTTGACGAGAGCGAAAGATAGGGCTCGTTTCATGAGCTGATGTCTTGAGGACGCTTCTTTGGGCATTCGGCGGGACTTAAAGTAGTCTATGAAGACTTCCCTCCAGTCCTCGGCCTTCTCTTGGTCTTTTATTTGTAGGGTCGTCTGCTTAGTCGCTCCCTCTTTATATAATTCCGGGGGTATTTCTGCCGGGGTGAGCACTCGACGGCTTTGTACCACGATTCTGACATCATCGAGGTTCTCGTCAGCCAGTTCTTTAGCAAGTTTGGCCAACGCGTCTGCTTTGCTGTTCTCCGCGCGCGGTATGTTCTCTAAAATATAAGAGGGAATTTGGGCCAACAGTTGTTGCACCTTTTCGCCGTACTTTACCAACTCCGGCTTGCACGTTTGGTAGTCACCATTTACTTGACTAACGACTAGCTGAGAATCCCCGTATATAAGGAGGTCTTCAATTCCCATATCGATGGTGATTTCGAGGCCTGCTATCAGAGCTTCATATTCAGCCTCATTGTTTGTCCTCGGCTCTGTTAAGGAGAAGGCGAAGCGCATTATCCCTCCTTGTGGAGTCGCAAAGATGAGGCCTATCCCTGATTTGATCATTGGGATACCTTGTTTCTATTTCTTTACGGAGGACGCTCCGTCGAAATAGAGTTCCCATCGGGTGCTTCCGCCGCTAATCGCATCAAATGCATGCTCGTCTGGCAAATCACAATTCAGAGGAGAATCGGCCGGTATCGGGTGCTCAACGAGGAAGTCAGCAATGGCCTGGCCTTTCACTGCCTTGAGAGGTTGATAGATTATCGAGAACTCCATCAAGAGCAGGGCCCATTTAGCGAGTCGTCCCGTCAATATGGCTTTTGACATCAGATATTTAAGAGGGTTCACCTTCGAGATGAGGCAGACTTCGTGTGCCAACGCATAGTGCCTGAGCTTTGTTATCGCGAAGATTAATGCCAGGCAATGTTTTTCAATGGGAGAGTAATTGCTTTCTGCCCCCAGTAGAACTCGATTTAAGTAGTAAAGTGCTCTCTCTTTCCCCTGATCGTTCTCTTGCGCCCATAATGCGCCCAAGGAACCTTCGAGGGCGGTTGTATAAAGAATGAGGGGTTTTCCCTTGACCGGCGCAGCCAATACCGGCGGGTTCTGCAGGTACTGCTTGATCTCGTCTAGTGCACCTTGGCATTTTTGATCCCAGACGAATGGGGTTCCCTTCTTCATCAGGTGACTGTAGGGGCGGCATTTTCCTGAAAGATTTGCGATAAATCGCCGGATGTATGCGAGCTTCCCTTGGAGAGACCGCAACTGTTTGAGGGTTCTTGGCGGAGGCATTTCCATGATCGCTTTAATCTTTGACGGATCTATTTCAATACCTCGGTGTCGAACGATGAATCCCAGGAATTTGCCCGAGGAGACTCCGAACGCGCATTTGAGGGGATTCATTTTCAAATTATATTGCCGGAGGCGTTGAAACACAGTCTCCAGATGCTTTAAATACTCTTCGTATGACATGCTCTTTACTACGAGGTCATCGATATAGCACTCAACGATGTCATGTATGAGGTCATCGAAGATCTTTGTCATGGCCCTTTGATAGGTAGCGCCAGCGTTCTTTAGACCAAAGGGCATAACCCTGTAGCAAAATATACCCAAAGGGGTCCGGAAAGCGGTGTGCTTCTGGTCTTCGGTATGCATCTTTATCTGATTGTACCCTGACGAACCGTCCATAAAGGAGAAAACCTCGTGAGTGGACGTGTTATCTATCATTAGCTCGGTTACCGGTACTGGGAAATCATCCTTTGGACAGGCTTTATTGAGATCCCTGAAATCCACGCATATGCGTACCGTCCCATTCTTCTTCATTACTGGGACGATATTGGCGATCCAGTCGGGATATTGAACTTCTTGAATAAATCCAGAATCGATCAGCTTCTTGACTTCGGCGTTGATGCTCATCTCTAGCTCGAGTCGCATCCTTCTTGGCGCCTGCTTGACTGGCTTGATATCTGGGGATATTGCTAATTTATGCACAGCAACTTCCGGATCTAATCCTGGTATCTCGGAGTAGTTCCATGCGAAGCAGTCTTTATGTCGTAGAAGCACGTTCTTTAACGCGGCCACCTTTTCTTCAGAGAGTAGCTCGCTGACAAATGTCGGTCGCGGGTCATCTGCCGATCCCAACTCAATCTTCCTAAGGTTGTCTGCCGTAGTATGTATACCGTCTTCCAGTTCTTTCGGAGCGGGCGGAAATTCTGAGATCATCTCATCATCGCTGTTCTCAAAGCACCGGGGAAGGTCATCCACGTTCTCGTGCCCTTCTTTTAATATTGCGATCGTATAACAGGTGCAAATCCGCTCCCAGGACTGAGGTGGATCCAGTTTTGCTCTTGCGGCCTTGGGCTCGTGCTTTCGGGGCGGCGTTACCCTCCAGCTGTTGGATAAAGCGAAGCTGCCCCGTCGGTACTGGTCCTCGACCCAGTTCTTGAAGGTGAAGCAGTCTTCGGTGGGGTGTCCTATGGCTCGGTGATAAGAGCAATAGCTCGAACGAGAAGCCTTGTTGGCTTGCTCAGGGTGTCTAGACTCTGGAAGCACGATCATTTGATGTTTTAAAGCGAGCTTGAGTAACTTCTCCGTCTTGTCTCGGGGGAAGGAGTACGCTCGACTCGTCTTTTCCATGAGGGGCGAATCCGAGCCGCGCAGTACCTGTAACCCTCTAATCCTACGTCGTTGTCGTCGGCTCTTCTTTTCGCTCCTTGACTTATTCCCGTCTCTGCTTCGGGCCTTTCGCATGATGGGTTGACAAGGATGAACATCTTTGTCTTTTGCAATCTGTTGAAATAGACGTTGCGTCATGGCCTTCTCATAGATGGCCGTTTCGCGGCTGTGGTCTTCCCGAGCTTTCTGACCCACTTTCCTTATAGGCTTGCCCGTTTGTTCTTTAAACGACGGACTTGGTGCTTCAATCGCAGGGTCTGGTTTTGATGAGGGATCGGCATCTCCTGACAGGGCGTCCTCTTCTTCATCAAAGGTATATATAGCGTAGCTGCTGTGGGCCCGCTCCCGTTTTCCGGTTCTCACGTATCCAAGCCCAAGTGTTTCCATCTTCCCGTTGGGCAATTTGCGTTGGGTTCCAGGGACATCCCAAATCCTGTTGTAGAACCGAGCCTGTCGAACGGTTTGTTTTAAGGGTACCCCTTGACGCTTCAATAGCTTCTTTAATCCATTTGTATAGTATCTGGGCAGACGGATGGGTTGGAGCCTGTCAAGTGTAGCGTCCGCGCCATGCCAGATCTCTTTCTCTATTCTCGACTCTGAGGATCGGTAGAATAGGATCACCTTCTCACTCCTTTGCCTGGGAGGGACGTAAAACGTTTGCAGGTCCTGCACATTGTGAGCTTGAAGCGTGTCGAGATCCTTGTAGTGTTCTCGCGGTACCATGGTGATTTGCAAACTATGGTCATCGCCAGGAGGTGTTTGTATTGACAGCCGATTGGAGAACACAGCATTAACTTCATCCGCTGAATCACTTCCAAAGACCAGTATGGGGGCGGACGTTCCCGGGTTGTTACGCTGAGATGGCCCTGTATAAACTATCTCTTCCTCTTCTTCGGTATCGCTTCCGAAAACAGGGATGGTGGCGACGGCTTTGTTCTCCGGGTCGCGACACCTTTCTGTATCTTCGAAGTCTGGCAAAAAGTATTTCGCATCTTCGTATTTGCGGACTTCGTTCACGGAGAATGGATTTAACTCTCCTGTTACGGTATACTCGAAACCATCCTTAAAGTACTTCATACACTGATGTTGTGTAGAAGGGACGATGTTGTATTCGTGTAGCCAAGGACGACCGAGCAAGGCGTTGTAGCAGGTTTTGGCGTCAATGACATGAAATTTGATGTCTGTGACGAGAAGTCCAAAGCGTAATGTTAGTATCACAGATCCGAGAGTCCGTGACGATTGTGAATCGAAACCGGAGATAGTAATTTTGTCACGAGCGAGATGTTGCACACTTATGCAGATCTCTTTCAACACCCGAACATTAAGGAGATTGACGGAGGATCCATTATCCACCAGGATCTTGCCTATCTTGATATCATGGCAGTATCCGGAGACATATAGGGGACGGTTATGGTCGCACGTCCCGAGAAGGAGGTCTTCATCACCGAAAGTGACGTCGGCCGTATGCACTTCCTCCAGTTCGTCCTTCATCTTTTCAGTGGCGAGGAAGGCTTGGAATTGTTCAGGTTCTTGCAACGCCTTAATTAGTGAGTCTCGCGATTCTTTTGACAATAGGAGGGCATCAAGGATGCTAAGCTGAGAAGGTAGCTTCCTTAAGTGCGCGAGGATGTTATAGTCCACCTTACCCTTCTTAGGAGGGTCTCTGGTAGTTAGTTCTTTCATGACTTGGTCATCTAAAATGATATCTTCAATGACCTTTTCCTTTCCCTTATCTTTCCTGCTCACGGGCCCGAGATTCTTTTCTGGGAGTGTGCGATTGCGCAGCTGGATGTTCTCGCAGGCCTCCGATTCCTCCTCTTTCCCTAAAACGGATTCTTTAAAGAGAGGGTCCAGAGTCATTTCTTCATCAGAGTCGCTCCCAAAGGTGAGAACTTGTGACCCCCCGGCGTTAACCATGTAACAGTTGCCAGTAGTCCTGTTGTGCCCATCGACAGTACTTCTTCGCTCCCGACGGTTCTTTCGTTTCATGCGCTTGAAATGTTGCCGACGAGCGACATACCCTTGCCACCATATCTTAAAGGCGTCGCACTCCTCTGTGGGGTGTGAGATTCCCCGATGATATGCGCAGTAATTAGGGTGCCTCTCCACCCCATCGTGTGTATTTCCTTCTGAGGGTGGTAGCTTCATTCCCATTGACATGGCTTTGGCGAACCTTTTCCTCGTCTTGAATATCTTCCTGTCTACTTCGGATGCCTTTTGATCTGGCGAGGGTAGTTCAACTCTTTCATTCAGTCGCCTGCATTTGGTTCCTTCTGACGTTGCCATCTCATGCTCCTGATCCGCTTTACTTTTTAGACGAATCTCGTCTAGAAAGGCATTGATCATTTCATTTGTCAGCCACGCACGCTCTGGTTCAGGTTTTGCCTCCAGCTTCTTAGTGTCAGGAGTTTTCTCATCATCGGTAAACGAATGGGAGATTGCGTTACAACTCGCCACATACTCTTCGGATTCATCCGATGAGCTCTCTTCATCATCTCCCTCTTGGAAGATATGGTTGAGGAACTCTTGCAGTGTGACAGGTGTTCGCGCCTTTTGATTGTATTCTTCCAGCGCGTCGATTTGCTTTTGCAATTTCGTGCGCTCGTCTCCAAGCTTCGCGGGCTTCTTGGATTTCTTCTTCTTTTTCTTCGAAGCTTTTGGCGGCTGGGCGTGAGTATTCGGGTCCTTATCACGAGTCTTCGTAGTTGGGCGGGGCCTCAACATCCCTTCGATAATTTGAGGTTCAAGAGGGTCCTTCCATTCGATCGCAGGGTACGCATGAAGGTCTCTCAGCATTCTTTTGGTTTTAGTTGATAGTACGACCTCCCATGGAGCTTCTTCAATAAAGGAGCAGGTTGCCCCCGGTGTATCTGTTTTCTTAGGAGTATGCGGTTGTGGTGGGCTCACCTTCCACTTCTCGGACAGTACAAACTTCCCCTGGAGGTATTGATCTTCAATCCATCCTTTGAAGACGAAGCAATCTTCAATCGGGTGACTTACCGTTTGATGGTAAGGGCAATGCTAGGGTTATTCACCTCGGTGGGTTGTGGCGGTCGCCTTGGATTCGGCAGGTTTATAAGTCTGTTGCGTATTGCCAGCTCAAATAACCGTTTCGTCTTGTCTCGCGGGAACGAGTAGGGACGTTTCATCTTCTCATTATAATATCGGCGTCTTTCTTCCAATTGATCTGCCGATTTCGGGACGTTAGGTTGCTGTTGGGCATTTGCGACGAAGGTCGCCCTCCCTTTACCCTTGTCATTCCGAGGTTCCGACTTCGGGGGAGGTGGTCTATGACCCATCTGGTCCATCTGAGCCAACTTGTCGATTAAAGCCTGGAATGTGGTTGGCTTAAAGAACATCATAAACTGGGAGATAGTTGCGTGGGGGTCTAGGGTTCCCACGAACATGCCCACTGCGGGTGCCTCCTCAATGCGTTGTTCGCATCTCAACCATAAATTCCGCCAGCGTATAGCATACTGGACCCAGGTTTCGCCTGGTTTTACCCTGGCGTTAATCAAAGCAGTTATTGGAGTGCGCTCGCTGGCACTTGCGAACCGCTGAGTGAATAACAACTCCATTTCAGCGAACGTTTTGATGGAATCGTTCGGGAGTTCCGAATACCATTCGAACGCTGTTTCTGATAAGCTGCCAACGAACTGACGGAGTAACAGTTTATCATCCCCGCCGGTGTTACCGCAGAGGGCCCGGAACTGGGCGACATGTTGATGGGGATTGCCGGTCCCCTTGTATACGTGGAATTTTGGTATCGTATAGCCTTGCGGATATTTGATTTGGTCGTACCAGCTTGGATACGGCCGCCCCGTTTTCACGACTTGACCAGCTGCCTCAGTCGCATGATGGACCCGGATTTGTTGGGCTATGTAGTCAGCCAAGTCCGCCTTAGAGATTGCTTCCTCCTTGGCCGTTGAGAGGGCCGGCAGTGGATTCGATGTTTCTCCTCGGTCGTCTTCAAGAACGATTGGGGGATCTTCGGCGGGCAAGTCCTGCTGGATCATCATTCCTATCATATCTTGGAAGAGAGGCCCATACGTTGTATGTTGGCTGCTTGTTCAGCAGCCTCTTTGTCCTTTTTCTCCAGTATCCGGCGAAGGAATTCAGCGTCGGTTTCCTCCTCCTGGCGTGCGTCTGAGGACGTTTCTGGGCTTTCTTTTGGCCCGGTAAGTGCGGCCATAGCATTCATCATTTCTTGGAGCTTTTGCTGTTGCTCCTGGGCTTTCGTCACGGATCGAGTAAGTGGTCGGTGGCCTGTAGAAGTGCGGCTCTCCTCCTTTCCAGAGGCCATGTATACGGTGTGGACCATCATGCCCCCAGACTTAGGGCGTCTGGGCTCAGTGCTTTTAGCCGTCGTTGCACGTTGGGGGGTCTTCTCTGGCCTCCTCCTTTTATGAGCCATGGAGGTTAAGGGGGCCGCTGAGGTGGGCGTCCCGACAGCCTTTCGGGGTTCAGCCTGGTGACCAGCTTCCGGTTAGATTTTCAGCTTCTTGTGCTGGCGGGAGAAGTTTGGATCGACGATCGAGTCTCGGGCCTGCCGCCAAACCTTATAGATTTTGGAAGACAGCCGTTGAGGAGATCGGGGCTGTTCTGATTCTATTTCCATAACCTTTTTTAATAAGGGAGGAGACCTCTTTAGCACTGCAGTAGGGGAATTCCTTCGCACCTTATTTAGCATCTCAAAGCTGTTCCCAGTTGGAACAGCAGCATTAACTTCTGCCACCGGGGCTGGTGGAGTCAATCCGGAGGGGGAGTTGCCCCCAGCCTTCCTTATTCGGCGCCAATGACGACGTCGAGCGCGTCGAGCGGACGGTGTTGGTTCAGTGGTGAGATTGGCTTTGTCTTGCCCCCTGTGTAGGTGGGGGGTCGCTGTTGGTGTTAACCTGTCAAAGACCGATGTCCTTTGTGCAGCGGGAGCGGGAGCTGAAGCCGTCGACCTTGTAAAGACCGACTTTGTGGCAGGGGAAGCCACCTTGGCAATTTCGGAGGCAGGAGCGACCGCTTTCTTAGAAGCAGCCTTCTCTAAGATCGTAGGTCTCCTGATGAGTTCGCAGGATTTCTGGCCCAATCTAGAGAAGATCGAGACGTTGACATTGGGCGACTCGTTGAGAGGAGCCGCGGCAGGGGCAAGACGGTCAAAGACCAACTTCTTGAGAGCTTCCTTTGTCATTACCGGCGCCGCGAAGCTTGATGGTGGGAGTATAGTCCCAAAGAACAATCCGGTAGTGGCTTGAGTCACCTGGTCCACCGGCATTGTGAACAACGAAGCAGCTTGAGGTCCATAGGCTATACCTCCTGGTGAGGCAAAGCGTTGGTCGCAATTACAGCTTGAGTAGTTGGAGGATTTCGCAGAAGTAGAAGCCATCGATCCTTTGCTTTCTGCAATAAGCAAGGCGCCAATTCTTAGTATCTTGTAAACCAAGGGCAACTATTAGCGAACCGCGATTGGTTCGCGAATCACGACACACGAAGTGTGGAGTGGAAAGAGGAAAAGGTCCCACCGGGCGTGCCAGAATCTGTTCCCCTCCGAAAGACATGCGGGACGCGGGGATGTCTCGCCTGAGGTTCAGGGCAGATGCTAATTGGTGCTATCCGCCTGCCCCTCTGAAGATGCCAAGTTGATTTATGGCACCGTGTATCGGAGGTTTAAACGGATGCGTCCGATGTAGCAGACTTCGTCAGATTCCCCCTCGTTTGAGGGGTTTTTGATTGTGGGGACGCTCTTCCCTGCAGGCGCAAGCCCCTGCAGTTAATTACGCTACCGCATCGCGGTAACAACTTTCTCCTTCTCCAGATGGTCACTTCGTGTCGTGTGTTTTTGTTTTATGTTTTATTGCCCGTGGATCGTTTACGGAGACCGAGTTATGTCGTCGCCCGTAGGGCGTGGACCAGTCCAAATCCGAGTTATCTTAGATTTGGGTTTGGGGGTTTGGTTTGAGGATGCGTTAGCCATGCTTGGGGCTAAGATCAACTCAAACATTTGTTAAGGACACGTTAGTCCAGTTTAAGACTAAGATCAACTTAACGGGATCGTTTAGATCCGACAAAGGAGCATTTGGACTCCGTCGTTCCAGTTTTAGGGACATAATGGTCCATCTTATGTGTGTGGCCATCGGGACCCGTCACCTCTCTGACGACATTGAAGGATTACAACGACGGGTGTCAGAGGAGTTCAGAGATGTACCCTCGAGCCAGGGTTAATTGGGGGGATTCGTAGTCCAGTCTGTTTAAGGGTTTAAGGATTCGTTAGCCGTCTTGGGGCTAAGATCAACTTAAACGGGACCGTTTAGATCCGACAAAAGAGCATATAGGGGCTCTATTGCTCTAGTTTAAGGACATCGCGGTCCGTGGGTAGTTTAAGGACATCGCGGTCCGTGGGTAGTTTAAGGACATTGCGGTCCGTGGGTAGTTTAAGGACATTGCGGTCCCTGGGTAGTTTAAGGACATTGCGGTCCCTTGTTAGTTTTAAGACATCACGGTCAAGGTTAAGGACCTCATAGTCCATGGGTTTAAGGACTCCACAGTCCGGTATGTGCTCTGGATGCTTCACACGGGTTCACTGCCGTGCTTGGCGAGGACCAGGCTCCGCTCTGGACGTTTTCCACGGGGTCAAAGAGTGACGTTATCCGCGTTCCACGTAACCAGGAATTTTGCACTAGATGCTTCACACGGGTTCACTGCCGCGTTAGGCGAGGACTAGGCTCCGCTCTGGATGCTTCACACAGGGTCAAACAGTGACGTTATCCGCGTTCCACGTAACCAGGAATTTTGCATTAGACATGGGTTTAAGGACCCCACAGTCCATATCATGAGTGGTCATCGGGACCCGTCACCTCTTTGAAGACATTGAGGGATTACAATGCCAAGTATCAAAGGAGTGAAGAGATGTACTCTAGAACCGGAATGGCTTAAGTAGTTCTTGGCCCAATTTGGGATCAAGACCAATTAATTATGTTATGAGCCCATTAGACCAGTTAATTACGAATTGAGGACTTGTGGCCAGCTTGGGCTAAGTCCAGTCAGGAGAGGCTTTGCCTCCATCCATTTGGCCAATTGGGTCAAAGCCTGGTGTTAAACACTACAGAGTAATCAGTGTTGAACACTGGGAATGGTGTTGACAAGTTAGTGTTTAACACTAGAAGATAATTGGTGTTAAACACCAGCGACAAGGCTCTTAAATTAGTGTTAAACACTAAAACAGATCGGCATCAAGCACTGACAACTGAGCCCTCAAATTAGTGTTAAACACTAAGGTAGTCAATGTTGAACACTGCAAGTAAAGTTTTTTGATTAGTGTTGAACACTAAGGCCCAACAGTGTTTTAACACTGGATTCGGGAGTTCCAATTTAGTGTTTAGACACTAAAGCAAGAGGAGTCACGTGGTGACACGTGAGAGCGCCCTCCCTTCATTTATTCTGCTGAGATTACTGCATCTTTCAGAGCATCACGTGCCATCACGTGACGGGCATTCATATGCCTATGTGTTAGAGCTTCTGTCAGGGGTCACGTGGGTCACGTGGGGGACTGCCTCCAAGGGCTTTCTGTAGATCTTTTGGGGGGTCACGTGGTGACACGTGACTCTTCTTTTCTGTGGTTGTTAGAAGATCTGTTAATCCCTTTCAGGAATTAAATTCCTCGTAGGGTTGAACCCTGACAATAATTTCAAAGGAATTAAATTCCTAGTTTCTTTTGAAGAGTTGAACTCTGAATTTTCTGTAGGAATTAAATTCCTTATATATGTGAAGAACTGAATAGGGTTAAACCCTAATAAAGGCTTTTAAGGAATTGAACTCCCATTCTCTGTTAATTTATGATTAAGGGAATTAAATTCCCGCTGTTTCAACAGAACTAGGTTCTTAATTAGGGTTAAACCCTGTTTCTCTTTGTTCTGAAGGAATTAAATTCCCATGATACAGGGTCAAGCCCTAATTTTATCTTAAAGGAATTAAATTCCTATAGTTCTGCGAGAATTGAATTCTCATGCTTGCATTCCCTCTCTATGTTTTGGATCTGCATGGCAGGATCTCAACCCATCGAGAATTAAATTCTCAACTTCAAGGGGAGATGTGCTCTTTGCAGATCCTCTATCAAAGAGAGAAGAAATAAGTTCTTCTGTTTTATATACCAGAGTTAAACTCTGTTGAGAATTAAATTCTCCTTCTTTTCAGAAAGCCTTCCCTTTCTTACCTAGGGTTTTCTTTTGCAGAAGATCCAAGTTCCTTCAAAGTATCAAGGCTCTCTCTTTTTTCTTCCCCCTGCGTATGTATATCTATTTTTGTGTCCCCAGGCTCCTATTTATAGGAGAAGCAGTCGAATCAATTAGTTTTTGACGAATCTTCATGAGATATTTGATTTGCATCCTTCATTCGTTCTGAACCTTTGGATTATTAGGTGAATTTTATTCACCATTGGATTTTAAATCCAGAGATTCTCCTTTGTTATTTTGGTTAGATTTAAGGGGGAAATCTTTCCAAACCCGAGATTTTCCATAGATAGATGATATTTAATCATCTCTGAATCTTTAATTTGATTGGTCCCAGATAATCACTTTCCTTTGGAAAGATTCAAATTTCCTTCAGAATTTAATTCTGTGGTCAAAAATGGGCTTTGAAAGCCGGTCACGTGTGACCACGTGACCCATGGTCACGTGTAGACACGTGACCCTCTTTGGGACGAAGGATCCTCTTTCTTTCTGCGCTGTTTTCTGGTTGCTGTTTAGTCATCACGTGTCAACACGTGACCATTGGTCACGTGTGAACACGTGACCCCTGTTAGGAGCCTCCTTCTTTTTTATTCGACTGAGGGACCGGTCTGCTGCTTCAAGCGTCACGTGCCAACACGTGACCTCTTCTGAAGCCTTTTTTCTTGACTTGACCAGGGAACCTTTTCTTTGATTTGATCAGGGAATCAATGAGCCATTTTCCACTGCTTTCATAGGTCACGTGTCAACACGTGACTGCTGGTCACGTGTGAGCACGTGGCCCCTCTTTCTGAAGCTTTTCTCATAAGCTTTTCTGATTTTAAATCAGGAAACAAGGATCCCCTCTCTCCTATACGCCTAACTCCAAATCCGTCAAGGATCCTTCCATTCACTCTGTCGTATTCTCTTTTGAGTCCATCTTCTGAGGAGGATCCATCAGAAGAACCATTCAAGGAGTTCACCTTTCCCGCTCCTCCGGCAGAAGAGATCCCTGCAGAAAACACCCCTCCTACTGATCCAGTTAATTAAGAGCCACCACCAAATGGTCCTCAAGAAACTTGGTATCATATTGACCCTACCGAACATGGAACCAGAGAGGATGATCCTTTTTATGTTCATCCCCTCCTGATCAATGCTTCATGTTCATCGTCCGGTCTGAAGTTAATGACACTCGTACTCAGATTTACGACAGAGTCAAAGCGGTGTTTGTCAAGGAATGGGAGACCAAAACGACAAAATACTGGAAGCATCTTCCAAGTATCTAGGAATCCATTCGTTCTAGAAGTTTGTAGTAGATTGTGTTTAGTTTGTATGTTTGTTTGTTATATTATTTGTTTGTGTTTAAATATACTAAATGTCATGTTTGTTTTTATCTTTAATATGTAGTGTTTGTTTTATGAATATTAAGTAATTTTCTATTTCTTAATCATATTTGTATGAATATCATCTACTTAATTCAAACAAAAATTTCCTAAAATTCAACAAGAGTCCATAAATACCATCAAATTTTCATAACTCTGCAAATCTGGAAAAAGAATTGCATGGACGCCTTAATGGAAGTCCACCATGACGTCCATTGACCTGTGGGCGTCCCTTTAGACGTTGATGATGCTCAGTACTGAGAACTCCCCAGATCATAACACGTGGCAAATGACGTGTCCCAAGGCTTACGGGAAAGGAGCAAGAACGGTACATTGATGGCATACCCCGGGCCTTTGACTCGAGAATATTATCGACCTTCGATGACCTCCCAGAACACTTTTGTGCTCATCCTACAAATAACCATTGGCTCACCTCCGAGCCCTCCTGCACGCCAGGGCTTCCTCATCCCTCCCAGCTCGCCTCCGAGCTATCACAGAACCAAACTTGCTCGGCCTTTCACTCACCTCCCAGCCTCCCGCCGAGCTCAGCTTCCTCGGTTTCATCGATCGACCCAGAGCGTAAATCATCAGCGTCCCGGACATAGCCCCTCGAATCTCGCCATACGCGAGATATCCGCCGCCCCACGATCCCGCGTCCCACGCCATCACGTTCCCCCGTTAACAGACGTATCTCACCATTAATGGAGGACCCCGCCATTCGCACAAACGCAGCTCTAAGGGCGTAACGGCCAGTATAAATCTCGCGCCCGCCAGCCCATGGCTGCCACTAAATAAACTCCCTCTCAGACGACTCAGGTAAGGTAATTATTACCCAATAGGCCGCTACTCTGTCCAAATACCTCGACTAACTTGATCGTCGGAGGGTCCATGGTGGTACAACCACCCCGGGAGTTCCTTGAAGGTAGCTCAGCTTCATTCCAAATCAAGCCCCGCATTAAGAGGCAACCCTCAAACCCAATCTCAGCCATCCGTCAACGCTCGCAGCAGATCAACGGAAGGCAACATCTGAAGGAGATCCAGAGCTCCATCAGTTGGCGCCGTTTGTGGGAAATTCGAAAATTCCACTCAACGAAAGTTAATCTTCCGATATCGGAGTTATGGCAAGTGATCACCACGACAATCCCAGCACTAGCTGCCGCCCTCCTCGCAACGGGGGCGACGGATCTCCTCCTCCCCCGAACACCATTCACGCACTATCTGCGCAAATAGATCGGCTCGCGTCCATCGTGGATGCGCTTGTCCGTATCCAAACGGCGGGACAAACTCCCCAAGTCGCCGCTCCCCCACTTCGGGAGCGACACATAAGGAGAGAAGACACTGCTCGTGCCGGCACATCTGAGCACCGCATCGCTATCTCCGGCGGCCATAGATCCCCTGTGGCGACCAATTCGATGACTCGCTGGGCGCCTCACAGCTCCACGCCGAGGTCTCGCGAAAGAGTACCCCGCCCTTAGACCCATCACGCTCCTGTCCCTCCCGAGGAGGTGTCGGCCAGCTCGCCTGCTCCCAGGAATGGCCGGCGCCCTCTCCCTCGACAGGATCGCGCAAACGGGACTCACCACGGTAGCTCGAGGACAACCTCGCCAGGGGAACTGCAGAACCTCATAAAACGAAACCGGAACTGCGGCCAGGCGCAGGTCGCCAGCAGCAGGGGCCATAAATCCGAGTATGCCAAATCCTCGGGATACCACGACCGACTCGATGCCCTCGAAAAGAAGATCGAGGGTATACATCGGGAGAGTCGTCCTTCAAGCGATGGGGCTAGATAAGCCGCCGGATCACTTACGAGGCCCTTCACTGATGAGCTGCTCACTGTCCATGTATCCTCTAGGAACAAGCCCCCAAAGGTGTCCCACTTCGACGGAAAGTCCGATCCAAAAGACCATTTGGACGCATTCACGGCAGGGATGTGCTTCCAGGACAACTCCGACGCCGCACAATGTTGTGCATTCCCCGCCACTCTCATCTGCTCTGGACGAAACTGTTTCCGAGGACTCACGCCACGCTCCATCTCCACCTTCGATGAGCTGGCCACCAGCTTCTCGGCCATTTCGTCGGGAACAGACGGCAGAAGCGGACCGTCGATCATCTCTTCACCATAAAGAGCGGGGACAAGGAATCCTTCAAAGGATACGTCACCCGCTTCTACAACGCTCTCCTTGATGTCCCGGAGCACCGGGACGAGACGGTTATCACTGCCCTTAGGTCGGGTCTTTGACACAAGGTGTGGCTCCGCTCCTTTGCATTAGCGCAACTTAAGAACATGGCCGAGGTAAAATTCTGGACCAAACGAGAGATCCAGCTCGAGTCCAAGGTGAACGTGAACCTACCCCGGGCCGAACAGGCCGATCAAAAGAAGAGAGCCGGAGAAGAGAAAAATAAGATTGAATGACCAAAGTCGTACTCCCCGAAGTTCCAGGAGTATACACCGCTCAACATCTCCCAGACAGAACTGTTGGAGGAAGCAAAAGGTAAGAGATTCTTCAAACTCCCCCCGGTCAACAATAAGGCGGCCAAACGGACATGAGGCCCCTATTACGCCTTCCACAGGTCACAGGGACACCCCACCGAGAACTGCAAACAGCTCCGAGATTACATTGAGGAGCTGATTCGCTCGGGACACTTGGCAAGATACTTACGGGACAAGCGGCAAGCCGACCGAGAGCAAGAGCACCATCCTCCTCCCAGCGAGTTGACGATCGGCCAAATCAGGGTCATATCATCAGGGGGTTCGCCTAGAGCCGGCAAGATCTGACGCCTCCTGCCGGTCGAAGGGACAAGTAGCCAGCCCATGAAGAGGGCCAAAGCAGCCGAGCCCATCACCTTTACCGATGAGGAACTCTACAGGATATCCTTTCCCCACAACGACCCCCTAGTGATTACTGCGCGGGTCTAACGCTATGAGGTTCAAAGGATATTGGTTGACTCAGGAAGCTCGGCAGACATCCTCTTATACGACCACTTCCTGCATATGGGGCTTACCCCGTCGGACCTGAAGCCGACCGCCCACATCCTGTCGGGTTCACCAACTATTCCATCCCGGCAGAAGGCGCGGTACCCTCCTTCTTAACATCGGGGAGGCAGCCCGCACGCGTACCGTGCCTGTGGAGTTCATCGTCGCCAGAATTCCATCGGGCTACAACATCCTCTTGGGATGCCCGACGCTGAATTCCCTCCGGACCCAGATATCGACCTACCTCCTAGCAATCAAGTTTCCCCTCGACCAAGGCGGGATAAGCCGGGCCTACGGGAACCAGTAAACCACGAAGATTTGCTTCACAGCGACATCTATGCCTGATGAGAAAAACAATGACCTTGAAAGCACAGATGATTTCAGGGGGTCTTTGGATACTCAAGACGAACATAAAGAAATCCGAGGAGCCCCGGTGGAGCCGCTAACAGAGGTCCCCTTCGTTGAAGGGGACGATGAATGAACCGTTCAAATCGGGTCACTCTTAACGGGGGCTCGGCGCAACGACCTAGTCCACTTCCTCAGAGGAAACTCAGACGTGTTCGCCTGGACGCCCGCCGACATGCCTGGGATCGACCCCAAAATAATATCACATAAACTCGGGGTCGACCCGGCAGTCCGACCCGTCAAGTAGAAGAAATGAAGCTTCGTCCCAATCAAGCAAAAAGTGATCGAAGACGAGGTTGACAGGATGCTCGCAGCCAACTTCATTCGGAACGTAGCTTACTCGGAGTGGTTGGCGAATGTGGTCATGGTTAAAAAGGTAAGAGGGAAGTGGCGCATGTGCGTCGACTTCACTGACCTCAACAAGGCATGCCCGAAGGACAACTATCCCCTCCCTCAGATAGATCAGCTCGTCGACAGTTTGGCAAGCCATGAGCTACTCAGCTTTATGGATGTCTTCTCCGGCTACAATCAGATCCGTATGAATCCAGCAGACGAAGAGCTCACCGCATTCACATCGGACCGGGGGGTATACTACTATAAAGTGATGCCCTTCGGCCTCAAAAACGCCCGGGCTACATACCAACGCTTAGTCAATAGGATGTTCAAGCCTCAGATCAAAAGGAACATGGAGGTTTACGTTGATGACATGCTGGTCAAATCGACCTCGTCAGATCAGCACACCAAAGATTTGGGCGAGGCTTTCGACGTCCTCCGCAAATACAAAATGAAGCTAAACCCCGCCAAGTGCGCGTTTGGGGTCACTAGTGGAAAGTTCCTCGGGTTCATGGTCACCCACCGAGGAATCGAGGCTAACCCAGAGAAAATCAACGTCATCCTCAACATGGCAGCGCCCAAGACCAACGTCAAAATCATGCGGCTCACGGGGCGGGTAGCCGCTCTGAGTCGTTTCATGTCAAGATCCGGGGAAAAGTGCCTCCCGTTCTTCAAAACTCTGAGGAAGATCCCAAGGTTCTAATGGTCGGAGGAGTGTCAGATCGCCTTCGAGCAATTGAAAGTGCACCTGGAGACTCCCCCACTACTCACCCGGCCAGTTGAAAGAGATGAGCTATCGCTGTATCTGGCGGTGTCCGATCAGTCTGCAGGTTCGGTGCTCGTCCGAGAAGTCGAGGGAGTCCAGAAGCCGGTCTACTATGTAAGCCATGTCTTCAAGGATGCGGAAACCAGGTACCCGGCCATAAAGAAGATTGTCTTGGCACTCATCGTGGCCTCGAGGAAACTACAACACTATTTCCAGGCGCACACCATCCACGTCCTCACCAAACGCCCTTTAGAGGCTATCCTCGCCTCCCCCGAGTCTTCTAGTCATTTGGAGAAGTGGAGGTGGGAGTTGTCCCAATTCGATATCAAGTACCGCCCGAGGAAGGGTATCAAGGCATAAGCCCTGGCCGATTTTATCGTCGAATGCACTATCCCTAACAAGGAGGCAGTGTCCGTGCCGGCCCCCAAATCTCAACCCTCGATCAAAGAGAGGCCCGACTCCATCCCCGACTGGGTCCTTTACGTCGGCGGGTCATCAACCGAGGAGGGCTGTGGTGCCGGCCTCATCATTCAAGGCCCGAACGAAGCAGAGATGGAGTATTCTTTGAAGCTCGAGTTCAAAACCTCAAACAATGCAGCGGAGTACGAGGCTCTGCTCGCTAGACTGCGGATCGCCTCCGGAGTAAGGCTGAAGACGATCTGAATCCGTAGCAACTACGCTCTGGTCGTCGGCCAAGTGATCGGCCGTTTCGAAGCACGGGAGCCCCTGATGGTGAAGTACTCAGCCGAGGTAAGAAGGCTGGGAAAGGACTTCAACGAAGTTCAAGTAGAGCGGATCCCCCGGCATCTAAACGCCCAGGCCGACGCCCTGAACAAGCTAGCTTCCTCCTACACGGCCAACAACAAGAAAAATATCCTCTTCGAGGTCTTGCTGCGGCCCAGCGTGGAAGACAAAGCGACATCACTCCAAGTTTACACAGCCTGGGAAGAAGGCTAAGATTGGAGGAAGCCCATCGTGGAATTCCTGAAGTAGGGTACGCTCCCCGGAGATCGTGGGGAGGCTTGCCGCCTCCAGGCCAAATCCCGCCATTTCGTCTGGAGCAATGGGAACCTTTACAAGAAATCCTTCACTCAACCCCTGCTTCGGCACGTCAACCCCCACGAAGCCAACTATGTCCTCCGTGCGGTCCACGAAGGGGTCGGCGGAGCACATCAAGAGGCATACGCCTTAGTCCAAAAGACACTCCTCCAAGGGTACTATTGGCCGACCATCTATCATGACGCTCAGAAGCTCGTCAGAAGGTGCAAGAGTTTCCAACTCCACGGCAGTATATCGCGCCTTCCGGCTACTGAGCTGACTACCCTGACCTCCCCATGGCCATTTGCTCAGTAGGGAATGGACATGATAGGCCAACTCCCTACAGGTACGGGCGGGCACAAATACATCCTCGTTGCGGTGGACTAATTTACGAAGTGGATCGAGGCCGTCCCCATCAGAAAACCGGACACTACCACGACCATCAAGTTTCTGCAGAACAACGTAATATTCCAGTTTGGGATCCCGAAGTGTATCATCACCGACCATGGGACGAATTTCGAAAACGAAAGAGTTAAAGGGTTCTGCATCGAATACCATATACTGATGAAGTTCGCCGCAGTCGCGCACCCCCAATCCAACGGGAAGGCCGAGGCCACTAACAGGGATGTCATTCGGGGACTTCGAGCTCGCCTAGAATGACGACAGGGCAGTTGGGTCGACGAATTACCCCGGGTCTTATGGGCCCTACGCACATCGAAGAAGACCCCCACTGGAGAGACCCCTTTCAACCTCTGCTACGGAACCTAGGCGATGGTCCCAGCAGAGATCGGGCTCCCCAGTTACAGGGTCGAGCACTTCGATGACGAAGAAAATACCTCGGCCCTCCGGACTAATTTGGACGTCTTGCTAGAGAAGCGGGACCGGGCACAGATCAGAGTTGCCGCTTACCAACGACAGACTGCCTGCTACTACAACGCTCGGTTCAAGCATCGCGCCTTCAAAACCGGAGATTTGGTCCTAAGGCGGAACGAGTTCGTTGATCAGGGAAAGTTACACAAGTTTTCTCCGAAGTGGGACGGCCCGTTCCTCGTCTTAGAAGTCTTGCCCGGCAGGGCCTATCTCCTACAAGACGCTGCGGGTCGCAAATTTCCGCGGCCTTACAACGCCGAGAAGCTCAAGCTGTACCTTTGAAAAGTATATCTATGGATACATGTTTATTCTTTTGACAAAGCGATGTAAACTTTTTCAAGTCTTTCTCTGAATAAGAAGAAAGCTTCTCCTATGTGTTTCCCTCTTCCTCGTTTCAAAGGCCAAGGATTTCAATTCGTGAAAATACTCAAATGCACCTAGAAGACAAAAGGAAACAATAGAACATCGCAAAAAGGAGAACTTTATTTATCAAAAGGTATTGTGGGCTCCTCAGCCATACATATAAAAAAAATCTTTATTACAACAGAGGGGGAACGGGGTCAAGGAAATACTCCTCATGATACTCCGAGGAGATCTCCACCAGCCAAGCCTTGGCCTCTGCAGCTCCCGCTGATGCTGCACGCGAACCCGGGACGCCACGAAAGGGCCGAGCGCTCCACCAGCCGAGCCTTGGCTCACGATCTATCTCTTTTGGAAGCATTCCAAAATGAGGGCCACAGATCGGTCGTGCCTGGTTTTCGAGATGAGGCCGATGACGTAAATCGTACGGACCTTGTCGAGGGCCTCGTCCAGTAGCTCCTCGGCAAGGGGGGTTGTACAAACCCGGGGACCTCCTCCAAATTGCGTACATCAGCAATTAGAGGAGAGGCGATCGGCGAGGGAGTAGACGGCGATGTGATCCTCGATGCGCTGGACTACGCCTCGGTACCTATCCTTGGAAACGGATTGCTCGTACAGGTAGACATCATCGGGAGTGACGATCTCTTCAATCGAGTAAATACACCCGGCCATCTCGAAGAAGCAATGCTGAAACAAACCCATCTCCTTCTCTATTTATAGCCTCCACAGAATCCCCAAGAGTCAAAATTTGGGCGCGCATGGGCGTGAATCCAGGGATTCGCTTAATTCTTCAAATGCCATACCGCCACGTGGTGGTCATTCCGTATTTCCCGGTGAATCGAAGTCGGAACGACACGGATCTTGGAACGCCTCGCCCCACCTATGCGTTTATGTCACGTTCTGCCCGCGACGGTCACTCTTCCCGACATTCACACACACCCAGGAAGGTCGGGCAACGCCTCGCAAAACCGAGCAGCTACCCTGCTCGGTCCATCCTTGGCTGGTAGTCTACCACCCACCGACGCCAAGGATCAAAGCCCTCGTCAAGAGGCAACCGAGCAGCTACCCTGCTCGGTCAATCATTAGTGGATAACTTCTTACCCATCTACACTAAGGATCAAAGTCCTCGCCCACAGGCCACCGAGCAGCTTCCCTGCTCGGTCCATCCTTAGATAGTAGTCTACTACCCACCGACGCCAAGGATCAAAGCCCTCGCCAAGAGGCCATCGAGCAGCTATCCTACTCGGTCAATCCTTAGTGGGTAACTTCTTACCTATCTACACTAAGGATCAAAGCCCTCACCCAGAGGCCACTGAGCAGCTTCCTGCTCGGTCCATCCTTAGCTGGTAATCTACTACCTACCGACGCTAAGGATCAAAGCCCTCGCCAAAAGGCCACCGAGTAGCTACCCTGCTCGGCCAATCCTTAGTGGGTAACTTCTTACCCATCTACACTGAGGATCTAAGCCCTCGCCAAGAGGCCACCGAGCAGCTGCCCTACTCGGTCCATCCATGGCTGGTAGTCTACTACCCACCGACGCCAAGGATCGTAGCCCTCGCCAAGAAGCCACCGAGCAGCTTCCCTGCTCGGTCCATCTTAGTGGGTAACTCCCTACCCATCTATACTAAGGATCAAAAGTCCTCAACCTCGGCGACGCCGACCAACCTTAAGAAAGGTGGTCGCTGGTCCAACTCGAGGGAGTGGGCAAGTCTACACATATCTGCTCGGAGGTACCAACCGACGTATCTTCAACGAGCGATCGCCACCTCGACTTCGGGGCCACAAGGACGCCGACCTTACACCGGCCTTTGCACACTTGACAAACAATCGAATTTAACTCGACGAGCGATCACCAACTAAGGGACCGCCGCCGACCTTGCGTTCATCAGGCGAGAAAAATGGAAACATTGCCACAAAATTTCTGCAAAATGGCTTTATTTACAACTCGGGGGTTTTACAACGGTATTGTGGGCTCCTCAGCCTTACAAATCGCCCGAAGGCTTACAAAATTCCAAGACGAAAAAGAAATATACAAGAACGAGGGCAGGGAGACTCAGGCCTCAGGGTCAGGAAGAACCTCGACGTGCTTTGCGGCCACCTCGGGAGCCGGGGTGGCGGCTTGAGGGTCGGCGCCCACCGCAGGAGCTTCGGCACTGGAAGCCGGGGTGACCGCCTTCTCCCCAACGCCCCCACCAGGGGCCTTCCTCCGGGCGACGCTTCCGGTGGCATCCCCCCTGCACCTCACCCTCGAGGGGGTACTCGAGCCGGACCTTAGCGTCGGGAAACTCCGGCATCAGCGCCTTGACGGCGTCGAGGGCATCATGCCAAACGAGGGCCGAGGCTTCGGCAAGGTCGGCGTA